>CM076572.1:1033559720-1034219971 GCA_034641835.2 Pinus albicaulis | reverse complement strand
GATAATGGGTCACCCATTAATATGTTCTGATTTTGTATTGATTTTTGAAGTGATCAACAAAGAAAAATTGAACTAATCCATCATCGAGTCAGCTAGAGATTATATTGTGTAACATAAGTTTCGAAGGGTGTTAAGTTATGATAAATTTATTTTTCAAATTCTTGATTATTGGGTACATTTCCAAGGATTTATTTATTACATCATAGCGAAATACGGTACAGGGATGGAGCAAGGATTAGGGTTTCATAGACTAGGTTATGGTTTTATAGATTAGGGTTAGGGTCTATAATTATATTTCAATATTCATGCTTAGGGTTTTCTCCTAGGGTTTGCATGAGGTTAGGGAATATCACAAAAGGGTTATTCATGATTACAAGGATTTTTCCCATCTCCAAAAATTTCATATTGACATCAATGACAAATTTGACTAATAGTGATGTAGGTTCATCTAGTTTGTAAAGTTAGGAGAGAATGAGTAATATTGTAAATAGGAGAATATTCGAAAGGATTGTGGAAGGCTTGAGAGGATTATCGATAATTAGCTCTTATCTAGGGATAAGGGATTAGATGAGATATTTTAGGGATCATAAGAGATATTATAGGTGTTTGTCTAGGATCTATTTTGGTTCAGGCCCATTTGTATAAATTGAGGCGAGTCTATGAGGCATCTATGTGAATTATTATTGAGATTTTTTGTGCATGCCTATTATTAATGAATTATTATTGAGATTTTGTGTGCATGCTTATTGTATGGTTTTTAGAATTATATTTTGTGTGTATTGATAAGTTGCAGGCTTATGGCTTGTGGTGTAGTTTTGAGCCTAGTGAATTATTTTTGATATTTTGTGTGCATATATATTGTGTGGTTTTTAGAATTATGTTTAGGGTGTATTGATAAGTTGCAAGCCTATAGCTTGGGGTGTCGTTTTGATATCAAAGCTCAAACATCCTGCGAGTTGTGAGTGCATGATCTTTGCATGCTTCTGGAGGATACGCCCAACGTCACTGAAAACATAATATTAATCTTTCTATCATTGCGGGACTTGATTTTAAAAATTATATAGACAATTTTAATTTATTCACGGCTTCCGCAACTGATAGAGCAACCGAAAATGTATGAGTTTGGAAAATATTTACACATATCTCTGCATCTCCTAAATTGATAAACACGTCCATTTATTTTACTTCACTGTCTTCCTTGGCCTCGCAATTCATCCTAGACAATGGTTTTTAGCCATGGATGACATTCAAAGTAACAACATGGATTTTGTTAGCCGAAACAAAGTTTCCAAGCGGATTTAATCTCCATCGTTCAAGAAGCAAAGGACGGGGTCACCGTTGTGCTGCAGGTTCCAAACCTGGAGCCTAAAGAAGGTGGAGTCGATCGTGTTGGATTCTTCCCTACATTGTGACTGCATTTTTTATCCAAGACACAAAAAAACAAATTCTGCATTTTTTATCCAAGACACAAAAAAACAAATTCTTCACAGCCACGAGAGTTTTTTTTTAATTGCGCCCAAATTTCTGACGGAGTATTAAAAAATCAGTGGTATTTGAATGGTACATGTTCCCAATTGAAGATCGTATTGCTTTTGTGTATTTCTTTATCTTATTTCACTCCAACAGACAATTAATTAATTGATTACGGGGCATAAAAAAAAAAACACCACAGTTGAAGGGAAGATCTTTGAGCCGGATTCCTGGCCACGGTTCATAGCATCAAACAAAATAAAGATCGCTTTGAGCCGCTTAAATCTCTTGGTAAAGCGTAAATCCTTTACTATATTTAAAGAAAAGTGGCAAGTCAAATGATACTTACGTGATTTAAGGATACAATATCAGTGTTTTGATGAGAGAGAATGAAGTATGGGAGAGTGAGTCATTTCTAAGTCATATAGTGCCATTTAGCGACCTCAATTAGCAGCAGCGAAGCGAATCTGTTAGAATACACAAATGGAGTTAGTCGAATCTTGCTAAAGAAGAGATTGTTATCTAAAGTCATGAAATTGGTATGAGCCATTGAAATAAATGTATGATTTAGTTTTTTTTTTATCAAATTTAGTTGACATATTAAGCAAGGATAAAACCCTGCATCAATATCCCATGGTCAAGAATGTCAATTTACTTCTTCTAGATATCCTAGATTCTCTCTCCTAATAAGGCTAGATTAGGAAAACTAAATTGTTGTGTTACGTAAGTCTTGAAGGGGGTATTTGATGCGAAGAGTTTCTACAAATATATATGTATCTTTCTTGAATATAATATTGTTTGAAGCCCCAAATATCCTTCATAATTCCATTACCATAACGGATTGTTGACACAATGTCATTGAGTCAGGAAAGGATAATTATGTAAGAGTTTAGATATTATGTCAAAGGTTAATAAATAAAACTGTAAATTTTTAAATTTTAGAGCTTTAGTTAAAATTCAAGGTCCACTGATGTCAAAGTCTGGATTCAAAGAGTCTTTTATTGTAATTGGGTGTATGATCCACAAAGACAGACAACCAAAAATGTTTGTTCATTATAAAGTCAGTTTGAAGGGAGAAAGGCACAAAGGAGTGAAATAAGTTTCAAGTGAAGTGAACCATTGGCCAAGTTCAAAGAGGAGAAGTGATTCATATGTAGGTTATATTGAACAAGGTGAAGTTCACGAGAGAGGATGAAGATGGATTGAGATAAAAGTCACAACAATAACTTAAAACATTGCTAATGAATAGGAAGATATAGTGGAATTGAAGGAATGACTTGACATATTAATGGATTTGTTACAAAGACAGAGACAAGATGTTTGAAATTCAAAAAGAAAATGCACCTACATTGGTGAGGAATTTTGATGGACTTGGAGTGAGGAATGTGGGGAATCTAATTTATTTTTCAGTGAAATAAATTGGACAATAAAATGTAATTTCATATAATAACAACTTATATCAGTTAACTGAGTTAGGATGACTCACTAAATTCAATTTGAGGATCCATGTAGATGGATTCCAATATTTTGGATGTCCACTTGCAGTCTATAGTCTATAAGTGAGTGGAATGCAGTTGTGAATTAGTTAACTCAATTAATTTAGTTAAAATCAATTTAACTAGTTCCAATTGAGTCAAAAGTAGTGAGAAATACCCAGTAGAGATAGAGGATAGAGGTTAAAGGGAATTGTATTTGTATAAAATTTCCTATGTGGGATTATAAGGTAATGAGGATGCCATGACGGATAGGGAACAAGTAAGGCCATTTTCTCTATTTAATAGGGAACTAATTCCCAAGGAATAGCCTGAGCAAGGCAGTGTTAGCTCAGGTATGTTAATAATCAAATGAATCTTTCAGTTGTTTTTCATAAAATCATAGGTCAATTTTTTTTACTTTTTAGAACCGAAAACATTTTTTTGTCACTAAAGAGTTCTAAATAATGTATGATGCTCCTTCATTTCATTCATCACCATCATCATTTTCAAGGTCACCATATCCATCATCAACAATGAAGATTTCTAGGGTTAGGTCACCCCATTTCATACATGTCACTCTCTAGGTTTATCTCTACCTTTGAAAAATCTTCAAATTTTCACTTAAAATAAGGCAACAACTGTCCATTCCATTCATAAAACCATAATGATGGAGCAACCATGTTTATGAAGATGAAATAAAATCCACCTCCCATGTTTCATATGGCTCAAGTTCCAAAAAAAAATTCAAAGCATCTCATTCCTCTCTCACTATCTTATGAAAGAAGAATTATCTTTCACTGACTCATAAAAAAAAAAATATGCCTGATTGTCAAAATTCATCTTAACTATTAGAGAGATTCAAAAGAGGTCAATTTTGACCAATTGTCCCAGTGAAAGAAAAATGAGTCATTCTTAGTTTTTAAAGACATCTCATCTTGTTTTGAAAGGTCATATCCAATGTGAAAATTCATAGGAGAAAAGTTCAAATGTTAAAAAAAGCCACTCTGACTATTAATTAAAAGGGATATGATATGTTCTGTTAACTATTGATTAAAAGGGATATGATATGTTCTGTTAACTCATAGTCAAGAGCACAAGCTATTTCCAAGTGCAAAAAAAAGTCAAAGAACTCTTTTGCAAGTGTCAAAAGATCAAGAGCATTTCAAATTTTATAAAGGGAAAAACAACCGTCGTCTAATTCATTGTAACCGTTTTTATGAATGAGAGAGAAACTCTTCTCTTCATTTTCCTCCACAGTCGCTAAACTTCAATTTCCAAAGGCTAAAGCACCCAAAACCCGCTTAAAACACTTAAAAACCACTTTTGTTACATTTCTCAGCATCTTATTACACTGTTGGATTGCTTTGTTACGCTTTTGTAGACGTTGGGCAGAAAGTGCTACGCACAACAATTGTTACTCTCATGCCTTAGTTGTTAAGCTCCTCTAACACTGTGTTACACTCCTCTACACAAATGTTATGCTTCTGTTAAGAGGAAATTTCCAGTGTTTGAAGCTCGAAACCCTCCAAATCATTCAAGGCTCATGTTCCGAATTTTTGTGTGACGTCCATACAAGGTAAGAAACCATCCATGTTGGTGTTTGGTTTAATGATTGAAAATATTTCATTCTCCTTTAATGTTTTCTCCATGATTTTCGTTCTCTTTATATAATTTTTTTTTGTTAAACCCTAATCTACCAATTAATTTAAATCCTAACCCATCACATAAACCCTAAACCATACATTCCGTATACTTCATCACCACACTCCTATCATTTACACTACAATTTCTAAAATCCCTAATAGAATCAAACACTCATTCTAGCTATTTTACACACTCAAAACTATGAAAACCTAGGTGTTCACTGTGTTTTAGGCTTTTGACCATCTTGCACTTACCCATTTTTCCTCATTTCCTTAGAACTATGGAGGTAAGGTTCCATACTCCTCACTGAAACTTTATCAAATTTTTTAATTAGCTCCATGTCCTTCAAGCATAAAACCACTTTTTCACATGCTTTTTCCATAATCTAAATTGAGAATTTCCTGTTTTTTGAGGTTTTGACTACCCTAAACTTATCCTTTTCCCTTCTTTACACTTTCCATTCATTCACTTATTTCATTAACACCCTAGGGATTTCATCATTCTAGTGAAACATACCATGGAAAGTGAGAAAATATTCATAGGAGGGCGCCCCCTCAGGCTTGAACCATTCACCATGAATGAGACTGCTTGAACCATTCACCATGCATGAGATTAATGCTTCGCCATTGGTGCAAATGTGCTTTGAAAGAGCTCAGTGTTTGACATTTTGTGAAAGGCTTATGGAAGAGGGGTATCATCTTCAGTTTTCCAACCTATTTGCAACAACCCACAATATGGGAAAGGTCACTATTGTAGGTATGGAGATAATCTTATGATCTGACCTAATTGCTTTAACTGAAGGTATCCCTTCTCATGGAGAGAATTTGTTCAAAGGTATGGACCTAGACATTGAAAAGTACAAGAAATTCCTCAAGCCTTTTTCCTTTCACACACCTCAGAAACAAGTATGCCCCTCTAATGATGCTCATAATGATGTACTTCACTTGTGAAGGAAGATTCTTCAGGTTGTATAGGTATCACATTAGGATTTTGATTAAAACAAGTGAAGAATAGAGTTAAAGAGTCACAAATGAATAATGATATCTTGGATTTATTAGCTGAAGCTTCCTTAGCTATGTGGCCTATCTCTTACATGTGCCAAGGAAGCAATTTTGAGAAATTTTCATCAATTTTTATATTTTATATGTTTTTTTTAAGAATTGTGGAAATTTAGGTAACTGAATTTTGTTAATTTTATTTTGGAGACATCTAAATGGTGATTTATTTACATAGATAAACGTATTTTGATGAATACATCAGATATAAAAATATTTAGTAATATGGTTATACAATTGGTGAATAGTAACTAATATGTGTATATATAATTGTTAAAAAAAAAAAAATCATTAAAAAATTTCAATTTTCTTATAGGTTAGAAAATTATATTTTAATATATTATAAAAATAAAACAGGAAAAAAAAATTAAATAAATATTTATCTTCAAAATATAAATAATATAAAGTAAAATACCAAACAATGTCAAAATATAAATAATATAAAGTGAACTACCAAACTATCTCTTCGTTTATATAAGGATTAATGTCACAAATAAAGCAATAGAAATCATTATTAATTCCAAATCACTTTTGAACGACAAAACTGAGAAGTATCTATTAATTTTTATCTACTAAATCTACACTTCAAAGAAAGGCTGACAGCTTGAAGAATGATAAACTGAAAACATCTTCTATTGCATTAAACCTGTGGTTAGCATATGCAATGAATTATTACTCTTTCGACAAAACCAATAGCTGAACTGTTGTTAATCTCTCAACAGTCAAGACTGTGCATTCAATTAGATATTTGATGTGCTAATAGATTTTCTGTAATAGACTTTTGGATGTTTACGTTAATAAATGTCTCTTACTAATGGTTGAAAGTCCGTTGGTGTAGGTTGCAACATGCTCGGTTTTATTGCTTCGGTATGTACTATAGTGTTGCGTGAATTTTTTAAAATATGTTTTTATATATTTGAGTTTTATTATTAAATCATATAAATGATAAATAGATATGCCTTATGTGTAAAAAAAGAAAAGAAAAGAAAGAAGCTAGATGTTATATAAAATTCATCTAAAGGAGAATCAAAATAGATAGTTGTAATAGAAAACTAGCACCATTAAAAAAGCAAGAGATATAACCTTACAAATGATCAAAATTTTATGGGCTCCACAAAGTTAAATTCTAGGCTGGAAAAAAAAGCACTTGTATAAATGGCAAAAGAAAACTAAAGAACAATCTATTCTAAGACTAGTAGACTAGTTCAACAGACAAGTTAGGTACTAGAATATAATTAATCACTTGGAAGGATTTTCTTAGACCAACTAGAGTGTGAAGATAATTTCAATCTTAGTACCAATATGTGATTGTTATCTAAGCAATTCACTTGTAGGTATATGCTATTTTTATCTAATCAAGTTACTTGTAGGTATATGTGATTTTTATTAAATCAAGTAAAAGGAGAAAGACCAAGATCTCTAATATTCTATGGTAAGGGGAATTTTAATATATTGATTAGTTAAAATTACATATTAGTATCAAATGTGCGGTGAGGAGGAGAGGATGTCAAATTAACTATTACGTGGAATGGGGTTGAATATCTAATTTTGGACTAGATCACCATTCAATATCTACATCCATTCATCAATATTTTCATATTATCTTTTTATACTGATACAGATATAGGAGGCTCTATAAAACTAGTTACTATAGATATTCTCTCATCAATCAAAAATATGCCATGGAAAATCTACATAGTAAAAAAAATGTGTAATTTATTTCCATTAGGTAGTAGAGCAAACCCATGTAGCTTCTAGAAATTATGTTTGTAGGCTCACTAAAGAGTCTAATGTTAATATTGATATAGCATTGATGACTCAAAATAAAAAATTTCTATTACTAATGTCATTGTTTGGTTGCTCTATTGGAAAAGAGAAGAATAAACATGGAGAAATAGAAGAAATTTCAACTAAGAATAAAAATGGGTATTTTACACCAATGAAGAAGCTAACCAAGCCTAACAAACATGACTCCTCCATGACCTCATCAATCAAATAACTACACTGCTGCAAAATCCAAAAGGCGGATCAAACAATGATACCCTAAAACAAGTATATCCACATCTAATTATAGAACAAGTTCCAACTTACATTGACTCATCTAGCACCTATTCAAGGCTCATATATCCGTAGAACAAAAAAGTACTACAAAATGATACGACAATAAAAATTAGATAGACAAATTTACAGGCCATTAAAGTAGCTCCTACACTAATAAAAAGGACAACAAAAAAATTCACTGATCGAACTTTTAGTTTTGGCGTTGATATTCATTCACCTACTAGGGCAGTTCATATCGGCATAGTAGACCAGCATTGCTAATGCCAAGCCACTTACTTATGCATTCACTGTGATAAAAGTGATTGCATGGCAGTATTTTTGCTTCATCACCAACAACTATCAGGTCTGATCTCCACTGTCAAAAGAGATTACATGCTTAGGCAAAATTTCAATTGTAGAGTTGGATGCGGGATGAAGGCCACTATTGAAATTATCATCATCAAGAACAATGATTTCATATTTCTTTCGCTGCATTCAAAGGAAAATCATACACAATATAGCCATATCCATCAAAATTAATGATCTCACCAAAACCAGACACATAGTCTTTAGCTCTTGCATTCAATTAAAACTCATCCACATCCTCATATTCCTGTGTTGTATTCAACGGAAACTGATATTCAATATAGTAGTATCCACCAAAACTAAACATGTTTCCAAATTCACGTTCATTCGAATTAAATACATAGTTATGCTATGTGTGAGGTGGACTATAACCAATCACATAAAAATTAAGTTAGGATAGGATTGAGATTCTAATTCTAGATCTTAGGTCCTAATATTCACTGAGTGGTTCAAACCACCCGATTGGGAGAAAGCCTCTATGTACTACGTTGTTCTCTTGATTGTATGTCTCAGATTGTGAGTGTATTTGTACACTCTCATGGAGTGGTTAAAACCACCCCATTGGGAGAAAGCCTTTATGTACTAGGTTGTTCTCTTGATTGTATGTCTAAGATTGTGAGTGTGTTTGTACACTCTCCAAGTGAGAGTCATTTAATTAATTTTATCATGATATCAGAGCACACAAATCAAAGATCTGTGCATTGGAAGGCTAAGAGCCTGTGTGAGGAGAACTGTTGTAAGTTGCACGTCCTGAAGGCATTTATTCTGCCACCTCATAAGGCATCGTGGAGTGGAGGCTGTGAAGGTCGTGCTCAACATCAGCATTAACTATCCTTGTTGTTGTGGAATGTAAACATGGATAGATCCACAGCTCATAAGCACATAGCAGTTTGAAGGGATCGATTCTGCAACAGGACTGTCGAGCTCTATCAAAGTCCATTCCATTTGTTGAAGAGGTGGATAGTTGACTGTGTGGATCACAGTAGAGCACAGCTTGAGGAGTGTGGATCTGCTGGATCGAGCCAGGAGGCATTGAGATCTGGTGGATCGTTGATTTCATCTACAATTCGAGGCATAGGTATTGATTTCGTTTCCAAATTGAAGCCCGTGAGCCGGTGAGTGATTTGGAACTGTGTCCTTGTGGATCGCTGTGGTGATCTCTTATGGGATTGGAGGAGGCCAATTTAGTGAAGATTTATTTCTCTTCTCTCTATTTTTTAATGACCACATCGGAGCTTGTGAGTCGATGCTGCCAAGAGATACGACATTGGTGACGTCTTGCAGCACACATGAAAAAAAAGGAGCAAAGTACACCTGCTTTTCCATTTTCAGGAAACAAGAAATTTGTGGTCAGCCATATTCATTAACAGCATAATAGCATCGTCGGCTTGTAAATTACAGATCGCGTGGATGTAGTCAAAAGGGTAATGGTGAGCTGGGTTGGAAGGGTTCTATAGCAACCATATTTTCTAGATTTTCCAGATCTGGGTGCGTTGCTTCTTCCTATCATTTACAGAGAGTACTGGAGGTGCTCGTGGATGTTCTTGAGCCTGTTGATCAGCAATGTGGCATTTTCCCTGGTGGTGTTATGCTGAATGATGAGCGTTGGTATTTAGATTGAATGCGTTGAAGTGAAGCCAATGGTTTGGGGACCCTTGGCGCGATTGCAGTGAGATAATTTCATTGCAATTTGGAGTTGATATCCCATCTTTGTGCTGCGTTTGAAGCGTTTGGAGTGGATATCCTTGGCGTGATCGACAAGGAGGTCGGTCTAGTATTGCAGTGGTGTGAAGAGAAGGAATCGAGAGAATTTCTTGATCGACCGTATACGCCCTCTCTTTTGAGAGTTGCACGTTTGAACAATCTCTCTTAAGAATTTTCTTCACAAAAATCATTAGCCTTAGGAGAAGATATTGCGGCCAACGAAATTTGCAGTGGACAAGGCCGGTGCTGGAAGTCTGTGAGCTATTACTATTTGCTTTTACCCTCTTAAGTGTGCTTTAATTTCAAATCAAGATTACTTTTTTTGGTGTTTGGAAAGTTGGTTTCATGGTTATTTTTCGAGTCAACCGCATTTTCCTGAGAAAGTTCGATGGAGTTTGTGCATATTTTGACCATTTAATTACTTATTCTCACATGAATTAGCAACATATGCAGTAAAGAAATTTCTAAATGAGCCAGAAAATGTAAAGGATAGAAATATGTGTTAAATGAGAAATTGTTAATCACATGCATGAGAATTGGATGTTGATATCGCTTCCAGCTTGTTGAGAAGTCGTTTTTTGCTCGAGCTAAGGGCATTGAGACCTACGTGGCATAGAAGCCACAATCTACATGGTTCTACTATTGAAGAGCTGCCAAAGGGAGGATTCCCGCCTGCATGGTAACGGGGTTGTTGGAGCTCATAGGAGGATCCAGTGGAGTCGAAATCTGGAAGCAAGACAAAACTAGATAAGCTGTAACTTTTAACAACATGTCTATATTTTTAGATATTTTTGATTCCGATGATGATGATGATGATATTCTCATGTTGGCATTTGGAGGCATTAGAATGAGTAGTATTTTTAAGTCTGGATTTTTTTCAGAAAAAAAAAACATGGTTCTGTTGATGACCACCATAAACAAGAGGCACAATCTGTTGTGCAAGATCATGATATTGAAGAGCCACGAGTTGATTTTCAGGAAGGATGTAAAGAGGAACAAAGTGTTGAAGATCAATTCGACGAGCCACATGAAGCTCATTGCGAAGACGTGGCAGAAGAAGACAGAGCTGGAGAAAATTTAAAATGTGATAATCTCATTAATATTTATGTGTGTGCAAATGACAACATTGCTGAAATTTACATGCGTGACACCAGAAATGGTGAGAGAAAATAATTTCCTATTAAGCATGTCATAAGTTTCAAAAGGGCAAGGATAAGCGTTCAAGCTTTCCATCACTAGGGAAGAAATGAGGCGAAGATACATCACTATCACATGGCAAAGAAAGTGAAGATGAAGCCTCATCCACGAATGAACATATATGGTCTCAGGATCATAAAAGCTAAGATGAAAACTTTGTTACCAATTTTTTTATGTCTTTTACCATTGTAAGCCTAGCTGAGACTAGACCAACAGGCGTATGTTATTATATGTTATTGTTCTCTACCCTTTCTCCATTAAGAGAGAGTGTTAGAAATTAATGGAGAAAGTTAAGTTAGGATAGGATTGAGATTCTAATTCTAGCTCATAGATCCTAATATTCAGGGAGTAGTTCAAACCACCCGATTGGAAGAAAGCCTATATGTACTAGGTTGTTCTCTTGATTTTATGTATCATATTGTGAGTGTGTTTGTACACTCTCCAGGTTCTCACCTGGAGAGCCATTTCATTAATTTTATCAGGTCCCCTATGTCAAATTCACTGTAGTCAATTTGGTCATATCCATCATTAAAACCAAAATCATGTTCTTATAACCACCATCTTAATTATATTGTATTGGACTCCACATGTCAAAGAATTTGTTGCCAATCAAGATGTTTCCAAAATATATCGAATATTACAGCCATTTCTGGAGACATAAATGTTTCCATTGCTTGTCAGAGTTGAAGGTAATTTCAATTTTCTTGTTCACTAGTGTTTCCTTCATGTCTATTAGTAATCAGGCTTTGTTCAATATTATGATTTACATTTTCTTGATTGCCTAAAGTTGCTGGTTCATATGGTCTTTCACAAATGGAATACTTAAAGTAAACATTGGAGGCAATACTCAGTTCGTGATATTGCGTTTCCACCATATCTGAACCCCATGGCCTGACTTCTACTGTCGACCCATTTACAACAAAATAACTAGTGTATTTTGTACCATTAGTATCATTTCTAAAAACAATATTTTCATCCAAAGGAGAAATATTTGGAACCTTTGTTCTTATGAAATGTTTAATAAAGGAAAGGAATACTTCGCGATAAACCTCCATCGTGTTTTGGTAGTCTCCGCCCCCTAGAGTAAACAATTCATGGCACTCACACCCCCCCAAAGTGGCTATTGTTGTCAACCATGTGCAACATATTAAGGATCAATTTATCATCTCTCGTCTGATTTTTGTTTCATTTTGTGAGCGGGGTTGCTCCATTTTTTCTTTTAAAAAACAGACTCTCACATGGTACTACTTAGTTCTTTTCCTCCCCTTCAAATGAAGCTGATCATCCATTTATATATCTATCCTAAATTGTTTCTATATTATTGGCCGACATTATATTAATTAACAATCAATATGGCTAACTTTAACTAGAAGTAGATAGATATGATTTAATAAATATGAATATTTACCGATTTTTTTAATATATATGAAATATTATTATTTGTTATAATGGATTAATAAGTACTTTTTTTAAATTGAAATATGTTGGGTATTTGGAGGATATTCTCATATATTTTAGATTACATTGGTGTAATTTTAAGATTTTGCTACTTCAAATGAGTCATATTGGAATTTTGGTTATATTATTTCTATAATGTTTAAAACCTTGAAATTGGATATTGACTAGTGAAGTATAGATAGGAAAATTTTCAAAGCCTAGTTCACTATACGTTGGGAGATATACCATCTAGAAGTTATAGATTTTCAGTAGTATTGATTTTCAAACAAGTCCTCTTGTAAATAGGCATTGAACATGACCTTAAGTGGAGGAAGAGAAAGCCCCAAAACATTCTAAAGGATTTATAGGTAAAACATTTTAGTAATGCCAGTGTTATGTGCATGATGTTGTGGATTTACAATAATGTGGTTGTTTATTTCCATCAAAAGCATGGTGTTGAAGAAAAATATGGATTTAGGGAATAATTCAACACCCTTAGCCTTATTTTCCATTCATGTGACCTTAAGACACATTGCATGCCTTATAAAAGGAGCCCTTTGTAAAGTTTCAAGCTCGATAATAATGAAGATATTTTATATTTCCAAGCCCATGGTACATGAAGGTATTTAGTTAATAAATTTGATGGTCATCATCCATATAAAATATTAATATATTATATACCCTTAATATATATATATATATATATATAGTATAGTAATTAATCATGACTAGGTGTATCTATTCTATTTTTCAACCAAAATTTGAACCTGGCCCTAACTTTAATAAATGGATAGCCTAGACGAGCCTACTACTAGAAACATTTTCTCCACACACACTTAAGCATAGGTTGGTGGAGTAATTAATACTCTTATTTAATGACTAATACATGTTTTCTTAACCAAAACCAAGTTTTAGAGCTAGAAAATAGGAATTGATATAGTAATCCATGATTTTGGATGTCAAAACCCGTGTACAATATCCTTAAACTATATATATATCATACATTTCTTAGGCTTTCCATGATTTTAGGAAGTGTATACCATGAAGCATGTATTCGGATAAACAAAATATGTAAGGGTTTTCCCTATGGAGGGAAGACGTGCCTAAATTTCTTTTCCTTTTAGTTTTCACTACTATGCCTATGAATTTCATGACTAGCTTGTGGTCTAAGAAAATATAACTGAATATCATATAGGAAATCAAAATCACCTAGGTATCACACCCATCCTCGGTGACATCAACCATTGATATGTTTATTTTATTTTTTGTTTGTTATGAAACCACCTCCAAAAATAGAAGAAAAGAGAGATCAACACTTTAGAAATCAACCAATTCTAGAGGGAAACTTCCTTGACATAACATAAATGAACAATTATTGGATGATATAAATGAAGAAACATCCTTTCTATATATAAGAGTACATGGGGTCACAATATAATCCTAGCCAACCTAAAAATAATAAATAATGTAAGGGCACAATAATAACAATATGGGGGTTATTGTATTATGAGAGGGGGTGGATCAGGCTTTGACTGAAGGTACTCGCTCTGATATCAATTGTTGGAATCTCTGAGAGGGGACAACATCATTATTTCTTTTCAATTGCTATTTTTACCAATTATATCACCTATAATTAGAACACAAACTGAACAATAAGAATAAAAAAATTATGAATCAGTAACAACGAGGACTTTAATCCTCTTATTTGCAATAAATCAAGTACAATATAGTTTAGGTTTCCAACCTTAGATGAAAAAACCAATTTTCAATCCACCACGCTCCAACATGTACTTTTCCGAGCACCGACTTGGACTTCACGAGGCTCCGACCTCTATTGCCCCAACACTATCTTCCCCAAGCCTCCAACCTTATCTCTTTGAAGCACCAACCTCTAGGGATCAAGCCTCTCTCTAGTACAGGCTCCGATCTGAACTTCTTGATGACTCCTATCCTCTAGGGATCCAAAAAAATGCTTCAATTATTCAATGTAAGTTTAATAGTTCTTCAATGATGCCACTATCTTCTACAATCAACCTTGACAAAATCTTCATGTTCGTCTTCAGAAATTCCCTCGATCGATCTCTAAATTACTTACCTTATCGATGCTAACTTTTAGTAAGTGTCACCAATACTCTTCATTATACCCAAAGATTAACCAATGTACAATTCTCTCAAAAGGATGCCTCCCACATCAAATTTAAGATGTTTGCACCAAGTCCTTAAGATGCCTCCAAGTGGCTTACGCAAAAGCTTTGGAAGATGTCTTCGTGATATCTTCAAAAAGATTCTTGATTTGCTTCAAAAAAATCTTCCCAATAGGATTTCCAAATAATATAGGATGCAAGAAAAAGTACTCAAGGTCTTTAGAAGTTTCTCCAATGATATCTTCAATAAGGGCTTCAATGAGGGTTACATGTTCTTTTGTTTTGGTAATCTCGTGTTGAGTAACTGTAAAAGATTTCAGATTTTGTACTAAATTATTTCCCTTATAAGATATTCAAGTCTGAATAGATTGATTACTTGTCAAATACTTTTTATTCGTACTTTATATTTCTGATAATAATCCCGAAATTCCTTCAATTTCCGCTTAGGATTCCGATTTGGAGCCAAAGACAATCCTTATGTACCGAAGCTATTCCAGTCCTTCGTTAGTATTTAGAACCAATAAAATGAAGCAAATATTCCTCTAACAAGATTTCAGTTGAGAACTTAAGAAAAAATTATTTGGTCTCCTTTTAGAAATATTATTAGTATGGCCAAGCATCCATATCTATTTGATGGATTGTTATAATTACTGAAATGGGATCAAACCAATCACAATTCACAAAAAGACAATGTGTTTCTTCAGAGATTAATTGTAAATGCAAAGAGAAATCCATCATAGATTAAAGAAGCAACTCATAGGGATGATCGAAAGTCCTGTACCGATCAACAAAGTTTCTTTCTTTCATTGTTTGCACGTGAGCTGAATTCGAATATTTAAAACATTCTTCCCTAGTCCTTCATCATAAGGATATGAATGCAATCCATTATGTGCAAAGGTTTGATCGCTTTCAATTATCTCGGACTTGATCTAGAACAAGGTCAAATGTCATTGCATGACTCAGTGATAAATTTAAAGAGCCCAAACCCAAAATGAATACAGGAAAAAAACCAAGCCACTCATATGATTTCTCCACAGAGTCGATTACTTTCCACAGGTTATGGACACTCTTAGAAAATCATATCTTTCGATTTCACAAGGTGTGAGCTATAATCTATTCTCACTGTAATCCCCAGTTCTATCCTCCAAGCTCACTTAGAAACGTGATACCATACCCACACACAATATAAGAGATTTCCAAAGTGTGAGTAATGAAGATATTGATTTTAGAATACTCAAGTTTCTTCTTCACTTCGTTGCTTTTGTTCTATCTCAGATCCAAGTCTTTGTGATTTCTCCTTTTCCAAAACTCTATGATTTATCTAATGTGATATTTCCCTCCTTGCTAGTTCACGATATGTGAACTCTTCCTTCATTGTATTTTTCACTTCCTCTAATTTCCACCGAGATGCCTGAAATAAGATGATTATGACTTGTATTTATACCTTTTTGTTGATATATAAGTGATCATGTTAGGTGAGAGAGCCAACTAGTGTTTTGGTGAAGCCAACTTGTGTAGTCTCACTCAAAAAAAAGTATTAATATATTTTTCTATGAGTCAAATTGTATGAAGGTTGATTTATTATTAAATGGAGGACATGTCATTACACAATGTTGTAATTTAGTTTTTTGTATGCCACGATGCAGATAATGGGTCACCCATTAATATGTTGTGATTTTGTATTGATTTTTGAAGTGATCAACAAAGAAAAATTGAATTAATCCATCATCGAATCACCTAGAGATTATATTGTATAACATAAGTTCTGAAGGTTGTTAAGTTATAATAAATTTATTTTTAAAATTCTTGATTATTGGGGAAATTTTTAAGGATTTAGTTATTACATATAACACTCATGCATCTTAGCGAAATAGGGTATAGGGGTGAAGAAAGGATTAGGGTTTCATAGACTAGGGTTAGGGTATATCATTATATTTCAATATTCATGTTTAGGGTTTTATTCTAGGTTTTGCATGAGGTTAGGGAATATCAGAAAAGGGTTATTCGTGCATCACAAGAATATTTCTCATCTCCAAAAATGCCAAATTGACATCAATGACAAATTTGACCAATAGTGATGTAGGTTCATCTAACCAGGGTCAATTGTTTACTATATGTGTTAATTTCTAAAGTTAGGATTTAATAATTAATGTATTTTTTCTATAATGTTCAGGAGAGAACGAGGAATATTGTAAATAGGAGAATATTCAAAAGGATTGTGGAAGGCTTGAGAGGATTATCAATAGTTAGCTTTTATCTAGGGATAAGACATTAAATGAGATATTTTAGGGATCATAAGAGATATTATGGGTGTTTGCTGAGGATCTAGTTTGGTTCAGGTCCATTTGTATAAATTGAGGTGAGCCTATAAGGCATCTATTTGAATTATTATTGACATTATGTGTGCATGCCCATTATTAGTGAATTATTATTGAGATTTTTTGTGCATGCCTATTGTATAGTTTTAAGAATTATGTTTTGTGTGTATTCATAAGTTACACGCCTATGGCTTGTGGTGTCGTTTTGAGCCTATTATTAGTGAATTATTATTGATATTATGTGTGCATGCCTATTGTATGGTCTTTAGAATTATTTTTAATGTGTATTGATAATTTGCAGGCCTATGGCTTGTGTCGTCGTTTTGATATCAGACCTAAAACATCCTGCCAGTTGTGAGTGCATGATCTCTACATGCTTCGGGAGGATACGCGCAACATCACTAAAAACGTAATATTAATCTCTCTAACATTTTGGGACATGATTTTAAAAATTCCATAGACAATTTTAATTTATTCACGGCTTCCGCAACTAATAGAGCAACCGAAAATGTATGAGTTTGGAAAATATTTACACATATCTCTGCATCTCCTAAATTGATAAACACCTCGTTTAAGTCCATTTATTTTATTTCATTGTATACCTTAGCCTTGCAATTCGTCCTCAACACCGGGTTTTAGCCATGGATGAGATTCAAAGTGACAACATGGATTTTGTTAGCTGAAGCAAAGTTTCCAAGCGGATTTAATCTCCATCATTCGAGAAGCAAAGGACGAGGTCATCGTTGTGCTGGAGGTCCCAAACCTGGAGGCTAAAGAAGGGGGAGTCGATCGTGTTGGATTATTGCCTACATTGTGACTGAATATTTGATCCAACGCACAAAAATATAAATTCTTCACAACCACAAGAGTTTTTTTTATTGCACCCAAATTTCGGACAAAGTATCGAAATATGAGTGGTATCTGAATGGTACATGTTCCCAATTGAAGACCGTATTGCTTTTGTGTGTATTTCTTTATCTTATTTCACTAGAACAGACAATTACTTAATTTCTTACAGGGAATTAAAAAAAAAAAACACAACAGTTTAAGGGAATATCTTTGAGGTGGATTCCTAGCCACGGTTTATAGTATCAAACAAAATAAAGGTAATTTTGAGCCGCTTGAATCTGTTGGTAAGGCGTAAATCCTTTACTCTATTTAAAAGAAAGTGGCAAGTCAAATGATACTTATGGGTTTTAAGGATACAATATTAGTGTTTTGATGAGAGAGAATGAAATATGGGAAAGTGAGTCATTTCTAAGTCATATAGTGCGAAGTGAATCTCTTAGAATACAAAAATGGAGTTAGTCGAATCTTGCTGAAGAAGATATTGTTATCTAAAGTCATGAATTTGGTATGAACCATTGAAATAAATGTATGGTTTAGTTTTTCTTACGAAACTTAGTTGAAATATTAAGCGAGGATAAAACCTTGCGTCAATATCCCACTGTCAAGAAGGTCAATTTACTTCCTCTGGATATCCTTGATTCTCTCTCCTAACAAGGCTACATTTGGAAAACTAAATTGTTGTGTTACCTTAGTCTTGAAAGGGGGTATTTGATGTGAAGAGTTTTCACACATATATATTTATCTTTGTTGAATATAATATTGTTTCAAGCTCCAAATATCCTTCATCATTCCATTACCATAAGGGATTGTTGACACAATGTCATTGAGTCATGAACAAATAATTATGTAAGAGTTTAGATCTTATGCCAAAGGTCAATAAAGAAAACTGTAATTTTTAATTGTAGAGTTTTAGTTAAAATTCAAGGTCCATTGATGTCAAAGTCTGGATTCAAAGAGTCTTTTATTGTAATTGGGTGCATGATTGGCAGAGACTGACACCCAAATGTCTGTTCATTATAAATTCAATTTGAAGGGATACTGTGGAAATTGGTAGCAAAGGGAGAAAAGCACATAGGAGTGCTCAGAAATAAGGTTCAAGTGAAGTGAGCCATTGGCTATGTTCAAAGAGGAGATTACTTGGTAAAGTGATTCATATGTAGGTTATAGTGAAGAAGGTGAAGTTCACAGCAGAGGATGAAGATGGATCGAGAGAAATGTCACAAAAATAACTTAGCAGTTAGCATTTCTAATGAAGAGGAAGATATCATGGAATTGAAGGAATGACTTGAAATATTGATTGATTTGTTACAAAGACATAGACAGAGATGTTGAAATTCCAAAAGAAAATGCACCCACATTGGTGAGGAATTTTGATGGACTAGGAGTGAGGAATGTGGGGTGTCTAATTTATCTTTCCAAATTGGACAATAAATTTTAATTTCATCTCATAACAACTTATATCTATTAACTAAGTCATGATCACCTATTTAGCTCAAGAAATTCAATTTGAGGGTCTAAGATGAGGCATGTAGATGAATTCCAATATTTTGGAGGTCTAGTTATAGTTGATGCATGAGTGAATTTTTCGTCATGCCTTTTGGCATTACCAATGCACCTTCTAAATTTCGAGGGTTGATGAGCTCCATTTTATCCCCCTATTGGAAATTGCAACTTTAATGATTTTCTTAATCACAAATTCAAATCTGATGGTTGAAAATACAAGATGTGGGAATATTTTCGTCGTTGCCACTACATCAATGGATAAGATTCATGAACATAACTCCCTTTGGGGACACCGACAGGCTTCCCCCTATTGAAAATTGCAACTTTATTCATTTTGTTAATCACAAAATCCAATCTGATGGTTGAAAATAGAAAATGTTGGAATATTTTCATCGTTGCCACTATATAAATGGATAGGATTTATGAACATAACTCGCTTTCATATCCAAATCAAGTGATTAAACCTCTCTTAAATAAAAATTTTACAAAATTATAATTAAAATTTTATTGTGCCATTAACTATTGACCACATATGAAGATTAATGCTAATTAAATTCACATCATTGAAGTTGTAGCTTCATGAAACGTCCAAAAATGGCTGCCACTATTTGGACCACCATAAAACTATGAAACCTGCCATATAGCTAGATAATAAAACTATGAAATGTCTTATATGGCCACATGTTCATTTTCATTCATAACAGTTCAAAACATATGCCTCTTCACATTCTGAAATGATAAATGGTTCATTCACAATTAATGATATAGAATTTATTGTGTTTTATTGTTATTTAAGAATAGAATAACACACCAAGGTGTTATCTTTTCTTGGTATTATATGAATTTATTATGTTTAATTTCTATGTAAGAATAATTGTTTTAATATTTTAATCAATATTTATTGTTTTAATAATATTTTTGATATTTTAATAATTGTACGTTACATAATGTAACTTACAATATAATTATGTAACTTACAACTAAAATGATGGCATGCAATGGAGTGCCATGGAGCACCACAGTTAGAAGTGTGTGTGTCATCATGTTCCATATTCGATATTTAATACACTTTTATTTAATTGAAACAGCTCTCATCCAAATTCCACAAAACAAATTCAATACAAAAAGAAGCTAAGCTTATTTAAAAATAATCGATGAGATGCTGCAAGTTTCCTTTGATAAACATGTTGTCTAGGTGTATTGTTTCTTCACAAGTTTCAATTTGATATTGAGGTTAGTCCAATTTTGTTGTTAATTGGTTTTTTTCATTATTGTAGAGAAATTTCCTAAATTTCATATATTGAGTGGTATCCAATAGATTGACTCTATTAAGCAGGTATGCAGAGATTCTATTTCATCCTAGGTTCAATGCCATATATTCTACCTTAAATCCACTATTAAATTTTTTCAGTCTCAATAGAAATTGGGAGGTATGTAAAACTCATTTCATCTATGTTTTGCTACTCATGCTGAATGATACACTAAACTAGAGAATAGAAGGATGCAAAGATTAATTGCAGATGTAAATTATAGTGAAATTTTTTTATTGGGATTACAGTGATATTGGTTACAAAACAAATTTTATTATGATGTAGATTTGAGCCTTAGCACCATAGCATACTAAGATGTTAGTGGGTTAAAAATGTGATCTGTTACCTAATGGATTGAGGGATTTCAGTATATAGTGAAAATCACAATTTTTAAAACTGTAGACAACAATTTATAATGTGAAAACATAGACATAATTACTCTAAAACCAATAATTAAATTAAAATGACAATTCTATTTATCTCTATTTAAAAATAATAATGTAAGTAACCTTTCTTGCATAGCTTTATGAATTGGATATATATATGAAAACTAAGTTAAAACATAGATACAGTTACTCTAAAACCAATAATTAAATTAAAATGACATTTTTATTTATCTCTATTTAAAAATAATAATGTAAGTAACCTTTTTTGCATAGCTGACATATTCCAACTCTTAAAATTCATTGCTAAAGTTCAAGATTTATTCCCATTTCCCATCATATTTTATGCTACAATTTAACCTTAATTTGTGGTTGTGCTAACAAATTCACATCCTAAAGTAAAGATAGCACTATTACGTGACTACCTTCCTAGAATAAAGTATGCCAAGATGAAGAATAAGGAAACCCTATTTGATTTTATTACACTTATGGAAATGGTTTCGACAGAGGAAAGGAAAAACAACTCCGTCTTACCAATATTGCTAGGCAAAGGATGATTTGGTGAATAGTTGCATTAGTTATGTTGAATAACAATTATTTAAAAAATAAGTTTGAGGTTAAAAAGTTCCCATTAACCACAAAATGTAGATTCATTAATGAAATTGGTCTCCTTAGTTCGCTATATATATATATATATTTTAATTATAATTAGTTATGTATATCTCTTAATCATAATTTGTTTTCTAGAGAGTTCAACTCTAAAAGGAATGAAATTAAATAAATTTACAAAATCTATAAGTTAAATTTTATTTTAGCTTTTCCTAAATGTTTTGTATAATAGTTTATGTAATTTTGTATTAGTAATCAATATTAGACCTTAACATATTAGTATTTGATTTAATGTTTATCCTAATAAATTTATGTATCACTAATTAAAAGTTTATTTAATGAAAATCTATATGACGGAAAATGATCAAGTTTAAAAAGGAAATTAAAAAATATTATTGCATTGTTTACAATTTTGTTTATTTATGATTTTGTATTTCTATTTTGTTAAAATTAATAAATTATTTTGAAGATAAATTTAGAATAAAAAAACAGTGTTAAGTTTTTGCAAGTTTGATTCATATTGAGTCATAGATGAGATACACCTTATACCCTTAGAGCACGTCTCACCTTGAGAATTCAATTGATAGGGAGTTTAAATATATATAAAAATGGTGATTCTCGTGAACAAGTAATTATTTCTTTTATTATGTTTGTGTAGGTTTTAACCCTGAACATAAACTATCTACACACGAATCTTACAACAGAAAATAAACAATAGCGAGAGCATAAAACATAAAATAGATAAACACAGAGATTTGCCCCTGGATCCCAAATCGAGACGACCAGCTTGATTTTTCATTATGTTCCTTTTAGTGTTACAAAACATATATTTACATTTGTAGAAATTCTTTCGGTAGTAATCACATGCAAAGAACGTCGATTGCTTTCAACCAACCAAAGGAGGTTCATCATCGTGACTTTGTAAATTTGCAGAAATTTTCAGAGGAATACATGGGGACGTGTCGACAGACCAATTAGCAGGTTCATCATCATCACAAAGTCCCGATGATGAACCACACTGCTGGTTTGAAACGCCATTGACCTCTTCTTTTGCATGTGATTACTACTGAAAGAATTTCTACAAATTTACATTATGGATCACGGAAGCTTAGATTCCAAATATATATACATATCGAAACATACATAAACCCCAATCCATTAACCCTAGATTAGGACATAACCGTGGATCCGCCTATGAGTGGGTCCGCACACGAAACAAATTTTCGCGAGGGTGTCACACGTGACTCCCAACAAAGGGGCCGCCGCCCTCAGGACTTCCGCCACGCCCTATAAACGGGAGAAGCAATAGTCGTGGAAAGAATATAACACATACCCAAAATTCTCCCACTTGTTGTTTTCTTTCCATAGGGGGCCACAAGAGAGCTTAGTCATTGGCCCAATTCTTCAACACCCATTGTTTCTCTACACCAAGAGAACTTCTGAGTGCTCACAGACTTCGTCAATGCATTCGAAACATTCTTCAAAGTGTCAACCTTTACTAGCACCACCCTTTTAGCCTCAACCATATCTCTAACAAAGTGATATTGAACATCACTGTGTTTGTCTTTGAATGGTAAGCAGGGTTCTTAGCCAAGAAAATTTCACTTTGGCTATCACAGTCTATCCTTATAGCTTGTTGTACCAACCCCATACGTGAACACAATCTCTGCAACCAAACTGCTTCCTTGCTTGCATGATTCGCTACTATGTATTCTGCCTCTATAGTTGAAAGAGCCACTACAGACTGTCTTTTACTCATCCAACTGACTGTGCCTCCAGATAGGCTAAACACATACCCACTTGTAGATCTTCTTTGGTCCAGATCTCCAGCTCAGTTTGCATCAACAAAACCACGAATGTCCAACATTCTTTCCAATCCTGGTCTTCCTTGGTATCACAAGCCATAATCACTAGTGCCACATAAATATCTGAAAACCTGCTTCACTGGTGTCCAATGCTCCTTCCCTGGGTTTGACATAAACCTGCTCAATACTCCCACTGCATGTGCAATGTCTGGTCTAGTATAGACCATTGCATACATTAGGCTACCCACTGCACTTGCATATGGAACACAGGACATATTCTCCTCTTATTCTTGTGTCTTGGGACATTGTTCAGCAGATAGCTTTACACCTATAGGAATAGGAACATTCACCGGTTTACTATCCTGCATATTGAACCTCTGCAATATAGTCTTGACATACTTCCTCTAGTTTAACCAGAGTGTCCTCTTTGCCCAATCTCTCTTAATTTCCATGCCCAAAATATAGTTTTCCGCACCAAGATCCTTCATGTCGAATTTGGAGAATAGTTGGGTCTTCAAATCTTGGATAATTTATTTGTCATTTCCAATCAACAACATATCATCCACGTACAAGACCAAATAAATAAAACGGTCACCAATTAATTTAAAATAAACACAATGATCCTCCTTGCTTCTAGTGAAGGCAAGTCCCCGTATATAGGTATCAAATTTCTGATACCGCATCCTTGGTGACTGTTTTAACCCATACAGAGACTTCTTCAACCTGCATACAAGTTCTTTCTAACCCTTCACCATAAATCCTTCAGGTTTCTTCATGTAGATCTCCTCTTCTAGATCCTCATGAAGAAATTTTGTCTTCACATCCATCTATTCTATCTCAAAATCAAATGTAGTAGCAACAAATAAAAGTAATCTAATAGAAGTAACCTTGTCAACAGGAGAAAAAATATCACCAAAATCAATTCCTGGCACCTAGGAATAACCTTTGGCTACCAACCGAGCTTTGTATTTCTCCACCTTGCCTTCTACATTGATCTTCTTCTTAAACACCCATTTTCTCCCGATGGGCTTCCTTCCAGCCGACAACTCCACCAGATCCCATGCCTCATTTTTATGCAAGGATGCCATTTCATCAACCATGGCCTCCTTCTAGAGTTTTCCATCCTTTGAATCTACTGCCTCTCTAACAGTTCTCGGATCATCATCATTTATAGTTAAATCAAAACTTGAATAGAAAGCAAATGGTCTGTACCTTTCTGGTTGCCTTCTTTCCCGAATCGATCTTCTCAAAGCTGGAGTTTGTGGCTCTTCCTCTTCTCGAGGTTTCTTCACTGTAGCGTCCGACCATCCTCCTTTATCTCAAACTCTATCTGCTCAGGTTCCCTTGGTAGGAATTCATGTTTAACAACATATTTCACCTCTTTAAACACCACATCTTAGTTGTACACAACCTTCCTTGATTTTTGGTTCCAAAGCTTGTAACCCTTTAAACCATCCTTATACCAAATAAAGATGCACATTTTAGATTTATTATCCAACTTGGTCCTTTTCTCCTTTGGAACATGTATATATGCATCACATCCAAATACCCTAAGATGTGAAAGAAAGGGTTCCTTACCAGTCCATACCTCATGTGGAGTCTTATCCTCCAATGGTAATGAAGGTGATTTGTTAACCAGGTAACATGCGCCTCCATCGACTCGGGCTTAGAATTCTTGTCCTAACCCTACTCACCGAGCATGCATCTTTCCTTTCCACTGTTCGTTCATTCTTTCCTAACTCCATTTTGCCGAGGTGTGTATGCGTAGGTATTCGCCGTGCTATGCCACACTTATAAAACTCTTCTTCAAATTCCTTCTGCGTAACTCCCCACCATTATCTCATTCCTCGACGCTTCTTTATCTTCTTCTCTATCTGGTTTTCCACCAGAGCCTTAGATTCTCTAAATTTTTCAAAGACTTCATATTTATTCCTCAAGAAATATATCCATGTATTCCTTGAAAAGTCATCTATGAATGAAACATAGTACACAGACTTACCCAGTGATGGAACCGACACAAGTCCAAACACATCACTGTGCACAAGTTCTAATATCTTGTTCACCCTCTTAGCACTAGAAGGAAAACTCACCCGATTCTGCTTCCCATATACACAATTTTCACAGAAATCGAAATCCAGAGAGCTACTAGACATACCTTATACCATACCATTTCCATGCAGTATTCGAAGGCCCTTCTCTCCAATATGTCCAAGCCTTTGATGCCATAGCATGGTCTTTTCTCCAGAGATCGCTAGGCTTTCCACTCCACTTTCAGGAACCACAGAACTGTTACATCCATCAATAACAAGGCTACCCCAGCTTGTGGCAGAGTTCCAGTCCGACCCCGCAGATTAATATCAAGGTTCCCGAACCATCTTTGAGGCATCCTTCTTGAACATTGTTTTTACACCCGCATCATCCATCTTGCTTACAGAATCAGATTTCTCGGGGCAGAATATGTAGAACACCAGAAGTGTTCTAATCCTTCCACCTTGCAGCTTCAGCTTGAACTTTCCACGTTCGACGATTCTGGCCTTCCTATCATCTCCTAGGAATACATCACCACCATCAAATTTCTCGTACTCGCAGAACCACTCCTGATGGGGAGTAAAGTGAAAGGATGCACCTGATTCAATCAACCATGACTCATGATCTACATGTGTATTTGAAGAAGATGCCAAATACACATCCCCACCTTCATCTGAGGTGGTTTTTGCCTCTGCATAAGGAGCATCATCAGATCCCTTTCCTTTCTCAGGAGCTTTAGATCTGCAGTCCTTTTTGTAGTGCCCCTCCTTTCCGCATTTCCAGCATACCTTTACAAACTTTCCAGGAGATTTAGATCTCCCTCTAGATTTGGATCTCCCACTTGAAACCTTATTCTTGTTTCTGTTTTGGGACCTTCCTCATATATATAAGGCATCTCCATTTTGGCCCTCCATATTTCTCCGTCTCATTTCCTCCGACAATAAGGCTGAGACAATGTCATCAAAATTCAAGGTAGTTGTATTACTACCTATTGCAATAACCAGACTGTCCCACGAGTCTGGTAGAGAACAGAACAAACTGATGCACTTATCTTCATCTGATATTTTAATATCAACAGATGACAGCTAACTTACCACAGTATTGAAGGCATTCAGATGCTCTATCACCGAGTCTCCATCCTTCATCCTCAGGTTATACAAATTTTTCCATAGGAACAAATTATTCACCAGAGACTTAGATTGGTACAAAGTCCCAAGTTTTTCCCACAAATTCTTCACCGTAGCTTCCCTAGATACAGTCAAAAATACTAAATCTAAGACACACAACCGTATTGTGCTCTTAGCCTTCCAATCTAGTTTCTTCCATTCTTCATCTGACATTGCCGTTGGTTTAGTACCCATATCTACCTCGATCCACTGATCTTTATCCACCAGTAGATCTTCTTTCACCGCAAGAATCGATCCCACAAATCTCCCAATGAACAGGGTCTACCTCAGGCCCGAGCAAAAAACCCTCAGCAGCAAAGGCATCCCCTTGAAGCCGAAACATCTCCAATACCAAATGTAGGTTTTAACCCTGAACAGAAATTATCTACACACGAATCTTACAACAGAAAATAAACAATAGCAAGAGCATAAAACATAAAACAAATAAACACAGAGATTTTCCCCTGGATCCCAAATCGGGACGACCAACTTGATTTTTCATTATGTTCGTTTTAGTGTTACAAAACATATATATACATGCTGAAGCATACATAAAACCCAATCCATTAACCCTGGATTAGGACATAACCGTAGTTTCCTTGACTGGATCTACAAAATACCAGGGGATGAAAACCATCGTACCCCAAAACAATGTGCAAACTCATGCACAAAACATGGGTGGATCCGCGTATGAGTGGGTCCGCACACCAAACAAATTTTCCTCGCCCCTCATGACCCCCCTGTTGTGCCCGGCGCAACGTACAGTGCGTGGGGCTAGTTGTGCAAAGAATATAACACATACCCAACAGTTTGAATGTTTGTTTATTAATAGATAAACCATACATTATAAATAATGTATAATGACTGTTAAAATATATGCAGAGAATATGTTTACTTCAAATGTTGCAAGAAAATCCTTAACTTAGAGTAGTCACATTAGTTAGTTAGAGAAAAAAAATTCCATAAAAAGTGAGACAATTATATTTTAGTCCATAAAAAGGGAATTCATTTCTACCATTTAAGGATTCATTTCCAACATTTAGTTCTTTGTTAGTTTTCCATTTAATTATATGATTATTGTACTAATAATTCTCTACCAAGATAAATTATTACATTATTTTTTTAGATGACAAGTGGGCATGTTAATTAGTGAGTACTGAGTTTTGTTAATAGATAATAAAATGAACTAAGAAATGATGCAATGATGAGAAGTGAGAGGGGTGAGGTAATTATAAATAAAAAATAAAAATTTATTCTATCTCATCTTTGTCTCCTTTTGTCCCTTCTTATTTGAAATATAGTTGTATTACTTTTTATGGAATTAGTTTTCTCTAACTAAATGATGTGACTACTCTAATTATATGCGTATTGTATTAATAATTCTCTACCAAGATAAATTATTACATTATTTTTTTAGATGACAAGTGGGCATGTTAATTAGTGGGTACTCAGTTTTGTTAATAGATAATAAAATGAGTTAAGAGATGATGCAATGATGAGAAGTGAGAGGGGTGAGGTAATTATAAATAAAAAATAAAAACTTATTCTTTCTCTTCTTTGTCTCCTTTTGTCCCTTCTTATTTGAAATATAATTGTATTACCTTTTATGGAATTAGTTTTCTCTAACTAACTAATGTGAGTACTCTAATTTTAGCATTTCCTTGCAACATTTGAAGTAAACATATTGTGCACATTTATTTTAATAATCATTATATATTATTTATAATGTATGGTTTATGTATTAATAAACAAGAATTCAATTACTAATTTTTTATTTTACTCTGTTTTAATGTTTTTTTATTAATCCATAAGCTATACATTATTAATCAATTATTAATTATTTCAATTGTTGCAAAAAATGTTAAATTGAAAGTAGTCACATTAGTTAGTTGGAGAAAACTAATTCCATAAAAAGTAAGACAATTATATTTCAAATATCAAGGGACAAAAGGAGATAGAGAAGAGATGGAATAATTTTTTATTTTTTATTTATAATTACCTCACCCTTCTCACATCTCATCATTGAATCATCTCTTCACTCATTGTATTATCTATTAAAAAAACTCAATATCCACCTATTAACATGCCCACCTCTCCTCTAAAAAGGAAATGTAATAATTTATTTTATTAATACAATTCTCATATAATTAAACTCAAAACTAAATGGTAGAAATAAATTCCTTAAATAGTGGAAATAAATTCCCTAAATACCAACAAGATGCTTCATTTCATATGAATTAAAAAAAAATGGAAAAGAAATGGTAAGCTCTGTCTTTATTAAGTACCATCTCCTCAAACAAAAACTTTGTGGCCAAATCCTTTTACATTGGACCATATAGGTTCTCTCAACTACTCATGCCTTCATCCTCGCTCATACAAAATTATGAAATGTGTGTAAGAAATATTTTAAATAAGGTTTAATACATATGTACATATATTGAAATTCTTATATATAGTATATATAGATATGTTATATCAAAATTCATATAGCTAACTAATATATATTTAATATAATTATATATCATGTTAAAAATGAATATAAAAATATATTTTTTAATATCTAACATATTAAAAATTTTGGTGTAATGTTCACTCGTAAAAAAGTAATTATTTGTTTTACTTTGTTTTAATGTTTTTTTATTAATCGATAAATTGATTATTAAAAAATACAAAAATATTTTTACTTCAAATGTTGTAGGAAAATTTTAAAGTTATATTAGTGAGTTACAGAAAACTAATTCCATAAAAAGTGAGACAATTATATTTCAAATATGGAGTAAGGACAAAGAAGAAATAGAGTAAGTTTTTATTTTTTATTTATAATGAAAAATATATAAATATTATAATTTTTTTATAATAAAGTATTTTAAAAATATTAAAAATCTAAATATTAAAACATTAATGATATTTTCACTGATTGAGAAATATTTTTAAAATCTACCACATTAATGAGTTTTTTTGAGAAATATTTTTAAAATATAAAAAAATTCATTAAGTAATAAATATTATTAAAATAATTTGTTTCTATATAAAACATTAAAAAATGAAAATTTATGTTGTTACATTGCTAATTTCGTTAGTTTCTCCAAACAAATATAGATCACGTTAATATGTGATTTCTTAAATTTAAAATTTAAAACATACCCAAGCATATCACAATGCCAATGACATGTTGATACTGATAAACTATTCATTTTACTTTCACCATTGAGTTTATACATGTCAAATTTAAAATAATTTATAATAAATCTATTTTTTTGTTATTGTAGATTTGTGTATATCATATAATTAAATTAGTAATTTTAATAATAATAAAAATTAGTAGAGGAACATATCAAAAATTTACTTTAACATTGATTATTTATTTATTTATATTTTGTATTTATTAATATTGTTATTGTTAATATAACATAATTAATACAATTCATATAATTATTATTAATATAAAATACTAATATTGTAAATATATTGACACTTTAATATAATACAATTAATATATTTTATATTATATTAATATAGTTTATATTATATTTGCAAATATGTATTTAATATAATTATGGAATTATCATAGATAAAACTTCAATATGCAAACTCTATTAATTAATCAAAAAGATTACACACATTTATACATGAGATAGTCTCAAGATAGGAAATCTATCTTGAACGCACAATAATGTTGTTGAGAGATTCTCTCAACCACACACTAAAATAGTAATAAATATAGTTCTAGCTACCTCCTATGATGTAGTAAAAAACTCCTTAAATAGAGAGTTACAACCACAGACATGTAGGAATTACATATTCCAACTCCCTCCCTTAATGACTACTTGTCGTGATATCAATTCACAAAGTCTAGTTGTGGTCAATCATAAGAAAAAAAAAGAATATGTCGACGTCTATATAAAGGAGCAACCATCCACCAAAATGCATGGGTACCAACCACTGCAACTGCTGATCTTGTAGGATGTCCTTCACATACATGGTTCTGTCAACCACTATCACTGCGCACATGTACCTGTATCAAAAAATGTGTCTGCGACTCACATCCACCACCAACGGGAAAATATCATGTCCAGAACTACCAACAAATGTGTCTGCGACTCACATCCACCACCAACGGGAAAATATCATGTCCAGAACTACCAACAAATGTGTCTGCGACTCAAATCCACCACAAACGGGCGAATCCCATGTACAGAATTGGCAATAATGTCTGCGACTCAAATCCACCACAAACTAGCAAATCCCATGTGCATAACTGCCAAAAGAGAGAGAGAGAGAGATCAACGCCTTTCTAAGCCAAATATTCACGCCCAAATAACAATCCCTAACATTCGCACTCATTGTGCCTTTCAGTGCGACTGTCAGATAGAAAAACGCGTCGACCCTCCTATGCTCAGAAACAACAATATCTAAGACCTATGAGTGAGGTCTTTATTGCAATTCACTGTCACACCTCCAAATTTCACACCCAACAAAAATTTTCTTCATGAACTCAGACTTGTAAGTATAGATTTATTATGACAGTTCACTTATTTATCATGATACTTTACATTATCATATACTGTCGAAATTAACACCTCTACTCCTACTTCTTACCTTATGTCATTTGCATTTCAAGGTGAATCTATTCTTCACATCTTTGGCCTTTACACTTGTCTCGCATACCTTTGCGAATTCGCCTTTAACTTACGGTCACATAACTCATTTATTTAATCATTGGGTATAACGTAACCCTATGGCACATTAATATATATAAAAAAACATGGTTTAAATAAACCTTTCCACTATTTACATTTACGATTTCCTCCGCCATGTATCTTGGTATATAATTTGAGGGAATGATTTGTTTATTCATTGTTTATATGATCCGTCATAATATTGGGAATGGATTGGTTCCATGCGTTTGATATTAACTCTCATATCCGCCTATTGACGTGACCACACATCACGGCACATGGGATATTCAAATTGATTTCAATTATTGTGCTTTGCATTTAACTCAATATACACGTAGATCATATGGTCGAATTGGATTTTGGTTGCTAATTTCATCGCCGCGAGGAACTTGAATCCACGTCAGATGTCATCATAATAATTGAATGTTGTATGGTTTGTGGAGTTCGTCATACCCCGTCGCTCGCTTACCTGGTCCATCCACGTCGATGCGCTAGCTCGACTTGCAGCCATGCCAATCTACGCGCAAGACAATTCGCCTTAAATTTGGACTTACACTCCATTAACACGATACGGTAGTATTAACTCTCCAGAGCTACCCTTGATCCGTGGCTTGGCTTCCACGATCCTGCCAAGTGGATGATGGTGATCGGTTTGGTTAGGGTTAAGGCGGTTATCCAAGAGTTATATAAGTCTCGATGGTAGAACGAAGTCGGGTTTCTGCATTCTTCATTTCGTTCTGCACCTCTACGCCGACACCATTCTGCATTCGGCCAAGGGTTTGTGATTCTCTGTTGCAGAGAAAACCATGGCACTTCAGTTTATCAACCATATATCAGGTAATTTACCTCGGCGCTCATTGTTTATTTTAGTGTATGCTTAAATGATTTCAGGCCATTGCTCATGGCTGGCCATACTCCGAATTTGATTATGTATTCACTCCTCAGTAAGGGGAATACTTCTTGTTTTTAGGATATGCCATAAGATATGCGAGTCATACGCTCAGCACCATAATGAGGTTGAGTTCCTCTTTCATGGTTTTCATTTACCCTACCACGGCGGTTTCATAGGACGAGACCTGTTCGTTTTACACCTTCTGCGTTGCATGATGCGCATCTCTGCCAAGCAGACGTCTAATATTCAGTGGATTTTTATGAGGTATATTCTTGTGAGTCTCGTCTTTGTCTGAAATTGTATCTTCCTCCCTATTCTCTTCGGAGGTATTGCGTATTAATCCCTCTCTGTATAGAATTTTGAATTGCAGGGCTCGACGTGTCTGAACCTTATGCTCCACAGGTATGGTTTTAATCTCAATACAATTTTCATCTTCCACTTGATTCTCTACGACAGAGCCAATTGACTAATTCCCTTTCGTTTTGTTTGCCTTTGTCGTTTACAGGTAAATGAATGGTTATGACATGCTTGTAACCGCAGCAAGTAATATTCTCAATTGTTAGTGTTACTAATGTGGACCTCTTGGCCGTCCAGGTCGGTATTCTTATGGGATTTATTGCTCTTCTCATGTTGCGTCGTTTTCATGGGCGTTGAAATATAACATCGACCTCCTATACTATTGTGTAGAAGGGCACTTGTTTCGATTTGTTCTGTTGAGATATGGGTTGCAAGTTTAATACCCCAGCCTGATAGGCTCCTTATGTATTTTGACATTTGGGATATATATATATTTTCTATGCTGCTAGATGGAATTTCGATATACTATGCCACAGTATAATTTTACTGGGACTATATAAATCGTGTGTAATTCTTTTTCTATATATATATATATATATACCATGAAATTTGACTTTGTTAGTGTGCTCGTCAGCACAGAAAAGGGATTTGGTAACACTATTATGGTTCCAGATCATCAGAATTTTCAGGAACATTTTATATAATTTCTATCCCTTCTTCTGATGTGTATTAATCTTATTGTGTCAAATGACAGTTTCTCTGTTCATGGTTATATTGAAATTGTCTGGAAGATGAATGGCATACTGGAAATTATGTGTCTATTTTCACTTCTATCATAGATAGTATTTATGTACGTTTAGAACTATTTTCCAGAATTGTCTGCATAACTTTCTATTCTTCAGTTTCTTCTCATTTTATTTTATATCTAGTTACCCATCTCTGGTCTACCTGTGTACATGGTAATAAATGTTTTTGAAGGCTGGTTATGGGATTGGGACCCCTTCACTTTTTCCTCTTGAAAAATGGAACTATTGTTAATATACTATTGAAATAAATGGACTCTTTGCTACTGGAGTTCTCAACTGCTTACTCCTAATTTATACCTTATACGAAATCAATTTCAGTGATATGAAATTAGAGTAGTTTCAAGAAGACATAGTTTCTAGTACATTTTGTTTATAACTAGGTGCTCCTTTCCTCCCCTAGACAAAGTGACTCATGCACAACCTGATTGATTTACATTATTTACTCTCTGGAATTATAACAGAGTTTCCTGGCTATACATGAGATCAGTTTATTGATTCTCTCCCTCTATTCTTTCATAAACAGTATAAGTCTTAGTTTATCTCCTGCTATGGTTCTGGTATACTATACAGAATTTCATTTCTCTCTCTAGAATAGCTGTAAATAAAATTATTCTAGGAAAGAGAAGCAGATTAAAAACAAATTCACAAGATTTCCTGAAAGAACAAGGTTTCTTCAGATTTAGCCCAACCCTGGGTTTAAACATTTTGTGGAATTCCGCTTTACAGGATGTTCTTCTACAACTATACAGAATGATCAGGTTACTACCTGGTGATTACATTCTGTTAAATGTAGACTAACAATATGAACTAACTTAGAAATAAATTTTGTTTTTATATGTAGCCAATTCATACTATAACAACAATAAGACAAATTCCTCAGACACATACCACTTGTGCAGTAGACCAACCTCCCAACCTTAGAGTTATTCTATCTCCCAGAACTCACCCCCGAGCTGAGATCACTTCCCATACCAGATTAACCTCTAATCTGTAAAGAGCAACTTATTTAAGCTATTGTTCCCCAAAGCATGTTTCTAATTCTGCGTCCAGAATCTCAGGATGCTTTTCTTCTTGTTTTCCTAGGCTTCCCACTCAGGGATTATTTAAAGTTGTTTTATGCTTTTCCTCAGCTTTCCAGCTTTTTACCTCTTCCCAACTACTTTCCTCATCATTGGGGAAATTCAGATTTTTCCTCAAAAATCTAAATTTAAAACTTACTATCTTCCAAGGATTTTTTGAAAGATTGTGGGGAAATATTTTCCTCATCCATCCTCACAGATTTAGCAAGTGATCTCATCATCTCATTTTTGGTCAATTTGCACCACAATAATTTATTCATTTCCTCAATTAAATGTTTAATTACATTCACAAAATAATTATCCTTTAGGGTCCACTCCCCTTAGGATATAAAGTTCAAGTATCTAACTTTAAAATGAAATCACATGAATTGAGGGTGTTACATATTCCCCCTCTGAAAATCAACATCGTCCTCGGTGTTGTTATTCAACTACTAGAGTTTATTTTGCAAATAAAAATGGATATTTTTCCATCATTTCAGTCTCTCGTTCCCAGGTAGCTTCTTCAGCAGTAAAGTGCTTCCACTGCACCTTTACTTTGGCTACTGTTCTACTTCTCAATTCAATTTCTTCCCGCTCCAATATTTGAAGCGGTTCTGGCAGAAACTCCCCTTCTGGTTCCACCTGTACAACATTCCAATCAACTATGTGAGAAGCATCATGCACATATCTTTTTAGCAATGAAACATGAAATACATCATGAACTCTAACATGGGGTGGTAATGCCAGCTTGTAAGCCACTGGTCCCACCCTTTCTAATATTTCAAAGGGACCACAATATCGAGGGGACAATTTTGCACAACTCCCAGCATAAAGGGTACTCTTTTTGGGTTTAATACGCAAATATACATGCTCCCCAACTTTAAATTCTCTATGCACTCTTTTATTATCTGCATAACTCTTCTCGCGATCTTGTGCTGTCTTGATGTTCTTTTGTATCTGTTTGACAATTCCTTCCATTTCTTGCAAAGCATCGGGCCCCAACATCAGTTTGTCTTCTGGCTGACTCCAGCTCAAAGGGGTACGACACTTCCTTCCATACAGTGCCTCAAACGGACTCATTTTAATGGAAGATTGATAGCTGTTATTATAGGAAAATTCAGCTAAATGTAAGAAATATTCCCACTTTGAGGGTCTATCCATCACATACATTCTCAGCATGTCCTTCAAAATTTGATTTGTTCTTTCCGTTTGACCATCAGTCTGAGGGTGGTAGGCGGTGCTAAAATTCAATTTAGTGCCCATTCCTCCAAATAACCCCTTCCAAAAGGCTTTTGTAAACTTAGCATCCCTATCAGACACAATCACCTTAGGAACTCCATGGAGCCTTACTATCTCCTTCAGAAACACATTCGCCACTTGAGCTGTTCCAAAGGTAGATTTCACTGGTATAAAGTGAGCAGCTTTGGTTAAAGTGTCTACCACTACCATTACAGAATCATGCTGGTATTTGGTTTTGGGTAATCCTGTAATGAAGTCCATGGAAACGGTGTCCCACTTCCATTCTGCAATGGGCAAAGGGTTCAGAAGGCCGGCAGGATGCTGATGTTCCACCTTAACTAATTGACATTCCATGCATCTACTTAAATATTCTGCTACCTCTTTTTTCATCCCTGGCCAGAACAACTTCTTTTTCAGGGCGGTTAACATTTTCTGATACCCTGGATGGCCTGCATAGGGTTGTTTGTGGTACTCATCTAGAATTTCTCTTTTTAAAGACTCTACATTGGGAATATACAATCTGTTCTTATAACAAATCAGCCCTTTCTGGTTATGGGAAAAGTCAGTTTTCTCCTTTTTCTGTAATTTCACCAAAAGTGTTTCATAATTTGGGTCTTGGTTGGCAACCTTACTCACCAACTCTTCTACATCTATCTGAGCACTACTTCCAATATTATTGATATGCTGACAAGCATTTCTTCTCAATGCATCAGCAAATTTATTCTCCTTCCCTCTAATATGTTTTATATCCATGTCAAACTCAATTAAAAAGGACAGCCATCTGGCTTGTCTGGCATTCAATTCAGTTTGCGAAAAGAAATATTTGAGACTAATATGATCAGTCATTAATGTAAATCTTTTTCCAAGAAGATAGTGCCGCCACATTTTCAAAGCATGAATAACAGCTGCTAACTCTAAATCATAGGCACTATAATTCTGTTCATGTATCTTCAGTTTCCTGGATTCGTAGGCAATCAAAGAATTTTCCTGCAATAGAACTCCTCCCAATCCTTCTCTACATGCATCCGTACATACCACAAATTCCTTATCAGGATCTGCAATCTTCAGTATAGGGGTTGTGGTAAGTTTCAGCTTTAATTGGTCAAAACTGCTTTGGCATTTTTCAGTCCATTCAAACTTGACACCTTTCCTCTGTAAGGAAGTGATGGGATGTGCTATGGCAGAAAATCTCTCCACGAATATGCGATAATAGCCGGCAATCCCCATGAATGATCTAACTACTGAAACATCAGAGGGTACTGGCCATTCTTTTATAGCCTTTATCTTTTCCGGATCAACAGCAAGGCCTTGTTCAGAAATAATATGACCCAAGTATTGGATCTTGTCCTTATAGAACTCACATTTGCTAAATTTAGCGTATAGCTGATTTTCCTTTAGAGTTTGCAACACTATCCTCAGGTGTTCTTTGTGTTCCTCTTTACTGTTTGAGTAAACTAAAATATCATCTATGAACACAAGGACAAATTTATCCAAATACTTGTTTAACACACTGTTCATTAGGCACATGAATGTGGCAGGGGCGTTTGTCAAACCAAAAGGTAGAACTACAAATTCGTAGTGGCCATACCTGGTTCTAAAGGCTGTTTTGCTGATGTCTTCCTCTTTAATTCTGAGCTGGTGGTAAGCAGTTCTTAAGTCAATTTTTGAGAATACTAAAGCTCCTCTCACCTGATCAAAAAGATCATCAATTCTAGGAAAAGGATATCTATTTTTAATGGTCAACTTATTCAGTTGCCTATAATCAATGCACATCCTGAAAGTTCCATCTTTCTTTTTCACAAACAACACTAGTGCTCCCCAAGGAGACACACTTGGTCTGATATACCCGTTGTCTAGCAGTTCTTGCAGTTGCATTTTCAATTCTATAAGTTCAGGAGGACTCATTCGATAAGGTGCTCGTGAAACAGGTGTTGCTCCTGTCACCAGATCGATTGAGAAGTCAATCTCTCTTTTGGGGGGAAGATGAGGGATTTCCTTTGGAAAAACTTCCTTGAATTCTCTTATTACTGGTACAGCATCCAGTAATTCTCCTTCAGTTTTCTGTTCTGTTTCTTCCACATGCACTGCATAAACCTGATATCCTTTTCTAGCTGTTCTTTTTAATTGCAATGCTGAAATTTGTCTGACAGAAATAGGTTTTTGTTTCCCTTTTAGAATGAAAGGTTTCCCTTCCTCATCTACACAGTGCAAAGTCTTATCCCAGCAATTCATCAAAGCCTTATTCTTTTCCAGCCAGTCCATTCCTATCAATAGATCATATGACCCTAAGGGTAAATGTTCAAATTCACTTCTGTTCGGAACTCATTTAATTTTATTTCTGTTCTGGGAAGTTTATGTGTTACCTTTCTTTTTGTTCCAGTGGCCAGCTGTACCAGCCATGACTGTTGAAATTTTTCAGTTTTTAAGTTACATTTTTCTACAATCTTTGGACTAATGTAACTCAAAGAAGCACCTGGATCAATCAGAACAGAAACAGGTAGGTCAGAGATCTTACCCTCCATTTCCACCATGGTTGCTTGATGCTCTGCTTGCCGATTTTCCAGGGCTGCACTGATAGTTGGTATGTTTCTGGCTATATCATTTACCATTGTCGCTTCCCGATCCCTCATGAGCATATGAACATTTCTATGGGGGCAGTCCCTCAAAAGATGGGATTCTCCACAGCCCCAACATTTCAAGGGCTCCTTCATTCTGACTGTTCCCTCCTTTTTACTGTCTCCCTCTATTGGTTTTGATGCCACTTGAGACTGTGTAGTTTGACTTTCCTTGGGTTTTCCAAATCTTTTCCGCTGATGATCTCTGCCAAAATTCTTCAAATAGGCTGGTTTCGGTTTTCTCCCTTTTAATTCATTCTTACTTACCCAACTTTTTCCTTGATCAGTTTTTCCTTTGAACTATTGGTAACACAATCTAGCCTTTCTAACAGCTTCGTCCATTGTTTTTGGGTTGTCAAACTCAATTTTCTTTTTGTATACCATAGGCAAACAATTCAAAAACCTCTGTACCTTTGCCTTTTCTTCCCTTATGTAAGGTACATATCTTAATAGATTGGTAAATTTAGTGACAAACTCATCCATAGTGAGCTGTCCCAATCTAAGCTCATGAAATTCTTTTGCTTTGTCATCATAGTACCGCTCATTCAAGTAGCGATTCTTGAATTTAGCCTGGAAATATTCCCAAGTAACTGTCTTTTCATCTATGGCATGCACCATCTTTGTCTCCTCCCACCACAAGGTAGCCTTACCTTGTAGCTGGTAGACAGCTAATCTGGCCTTCAGATTGCTTTCATATTCATAAACCTGGAAATACTTAATCATATTCAGCAACCAGGCTTCAGCATCCTCCTCCTTTTTCCCCATCATAGGAAGGAGGTTTGATTTTTTGGAATTCCCCTTGTAATTCATTTTTATGCTTATTCTGATGTCGAATAGCATCTTCCTCATCAGATTCATCAATCTTCCTCTTCCCGGAACCTTCGCCTTCTTGGTTGTTCCGTGAGGTTAATTCCCTGATGAGCTTTTCCTGCTCCTCACTGGCTAATGACAATCTGTCATTCTGGCTTTTTATCTCAGCCAATTCCTGTTGCAAATTTTGCAACATAGCCATCATGGCCGCATTTGGATCTGGCTCACCCTGCAGATCTACATAAATTCCACCACCTTCTTCCATTCTATCACCTCACTGTACACTACATAGCACAGGTCAGTGAACAGAGAAAAAAAAACAAAATAACAAAAAAAAAAACTTTTGCTACAGCAATAAAATTACACAGTGAGTACACAGCAATCGTGAGCATAAAGTTCACAGCCCAGTTTTATAACTTGGGCTCTGATACCATTTTTCACACCTCCAAATTTCACACCCAACAAAAATTTTCTTCATGAACTCAGACTTGTAAGTATAGATTTATTATGACAGATCACCTATTTATCATGATACTTTACATTATCATATACTGTCGAAATTAACACCTCTACTCCTACTTCTTACCTTATGTCATTTGCATTTCAAGGTGAATCTATTCTTCACATCTTTGGCCTTTACACTTGTCTCGCATACCTTTGCGAATTCGCCTTTAACTTACGGTCACATAACTCATTTATTTAATCATTGGGTATAACGTAACCCTATGGCACATTAATATATATAACAAAACATGGTTTAAATAAACCTTTCCACTATTTACATTTACGATTTCCTCTGCCATGTATCTTGCTATATAATTTGAGGGACTGATTTGTTTATTCGTTGTTTATATGATCCGTCATAATATTGGGAATGGATTGGTTCCATGCGTTTGATATTAACTCTCATATCCGCCTATTAACGTGACCACACATCACGGCACATGGGATATTCAAATCGATTTCAATTATTGTGCTTTGCATTTAACTCAATATACACGTAGATCATATGGTCGAATTGGATTTTGGTTGCTAATTGCATCGCCGCGAGGAACTTGAATCCATGTCAGATTTTATGATAATAATTGAATGTTGTATGGTTTGTGGATTTCGTCATACCCTTTCGCTCGCTTACCTGGTGCATCCACGTCGATGCACTAGCTCGACTTGCAGCCATGCCAATCTATGCGCAGGACAATTCGCCTTAAATTTGGACTTACACTCCATTAACATGATATGGTAGTATTAACTCTCCATAGCTACCCTTGATCCGTGGCTTGGCTTCCACGATCCTACCAAGTGGACGATGGTGATCGGTTCTGGTTAGGGTTAAGGCGGTTATCAAGGAGTTATATAAGTCTCTATGGCAGAACGAAGTCGGGTTTCTGCATTCTTCGTTTCGTTCTGCACCTCTACGCCGACACCATTCTGCATTCGGCCAAGGGTTTGTGATTCTCTGTTGCAGAGAAAACCATGGCGCTTCAGTTTTATCAACCATATATCAGGTAATTTACCTCGGCGCTCATTGTTTATTTTAGTGTATGCTTAAATGATTTTAGGTCGTTGCTCATGGTTGTCCATACGCCGAATTTGATTATGTATTCACTCCTCAGTAAGGGGAATACTTCTTGTTTTAGGATATGCCATAAGATATGCGAGTCATATGCTCAGCACCATAATGAGGTTGAGTTCCTCTTTCAGGGTTTTCGTTTACCCTACCACGGCGGTTTCATAGGACGAGACCAGTTCGTTTTACACCTCCTGTGTTGCATGATGCGCATCCCTGTCAAGCAGACGTCTAATATTCAGTGGATTTTTATGAGGTATATTCTTGTGAGTCTCGTCTCTGTCTGAAATTGTATCTTCCTCCCTATTCTCTTCGGAGGTATTGTGTATTAATCCCTCTCTGTATACAATTTTGAATTGCAGGGCTCGACGTGTCTGAACCTTATGCTCCACAGGTATGGTTTTAATCTCAATACGATTTTCATCTTCCACTTGATTCCCTACGACAGAGCCAATTGACTAATTCCCTTTCGTTTTTTTTTCCTTTGTCGTTTACAGGTAAATGAATGGTTATGGCATGCTTGTAAACGTAGCACGTAATATTCTCAATTGTTAGAGTTGCTAATGTGGACCTCTTGGCCGTCCAGGTCGGTATTCTTATGGGATTTATTGCTCTTCTCCTGTTGCGTCATTTTCATGGGCGTCGAAATATAACATCGACCTCCTATACTGTTGCGCAGAAGGGCGCTTGTTTCGATTTGTTCTGTTGAGATATGGGTTGCAAGTTTTATACCCCAGCCTGATAGGCTCCTTATGTATTTTGACATTTTGGGATATATATATATATTTTCTATGCTGCTAGATGGAGTTTCGCTATACTATGCCACAGTATAATTTTACCGGGACTGTATAAATCGTGTGTAATTCTTTTTCTATATATATACATACCATGAAATTTGACTTTGTTTAGTGTGCTCGTCAGCACAGAAAAAGGATTGTGGTAACACTATTATGGTTCCAGATCATCAGAATTTTCAGGAATATTTTATATAATTTCTATCTCTTCTTCTGATGTATATAAATCTTATTGTGTCAAATAACAGTTTCTCTGTTCATGGTTATATTGAAATTGTCTGGCAGATGAATGGCATATTGGAAATTATGTGTCTATTTTCACTTCTATCATAGATAGTATTTATGGAAGTCTAGAACTATTTTCCAGAATTGTCTGCATAACTTTCTATTCTTCAGTTTCTTCTCATTTTATTTTATATCTAGTTACCCATCTCTTGTCTACCTGTGTACATGGTAATAAATGTTTTTGAAGGCTGGTTATGGGATTGGAATCCCTTCACTTTTTCCTCTTGAAAAATGAAACTATTGCTAATATATTGTTGAAATAAATGGACTCTTTGCTACTGGAGTTCTCAACTGCTTACTCCTAATTTATACCTTATACGAAATCAATCTCAGTGATATGAAATTAGAGTAGTTTCAAGAGGACATAGTTTCTAGTACAGTTTGTTTATAACTAGGTACTCCTTTCCTCCCCTAGACAAAGTGACTCATGCACAACCTGATTGATTTACACTATTTACTCTCTGGAATTATAACAGAGTTTCCTGGCTGAACATGAGATCAGTTTATTGATTCTCTCCCTCTGTTCTTTCATAAACAGTATAAGTCTTAATTTATCTCCTGCTATTGTTCTTGTATACTATAGGGAATTTCATTTCTCTCTAGGATAGCTGTAAATAAAATTATTCTAGGAAACAGAAGCAGATTAAAAACAAATTCACAATGTTTCCTGAAAGAACAAGGTTTCCTCAGATTTAACCCAACCCTGGGTTTAAACATTTTGTGGAATTCCACTTTACAGGATGTTCTTCTACAACTATACAGAATGATCAGGTTACTACCTGGTGATTACATTCTGTTAAATGTAGACTAATAATATGAACTAACTTAGAAATAAATTTTGTTTTTATATGTAGCCAATTCATACTACAACAACAATAAGACAAATTTCTCAGAGACATACCACTTGTGCAGTAGACCAACCTCCCAACCTTAGAGTTCTTCTATCTCCCAGAACTCACCCCCGAGCTGAGATCACCTCCTATAGCAGATTAACCTCTAATTTGTACAAGAGCAGCTTATTTTTAAAAGCTATTGTTCCCCAAAGCCTGTTTCTAATTCTGCGTCCAGAATCTCAGGATGCTTTTCTTCCTATTTGCCTAGGCTTCCCACTTAGGGATTCTTTAAAGCTGTTTTATGCTTTTCCTCAGCTTTCCAGCTTTTTACCTCTTCCCAACTACTTTCCTCATCATTGGGGAAATTAAGATTTTTCCTCAAAAATATAAATTTAAAACTTACTATCTTCCAAGGATTTTTTTGAAGGATTGTGGGGAAATATTTGCCTCATCCATCCTCACAGATTTAGCAAGTGATCTCATCATCTCATTTTTGGTCAATTTGCACCACAATAATTTATTCATTTACTCAATCAAAGGTTTAATTACATTCACAAAATAATTATCCTTTGGGGTCCACTCCCCTTAGGATATAAAGTTCAAGTATCTAACTTTAAAATGCAATCACATGAATTGGGGGTGTTACAATCCACCTACTCCTGTGAGCATTCAAGCTCCTGTGTGTACCTGGGGCACCTATAGCCATAAAGGCTCTGTAGCCACTAAGGCTCTATATGTGGTTTCTGGTTCACCACAAACCATCACTTTAAAGTGACAAAGGATGGTTTCTGGCTAACCATAAACCTATACTTACAAGGTGGTTTTGAGATTACCACGAACTTTACGCATGCCTTAACAAGGCTTGCATTCCATACTCCAACTATAGAAGTATGCAAGTACATACAATGACCACTTACAAAACCATCCTAGACTTGATTATAACATGCTAGGGAGTCTATCCCAAAAACCCACACTAACTCAAACAAAAATTTACTTTGTTGTCCATCATAATAGTTGTTGTTGCTTCATTACCGCCTCTTTTGTTGCTCACATATTGGGAATCTTTGACATTGTCAATTAAAAATTGGAACTTCACGTTTCACCTATCATTTGTTAGAGTATCTAATTATAAAAAAATAAGTATACCTACATTGAGTTAGCTAGGCTCAATAAGGCTCAATAAATTTAAACATGATTCCAAGAAACTAAATAAAAACATAAACTTTTCAGATTTAATTTCTCTATCTCTACCCAAATATGATGATTTCCCAAACATAATAGCAACCGTTTTTATCCAAAAATACCTCTGAAGGGTCCACTAATGAAGAACCGGATTGAAAACTTTTCAACTGGACTCAATGCAGTGCATTCCAGCACTAATGATCCAGACATAGGCACTCACAGCCTCACGAAGAGACATAATTTTCCCTTCAAAAAATAATAATCCAGGACTCCACGGTCCGATCCTTCGTCATCCACAAATTCACTTTCAACAGTATCAAGGTTTGGTAACTGCTTCCAAGCATGCCTCCTCATGCTCACTAAAATACTGCAACAACTAGGACCCATTGTCCAGCTCATCCTTGCAATTGAACATGCAAATATGTTTCCATCACACTGGGCACACACAAACTCAATCATCCTCCAATCTATGATGTACCTCCAAGAATTATCCTTTGATTCCATTTTCATTGTCATTTATTCATCATATCTGGTAGTAAATCATTCCCTGTATAAAATCATAATCACTTCAAGGAAGCTCACGACACTACCCTCGGCTCACTTCACTGTTGCGCCACAAGACCATGCTAGAAGTGTGTTCAACGTTCAACCAGGTCGATCCCAAAAAAAAGAAGTTGGAAGCCTACCAACAACTTCGCATGGTTCTACACCTCTTATGACACCTGAAAGCTGCCTTGTTCAACTAAAGCATATGAGTGAAGCCACCACCGATTGGTTCCAACGAGAATTGAAACCAAAACAAAAAACAACATTCAAGAACTCAACCCTTCTCACTAGCCTCGTCCACCTTCTCGCTATACACAAACATATGTTGCACATATCAAAACTTTTCCATCTACACTAGCACCAATGTTATCTGCTCGGAACTCAGACTTCGTAGTAAGTGCTCCACCACCATGGATTTACTATTCAAAAAATGCCTGAAAATATTATTCGCACTGGAAAAACTAGGAAATTGTAAGTGCATGGTCTCATAACTCTCAACTGCTTGAACTCTTTGTATGATAGTGTGTATATGAACTTTATAATGGCCAAAAAGAGAAATATGATGCAAGAACTAGACCATCGGACTGGAAAAAAACTGATCTATAGACATTTGATCATTCTTCAAGTAAAAAATTGATAATTTAACACCATGCCACCTAATGAAATATTCATGATCTTCCACAATGAATAATTGTGAAACAAGAACCAACACCAAACATAATCATGCGATGAATCCAGCACAACGTCTTCTTGTTGCATTAAAAACAGCTACTTAACCAAGCTTGTCAGCGTCCTCTGCAACTTGCCTCTTAAGGCCTAGTAATGAAACCATGGCTGTAGGCACCACCGAAGTAAACATATCATAACACTGCTCCTCTTTTCTTGGCTATGACTCCATGGTGATACAAAACCATGGCAACGATTCTACAATGCTACAAACAGGGCGACTGCAGGCAACAAGAGCACCACGAAACTCCAAGAAAGATACGCCCACATACTCCAAACGCACCAACGACTCAATCACACAACAACTCGACCAACGGCACCAACGACTCTCCAAACCAGTCGCTCTTTAAACACATACAGACAGTGTTCCGCAAACAACAACAACTAAACAAAGGATCCACCACCGCTCGAACACGTTGTGCCTTCAACAATTCACGGTCCAACCTCAAGATGTATTTCTACCGAGCGTTCACACCATCATCGCTCCAGGCTCTAGCCAGAACTCCTACATCGCTATTTTCTCAGTGTTCGACTATGGCCATCCAATTAGCCTCGGTCCTCTCAGGGATATGAGTTGAATGTATAATTCAGTGGTCAAACATGCGCACTGAGTTATCAACAGACCTAGTCAAGATTAGATTCTCATCATGGGGGTTCCAATCAACACACTGAAGGTTTTCATTGTATGCCTTCTCAACCTTAATGACTGTTTCATTTCCATTTCAAGAATCCCACAAAATAAGAGAAGAGTCATCACCCATGCTACAAAATTATGGGCTTGCGGTCTCATGGAGAACTTTAAGATGCTTTCTGCCTCCACAGTTCTGTTGTACCTTGAGTCAACGAGGAATGGCACTGCCCACAGATATTCAGATCAATATCGCATATCATTCACAGTCGGCTCCCTCAGCAACATCCCTTGGACTCACACAACACATTCATCATGTCTCCACGTTGATGATGTCAACAACCAACACAAACACCATTACATGGAGAATCCTATGGATAGACTGGTGTGCGTGTGTGCTTACCCCCACAACAATTTAAAAAAACAAGATAGATGGTCCATAAGCAGACTGCATCCACCAATCGATTGACCGTGATCCAGTATCCAGATAAATACCAATATTGAGAAACTTTCTATGGTGTTCGTTCCTCTAAAAAAAATTACGATCCACTAGCAGGCATATCGATACACAGTTCATGGACCAGCTCACGGACTCTTAGATCGCTTCACGCATTCACTCAACCTTATTTAATTCAGTACCCAACTCAATGGAGGGATTTTGCAGGGTTGACTCTAGCAGTATTTTGGATGACAAAACCTTCCTCCACAGTGTAAAGATCTGATTGCGCAAGAAGTAAATCTGAAGTTGCCTTCACTGGGAGAAACTATGATCTTGGAACATTGACACCAATTGCACGATAAAAAAAACTTATAGCAACACCTACTGCCATTTCAAGAGCAATGAGAATTCCAATGCCATCGCACGTCCAATTAACAACACACTAGCTCAAATCTTGCTCTGATCGATCAGATCGCTTACAACAGTCTCGACTCTCGATGGAAAAACAAATATTAAATAAAATATATCTTCCTATGCCTAGGAAGGGCCAAAGGTCCTTACGGGCTCTAATACCAAGATAAATCTTTAATCTGCAAACCCTATTAATTAATCAAAGAGATTACACACATTTATACATGAGATAGTCTCAAGATAGGAAATCTATTGTGGACGCACACTAATGTGGTTGAAAGATTCTCTTAACCACACACTAAACTAGGAATAAATATAGTTCTAGCTACCTCCTATGAAGTAGGAACAAACTCCTTAAATAGAGAGTTACAACCACAGACAAGTAGGAATTACATATTCCAACTATCATTTCAATTATTAAATAATAAATGATATAGAAATTTATGGAATTAATATTTATGCATGAGTGAGATTTATCTATATATAAATATGGTCATTCATGTGATACAAATAATATATATTATTGGATATTAAATATTTTTTCTTTTCATTAGCCTTCACTAGTTTTAATTATTTATTTATAATTATTTCTTATTTATTAATATTGTTAATATTGACAGTGTTAATATAATATAATTAATACAATTAATATAATTATTATTAATATATATTAATATTAATATATTGATACAATATAATAAAATTAATATGATTTATATTATCATTGCAACTTATATTAATAAAATTTCAAATATTTATTATTTATTACTTTTACATTTATTTTTTTTTACAATTTAATTAAATTATATCAAATAAATATATATTTATTATAATTATGAAGTTATCTTTTCAATTTTTAAATAATTCATGATATCAAATTTTATATAATTAATATTGATGTATGACTCAGATTCATTCATATACAAAGATGACCATTCATGTAATACAGATAATGGATATTACTAGATATTGCTAAATTTTCTTATTATTAACTTTCATTTTTTCAATATTCATATTTTTTATTAAGTTAAATATTTATTTTTTTTATTAGAGTTAACAAGCATTGATAAACATAAATGTTTAAAATTGACATACTAATATTAATATTTTATTACTATTATTATTATTATTATTATTGTTATTATTATTATTATTATTATTTTCATTTTCATTTTGATGATTGATATTAATTTTATTGTTTTGATTATTATTATTATTATTATTATTATTATTATTATTATTATTATTATTATTATTAACATTCATATTATTAAAATTAATATGATTGATATTAACATTCATAATAAATATAAATTTTTCAAATTAAATAAGAAATTATTAATATTAAAATTAAATTTCAATATCTCTTTTAATGTTAATTAGTATTAATATTAATAATAAATACACATGTTAATGTTAAACATGTAAATTTATATAAAAATAAATTTCGCATTTACACATTAATGAGAACATTGAGGTTAAAGATCAATATAGATATTTCATTAAACAATAGGATTAATAACTTTAGGTTTACATAGGTTCTATGACATTAGAATTTAACTTAGTGTTTTTTTTAGGTTCAACGATTAAAAAAATTGGTATTTTCATAACATTTGGTCCATGTAAAATTATGATATTTTATAACCCAAAGTCCATGTAAAAAAATTGGTATTTTCATATCGTTTGGTTTTAAGTTAATATTTATATTGAACATCAAACATTTACATCAATATTAAACATAGACACATTAATAGAGACATAAAAAAAGATTTATTAAGATTAATAATAAAATTGTGAGTTCTCTCTAACTATTGTAATAATGTTCTTGTGGCTGATATGATTTTATACATTATGTATATGTGCATTTTACTATATTTGTAGATGGAAATTGCTTATGTATGTTAATTTTGATTCTATTCACCATTAATTGAGTTTTTTTTTTATATCATGTGTGTTTTCTTTTATGTTAGGTAATTTTCTTGCTTTATCATGGATCTAGCTATTTGGAGTTGTATTCCATTTGAAATTCTTGAAATTTTCTTCCTTTGGCTCCCTTTATCGGTTGTCATAAAGTTTAGCATTGTTTGTAAGCAATGGAAGAATTTTTTGCAAAACCCTTCTTTGTTATTTTTTTGCAAGCAATATGTACAAATTAATTTTGATTTACAGTTCCTTTCCTCAATAATGAAGACAATTATTTTTCTGTTGAATACCTTAATCAAAATGGGCACATATCTCATTTTCATTTGCGATTCATAGATTCAAGACACAAAATAGAGCCTATTGTTGGACCAATGGTAGTTTTATCCTTACCAACATAATTCTCCAATTCACGAAACTAATTTGTAATGAATTCATTTACAAAGGACTTCAAAAACATTGGACAAATAGGAATTGGATATTGGGGATTATTTTCATTATTGGAAAATGTAAGCAGCAACAAATATGAATGGGTTGTTCTAAGACATATCTATGATAGAATGCAGTCTAAAATTTATGTTTACAATAGTCTTGATAGGGTTTGGCGAAGGGTTGATCTTCCATTTGGTGGCATTTCGCCCCCTTAGAATGGAGTGTTTTATAAAAGTAAATTGTTTTGGCTCTATCTCGAAATAGAGTATGAATATTATCCTCGATATGGTTATACAATCTACTGGTTTGATGTAATAAAAAATGAATGAAGTTTTTCATTTGTTCCAATCACCGAAATATGGTGTATATCATTAGCAATATGTAAGAATCAGTTGATATGTCTTATCAATGATGGATCCACTTCTGTATGGTCAATTGAAGAAATAGATAATTTCCAATTCGTTCACCCATGTATTGAACAAAGAAATGACTACTTTGACGATGATTGGGGCTTTGGATGGAATTTGTTGGAATAAATTTCTAAAGATATAAATATCAAATGTCCTGGTTATCTTCCATTTCGAACAGTCTAAGGTGTGGTTCTTATGTGAAAATGCAGTGAAGTTCCTTTCCTATTATATGAAATGATGACTGGCATGTGCTTCCCAACAGATATTGATAATTCAACTAATCAACAGATGCTTCTTAGGAAAATTTCCGAACGCAAAACAAATTAATATTCCAGAAATCATAATGTAACCACAGGGAAAATGCATCGAACCAAAGTAGCATAACACTATGCACAATGTGGAGTTAGCCTCATATTCACTCGGAGTGAGAACAGAAAAAATTTCTCTCAATGGAAAAACACTCAGAGAAGAATGAAATGATAAATCCGCTATATTTAATAGAGATGGATAAATTAAAATCCAAATCCCATCCAATCTTACACCTATTAAAAATCTGATGGTTCTCTCGTGGATCGAGACCCGCCAACCTATATTTCAAAAACTGTAAATGCGTTATACGTTATAGTACTACTAAAGATAAGAGAATTTAAAAAAAAATCAAAGAGATGTGATATACACCATTAAACAATGATTTATTAGGTGGCTCGAGGACGTGATCTATCGAAGGAAATGAATGCATGCGTACAATTCCAGACTTAGGAGAAGTAAACCAGTAACGTGTGTCAGTAACCATACAACTTTTCCATTATTCGAAAGTACAAATATCCAGTTGGTTATTAATGCTAAGATAAGCGAAATCCTTATGTATATTCCAAGAGATGAATAACGTAAGTCAAACAATTCTCCATCAGTAAGGGATACGACCATGTGTTGATAGTAATACAAACAAAAATAAAATAAAATAGATAACGCCTTTACCATTTAATTTGATTTTTATAAAAGCCATCCATATATGTATCTATACATATGATGACTAGTGTTGAATATCATTAAGGGACTTCATGTTAAGTTCAAATATTAAAGTTAAATATAATGTACTTCATATAAATGAATACATTATCGTAATGGAACCATATGAAATATGTGGAATAATGGTAAGAATGTCCTAAACTTTTACACAATTTAAATCATAAGTGTAATTACATTTAAAATCAAAGTGTATGAAAACCATTACCATGTATGTTTATATACCTATGATGAGTTAGTTGGAGTCTCGTAAATGGGGTCAATGTTAAGTTAAAGGTAAATTTCTCACGATAAAGTGAGTATTAAATTTTGGAATTATAGATGGATAATAAGCTATGGAATAATAATGTATATAGAGGGTTATATACATTTGTTAATAAAAAAAAAAAATTAAGTTAAAGTGGAATTATGCTAAATGAAAATAATTTATAGCTTGGATATTATTAATCTAAGAAAAAATTAAAGTGGAGAGACATTACAAATGGTATCAGAGCCCATGTTAGAAAAAACTGGGTTGTTGTTTTGCTCACTGCATAAAATAATTTTTTGAAAATTTTATATTGTTACTCATGTTGTTTTGTTTTAGTGTACAAAGGTACTGAACTGAAAAGTCAATGGCTGAAGAAGATGAACTCTATGTCGATCTAGGTGGTAGAAATAATACACCAGATCCCAATGCTCCTCTAATGGCCATGGGATATGGCAAAGCTAAAAAGCCAAAATGACAGGCTTTCATTAGCTAGTGAGGAGCAGGAAAAAATAATAAGAGAACTGACTTCGCGGAATAGCCAAGAAGGTGAAGGTTCTGGAAGGAGAAGGAAAGGCAGGTTCTCAAATGATTCTGAGGAAGATGACACTACTAGACATCAGTATAAACAAAAGAAGGAATTACAGGGTGAATTTCGAAAAATTAAACCTCCCTCCTATGATGGAGAGAAGGAGGAAGATGCCAAGGCATGGCTGTTGAATATGATTAAATATTTTCAGGTCTATGAATATGAAAGCAATCTGAAGGCCAAATTAGCTATCTACCAGTTGCAATGTAAGGCTACCTTGTGGTGGGAGGAGACAAAAATGGTTCATGCCATTGATGAAAAAACAGTTACTTGGGAAGATTTCCAAGTCAAGTTTAAAAAACGTTATTTGAACAAATGCTATTATGATGATAAAGAAAAGGGTTTCCCAAACTTAGATTGGGACAACTCACCATAGATGATTTTGTCACCAAGTTTACAAATATATTAAGGTATGTTCCTTATATACGTGAAGAGAAAGAAAAGGTGCAAAGGTTTTTAAACTGTTTGCCTACTATGTACAAGGAGAAAATAGAGTTCGATAATCCAAAAAATCTGGACAAAGTGGTGAGGAAAGCTAGATTATGCTACCAGTAGTTTAAACGAAAGAGTGAACATGGGAAAAGATGGATAAACAAGGCTGAATTCAAAGGAAAGAAATAAAAACCAACTTATTTGAAGAAATTTGGTAGGGATCATCAGCGGAAGAAATTTAACAAACCAAGGGAAAGTCAAACTGCTCAATCCCAAGTTGGTTCAAAGCAAATAGATGGGAATAATAAGAAGGAAGGAATAGTTAAAATGCGGGAGCCTTTGAAATGTTGGGGTTACAGAGAACCTCATCTGCTGAGGGACTGTCCACACAGAAATATTTAGATGGTTCTGAGAGATAGAGAAGCTACTATAGTGAATGATATAGCAAGGAACATACCCACTATCAGTGCAGCCTTGGAGAACTGACAAGCAGAACATCAGTCTACTATGGTTGAAATGGAAGGTAAAATCTCTGATCAATCTGTTACTATCTTAATTGATCCGGGTGATTCTTTGAGTTATATTAGTCCAAAAGTTGTAGAAAAATGTAAACTCAGAACAGAAAAGTTTCAACAGCCTTGGTTGGTACAATTAGCTACTGGAACTAAACGCAAAGTAACTCATAAGCTACCTAAAACAACTATTAAATTGAATGAGCATCAAACAGAAGTTGATTTAAACATTCTGCCATTAGGTTCTTATGATTTATTAATAAGAATGGATTGGCTAGAAAAGAAAAAGAACATGCTGAATTGTTGGGACAAAACTTTTCACTTTATAGATGATGAAGGAAAACTATTCATATTAAAAGGGAAACCAAAACCTATCTCTGTAAGGCAAATATCTGCCCTTCATCTAAAAATAACAGCTAGAAAAGGATACCAAGTATATGTTGTACATGTTGAATAATTAGGACAGAAATATGCAGAAAACTTGCTAGACAACTTACCAGTGGTAAGAGAAATTAAGGAAATTTTTCCAGATGAGATTCCTCATCTTCCCCCCAAAAGAGAGATTGATTTTTCAATCAATTTGGTACCAGGAGCAACACCCATTTCTAGAGCCCCTTACCGGATGAGCCCCCCTGAACTCATGGAGTTAAAAATGCAATTACAAGAAATGCTGGATAAAGGTTACATCAGACCGAGTATATCTCCTTGGGGAGCACCGGTGTTGTTCGCAAAAAAGAAGGATGGAACCTTTAGAATGTGCATTGATTACCGTCAACTGAACAAATTGACAATAAAAAAAAGGTATCCATTGCCTAGAATAGATGACTTTTTTTATCAGGTGAGAGGAGCTTCAGTATTCTCTAAGATTGACTTGAGGACTGGTTATCACCAACTCAGAATTAAGGAGGAAGATATCAGTAAAACAACTTTTTGAACTAGGTATGGTCACTACGAATTTGTACTCCTACCTTTTGGTTTTAAAAATGCCCCTGCCACTTTTATGTGCTTAATGAACAGTGTTTTGAACAAGTACTTAGATAAATTTGTACTAGTGTTCATAGACGATATTCTAGTCTATTCAAAGAGTGAGGTTGAACATAAATAACACCTTAGAATTGTGTTGCAGACTCTTAAGGAGAATCAGTTATATGCCAAGTTTAGCTAATGTGAATTTTATAAGGATAAAATTCAATATCTAGGCCATATTATTTCTAAACAAGGATTGTCTGTTGATCCTGAAAATATAAAAGCCATAAGAGAGTGGCCTGTGCCTACTGATGTATCAGTAGCAAGGTCATTTATGGGGATTGCAGGTTATTATCGAAGGTTTGTGGAAAAATTTTCTATAATAGCATATCCCATAACTTCACTACAGAGAAAAGGCACCAAATTTGAGTGGACTGAGAAATGCCAAAACAACTTTGAAAAACTAAAATTAAAACTTACTATAGCCCCTATACTGAAGATTGCAGGTCCTCACAAAGAGTTTGTCATGTGTACGGATGCATGTAGAGAGGGATTGGGAGGAGTTGTGTTGCAAGAAAAATTTGTTATTGCATATGAATCTAGAAAACTAAAGAAACATGAATAGAATTACAGTGTATATGATCTGGAATTGGCGGTTGTAATTCATGCCTTAAAGATGTGGTAACACTATCTTCTTGAAAAAAAAATTACATTGATGACAGATCATATCAGTCTCAAGTATTTCTTTTCTCAAACAGATTTGAATGCTCGACAAGCCAGATGGCTATCTTTTCTGAGTGAATTTGAGATGGACATAAAACATATCAAAGGGAAAGAAAACAAAATTGCTGATGCTCTAAGCAGAAATGCTTGCCAAAACATAAGCAGCATTGGGAGTAGTGCTAGTTTTGAACTAGAAGAATTAGTTAAATGTAACACCCCCAATTTGTGTGTTGAATTTTTAAAGTTAGACATTTGAACTTTAATCCTAAGGGGGTGGACCCCAAGGGATGAGTATGGTGTGAATGTATTTGCATATTTTATTTGAGGAAATAAATAAAATGATTGTGCATTTTGACCAAAAAGAGAATTTGAGATCACTTGCCAAATCCATGAGGATGGATAAGGCAACAAATCCCCAAAAAAAAATCTTTCAAAAATCCTTGAAAGAAATTAATTTAGATTTGAGGAGGAATCTAAATTTCCCCAATGAAGAGGAGTAGTTGGGAAGAGGTGAGAAAAAGCTGGAAAAGCTGAGGAAAAGCTTAAAGCAGCTTTAAAGAGTCCCAAAATGGGAAGCCTAGGCTAAATAGGAAAGAAAGCATCCTGCTATTCTGGACGCAGAATTAGAAACATGCTTTGGGGAAACATGAGCTTAAATAAGCTGCTCCTAAGAAGATCAGGGGTTGATCTGTCCTAGGAGGTGATCTCAGCTCGGGGGTGAATCCTGGGAGACAAAGAGGATTCTAAGGTTGGGAGGTTGGTCATTTGCAACAGTGGTATGTTCCTGAAATTTTTGTTCATTTTGATGTATTCTGGTATGAATTAGCTACATATAAAACTTAAGAGAATTTGTATGATTGATTGTAGTACTAAATTTAACAGAGTCCATCCTAAGGCATTCACCTTCCAGATTCTGCTTAGTTGTAGACCAGAAATCCATAGAGTAGAAACCACAGAAACTCTAAACCAAGGCAAAGCTTAGATCTATGCTTACTGAACTTTAAGGTGTAGTTGAATATTGTTTTGTTCTATGTAAATACGACGGTGAGATTATATACTCATGTGTATGTTGTAAAATATTTTAAGGTTGAAGTTACATGGTATAAATACAACAGAAAAGAGGTTATATGAAAGTGTGAAAAAAATTGTGCTAGAGAAAGAGAATTTAGATAAATTTGTATAGATTTCAATTTCTCTAAACTTTACTTGTAATTCTTTAACCAATTATCATAACTACAGATTACGTAGAGACATGTTATATGTATGACCATATTAAACACCTTTGAACTCCATCTATGTTTGCATCGAAAGATAAATGGAACGAAAGAGCCACGAGCTAAAACAAAGGAAATGCATATATATATATATATATATATATATATATATATATATATATATATATATATATATATATATATGCATTAAAAACAAAGCGTAAGAGCAGTGAGTTAAATTAATGACTCACTGACAGTCAACAATTGCAACAGAATATTTGGTGAGAATATGTATATAGTACTAGTGAGCAGGAACGAAAACAATTAGGTCCTTTTACTACCGAATCAAAATGAGCTATACATATATACGAACTATATATGTTAAGAAGGAAGTACAAATACAAGTCAGTTAGGTAAAATGAAATACATATATGATCATTACATCCATAGGAACCAACATATAGTTAAACTACGTTAATGCGTGTAGAGTATCATTACAATAACTATATGATAACAAAACCTTAAGATAAAATAAATGTCTACTACTCAACTTACTCGTGGACATATATATATACAAAAACGACCATAAAGGTAATGGCCGAAAGCTAGCGCAAATAGCTTATGTCAATATCAAATTATACACGATTAGTGGGTGTAAACAACATGAGTATGAATAATATAATGTTGCAATTAAGTGAGGGGTCAAACTAACTCTAGTATGTAAACGCTATTCACCTTTTGCCTTTATTATAAACATAAAATAAACCATCCACGAAGGATCATAATGAACCCATTACAAGGGTCTGTTATGCGTGTGTGAAATGTCAACGTGCAATTGACCTGGAGTGTCTTCGCTGTATACTCTTCTTATTATCGTGGTAACATCACGAACGCGACACTCAGGTCTGCGCCGGATCACAACGGTGTAAAAAGTGTGGAAGAGTAAAATATGACTTTTACGTATGATAGAACCAGTTGTTATAGACCTCAAAAGAAAAACAAACTAAACCATAATTATTAAACCTCCACGACCTCTTAAGCGAACAGTTTTCCAATCCAAAGGAGAAGCCAACGTAACAGAAGGAGGAAACCGATCTACTAACCAGAGGCATAACAGCGGCAAAAATCTCTGGAAGGTAAAACACGTATTTGCCGCGGGGTTTAAACGATTGCTGTAAACTACTATACCTAGGTAGTAAATTGTATATCGACGGTAACCTATAAAACCTTCGGCTACGCCGATAATCACTGGGAAAATTGTAAAACGATGATTTAACCTTGTCATAAAAATAGGGCGTAAACATTGAAAATCTCGTTTTACATAAAAGGCCTAGGACTATAGGGGTGAAATATGAAGCAATATTTTATTTCGCGCATGTAAATAACAGACCCTGCACAATCTCACCTGTGTATTGGTTAACCGGTATACAACATATAGAAGAACAAAATGAACAATACAATCTCTAACATTAGAAACGTTATTAAACCAGAGTTCCTTCTGTTACTCCGAGCATATCAGTTGCAGAATATAAAAAGGGAAAAACAACTGTATTATGGGCACGGCATGGGTAGAATAGCAAATTGAAATTCTTTCTGTGACGAGTGACAAACGTAGTGCGCCACATCGCTCCTGGAAAAATCGATGCGTAGTGACGCTGCACAACAACCGCCGGAATTGCTGGTTAGCAGAACCTAGGGACAAACGCCGAGAGTAGGAATTTAAAACAAGCTCAAGCAAACTAAGGCAGCCGCGTCATAGAAAAATGAAGAAAATGTCAAATAAAAAGTGTTAATAGGCTGGGTTAGGGTGAATACCCTGCGAGGATAGGATACTCGCCATGGATGAGAGTCTTGAGAAACGAGAACGAGTTTGCGACTGGAGAAACAAAATCCGTCACCTGTCACCAAGCAGAACCATGAGCACAAATCTGAAACCTGCCCTGCATCCACGAAACAAATAGGAAGTTCATCATAGGCATAGCTGGAAAAAAAAAACAACTAATGCGAATGACTGGCTAGAAAAGAGGTGCAGAATATATTCAACGTAGAAGGAAATGCGGAACTAGCTGAATGAGGAAGAGGAATAACCAGGTAAGGAGGTATTACCCGTGGTTGCCTGTAGAGCGCGAGTCGACTATGAAAGCTCAGAAATCCTTAACTCCAAGGGGGCCTGAAACAATGAGAAAAAAAAATGATTCGATTAGTAATGAGCTCTGGTGGGGTGAAAAAAATTTAATAGGAACCAAACCCTAAATCGAAATAGCAACACGTACTGGAAAAATCCTGATCAAAGGTTTCGCAGGTGCACTCCAGCGATCTCGAGTTCCACGAAAAGCCTGAAGGAGATTACAAGTATCAAAGCTGAGCCTTACCCTAGTACCCTTCTGTCAGTTTAATATTATTTAAGTTCTGTGTTAGAGTACCTGGAAAGCTAGTTGCCAGCGAATGCATGAGATTATCCTCATCGAAAAGGCCCTCCCCATTTCCCTCTCCAGCTGTTGATTAAACGCACTCTCAGGACAGGAGCGGTTGTGCTAGATGTGAAAGGAATTGGCACAGTCATTAACTCTAAGCACGTCAACCGGTAGCGTATGGCGACCTCAGGTTGTACCATTTCATCTATGTAAGCAAGCAACGCGGGCACGCTCAGGAAACCGTCAGCTATACAAATCCGGCTCAAGAAATCTTCCATACGCTTGAGGATAGATGGCGCAGTAGGGGACAGAACGCAGTTTAGGGTGTGACCGAAACAAGGGCGAAGTGAACGGGGGATTCGGAACAAACCCTAACCGTGAAATCGGCTTACTCATACGCAAGGCTGACTACAATGACATGGTTACGATGAGTTAGAAACACGTGGATGTTGAACTTTGTAACCAGGTAGGTAGGTTTATCATATATAACTATTATATGATATATCTAATCGATTACAAAGAATAAAATATGGAGGCGACGTACGTGGGTTTTATCACGTAGAACCACGATGTAATATATCGACCTTATTACAAGGATAGGACACTAAATTTGAAGATATGCATGACTAGTTAATATATCGTTTCACATCTTTACATATCTTAAGGTTGAGATATATTATTGGGGCTCTAGGTAAATATACGAGCGCCTAAGGTAAAACCTCTTTATCCAAAGTTTGGGTATAAACTTTGGATATAAGAATATTTCTATGTGTAACGGTAAATAATTCTGAAGGTTAATATAGTAAATATGTTAATGGAAAAAGGAATGAATGTTAATATAGTAAATAGAGTAAGAGAGGTTACTACTCCTTGACCCTAATCACAGTGCAAATAGTTGAGAATGGAGAAACCATAGAAGAAGTTGATGAAAAAAAAAATTTGAGGTGTAATGAATGCAAGATTTCCAAGTCTGGCGGAGCTATTTGGAGAGTTATGATGCTCACTAAATTCTGAATGTTATTGAGCAGTGTAGAGATTGTTATTTTATTTTTGTGTTTGACTGATTAAATTTATGAGTGTGTACAGTGTGGTGCTAAAATGGCTGAAGAAGGAGGAATTTATGTGGATCTGCATGATGAGTTTGCTACTCCAGATCCCAATGCCCCGGTACTGGCTATGTTGCATAGGCTGCAACGAGAATTGGCTGAACTGAAAAGCCAGAATGACATGTTGTCATCAGCCAGTAAGGAGCAGGAAAAGCTCATCAGAGAACTAACTTCCCGGAACATCCAGGAAAGCGAAGGTTTCGGAAAGAGAAAGATGGATGAGTCTGATGATGATGATGCTGCTAGACAACAACATAAACAGAAAAGAGAATTGCAGGGAGAATTCCGAAAGATCAAACCTCCCTCCTATGATGGGGAGAAGGAAGAGGATGCTGAAGCTTGGTTGCTGAACATGATCAAGTATTTCCAAGTATATGAATATGAGAGCAATCTGAAGGCCAGATTAGCTGTGTATCAGCTACAAGGAAAAGCTACACTGTGGTGGGAAGAGACAAAAATGGTGCATGCCATAGATGAAAAGACAGTTACTTGGGAATACTGGGAGAAGGAAGAGGATGTTGAAGCTTGGTTGCTGAACATGATCAAGTATTTCCAAGTATAGAAGAGAGGCCTATAGCTGGCCTGTGTATCAGCTACAAGGAAAGGCTACACTGTGGTGGGAAGAGACAAAAATGGTGCATGCCATTGATGAAAAGACAGTTACTTGGGAAGACTTTCAGGCCAAGTTCAAGAATCGTTATTTGAACGAACGATATTATGATGATAAAGCAAAAGAATTCCATGAACTTAGACTAGGACAACTCACTATCGATGAGTTTGTCGCTAAGTTTACCAATTTACTGAGATATGTCCCTTACATTAGGGAAGAAAAAGCAAAGGTCCAAAGATTTTTGAATTGCTTACCTACAGTGTAGAAGGAGAAAATTGAGTTTGACAACCCAAAGACAATGGATGAAGTTGTTAGAAAGGCCAGATTATGCTATCAGCAGTTTAAAGGTAAGGCTGAACAAGGGAAGAGCTGGCTGAACAAGGGTGAGTTCAAAGGGAGAAGACCAAAACCAGCATATCTAAGAAATTTCGGCAGGGATCATCAGAGGAAAAAATTCAATAAACCAAAAGAAAGCCAAACTGCTCAGTCCCAAGTGGCTTCAAAACCAGTAGAAGGGAACAATAAAAATGAAGGGACAGTCAGAATGAAGGAACCTTTGAAATGTTGGGGCTGTGGAGAACCCCATATGATGAGAGACTGCCCCCACCGAAATATACACATGATCAGCAGAGAGCGAGAGGCAACAACTGTAAATGACATAGCCAGAAATATACCAACTATAAGTGCAGCCCTGGAAAATCGACAAGCAGAACATCAAGCGACCATGGTGGAAATGGAGGGTAAGATTTTCAATCACTCATATCATGGATTGACCTGTGTGCTCTTTGAGTGACATTCTAAATTGTAGAAAAATGTAAAATTAAACCTGAAAAATTTCCGCAGTCATGGTAGGTACAGCTAGCCACTGGAACTAAGAGAAAAGTCACTCATAAGTTGCCCAAAACAGCAATACAATTAAATGGCTTTACAACAGAAGTAAATTTGAACATATTGCCATTAGGATCTTATGATCTGCTGATAGGAATGGATTGGCTGGAAAAGAAGAAAGCCCTGATGAACTGCTGGGATAAAACCCTGCATTGTGTGGATGAAGAAGGGAAACCTTTACACTAAAAGGGAAACCAAAACCCATTTCAGTAAGACAAATATCAGCCTTACAATTGAAAAGAACAGCTAGAAAAGGATACCAAGTCTATGCGGTGCATGTAGAAGAAATAGAACAGAAAACTGAGGAAGAGTTACTGGATGTTATACCAGCCATCAGAGAATTTAAGGAAGTTTTTCCCAAGGAAATCCCTCATCTTCCCCCCAAAAGAGATATTGATTTCTCAATCGATCTGGTACCAAGAGCAACACATGTTTCCCGAGCACCTTATCGAATGAGCCCTCCTGAACTAATGGAATTGAAAATGCAATTACAGGAATTGTTAGAAAAAGGGTATATCAGACCCAGTGTGTCTCCTTGGGGAGCCCCGGTTTTATTCGTGAAAAAGAAAGATGGAACTTTTAGGATGTGCATTGACTATCGTCAACTGAACAAGTTGACCATTAAGAATAGATATCCACTTCCTAGAATTGATGATCTTTTTGATCAAGTGAGAGGGGCCTCGGTATTTTCCAAGATAGACCTAAGAACTGGGTATCACCAACTCAGAATTAAAGAAGAAGACATCAGAAAAACAGCATTTCGAACCAGGTATGGACATTACGAATTTTTAGTCCTACCTTTTGGTCTGACAAATGCTCCTGCCACCTTTATGTGCCTGATGAACAGTGTATTGAATAAATATTTGGATAAATTTGTTCTGGTGTTCATAGATGATATTTTGGTCTACTCCAAAAACAAAGAGGAACACCAGGAACATCTGCGGATAGTGTTGCAAACTCTGAAAGAAAATCAGCTATATGCCAAGTTCAGTAAATGTGAATTTTACAAGGATAAGATTCAATATTTGGGTCATATTATCTCTGAAAAAGGGCTTGCAGTTGACCCTGAAAAGATAAAAGCCATTAAGGAATGGCCAGTCCCAACTGATGTTTCAGCAGTAAGGTCATTCATGGGGATGGCAGGCTACTATCGTAGATTTGTGGAAAGATTCTCTGCCATAGCACATCCCATCACCTCATTACAAAGAAAGGGTGTCAAGCTTGTGTGGACTGAAAAGTGTCAAAACAGTTTCGAGCAGTTAAAACAAAAACTTATTTCAGCCCCTATATTAAAAATTGTTGATCCTGATAAAGAGTTTGTGGTGTGTACGGATGCTTACAGAGAAGGGCTGGGAGGAGTCCTGTTGCAAGAAAATTCAGTCATTGCCTATGAATCTAGGAAACTGAAAATACATGAACAGAATTATAGTGCATATGATTTGGAATTTGCAGCTGTTATCCATGCTTTAAAAATGTGGAGACACTATCTGCTGGGGAAGAAGTTCACATTGATGATTGATCATATTAGCCTCAAATATTTCTTTTCCCAAACTGACCTGAATGCATGACAAGCCAGATGGCTGTCCTTTCTAAGTGAATTTGATATGGATATAAAGCATATCAAGGGGAAAGAAAATAAGGTTGCTGATGCCTTAAGTAGAAATGCTTGTCAACATCTAAACAGCATTGGGAGTAGTGCCCAGATGGAGATAGAGGAATTGGTAGGAAAAGCAGCAAATCTAGATCCCAACTACGAAGCACTCTTGGTGAAACTACAGAAAAAGGATAAAACTGATTTCACAAAAAACCAGAGAGGGCTACTCTATTACAAAAACAGATTGTATATTCCAGATATAGAGTCATTGAAAAGAGAAATTCTAGATGAATATCACAAAGAGCCCTATGCAGGACATCCAGGATACCAAATGATGTTAACAGCCTTGAAGAAGAAGTTGTTCTGGCCAGGAATGAAAAGAGATGTGGCAGAGTATTTAAGTAGATGTATGTAATCTCAGTTAGTCAAAGTTGAGCATCAACACCCAGCAGGACTTTTAAACCCTTTGCCAATTGCAGAATGGAAATGGGACACAATTTCCCTGGATTTTATAACAGGATTACCCAAGACTAAATATCAACATGATTCTGTAATGGTAGTAGTAGACACTCTCACAAAAGCTGCTCACTTTATACCAGTAAAGTCTACCTTTGGAACATCTCAAGTAGCAAATGTTTTCCTAAAGGAGATAGCAAGGCTTCATGGAGTTCCCAAGGTGATTGTCTCAGATCGGGATGCTAAGTTTACAGCAGCGTTTTGGAAAGGGTTGTTTGCAGGAATGGGTACTAAGCTGAATTTCAGTACTGCCTATCACCCACAAACTGATGGGAAAACAGAAAGGACAAATCAAATTTTAGAGGATATGTTGAGAATGTATGTGATGGATAGGCCATCAAAATGGGAAGAGTATCTGCATTTAGCTGAGTTTGCCTATAACAATAGTTACCAATCCTCTATTAAGATGAGTCCGTTTGAGGCACTCTATGGGAGAAAGTGCCGTACTCCCTTGAGATGGAGTCAACCAGAGGATAAACTGGTGTTGGGACCAGATGCACTACAAGAGATGGAAAGAATTGTCAAACAAATACAAAGAAATATCAAAACAGCACAAGATCGCCAGAAAAGTTATGCTGATAAGAAAAGGGTGCACCGAGAATTCAAAATGGGGGATCATGTGTATTTATGCATCAAACCCAAAAAGAGCACACTTTATGCTGGAAGTTGTGCAAAACTTGCACCTAGATATTGTGGGCCTTTTGAGGTGTTAGAAAGGGTGGGACCAGTGGCTTACAAGCTGGCCTTACCACCCCATGTTAGATTGCATAATGTGTTTCATGTTTCATTATTAAAAAGATATGTGCATGATGCTTCTCACATAGTTGATTGGAATGTTGTACAGGTGGAACCAGAAGGGGAGTTTCTGCCAGAACCGCTTCAAATATTGGAGCGGAAAGAAATTGAATTGAGAAACAGAACAGTGGCCAGAGTAAAAGTGCAGTGGAAGCACTTTACTGCTGAAGAAGCTACCTGGGAAAGGGAAGCTGAAATGATGGAGAAATATCCATTTTTGTTTAAGTGAACTCTAGTAGTTGAATAACAACACCGAGGACGGTGTTTATTTTCAGAGGGGGAATATGTAATACCCCCAATTTGTGTGTTGAATTTTTAAAGTTAGACATTGAACTTTAATCCTAAAGGGGGTGGACCCCAAGGGATAAGTATGGTGTGAATGTATTTGCATATTTTATTTGAGGAAATAAATAAAATGATTGTGCATTTGGACCAAGATGAGAATTAGAGATCACTTGCCAAAAACATTAGGATGGATAAGGCAACAAATCCCCAAAATCTTTCAAAAATCCTTGAAAGAAATTAATTTAGATTTGAGGAGGAATCTAAATTTCCCCAATGAAGAGGAGTAGTTGGGAGGAGGTAAAGAAAAGCTGGAAAAGCTGAGGAAAAGCATAAAACAACTTTAAAGAATCCTAAAATGGGAAGCCTAGGCTAAACAGGAAAGAAAGCATCCTACTATTCTAGACGCAGAATTAGAAACATGCTTTGGGGAAATATGAGCTTAAATAAGCTGCTCCTAAGCAGATCAGGGGTTGATCTCTGGGAGGAGGTGATCTCTGCTCGGGGGTGAGTCCTGGGAGACAAAGATGACTCTAAGGTTGGGAGGTTGGTCATTTGCAAATTGTGGTATGTTCTGAATTTATGTTATTCTATTTTATGATGGTATGAATTAGCTACATATAAAACTTAAGAGAATTTGTATGATTGATTGTAGTACTACATTTAACAGAGTCCATCCTAAGGCATTAACCCTCCAGATTCTGTTTAGTTGTAGACCAGAAATCCATAGAGTAGAAACTCCAGAAACTCTAAACCAAGGCCGGTTTAAATCTAAAGTTACTTAGCCTCTACAGATAGTTAAATATTGTTTTGTTCCATGTAAATACGACTGTGAGATTATATGCTCATGTGTATGCTGTAAAATATTTTAGAATTGAAGTTACATGGTAGAAAGAGAACTTCTACTCTATAGGATTTTTGTAGAATTTATAATGTATAGATTTCATTTCTAAACTTTACCTTTAATTCTTGAACCAAGTATTATAGTTACGAAAGACATAAGTTATAAACAAGGGCCACGGTTCAAACACCATTGAACACATCTATGTATGCATCGAAAGGTAAATGGAATAAAAGAGACACGAGCTAAAATAAAAACAATGCACGTGTATATATACGCATTAAAAATAAAGTGTAATAGCAGTGATTTAAGCTAATGACTCATTGACAGTCCACAATTGTGACCGAATATTTTGGTGAGAATATGTATATACTAATAGTGAGCAGGAACGAAAACAATTAGGTCCTTTTACTACCGAATCAAAATGAGCTATACATATATACGAACTATATATGTTAAGAAGGAAGTACAAATACAAGTCAGTTAGGTAAAATGAAATACATATATGATCATTACATCCATAGGAACCAACATATAGTTAAACTACGTTAATGCGTGTAGAGTATCATTACAATAACTATATGATAACAAAACCTTAAGATAAAATAAATGTCTACTACTCAACTTACTCGTGGACATATATATATACAAAAACGACCATAAAGGTAATGGCCGAAAGCTAGCGCAAATAGCTTATGTCAATATCAAATTATACACGATTAGTGGGTGTAAACAACATGAGTATGAATAATATAATGTTGCAATTAAGTGAGGGGTCAAACTAACTCTAGTATGTAAACGCTATTCACCTTTTGCCTTTATTATAAACATAAAATAAACCATCCACGAAGGATCATAATGAACCCATTACAAGGGTCTGTTATGCGTGTGTGAAATGTCAACGTGCAATTGACCTGGAGTGTCTTCGCTGTATACTCTTCTTATTATCGTGGTAACATCACGAACGCGACACTCAGGTCTGCGCCGGATCACAACGGTGTAAAAAGTGTGGAAGAGTAAAATATGACTTTTACGTATGATAGAACCAGTTGTTATAGACCTCAAAAGAAAAACAAACTAAACCATAATTATTAAACCTCCACGACCTCTTAAGCGAACAGTTTTCCAATCCAAAGGAGAAGCCAACGTAACAGAAGGAGGAAACCGATCTACTAACCAGAGGCATAACAGCGGCAAAAATCTCTGGAAGGTAAAACACGTATTTGCCGCGGGGTTTAAACGATTGCTGTAAACTACTATACCTAGGTAGTAAATTGTATATCGACGGTAACCTATAAAACCTTCGGCTACGCCGATAATCACTGGGAAAATTGTAAAACGATGATTTAACCTTGTCATAAAAATAGGGCGTAAACATTGAAAATCTCGTTTTACATAAAAGGCCTAGGACTATAGGGGTGAAATATGAAGCAATATTTTATTTCGCGCATGTAAATAACAGACCCTGCACAATCTCACCTGTGTATTGGTTAACCGGTATACAACATATAGAAGAACAAAATGAACAATACAATCTCTAACATTAGAAACGTTATTAAACCAGAGTTCCTTCTGTTACTCCGAGCATATCAGTTGCAGAATATAAAAAGGGAAAAACAACTGTATTATGGGCACGGCATGGGTAGAATAGCAAATTGAAATTCTTTCTGTGACGAGTGACAAACGTAGTGCGCCACATCGCTCCTGGAAAAATCGATGCGTAGTGACGCTGCACAACAACCGCCGGAATTGCTGGTTAGCAGAACCTAGGGACAAACGCCGAGAGTAGGAATTTAAAACAAGCTCAAGCAAACTAAGGCAGCCGCGTCATAGAAAAATGAAGAAAATGTCAAATAAAAAGTGTTAATAGGCTGGGTTAGGGTGAATACCCTGCGAGGATAGGATACTCGCCATGGATGAGAGTCTTGAGAAACGAGAACGAGTTTGCGACTGGAGAAACAAAATCCGTCACCTGTCACCAAGCAGAACCATGAGCACAAATCTGAAACCTGCCCTGCATCCACGAAACAAATAGGAAGTTCATCATAGGCATAGCTGGAAAAAAAAAACAACTAATGCGAATGACTGGCTAGAAAAGAGGTGCAGAATATATTCAACGTAGAAGGAAATGCGGAACTAGCTGAATGAGGAAGAGGAATAACCAGGTAAGGAGGTATTACCCGTGGTTGCCTGTAGAGCGCGAGTCGACTATGAAAGCTCAGAAATCCTTAACTCCAAGGGGGCCTGAAACAATGAGAAAAAAAAATGATTCGATTAGTAATGAGCTCTGGTGGGGTGAAAAAAATTTAATAGGAACCAAACCCTAAATCGAAATAGCAACACGTACTGGAAAAATCCTGATCAAAGGTTTCGCAGGTGCACTCCAGCGATCTCGAGTTCCACGAAAAGCCTGAAGGAGATTACAAGTATCAAAGCTGAGCCTTACCCTAGTACCCTTCTGTCAGTTTAATATTATTTAAGTTCTGTGTTAGAGTACCTGGAAAGCTAGTTGCCAGCGAATGCATGAGATTATCCTCATCGAAAAGGCCCTCCCCATTTCCCTCTCCAGCTGTTGATTAAACGCACTCTCAGGACAGGAGCGGTTGTGCTAGATGTGAAAGGAATTGGCACAGTCATTAACTCTAAGCACGTCAACCGGTAGCGTATGGCGACCTCAGGTTGTACCATTTCATCTATGTAAGCAAGCAACGCGGGCACGCTCAGGAAACCGTCAGCTATACAAATCCGGCTCAAGAAATCTTCCATACGCTTGAGGATAGATGGCGCAGTAGGGGACAGAACGCAGTTTAGGGTGTGACCGAAACAAGGGCGAAGTGAACGGGGGATTCGGAACAAACCCTAACCGTGAAATCGGCTTACTCATACGCAAGGCTGACTACAATGACATGGTTACGATGAGTTAGAAACACGTGGATGTTGAACTTTGTAACCAGGTAGGTAGGTTTATCATATATAACTATTATATGATATATCTAATCGATTACAAAGAATAAAATATGGAGGCGACGTACGTGGGTTTTATCACGTAGAACCACGATGTAATATATCGACCTTATTACAAGGATAGGACACTAAATTTGAAGATATGCATGACTAGTTAATATATCGTTTCACATCTTTACATATCTTAAGGTTGAGATATATTATTGGGGCTCTAGGTAAATATACGAGCGCCTAAGGTAAAACCTCTTTATCCAAAGTTTGGGTATAAACTTTGGATATAAGAATATTTCTATGTGTAACGGTAAATAATTCTGAAGGTTAATATAGTAAATATGTTAATGGAAAAAGGAATGAATGTTAATATAGTAAATAGAGTAAGAGAGGTTACTACTCCTTGACCCTAATCACAGTGCAAATAGTTGAGAATGGAGAAACCATAGAAGAAGTTGATGAAAAAAAAAATAAAAATAAATAAATAAATAAATTTGGAGTGTGACATAAATTGAAACCTCCAAGGACTCAGTAAATTGAAACAAATATATATACATAATGAGGAAAAATCAAACCTCACGAAGTCGTGATGGAGATTATCGCTTCCGTTACTTAAAATAGTTGAGTATTATCAACTCATATGGTATTAATGTCAGTTAATTATTATTTAACCAAATTAGACAAAGGAACAAAGGATGAAAACAAACTTAGAGAATATACTGAAATTGGGTGTTGCAGAGATATGACACAAAAGTGTTCCAAACTAAACTGGATGATCCTGCAATTGGTAATCTTAACCCTTTCGTATCATTAACGTTCGAGACTTTCACACGAAAGAAGTATGACAAGTTCTGAGAGTCAAATATGAGCTCAAATCCAAAGTGCAAGACGTGTGCAAAAGATTCATACCTAGTATCGTCACAGTGGCATAGATAAGTAGGCCAATGAGTGAGTTCCTCCGTGCACAGAGGTGAATAAACCATGCGAAGGGCAAAGAAACTACCTTCAACCAAAAGTGCAGAGCTGTGAGGTAAAGAGATGAACAAACAAACGAACCACGCAGAAACTGTCTCTACACAAAAACGAAGACTTATATAATCATTCAAAAACCCCAGGAAACCTAATACGACGAAAGGATCGCAACCATCCACATGGAAAAATCACAAGAGGAAAGCCACGGATTGAATGGATGGTAGGTGCATTTACACCAGTCGTTCCACATTAATTGTGCCAAGATACATAATGAAGTTCCGGAGTCCTATTCGTATGAGGAATATTGCCTTGTAAACAGAGCAAGCTCGCATGGTGTTTGCCAGAGCGACGTGGAGGTAGCACGTGAATAGGGAATGGGATGAAACCCATCCCAACCAATACGATGTAAACCAAAGTATTATAAAATCTGACGTGGATGAGAATTATCACGTCTCAGTATACACACCACATCAATCGACTCTAACCAAATGCCATACATGGAAGCTCCATAAACGTGTTCAATATTCACATTTAATTCTGATATGAAAGCACATGTACAAGGAAATGCGATGATATCAACACAGATCTGCTAAAAATTATGAAAATCACATCATCGAACCGCCATAAGCACGAGATAGTCATCCATATAAAAATATGTAAATTAAATCCAACCCCTACTCATAACCAAAAGTGTAGGAAATAACGTTATGGGAAAAAAATTGAGAGTATAGGGTTGTAAAAGGGGTCAGAATGCCTCGTGGGTACAAACCATTTGAATCCCTTGTATATAATACGTGAAGATGGGTTGAATGGCCCAGAGCCAATAATCACCAAAGTAAAGGTTAAACATAGGTGATAGATGCGACCCTTCAAAGAGAGGGAATTAATATTAAATCAATCTACACTTGGATTTTAATATAAAGTAAATTGAAGTTAAAAAGGAAGTCAATAGACATTGACTTGGGGGTATAGTGGTTATGAGAAAATGAATCATATTGGGAAAAATAAAAATAGGATTACACCAGGTAGAGGAAAAAAAAAAAGAAGGATTATGTCAACCTATTCTTGGAAACCTGAAATGCCCGAGAAAAAATAAAATTGTTTTGAGTAAATGGGAGGTGACAGATCCTTAATGTAAGATTACTTGCACCAATAAAATGGCAATTCCCAACGTTGATATACGTTTGGTAAGTCTTTCGACCTTATACATATGTAATATTTCATTTGAGGTCTCGTTCCTCACTACATTTCCCACTAACCTTTTAGATCTACTTTTAAATCCTAAAATGCAGTATTGGGGTCCTAATTTTTACGTTTTGATATTATGGAATTTCATATCCCAAAGTTTCTATTTAACTTACACTTAACCATACACAAATTTTATTATGATAAATATCTCCATGTCACATCGTTATTCGTATGGTTGTAAGGTAGAATTCAATGTTTACTATTTCAGATTGGGACATGCTCATAACTTTAAAATCATATAATTAAATGAATCTTATCTCTGCATATTAACTCATTGAAGACGACACCTGTAACAAATTAATATTTCTCCTTTCGATGTTATCAATAATTAAACGTGTGTACCTCCAACAACTACTCATCACATGGGCTTATTAATTTCGGAGACAACTGTATGGTAGATCACTTTTCATTTTTATGGTGGTGATCAGTTCGTATTCCTTCCAATTCAAGTGAATTTGCATAGGGTTATGTTTAGTTTCATATTTTCTCATTTGCACGAGTTTGTTGCAGAGGTTTCTCTCAGTTGTTTTCAATGATGGTTCAGTTTCTCACTACAAAGAAAGGTTCCAAGCCGAATATTTTTCCTCAACTGTATTATACCTTCAAAATAATCGGATCCTCTAAGTCTACTTCTCACTGTATTTTTTTTTGAGTTTATTGAGACTGATAATTAATTTGCATCCCTACAATTCACCAAAACTATTTGGGGATTTTTTACTTTTCTTTTCATATTTTAATTTACTCATTCCTTCTTATTTTGATCATTTCAGAATTCAATAGTTATACATATTCATTCTTCATATTACAGGTTTTGATATGGGCAAGAGTTTACCAATGAGTTTACATAGCATCGATACAAAGGTACTTGTTGGTATACTATCCGACGGTAAGACCTTTTACCCCTTCGTAAACCATATATCCAATGATTTTTGCATTTTCTGATGTAGTTATGGTTTCATTCCTATAAAAATAACTCTCATTTTAGAGAATTATTACGATTTTTATTGCTTCTCATTTGGGTTCTACATTCTTCTTTCAATTTCTTTTGTATATTATCTATAACGTAAACCCTTAATGTTAACAACATAGTTTTCCACTTTTAAGGTGAAATATTTTGTTCTCGTATATCCAGGATAATGGGTTATTCAATTTTAGTTATTGGGTATGTCTTAATTTATACATTCATTTGTTGATAAATTCACAAGCCTTTCTCCAAATTTCAGGACTCATATACGAATTTGGGTAATTTCCTAGATTCACATGTCTCTCTTGGTTGAGTCGTTTCTTTGAAATGGAAATAGATACGATGAATTTGAATTTTTACTTTCACTTACAGCATATGAATATATGAATATGATAGTTGTAAAATTGTTTGAAGTAACTTAGTAATTTCCCATATATTCTTACTAAACCCCAACTCGAATTTCTATTACACAATCTTTTGTTTGTTTATGATTTTGAATTTTGGTTATAATAACAGAGGAGGTTTTTTTTTTCACCCATAGTGAATTTATTTGTTTATATATTTTATCGATTTATCACTGTGTTAAATTGTCAATTAACTCCCAACCAATTTTTCAATTCATAACACACCTCAAATTCAATGAACCTCGTTGGACATTTTCATTGTGACCGTGTTATGGATTCTTGAATTGTGACGTACCTTCTCAGTGAATTATCCCAGAAATTATCTCCCTTGGAATTGATTTTTTTTTTTAAATTAAACTTGTTTAGTTACAATTTTAATATACAAAAGTTTCGTTCTGTTTGGGAAAGAAATTTAAAATTTTTCCCAACTTTGTTTCAATTATGAAGTACTCTAATTTTATAATTTCTCCTAATATAAAATTTATAGAATCTACCTCATTTGTGATTTACAGATCCTTGCATATAATACAAATATATGTTTTAGCTTTGAATTAGATTTCGTTTTTCATATTCTCATCATACTTATCTTTGTATCGTCTGACACTAGAAAAACCCTTTTTTTCCATATTTACATGAAATCATAAATTCTATTCAAATACCCTGTATTTGGTTTCACCCCACATCTCTAGTTTTGTACTATAATTAATAACCTAGTTTAATAAATAAAGTTCAAGATTCAATTTCCACCCTTTCATTTACTTCTCTAAATTAATTGTTTCTATACTATCATGTACAGGAGGAATTCCACTCCCTCATGTTATTTTAAACAGGTATAAAGTGTATTATTAGTTATTATGAATTTGGTATCACATTTTCGATTTATTTTATTATATTTTATATGAATATAACACATGTATATATGATTTTTTTACAGTTACTTTAGATTTCACAACTTCCACAACAATTACTTCATCTTTCTTTTCAAAAGATTTGACTAGAATTTCCATTTATCTACAGATCGGTCGTACAATTGTACATATCTCAACCATCTGGATCTCATGATATTTATCAATATAAGTTGTTCATACTGTAATTAAATTTAGTAAAATATGAATTTCAATCAATATGAATTGGACTACTATAACTGATATTTTACTCGAATTTTAGTATATTTTTATATTCACCTCTATCGGAGGAGTTTCCCATACTTTTAACAATTATATAAATGTTTTATGATTCCATTTTAATATACATATTGCATCTATACGTATGGATATTTCATGGTTCCTTTTCAATACACATATTTCATCTATATGTATGAATGTTTCCTAAATTAGTAATTTGTATAGTTTAAATCCTAAAGATGTTACTTGCACAGATTTATACTTTCTTGATTTAATTTTAATAAGTCATTCAGTTGTATACATATCTGCTTCAATATTATTTTACATCAATAACTATGTATTTTTACTATCCCTTTCTATGTTTCTCTCGATACAGATATAATTATCTTTTATCCAAAGGATGTCTTCTTATCTGTAATAAAAGAATTACCATAGACCTAACATCACATTTAAACCCTTCTATTCGGTTTTAGAGATTATGTGCATTAGTTAAATATTTTTTCTAGTCTGTGTAACTATACATAGAAATTAACTATACATGTTATAGTTAAACTTCTCTTAAATACACGTAACAACTTCTATCTAAGAATACAACATCATATCACAAGGACTTGTAATTAAAGATATAATGTTTTCAGCTAAGCTCATAACTAAACCAAATTTAATCTTAATCAAATATCATCATTAAAATAGAATCATAAGGCATAATTTAACAAATTTGGATACCAATTCTAGTACAAACTATTTGGCACCCAACCTTGAGTTTAATCCACAACTCCCCATAAGCAGAAACCAATTCCTCCAAAGTGTAGACAACCTCTTGTATACCTACGAATGATTTATTTAAGTTTTCTTTCCCTCATCATGTTTCCATAACTGAGTCTAGTTAATTTAGGATGTTGTTTTCCTTTAGCCCGAGCTTTACTTTTGTTTTTTCCACAAAAGCTCTTGAAAACTATCTTTTTCCTCTTTCTAGTTTTATTTCACCTCTTCTCAATAGCTTTCCACTTTACTGAGGTATGTATTAGATTATTATCGCCCATCTAGTATTTTTATTTTATTTTATTTTTTTTCCAAGTATTTTTGGAGATTTTGGGAAATTATATGGATTTTATTCCATCCTCATGGACGTAAAATCCTAGTCTCCAATTTACTCTAGTCTTTGCACAATAATTAAATTCCATATTTGTTTAATTTAAAAATAATATGTACACATATAGCTTACCTTTAGGTACACTTAACCTTTAGGATTCTCAATTATCTAAATAAAAGCAAAAAATTAGGGATATTACATATTCCACCTCTAAAATAAAACAATGTCCTTAGTGTTGAAAATAGATCAGTTCACTTCTCAAAAAATGATGGATATTTCTCTTTCATATCATATTCTCGCTCTCAAGTATCTTCCTCAGGGGTAAAGTGTGTCCACATCACTTTCACCCTAGCTACGGTTCTATTCTAGAGCTCGATTGCTTCTCGTGCCAGTACACAAAGCGTCTCTGAAAGAAATTCCCCTTATGTTTCCACCCGTATCATAGTTCAATTAATTACATAAGTAGGTTCATGTACATAATTTTTCAATAAGGAAACATGAAAAACATTGTTAGCCTTAATATGACTAGGGATAACCAATATGTAAGCTATTGGCCCCACTCTTTGTAAAACTTCAAATGGTCTACAGTAGCATGGTTCTAACTTAGCACAACTACCAGCATATAATGTAATTTTTCAAGGCTTAATCCTCAAATAAACATGATCTCCCACTTTGAAATCTCTGTGAATTCTTTTCTTGTCTGCATAACTCTTTTGGTGACCTTGAGCTATTTTAATATTTTGTTGAATCTTCTTCACAGTTCTCTCCATTTACTGTAGTGAATCTGGTCCAAGAATCAACTTATCCTCTGGTTGACTCCAACTAAACAGAGTGTGGCATCTTATGCCATACAAGGCTTCAAAAAGACTCATCTTAATGGAAACTTGATAACTATTCTTATATGAAAATTCTACCAAATGAAGAAAATCTTCCCAACTTGTGGGTTTGTTCATCACATACATGCCAACATGTCTTCTAAAATCTGATTCTTTCAGTCTGCCCATTTGTTTGAGGATGGTACGTGGCAGTAAATTTCAATTTGGTACCCATTCCTCCAAACAGAGTTTTATAAAAGGCTGAAGTAAATTTTTCATCTTTTTCCGCTATAATGATTTTTGGAATTCCATGTAATTTCAAAATTTCTTTCATGAACACATTGCCTACTTGAGTTGTACCAAAAGTATATTTTACTTGTAAAAAGTGTGATGTCTTATTTAAAGTGTCCAGTACCGCCATTATAGAGTCATGTTGATACTTGGTTCTAGGAAATCCAGTAATGAAATATATGGAAACCACTTCCCACTTCCATTCTGGAAAAGGGAGAGGATTCAGTAGTCTTGCAGGATGTTGATGTTCCAATTTTACCTGTTGACATTCTAAACATCTTGCTAGATAATCAGCTACATATTTGTTCATACATGTCCAATACATGTTCTTCCTTAAAGCTGAAATCAGTTTTTGATAACCAAGAGGACCTGCATAAGGTCTGTTATGATACTCATATAAAATTTCCTGTTTTAAATATGTCATATTAGGAATATACAATATTTTTTTATAATGAATCAGTCCTTTCTAGTTTTTGGTATATCCCACAACTTCAGTATGCTGCAATTTCTCTTGAAATTTTACATTTTTCTGATCTTGCATCAACGCTTCATGAATCTGTTCTTATATCTCAAATTTCACACTACTTCCTACATGTGTCAAAATTTTATGAGCATTCCTACTCAAAACATCAAAAATTTTATTTTCCTTTCCTTTAATTTGTTTGAATTCCATATCGGACTCACTAAGGAAAGCTAATCATTTAGCTTGTATAGCATTTGTATCTGGTTGAGTAAAGAAGTATTTCAGCCTTATGTGATCTGTCATTAATATGAACTTCTTTCCCAGAAAATAATGTCTCCACATTTTTAATGCATGTATAACAACAGCAATTTCTAAATCACACACATCATAATTTTGTTCATGCTTCTTCGGTTTTCTTGATTTCTATGCTATGATTGAATTATCTTGCAGTAATACTCCTCCTAACCCTTCTGTACATGCATCTGTACATATTAAAAATTCCTTATTTGCATCAGAAATTTTCAAGTTTGGGGCGGTAGTTAATTTCAGTTTTAGTTGCTCCAAACTACTTTGACATTTTGTTGTCCACTCAAACTTTACTATTTTTTTCTACAATGAAGTAATAGGATAGACTAATGCTGAAAATCCTTCAAAAAACCTATGGTAGTATCCCGCAATACCCATAAAGGATTGTGTGGCTGGTATATCTATGGGTACAACCCAATAATTATTGCTTGTATTTTTTCTAGATCTATTGCTAATCCATCCTTTGAAATCACATGACCCAGATACTAAATTTTATTATTGAATTTTATCCTTGTAAAATTCACATTTGCTGGGTATTTCATATAATTGATGTTCTCCAACTGTTTGTAGTACTATCCTGAGATTTTCTTTGTGTTCTTCTTCATTTTTGGAGAACATTAAAATGCCATCAATGAAAACTAGTACAAACTTATCTAGATATTTATGCAAAACACTATTCATTAAACACATGAACATAGGAGGTGCATTCGTAAGTCCAAAGGGTAGGACTACAATTTTTTAGTTTCCATAAATAGTTCTAAATGTTGCTTTGTTGATGTCCTCATATTTAATTCTGAGTTGGTGATATGGTATTCTTAAATCAATCTTAGAGAAGATAGTAGCTCCTCTCAATTGGTCAAATAATTCACCTATCCTTGGCAGAGGATATATATTCTTAATAGTTAAATTATTCAGCTGTATGTAATTTATACACATTATAAATGTGCCATCTTTAATTTAAAAAAAAAAAACACTGGGGCTCCATAAGGAGACACTTGGTCTTATGTACCCTCTGTCTAACAATTCTTACAATTGAAGTTTTAGTTCTAGTAGTTCAGGAATACTCATTCTATAGGGTGCTATAGAAACAGGTGTAGCTCCTAATCCGAGTTTAATTGAAAAATCAATGTCTCTTTTAGGTGGTACATGGGGGATTTCTTTTGGAAACATATCCTTAAACTCTCTCATTACTAGTAAGTTTCTACAACCTCTTTTTTTATTTGCTATCCCAACTCTTCCACTTGTACAACATGCGCTTGAAATCCTTTTCTTCCTGTCCTTTTTAGCTGTAATGCATAAATTTTTCTGATGGATATTGGTTTTGGTTTTCCTTTTACTATCACAACTTTTCCTTAATCATCTACGTAATGTATTTTTTTCTCTAAGCCATCTACTATTTGTTTCTATTTCTCCAGCCAGACCATTCCTACTAATATATCATAGGATCCTAGAGGAAAAATATTTAAATGAATTTCAATTTCATTTCCATTTAAATTTACAAATTTTTTTGGAAGTTTATGGGTCACATTTCTCTTTGTTCCTGTAGCTAACTGCAGCAACCATGCTTGTTGAAAATTTTCTCATTTCAGATTACACTTTTCCACTATCTGTGGACCGACATAACTTAAATTTTCTCCTGGATCTATTGAAACAGAAACAGGTTCAGTAATCATACCTTCAATTTCTATCATAATTGATTGGTGTTTAGCCTGTCGATCTTCTAATGCAGCACTGATCCTAGGAATGTTTGAGCAATGTCGTTTACTATAGTTGCCTCTTGTACTCCATGAATTTTCTATATTGTTCTGTGTGGGTAGTCATGTAACAGGTGAGGTTCTCTACAACCCCATCACTTTAATGGTTCTTTCAATTTTACAACACTTTCTTTTTTGTTGTTTATATCCATTTTTTTAGAATGAGTATGTGATAGTACTGTTTGGTTTTCTCCACATTTATTAAATTTCTTTCTTTGGTGATTTTTTCCAAAAAAATTTAGATATGCTGGTTTTAATCTTTTTATTTTTGAGTCGTCGTTCCCTTTCTCTTTACTTTTCCAAATTTTCAGTGGCCTTTAAACTGTTGGTATCATAATATTTCTTTTTGAAAAGCTTCATTCATTGTTTTTAGATTATCAAATTTGATTCCTTCTTTATAGATAGTAGGTAGGAAGTTCAAAAATCACTGTGCTTTGACCTTTTTTTCTTTTATATAAGGTACATAGTGAAGAAAGTTCGTAAATTTGGTAACAAACTCATAAATTGTGAGTTTTCCCAATCTCAACTCATGAAATTTCTTCGCTTTATCATCATAATAGCTCTCATTCAGATACCTAGACTTGAATTTGGCTTGAAAGTCTTCCCAGGTAACAGAATTTTCATCCAGCAAATGTACTATTTTTGTTTCTTCCCACGAAAGTGTGGCTTTAGCCCGCAGTTGATAAATTTCTAATATGGCTTTCATATTACTTCCATATTCATATACCTAAAGTTATTTAGCCATGTTTAGGGGCCAAGCTTCTGCATCATCGTCCTTTTCACCATCAAAAGTTGGAGGTTTGATTTTACAGAATTCCCCTTGCAACTCCTTTTTCTTTTTGGAATTATGTCGAGACGCTTCCCCACCCTTAGACTCTTCTGAGTTTCTTTCAACTTCTTTCCTCATTTTTCCATGGTCTTCACTTTCATGACTAGACCATGAGGTTAATTTCCGAATCAACCTCTCTTGCTCTTGACTGGCTTACAACAATCATTCATTGCTAGTCCTTAGCATAACCATTTCACGTTGCATATCTCTTATCATGTCCAAAAATTGAGCATTTTGATCTCGTGGGTTTCCCACACCCCCCCAGATCCACGTAAATCTCTCTTTTGTCATTCATAATAGCTATTGTACTATTTCTTCACTTCAATCATTGTATACAACATTTAATTAATACACCAAATTTGGAAATATATATATATATATATATATATATATATATATATATATATATATATATATATATATCTTATTTTTCACAGGAGCATAATTTTGGGTTTTTTCATGTGGGGACACATAGGCCCATTGTTTTCAACATGAGCTCTGATACCATTTGTAAAAAATCTACTTACAAAAAAAAAACTGTTTATATCACCAAGCCTACTTTTATGTCCTCTTCTTAGTTTATTTCTGTCATAGTGTGAGATCTTATAGGTTTTCATTAAAGAATTTTATTTCTATCATTTGCATTTTTATTATAACATGATTGTATTCATACCTATGAACACTTTTAGGGACATTTGCTCATTTTCATTTATCAAGGGATTCTCCTTACTTATATGGCATACCTACATTTAGTTCAATGTATATTAAGGTATACACTTTTAATAATTTCCCATACTATTTTAATATTAGAAATTATGTAGGATATATATATATATATATATATATCCCCAATGCTATATATATAAACATATACTTTGATACCTTTATACTCTAACGAGTATTAATGTTTCATTCTTAGGATAGATATATTCCTATACCATAAATCTATTAATGATCCTTAATGAAAGATTACTTATATCTTCAATAACATGTACCCAAAATCGTTCTATTTATATGTTTGTTAAGTCTTTCGACCTTATACATATGTAATACTTCAGTTGAGGCCTCGTTTCTCATTAAATTTTCCACTAACCCTTTCCATCTACTTTAAAATCCTAAAATGTAGTACTGGGGTCCTAATGTTTACGTTTTGGTATTATGGAATTTCATATCCCAACGTTTCTATTTAACTTACACATAACCATACACATATTTTATTATGACAAGTATCTCCATGTGACATCGTTATTCGTATGGTTGTAAGGTAGAATTCAATGTTTATTGTTTTAGATTGGGGCATATCCATAACTTAGAATTCATATAATTAAATGAATATTATCTCTGCATATTAAATCATTGCAAAGGACACATGTAACCCATTAATGTTTCTCCTTTCGATCTTATCAATAATTAAATTTGTGTACCTATGACATCTTCTCGTCAGATGCGCCTCTTAATTTCGGAGACAGTATATCGTAGATCACTGGTCATTTCGAAAGTGGTGGTTAGTTGTATTCCCTCCAAGTCATGTGACTTAGGGTTACATTTCGTTTCATCTTTTCTCATTTGCATGAGTTCGTTACAGAGGTTTCTCTCCTTTGTTTTCAGTCATGGTTCGGTTTCTCACTACAGAGAAAGGTTCCCAGCAGAATATTATTCATCAACTCTATTATACCTTCACAATCATCTAATCCGATATGGCTACTCCTCATTATATTTTTTTCATTTTATTGAGGCTGAGAGTTCATTCACATCCCTACGATTCACCAAAATAATTTGGTGATTTTATTTTCTTTTCATATTTTAATTTAATCATTCCTTTTTAATCTATATTTTAGAATTTAATACTTATACTTATTCATTATTCGTATTATAGGTTTCGATATGGAGAATATTTTACCAACGAGTTTCCATAGCAACCATACAAAAGTACTTGTTGCTCTATTATATGAAGGTAAGACCTTTCACCCCTTCATAACTAGCTATCGAATGATTTATACATTTTATCTTGTAGTTACAGTTTCATTCCTCTAATGGTAACTCTCAGTTTAGAGAATTATTATGATTGTTATTGCTTATCATCTAGGTTCTTCATTCTTCTTTCAATTCCTTTTGTATATTATCTAGAACGTAAACCCTTAAGGTTAACACCATAATTTGCCACTTTTAAGGTGAAATATTTTTCTCTCGTATATCCAAGATAATGGATTATTCAATTTCATCTAGGTATGTTTTAATTTATATGGTCAATTCTTTTGTAAATTCCCAAGCCTTTCTCCCAATTTCATGACCCATATACTATTTTTCGTAATTTCCCAGATTCATATGTCTATACTGGTTGAGTCGTTTCCTTGAAATGGAAATAGATAGAACAAATTTTAATTTTTACTTCCACTCACAAGATATGAATATATTAATATAATAGTTGTAAACTTGTTTGAATTAACTTAATCATTTCCCATATCGTCTTACTGAAACCCAACTCCAATTTCTATTACACAGTCTTTGTTTTGTTTATGACTTCGAATTATGGTTATAATAAAAAAGGATATTTGTTGTTTCACTCATGGTGAATTTCATTTTTTATATATATACAATGGTTTTCGATTATTTTCCCACTGTGTTAAATTGTTAATTAACTCACAAAAAAATTGTCAATTCATAACACGCCTCCACTTCAATGAACCTCGTTGTACATTGTCAATGTGACCGTGTTATGGATTCTTGATTTGCAACATACCTTCTCAATTAATGATCCCAATATTTATCTCAATTGGAATCGAGTTTTTTTCAAATTAAACTTGTTTAGTTACAAATTTAAAATACAAAAGTTTCGTTCTGTTTGGGAATGAAGTTTATACTTTTTCCCAACTTGTTTCAATTATGATGTACTCTGGTTTTATATTTTTATACTAATTTAAAATTTACATAATCTACCTCCTTTGCGATTTATAGATCCTTGTTTATAATACAAATATATGGTTTAGCTTTGAATTAGATTTCGTTTTTCTTATTCTCGTCATACTTATTTTTTTATTGTTTAATACTCGAAAACCCCTCTTTTCCTAGATTTACAAAAATTCATAAATTCTATTCAGATACCCTATATCTGGTTTCACCTTGCATGTCAGGTAACTATTTTTAGAGTTCTCTACTATAATTAATAACTTAGTTTAATAAATAAAGTTCAGGATCCAATTTCCACCCTTTCGTTTACTTTGTTGAAATAAATGTTTCTATACTTTCATGTACAAGAGGAACTGCACTCCCTCATCTTCCTTTAAGCAGGTATAAAGTGTATTATTAGTTATTATAAAAGTGGTATCAGTTTTTATATTTATTTTATTATATTTGATATCAATCTAACACATATGTATACATGTTTTCTATATAGGTACTTTAGATTTCACAACTTCCACAATAGTTACTTCATCTTTCCTTTCAAAATATTTTGCTACAATTTTCATCTATCTACAGGTCAGTCGTACCAATGTACAAGTCTCAACCATCTCGTTTTGATGATATTTATCAATATAAACTATTCATACTGTAATTAAATTTAGTAAAATATGTATTTCAGTCACTATGATTTCGACTGTTGTAACTAATATTTTACTTGAATTTTAGTATATTTTTCTATTCAGCACTATCACAGGAGTTTCACATACTCTGAATAGTTATATAAATGGTTTATGATTCTCTTTTAATATAAATATTGCATCTACATGTATGGATATTTCATGGCTCCTTTTCAATACACATATTGCATCTCTACGTATGAATGTTTCATAAATCAGGAATTTGTATAGTTTAAAGCCTAAGGATGTTACTTGCACAGATTTATACCTTCTTGATTTAATTTTAATAAATCACTCAATTGTATACATATCTGCTTCAATATTAGTTTACATGAATAACTATGTATTTTTACTATCCCTTTCTATGTTTCTCTCAGTACATATATAGTTATGTTTGAACCAAAGCATATCTTTTGTATCCGTAATAAAAGAATTAAATAGACATAACAACAGATTTAAACCCCTCTCTTTGGGTTTAGAGATTCTATGCGTTGGTCAAGTATTGGTTCTAGTCTGTGTAACTATACAGAGAAATTTACCATACCTGTTATAGTTAAATATTTGTTAAATACATATGAAAAATTCCATCTAAGAATACAACATCATATCACACAGACTTGTAATTCAAGATATCAATTTTTCATCTAAACTCATAACTCAACCATATTTAATCTTAATAAAATATCATCATTATAACATAATCATAAGAGATAATTTAACATCTATGCATACCAATTCTGGTAAATACTATTTGCAACCCAACCTTTAGCTTAATCCATAGATCCCACTGAGCAGAGATCAATTCCTTCAAAATGTAGACAACCTATTGTCTAAATAAGAATGGCTTATTTAAGCTTAATTTCCCTTAGCATGTTTCCATAACTGCATCCAACTAATTTAGGATGTTTTCCTTTATCCTGGGATTTACTTATGTTTTTTCCACAGAAGATCTTGAAAACTAGCTTTTTCCTATTTCTAGTTTTATTTCACCTCTTATCAATAGCTTTCCACCTTACTGAGGTATCTATTAGATTTTTATCTCCCATCTAATATTTTTATTTTATTTTATTTTTCTCCAAGGATTTTTGGAGATTTTGGGAAATTCGTTGGATTTTATTCCATCCTCATGCACTTGAAATCCTGGTCTCCAATTTACTCTCTTATTTGCACAATAATTGAGTTCCATATTTATTTGATTTAAAAATAATATGTCCACACATAGTTTTACTTTAGGTCAACTTAACATTTAGGATTCTCAACTGTCTAAATAAAAGCAGAAAAATATGGATATTAGATATAGTTTTCTTTTATGAAAAAAGATAAATCATTATTATAAATAAAAATAATTAAAATGAATAATTTAGGTTAGGATTTAGGTCTAATCCATTTTATTGATTTTTCTTCCTATTAATATTTATCCCTCATTTGATCCCGCTTTCAATCATTCATTCAAAAAGTCTTCAAGATGGATCCTCGTTGAGATTCAAAACGTAGACATATTTCTTGTAAGAATGTGGATAATGTTGATCATTTCTCATCAAACTTCAATTTTGTATATATATTTTTGATATAAATACTTCTGTCCATAAGAATTTGGGAAGGTATTTGTCGTGTAGCATTTCTCTGAAACATTCTTCCATGGATCGATTCTTCCTCTCATCGACACCTTTATGTTGAGGATTTTAGGGAACTATCATCTCCATCTTAATTCTTTATTCTTGGAAAAATTCGTCAGGTTATTTAGAAGTATATTCTCCACCATTATCTTAACTTTGGGTTTTTATCTTCCTTTCTATCAAATTTTCTATTTTTTCCTTGAAGTCTTGGAGTTTTTGGTACACCTCATCCTTAGACATTAGGAGGTATATCCAATATTTTTTGGAGTGATAATAAACTAATGTTACATAACATTTAGGATCACCAAGTGGCTCTCTTCCATAGGTCCATAAATATTGGAGTGTATGACCTCCAAAATTTCCTTGGATCAAGTGTCACTGGTAGTAAAAGGTTTCTTGACATTCTTGAAAAGGGCACATCAATTACACACTCCTTAATTATCTTATTTTAATTGAGGAATGAGAGTCACCATTTGATTTAACGATGGAAGTATCTTGTAATGAAGGTTTCCATACCCTCTATATCGTAGTTAATAATGTTTGATGTCTAAATGTTCTAGATCTTGAGTAGGAGGAGCTAGAATTCTATAGAACCTCCCCTCATGAATCTCATTAGTCCTTGCATTTTCAATACTAGATCCCTTAGCCCATAAAATAACTTTTCCGTCAACAAATTCCACCCTATCACCTTTATCTTCTAAGTAAGAAATATAAATTCAGTTCTTTTCGAAACCTAGGACATAGAAGATACCATTGAGATGAATATTCTCACAACATTCCACCTCCAAGCTAGATCCAATCACTTTAATTGAGTAACTATTCTTATCTCCATCTTTCATTGTGTGAAAAGAGTTTCTTTTTGATATACATTCGAGTTGAACATGCTCCCCTATCATGTGCTTTGAAGCTCCACTATCAATTAGCTACGTATTATCATATTCATATGAACTTCTAAGAGCAGACTAAAGGCCTCCATCCATGAGTTATTCATATATTTTGGAGATGAAATTGATGATGAAAAATTTCATAGATTCAAGGAGACTCCTACGATTCTTGAGACCACTATTCATGTATAATTCCATTAGAGAAGGAGAGAGAATATAGTTACCTGGAGAATTTTTTCAAACAATAATTCCAACAAAATGTGATCCTCAAGTTTTCCTTCACCTTAGCTCTGATAACATGTTGAGAAATCAATAAGCTAGTAGATTAGGGATTATTCCTCTTTGCTGATAATTTGTAATGTCTCTCCTACTAATTTTTTCTTTTTTTTCCACTCCGGTAAGGATAATGATCTCCAATTTTTACATTAAATTTCTATGTTATAATTCCACTTACAATAATCTTATATACCTTTTTAACTAATGTATATAACTCTGCATATACATTAATATTCCACAAGTGAATCTTCACTTGCTTTTGAACTATACTTCTACGACCAGTGATCACTTTGATGGTTCTCTCCTCTAATTTTCCCATATATAAATGTCAGTACACCTAGCAATGATTTGTATCCCCTTTCAATTTTTATGTAATCCTACTTAACCTTTACCTGGTATAAGGTTCATTATATTTCTACCATTAACCCTCATACTTCACTTAATTTATAACATATAATATGTGTTCCATCCTTATACTTAACAATTGTAACTTTTACCATACTTAGTCGAATGTACACATACATATATGTATGGTATTTTAATAGTTAACTTCAATGATAAAAGTTGTTGTCTTTGTAATGTGTTTCATGGTGCTATGATCAATCCATAGTTGTATACGCTATCATTGAGGAATTTTTTATTTGTATTAATCATTTCATGGACTAGACCCATAACGTCCTTCTATTAACATATGGTCAACAACTCGTTTGGTTTGCATGGTATTTATATAAATATATCATTACTCATCCTTGTGAGCATATAATAATTTATATATTGGTATTAAATATTTCGATTTATATATATAAGCGTTATGAAAACCGATCCATATATCTATATGGTGTTCGTCCCACTCTTAATGACTTGAACTTTAAGTGCTCTATACGATACTAGCTTTCATCATATCAGACTTTTAAATGCGATGGATCTTCATCCAACAATATTTGTGTAGTTGCATTAAATTGATGTTATCGTGGTTTTTGGTTAAACCACCAAGATTGACATGTTTGTACGCATTTACATCTAATTTCCGTATGAAGTTTTATGTCACTTGTACTGTGACGTTCTAGGTTCATTTATGTGACAAGAGGAAAATGATTTGAGTGATGATATTTTATTGTTATTCCGCCGCTCTCCCATGTGATCACATATTGTATAATAAATGTGTAAATCTATTCTGTGTGATTTATATGGCTGGCATTTTTATCGTTGTTTTAACACGTTATTCATACCAAAAGTAGAAGCCTCGATCCACACCTATACTCCCAGATCCTTACACATGGACGGTGGGATCTACACACTGGATAGGGTTTCGGTTTACCATAAAAGTCTCATGCCTACATTTTATTCCTCTTTCCAGTTCATTTTTTCTATCGTTTGTCCACAGAGCTCAGCCTCTATACGAAGGCGTTTTTTTTTCTCAGGTATGAAATCTATCGTTTGCCTTATGAACAATTTTCCTTATTTTATTCAATCCCAGACGAGAATGGCTCTGTCATCTATCTATGTGGAATGTTATATTATATATCATTTCCTTCCAACGATTTCAAATCTATTCACCATTTGGTTCTAGCGTTACATGCCATAGATATATTTTTTGTTTTTTTTTGTTTTACGTTTTCTTACGACAATCTCTTACTAGTTACTCCATTCATTCCTTATATAGTTTATGGGTTCTTCCTTCGCAAGTGGGCGTCTTTGATGAACATTCCACATGAAATTTGATCCTTTGAAGGCATTTTCTTAAGATTGAGCTCATCGCCGGTGATAAATTTCGACAAAGTTACCTCTGCTCTCCTTGCATTTATCCTTAGCAAGAATTTTCTCAGGTGAATTTACATCGAATTGAATTCTTATTCGTAGTTTTATTTCTATGGCCAATTGATAGTAATTGTTCTTGGTGTCTAACTCATCGTTTCCTCACACAGAGGCGTTTAACTCTTAAGCTATGGTTAATGCGATACGTATATTCTCGTTTGACTTCCCTTAGCCTCTGTTAGATCTTCTATTTATCTACTGTTTAGACCGTTACTAATACTTATTCGGCTCGGTTGGTTTCGCAGGTAATTTCCTACTCTGCGGTGACTTTGTTTATTCGTTGAAAACTCCTGTAATATTTTACAGGGATCCATTGACACCAATACCACTCTCATTTGTTACAGGTCGGTACGAGTGACTCTTTCTAATTTCTTATGTGAAACAATGGGTTTTCGAGAGTTTATCATTAATTCCTAGAGAGCAATACCTTGAGAATTTTCTCGGGAAAATTTACACAGTGTCATTTGTAATATAGTAAACAAGAATTTGGAGATTTGTTAACATGAATCTTGGCACCAGGGTTAATTATTGACATTTGTCAGTGGTTCATTTTCTACTATTTGTTGTTTCAAAAGTTTTCCAACTTTTTAGGACTTTTATATAATTATTCAGGAATATTTTTTATGATTTTTAATATTCGAAATAATCATTCTTCTAATATCCTTCTGTAAGGATTTTATGAATATATTCGGCTGAGTTTTTAAATTAATGATATTTACATTATTTTTACAGGATGAATTTCACCTATTTTCTCGTAAAAAACAGAGAATTTTACTGCTTAGTCAATAAATCTAAGTCAGGCCTTCTTATATATATCAGACATTGATTTAAGGAAATGGCTTCTCTTATGCTTCTCTGTTAGCTGTTTGAATGAATGGTTATTTACTATAACCAGTAATAACTTCATAATGGGGTTTAGTATAGCAATTAAATTTCTACACTGGTTTTTTGGTAAATCTGTGGATATATTTCCTTGTTCACCATATAGAATAACCTTTCATTTTTCTAGTTACTCTAATAAATCTAAATACCTTGATTCTACAAATGCGAGAACTCCATAATGATTTAATAACATTAATATGTCTGTCTTTTTTCTTAGAGATCTTAGCTAATTTTATTCTAAATAGAATTTATAATTTACATGGCCAACATACCATAGGATGCAGCAGAATCATTTTTTGTTATAATTATTCACAATACACTACTCTTTCCTGATATAACTTACAGCTTAATGGATTTAAGTCTTTTCCTTGACTTTGAATGAAATTTCTCCTTACATATATATATATATGCAAGGTATAAAATTGTCACAACTACTATATATGAATATAGGAAATCTATATCTTTCTGTTCAAATAATTATTCCTTATAGAAGCAGATTAAAGTTACACTTTTAATTATTCTAGTGAATCATTTTTACTATCTCCAAATTTAAACAAATTAATGGTTTAGAGGTTCTGGTTGATAGTATTCCCTAGGATTTATTCCTACTACCATACATAAATTTAGAAGATTTATTTCTTCTATTTAATTCTGTGAAATGTAAGGAAGAATATAACACAATAACTAGTTTCAACATAACATCTACATAATTTATCAATCTTGACTAACAGGATCAAATTTAATCATTCATAAAATCTATGTGAATACCACTTCTATGAAGACCAAACCTCCCAACCTTAGAGTTATTTTATCCACACAACTCACCCTTGAGTTGAGATCCTCTCCCAGAACAGACCAATCCTAATCTGTTCTAGAATAGCTTATTTAAGCTTATGCTATCCCCAAAGCCTGTTTCTAATTCTGCGTCTAGATTTACAGGGTGATTTTATTCCTGTTTGCCTAGGCTTGCCTTATTTAGGAACTTTAAAGCTTCTTTTTGCTTTTCCAGTTTTTTACCTCTTACCAACTACTCTCCACATCATTGGGAAATTTTAGATTTTTCCTCAAAAATATAATTTAGAAATAAATTCTTTCAAGGCTTTTTGAAAGATTTTTGGGGAAAGTCTTAGCCTCTTTCTATACTTCATGGATTAGGCAAGTGATCTCAAAAATCTCATTTGGTCAATATGCACAGAAAGTATTTTATTTATTTTTCATAAATAATTAATTAATTACATCCACAATAATTATCCATTGGGGTCCACTCCCCTTTGGACTAAATTTAAAATGTCTAATTTAAAAACATAAAACTAGGGGTGTTACATATTCCCCCTCTGAAAAAAAAACACCGTCCTCGGTGTTAACAACTAACTACTAGAGTTTATTTTGAAAATAGATATGGATATTTTTCCATCATCTCAGCTTCTCTTTCCCACGTAGCTTCTTTAGCAGTAAAGTGCTTCCAATACACTTTTACTTTAGCTACTGTTCGATTTCTCAATTCAATTTCTTCTCGCTCCAATATTTGAAGCAGCTCTAGAAGGAACTCCCCTTCTGGTTCCACCTATATCACATTCCAATCAAAAATATCAGAAGCATCATGTACATATATTTTTAGTAACGAAACATGAAACACATCATGAATTTTAACATGGGGCGGTAAGGCCAGCTTATAAGCCATTAGTCCCACCCTTTCTAACACCTCAAAAGGCCCACAATATCTAGGAGCCAATTTTGCACAACTTCCAGCATAAAGTGTGCTATTTTTGGGTTTAATACACAAATACACATGATCACCAACTTTGACCTCTCGATGCACTCTCTTCTTATTAGCATAGCTTTTCTATCGATCTTTTGTTGTCTTGATGTTTCTCTGTATTTGTTAGACAATCCTTTCCATTTCTTGTGAAGTATCTGACCCCAATACTAGCTTATCTTCATGTTGGCTCCAACTTAAAGGAGTACGACACTTTCTTCTGTAGAGTGCTTCAAATGGACTCATTTTGGTGGAGGATTGATAGCTGTTGTTGTAAGAAAATTCGACTAAATGCAAGTAGTCTTCCCATTTTGATGGCCTATCCATCACATACATTGTCAGCATATCCTCCAAAGTCTGATTTGTCCTTTCTGTTTGACCATCTGTTTAAGGGTGATAAGCAGTACTAAAATTCAATTTAGTGCCCATGCCCCCAAACAGACCTTTCCAGAAAGTTGCTATGAACTTAGCGTCTTTATCTGAAACAATCATCTTTGGGACCCCATGTAGCCTTACTGTTTCTTTTAGGAACACATTTGCTACTTCGGTTGTCCCAAAAGTATATTTTACAGGTATGAAGTGTGCAGATTTTGTTAAAGTGTCTACCACTACCATCACTGAGTCATGCTGGTACTTTGTTCTGGGTAACCCGGTTATGAAATCTATAGAAACAGTGTCCCATTTCCACTCTGCAATTGGCAAGGGATTTAAAAGACCAGCTGGATGTTGATGCTCAACTTTAACTAGTTGACATTCCATGCATATAGCTAAATAGTCTGCTACATCATTTTTCATTCCTGGCCAAAACAATTTCTTTTTCAAAGATGTTAGCATTTTCTGATATCCAGGATGTCCTGAATATGTCTGTTTATGATATTCATCTAGGATATCTTTTTTCAAAGATTCTACATTGGGGATATACAATCTGTTTTTATAGAAGATCAACCCTTTCTAGTTTTGGGTGTATTTATCCATTTCTTTCTTCGGCATTTTCACTTGTAGATTCTCATAGTTTGGATCTTGATCTGCTACCTTTTTAAATAGTTCTTCTAAATCAAAACTAGAACTACTCCCAATGCTGCTTATGTTTTGGGAAGCATTTTTTCTTAGTGCATCAGCAATTTTGTTTTCTTTCCCTTTGATAAGTTTTATGTCCATATCAAATTCACTCAAAAAAGACAGCCATTTGGCTTTTCGAGCATTCAAATCTGTTTGAGAAAATAAATACTTGAGACTAATATGATCTGTCATCAATGTAAATTTTTTTCCAAGAAGATAGTGTCGCCATATCTTCAAGGCATGAATTACAGCAGCCAATTCCAGATCATAAACACTATAATTTTGTTGATGTTTCTTAAGTTTTCTAGACTCATATGCAATAACATAATTTTATTGCAATAGAAATCCTCCCAATCCCTCTCTACATGCATCCATACACACAATAAACTCTTTGTCAGGATTTGCAAAACTATCCTTAAGTGTTCTTGGTGCTCTTCCTCACTTTTTGAATAGACCAGAATATTGTTTATGAACACTAGTACGAATTTATCTAAGTACTTGTTCAAAACATTTCTCATTAAGCACACAAAAGTGACAGGGGAATTTGTCAAACCAAAAGGTAGGACTACAAATTCGTAGTGACCATACCTGGTTCGAAAAGTTGTTTTACTAATATCTTCCTCCTAAATTCTGAGTTGGTGATAACCAATCCTCAGATCAATCTTAGAAAATACTAAATCCCCTCTCACCTGATCAAAAAGGTCATCTATTCTGGGCAATGGATACTTGTTTTTGACTATCAACTTATTCAGTTGATGGTAGTCAATGCACATTCTAAAGGTTCCATCTTTCTTTTTCATGAAAAACATCGGTGCTCCCTAAGGAGATACACTCGGTCTCATGTAACCTTTATCCAACAATTCTTGTAATTTCATTTTTAATTCCATGAGTTCAGGAGGGCTCATCCGGTAAGGAGCTCTGGAAACGGGTGTTGCTCCAAGCACCAAATTGATGGAAAATTCAATCTCTCTTTTTGTGGGAAGATGAGGAATCTCATCTGGAAAAACCTCCTTAAATTCTCTTACCACTGGCAAAGTGTCTAGCAGGTTTTCTTCAGGTTGTTGTCCTAATTCTTCAACATGTACAACATATACATCATATCCTTTTCTAGCTGTTATTTTTAATTGCAGAGCTGATATTTGTCTTATAGAGATTGGTACTAGTTTTCCTTTGAGTATAAAGGGTCTTCCTTCCTCATCTATGCAATGCAGGGTTTTATCCCAACAGTTCATCATAGCCTTTCTCTTTTCTAACTAGTCCATTCCTATCAGCAAATCATATGAGCCTAAGGGTAGAATGTTTAAATTTACTTCTGTCTGAAAATAATTTAATTTAATTATTGTTTGAGGTAACTTATGAGTTACTTTTTGCTTGGTTCCAGTGGCTAACTGGACCAAGCAAGACTGCTAAAATTTTTCGGTTTTGAGATTGCATTTTTCTACAACTTGTGGACTAATGTAACTCAAAGAAGCACCCAGATCAATTAAAAGTATAACAGATTGGTCAGCAATCTTACCTTCCATTTCTACCATAGTAGACTGGTGTTATGCTTGTCGGTTCTCCAAGGCTGCACTAATAGTGGGTATATTTCTTGATATATCATTTTGGTAGCTTCTCTATCTCTCATAATAATCTGAATATTTCGGTGCGAAAAATCCCTCAACAAATGAGGTTCTCCGCAACCACAACATTTCAAAGGCTCCTGCATTTTAACTATTCCTTCATTCTTATTATCTCTATCTATTTGTTTTGAACCAACTTGGGACTGACCAGATTGAATTTACTTTGGTTTGTTAAATTTCTTCCGTTGATGATCCCTACCAAAGTTCTTCAAATAATCTAGTTTTTGTTTCTTTCCTTTGAGTTCACCCTTGTTTACCCAGCTTTTTCCATGTTCGCTCTTTCCTTTAAATTGCTAGTAGCATAATATAGCTTTCCTCACCACTTCATCCATATTTTTTGGATTATCGAACTCTGTTTTCTCCTTGTACATAGCAGGCAAACAATTCAAAAACCTTTTTACTTTTGCCTTCTCTTCCCGAATATAAGGAACATACGTTAATAGATTTGTAAACTTGGTGACAAACTCATCTATGGTGAGTTGTCCCAATCTGAGTTTGTGGAACTCCTTTTCTTTATCATCATAATATCATTCGTTCAAATAACAGTTTTTAAACTTGACTTGGAAATCTTCCCAGGTCACTATTTTTTCATCAATGGCATGAACCATTTTTGTCTCCTCCCACCACAAGGTAGCCTTACCCTGCAACTAGTATATAGCTAATCTGGCCATCAGATTTCTTTCATAGTCATAGACTTAAGAACACTTAATCATATTCAACAGCCATGCCTCAGCATCGTCCTCCTTCTCCCCATCATAGGAGGGAGGTTTAATTTTTCGGAATTCACCCTGTAATTCCTTCTTCTATTTAGATTGATGTCTAGTAGTGTCATCCTCCTTTGAATAATTTGAGAAGTTGCCTTTCCTCTTCTTTCTAGAACCTTCACCTTCTTGGCTATTCCGCGAGGTCAATTCTCTTATCATCTTTTCCTGCTCCTCACTGGCTAATGACAGCTCGTCATTCTAGCTTCTTAGCTCAACCATATCGCATTGCAACTTGTGAAACATAGCCATCAAAGGAGCGTTGGGATCTGGTGTTTTATCTCCATCACCCAGATGAACAAAAATTTCATCTCCTTCAGCCATTGACTTTTTAGTTCCAGTACCATTGTACACTAAAGAAAACAACATCAGTAACATAATTTTTTTCTCAAAATTAATTATACAGTGAGCACAACAACAACCCAGTTTCTCTAACAAGAGCTTTGATACCATTTTTAATGTCTCTCCTACTATTTTTTTTTTTCCCACTCCTGTAAGGATAATGATCTCCAATTTTTACATTAAATTTCTATGTTATAATTTCACTTACAGTAAGCTTATCTACCTTTTTAACTAATGTATATAACTCCGCATATAAATTAATATTCCACAAGTGAATCTTCACTTTCTTTTGAACTATACTTCTACAACCAATGATCACTTTGATGGTTCTCTCCTCTAGTTTTCCCATATATGGGGGTGTTACATATATGTTAGTACACCTAGTAATGATTTGTATCCCCCTTCAATTTTTATGTAATCCCACTTAAACTTTACCTAGTATTAAGGGTCATTATATTTATACCATTAACCCTCATATTTCACTTAATTTATGACATATAATATTTTTTCCCTCCTTATACTTAACAATTGTAAATTTTACCATAATCGGATTTACACATACATATATGTATGCAATTTTAATAGTTAACTTCAATGATAAAAGTCATTGTCTTTGTAATGTGTTTCATGGTGCTATGATCAATCCACATTCGTATGCGCTGTCATTGAGGAATTTTTTATTTGTATAAATCATTTCTCGGACTAGACCCATAATGTCCTTCTATTAACGTATGGTCAACAACTCATTTGGTTCGCATGGTATTTATATAAATATACCATTACTCATCCTTGTGAGCATATAATAATTTCTATATTGGTATCAAAGATTTCGATTTATATATATAAGCATTATGAAAATCAATCGATGTATCTATATGGTGTTCGTACCACTCTTAATGACTTGAACTTTAAGTGCTCTATACGATATTGGCTTCCATCATATCAGACTTTTAAATGCGACAGATATTTGTCCAGAAATAGTTGTGTAGTTGCATTAAATTGATGTTATCGTGGTTTTTGGTTAAACTACCAGGATTGACATGTTTGTACACCTTGACATCTAATTTCCATATGAAGTTTTATGTCACTTGTACTGTGAGATTCTGGGTTCATTTATGTGACAAGAGGAAAACGATTTGAGTGATGATATTTTATTGTTATTACGTCGCTCTCCATGTGATAACATCCTGCATAATAAATGTGTAAATCTATTCTATGCGATTTATATGGTTGGCATTTGTATCATTTTTTTAACAGGTTATTCATACCAGAGGTAGAAACCTTGATCCACACCTATACTACTATATCCTTACATGTGGACAGTGGGATCTACACACTAGATAGGGTTTCGGTTTACCATAAAAGTCTCACACCTACGTTCTATTCCTCTTTCCAGTTCATTTGTTTTATCGTTTCTCCACAGAGCTTATCTTCTATACGAAGGCGTTTTTTTTTCTCAGGTATGAATTCTATCTTTTTTCTTATGAACAATTTATGTTATTTTATTCAATCTCAGAGGAGAATGGCTCTTTCATCTCTCTGTGTTGAACGTTATATTATATATCGTTTCCTTCCAACGATTTCAAATCTATTCACCATTTGGTTTTGGCGTTACATGGCATATATATAAAATTTATTTGTTTTTGTTTTACGTTTTCTTACAAAAATCTCTTACTAGTTACTCCATTCATTCCTTATATGGTTTTTGGGTTCTTCCTTGGCAAGTGGGCATCTTTGATGAACATTCCGCACGGAAGTTGATCCTTTGAAGGCATTTTCGTAAGCTTGAGCTCAACGCCAGTGATAAATTTCGACAGAGTTACCTCGGCTCTCCTTGCATTTTTCCTTAGCAAGAATTTTCTTAGGTGAATTTACATCGAATAAAATTCTTATTCGTAGTTTTATTTCTATGGCCAATTGATAGTAATCGTTATTGGTGTCTAAGTCATTGTTTCCTCACAGAGAGGCGTTTAAATCTTATGTTATGGTTAATGGGGTAAGTATATTCTCGTTCGACTTCCCTTAGCCTCTGTTAGATCTTTTGTTTATCTACTGGTCGAGACCGTTACTAATACTTATTTGGCTCGGCTGGTTTCGCAGTTAATTTCCTACTCTGCGGTGACTTTGTTTATTCGTTGAAAACTCCTGTAATCTTTTACAGGGATCCATTGACACCAATACCAATCTCGTTTGTTACATGTTGGTATGAGTGACTCTTTCTAATTTCTTATGTGAAACAATGCGTTCTGAGAGTTTATCATTAATTTCTAGAGAGTAATACCCTAAGAATTTTCTCAAGAAATTTTACACAGTGTAATTTGTAATATAGTAAAAAAGAATTTGGAGATTTTTTAACATGAATCTTGGCAGCAGGGTTAATTATTGACATTCGTCAGTGGTTCATTTTCTACTATTGGTTTTTTCCAAAGTCTGCCAACTTATTAGGACTTTTATATAACTATTCAGGAATATTTTTTATCAGTTCTAATATTCGGAATAATCATTCTTCTATTATCCTCCTGTAAGAATTTTATGAATATATTCGGAAGAGTTTTTAAATTAATGATATTTACATTATTTTTACAGGATGAAGTTCACCCGTGTTCTCGTAAAAAATAGATCATTTCACTTCTTAGTCAATAAATTTAAGTCAGGCCTTCTTATATATATATTAGACATTGATTTAGGGAAATGGGTTCTCTTCTACTTCTCTGTTAGCTATTGGAATGAATGGTTATTTACTATAACTAGTAATAACTTCATAATGGGGTTTAATATAACAATTAAATTTCTACACTAGTTATTTGGTAAATCTGTGGATATATTTCCTTGTTCACCATATAGAATAACCTTTCATTTTTCTAGTTACTCTAATAAATCTAAATACCTTGATTCTACAGATGCGAGAAATCCATAATGATTTAATACAATTAATATGTCTATCTTTTTTCTTACAGCTCTGAGCTAATTTTATTCTAAATAGAATTTATAATTTGCATGGCCAACATACCATATGATGCAGCAGAATCATTTTTTGTTATAATTATTCCCAGTACACTACTCTTTTCTAATGTAACTTACAACTTAATGGATTTAAGCCTTTTCCTTGACTTTGAATGAATTTTCTCCTTACATATATATATATGCAAGCTATAAACTTATCATAGCTATTAGATATGAATATAGGAAATATATATCTTTTGTTCAAGTAATTATTCCTTATAGAAGCAGATTAAATTTACACTTTTAATTATTCTAGGGAATCATTTTTACTATCTCCAAATTTAAACCAATTAATGGTTTAAAGGTTCTGGCTGATAGTATTCCCTAGCATTTATTCCTACTACCATACAAAAATTTAGAATATTTATTAATTTTATTTAATTCTGCGAAATGTAAGGAAGGATATAACACAATAACTAATTTCAACATAACAGCTACATAGTTTATCAATCTTGACTAACAACATCAAATTTAATCATTCATAAAATCTATGTGCATACCACTTCTGTGAAGACCAAACCTCCCAAACTTAGAGTTATTTTATCCAAAGAACTCACCCTCGAGCTGAGATCCTCTCCTAGAATAGACCAACCCCAATCTCTTCTGGAATATTTTATTTAAGCTTATGCTCTCCCCAAAGCCCATTTCTAATTTTGCGTCCATAATTACAGGATGCTTTTATTCCTGTTTGCCTAGGCTTCGCTTATTTAGGGACTTTCAAGCTGTTTTCTTCTTTTCCAGCTTTTTACCTCTTCCCAACTACTCTCCACATCATTGGGAAATTTTATATTTTTCCTCAAAAATAAAATTTACAAAATAAATTCTTTCAAGGCTTTTTGAAAGATTTTTTGGGAAAGTCTTAGCCTCTTTCCATACCTCATGGACTAGGCAAGTGATCTCAAAAATCTTATTTGGTCAATATGCACAGAAATTATTTTATTTATTTTTCATAAATAATTAATTAATTACATCCACACAATAATTATCCATTGGGGTCAGCTCCCCTTTGGACTGAAGTTAAAATGTCTAATTTGAAAACATAAAACTAGGGGTGTTACATAATTAATATTTAATCTACATTGGATTTTACCACTTTCATTATATCCTCTTGATCAAGTAATTACCAAAACATAAAATACATGAATATCATAAAATACAAAGAACACAAGCTTGAGACTCCAACGTAGGGAAACACCCCACAAGGGGGAAAACTCAAAAATATTATCTTCTGATAGAATCAAATTAAAGTGAGACATATAGGACCTAAGAACAATACCTAAAAAAAAAACACAAGACAACCCTCCATAAAATCTCCTCCAAACATATCCAAGTCAACAAATTTCAAAGTTGGTCAAACCTCGTCAAATATGATCAAGTACAAAGTTTTGGACTTTCCATTCAAACCTCCAACTTCATAGAGTTGGACCAACACCTTCACACATGTGAAGAGAATTAAGAATTTTGGTATTTTAATTCATAGAGTTACCCCAACACAATTGCATGTTTTAATATAAATGTAAGAAAAATTTTGATTTTTCCTTCTTCTCTGATTCTTCTGCTCTCTCCTTGTCCTTCACTCTCTTTATTATTCTTTCTTGGAACATAGATAAATGAGTTGAAAGCGATCAAATTAATTCGTAGTCTCTTATATTTATAATTATCTAGGAGGTCAAATAGGTGCATCTTCTAGATCGAATTATCGAGGCAGGACCTGCTTTTTCTTGTGGTGACCAAATTACTCTTGTTGAGTCAAAATAAATTTTTTATTTTTGTTACAAATAATCCAAATTCTCCTTTGACAGATGAGAATTTTTTTATAAGGAAATTTTCATTATGACATAAATAATACTAACCTCATGCTCCTCCACGTGTTCCCTCACTTGTGCCAATGCTACTCCCTTGTAATATTCTTATGTTACTTCTCTTATAATTACCATATGCCTAGCTCTAAAAAATTCTCCATACCCATTCATAACTTGTGTATGTACTCCTTCATATAAATCTCTCACAATTTTTTCTACACATCATAGAATATGAATTTAAATACCCAACATACTATTTTAATGATTCCCCGTTACATTTCCTATTGGCCTTTTCTTCCATCAATCATTATCTTCCCTCTTGTGCATTCACCACATCAATGCGTACCACAAGTGAAGAGGTGATAACGGGCTTGTCCTTCACTTAGGAAACACATACCCAGCCTCCCTTCCTATTTTGGTTGCCCTTAGACCTGCTCATGGAATCAATATCACATTAAATGAAATAACCTAAGCTTAGTCACTTCCCAAGGAACTCCTCCTCATACCTCTAAATTTGTATCCACTCCTCTGATCCCATTCATTCTATTCACATTTCCAAAATAATTACATGAATTATGACACATAGTGACTTTTATAAGAGGGGTATCCAAAAGTTTTGTCACATAATTATTTGTATATACAAAATCTTGTAATGTGTTTTAAGTGGACATTCAATCAAGATTTCTTGGTTATTATTAAATATTGAAGGACATGGGAAGAATAATAAATCATCTCATTCCCTTTCGCTGAAAATTATTCCCTAATAAACAGTTTAATAGATTCTCCAACTGCCTCACATTTAGCTTGTTTTTTCATGAGAGGTTTTTGAGGTTAATAGGGATAATCTTACAAAATATCAAGTATTTCTAATAACAACCCTTATATCATAACCTCATTGGGGACATGCACAAAAAATCATACAAAGAGGAATATGTTTTGATAACTCCAATATAGATTTATGAAATACAAATTTATAAAAAATCAGAGAGACACAATAAAACTTGACTTTTATTAATAAATGGAATGCATTGAAACTGTAAAAAATAAAGAAAAATGAAAAAAACTACTCGAATGGTGGTAGGTTATCTATGAGAAGATATGTGACCGCTATATTCATTTGTTGGAATTATTTACAATGATATAATAGGACATTACTAATATAACGCATCAATCAGGAAACCATAAACATTTAAAAACCTAAAACTAGGTGATGAAACGCAAAAATATTTATGGGGCTTGATGAGGGTTATTTGATACGTCAACATCTCCAGTTTATAACGTTTACATACAATTTGTCTTTGGCACGTTTTTTAGGTGATTGGAATGGTCTAGACAAGAAGTAGACATTTGGACTAGACCTAGGCCAGAGCTTGTGTTTATCACCTAGGTGCTGCCAACTTGTTACTATTTCTTAGGCCTTTCCATAAAAAAATTACATCGTTCAGGCCAGAACATGGCTGTAAAGTTCATGATCCCAAAAAATGTAGAAAATTTGTCAAGATGGAGGATTTTACTTTTATCATATGGATCAATTGTGTGGCCATGAATATACACAAAAAATAAATTTTCATTTGGTGTTATCTACTTTCATGTACTAGAACAATGTAAAAGGGTAGGAAAAGCTACAACTGAGATGATAAAGTGAGACATTAAGATATTAAAAAATTAATTTCATATGATTATTTAATAAAACAATTTATTAAAAATTATGTTAGAGTCTATGCTGAAATAAATGAATTACCCTATTCCTAGCATGTTCCCTTCATTAGGTAGTTGATATGTATACCAAATTGAAAGAGTCTACCCATTGTATTGTTTGGGAATTATTATAAAGCATAATGTATAATGGACTTGTCATCTATTAATGAAATTATTTATAAGAATGTTCGTTGAAATTTTATTTTCTTTTAAACACTGCACTATTTTGTATGTGATCCAATAATATTGGATATATTACCCTATTGGTAAATCATATTTGTGATTCTTACAAAATATTTAATCATGTTTTATTCTTGTTAATTTAAGATGTCAATAGAATTTTATCGTATAATCTTTTCATCCCAATGTTTATATGGTTGTATACCTCCTACAAAAATTCATGCAACTTGAAAAGAACGAAAAAGTGTCATTAAATTTATATGATTCAAAAGACCTAATATTGACCACTAACTTTAATTATTTTATTTTTTTGTCAATAGTGAGAATAAGGATACTTTTATTAATTATGTTAGGAAACATAAAAGAGTTCTGGTTCAACAATGTTGGTGACTATATAATCAAGGAGCACATATGTGGCTTAGAGCATATCTTGATTGTACTACATGAAACACACTTATTCAATTAAGGTGGAGATGTTTCTACACCATTTACTAGGAATTCAAATATATACTTAGATGGCATTGTATGTAGGGATATAGTGTTAGTCCGCTAGAATAATGAGGCGGTTTTCATTAATGATATAGAATAATTTCAATTGAAGAAAATGTAATTTAGTGCAAGAATAAGTTTGTGATCATTAAAAAGATAAAATCAACTCAACAATAGGAAATTATATACCATGTTTTAAAAACAATACTTACATTGGAAAAATGAGCATGTGAGAAAATAACATATTGCTTGAAAAAATGGACAATAGGGAAAGTTTATGGTACCAAATAGTTCACCTTGTATCTCCGATAATATGGTTGGATATTATTTTGTAGTTGACAGAATCATATAACCAACTACCAAAATACGAATAGGTTGTAAAGGCGATCGAAATTACAACACTTTGACAATATAAACATTGTTTATAAAAAATAAATTAAGAAATAGGTACAACTTAGTGTATATGTACAACTTATACATATAAAAAATATGTATGGTAATATCTGTTTTTTGTAAATTTTGGAGGGACTATTCACATTAATTGAAAAAATAGATTTACAAAAAGGAGCCATCTTGGCTCCAGTCTATGGACCTGCAAATTACAAGAATGATACTGAGGCAAAAGGGTATATAGGGAAAGAGAAGCTGGGTGGAAATTTCAAAAACACTGTCATAAACAAAATCTGAGCCCGTAGGTTGGAAACTACCAAAAATGAGCTCTCAGGCTCGAATCGACGAAACAGGGAAAATGACTAAATAATAGAAGAAAACAGCATGAGTTACAGCCACAGTGGAGCCACAATGTCATCCTTTTCATCATCATACTCGTCGATGTTAATCGGCCACTCAGGGGTGCCAGCCATCCATTCTGTGGGGGAGCGCTGAGAAGGACCCGTGTCCTGAGGAGGGGTCTTCGAAGGGGCGGTATATTATTTGACACTCACACTCTGGTGTATCTTGGATATTTTCTTCAAGAGCTCATAGTGCGGCGAAGAGCTTTCCACAAAGTGTAGGTGATGAACCGTATGGATGAAGGTCTCAAAATTATGTGATAGGGACTGAATCTTATTTTCCAAATTCTGGCTGATTTTGTTTTGTTCCTGCAGAGAAAGAGAGAGAAGGGCCTTGGTATTCCAATGAAGGTCGACTGCTCTTGTGAATATATTCTCTCTGCTGCGAGTCAAACAAGAGTCCGGGATCTAGTGAAATTCTTCATCAACCATTTCAATCAGGGTGGCCCATCGTCGAGCCACAACTTCCACTTCTAGACCATTCAAGAAATCTTGCATAGGCACCAGGGTGACCTCCCTAAAATGACAAGCCTCATTTCTAGCCAGGGTCTCTGCTTAGGTCATAGGTTTTATGGCGAGGTTTTCCCACTGGGAGGAGTGGCTGCGACAAGGGGGACGAGGAGAGGGGGCGTCTGCGGAGAGGAGCCATGGCGGAAACCTTGAGATGAATGAGATAGAGCTTATGTGGGGAGTTAGAGGATAATAGAACAGAGGATAAGGGGGAAATTCTTTGTCAAACAACAGTGGAATGAGAAAATTTCTTCTGGAGGGGGAGATAAATAGGGTGAGGTGATTGCAAACAATCCACCTTCCCAGGATGATGACGCATGGCAGTCTGGTTAATAGGATCATGCGTATTCATTTTGGGTTGCAGGTTGGCATTCCATCCCAATCTGAGCCAAGATCTCCCCGCTGTGAGATCGCACGCTGGAACCTTAATTTGGTACATGATCATTGTGGATGGCAAGATTCAGTGGCGGGGAAAGGATGGCAGCCTTGAGAAAATCATTCATACTTATTTCATTACATTTATCCTTTATCTCGATATGCTTGAGGGTGGTCCAATCCTTGGACACGAGCCATTCATGCGTGATGATCCCCTGGTTGGCCAAGTAATCGGCTAGGCTATTAGCCTTTCTCCGGACCACATGGAAATAAATCCCTTTTGCCACTTTAATATTGTCATTGATCCTCTGGAGGAGTCTGTTGATGCACCAACAATTTGAGATTTCTTCCACCTTTCTCCCCTGCTGGAGTTTTCTACAAGCTTGGGTAGTGATATTAGAGTCTCTCTTGACTAAGAGAGGCCAAAATTTATTCTGCTTGGCTATGTCAAGACCTTTAGCCAAAGCCTGAAACTCAGCCACATTATTGGTGTTGTGACCTAAATTGCCATAATAGATCCACATGATGATACCCTGAGCATTGTGAAACACTCCTCCAAAGTCAGCCAAGCCCGGATTGTTTTTGGAGGCCCCGTCATAGTTTAACTTGAGGAGAGGTGGATCAGGAGGATACTAGACATTCAGAGGCGAGGGTGTAATCAAAGCAGAGAAGGGAGAGAAAGCGCTGCTAGGAATGGGAAGATCAAGGAGGGTTAGAATCCTTCTTTCTTCCGCATAGGCGGGTTAGGGGCATCAAGGAGCTTTGAAATTGAGTCCGACTCCCTCATGAGGATATTTATGCTGAAGATGCTATGTTCTTCTAAGGAAGCCACATTCCTAAAGATCCGAGAGTTATGGTCCTTCCAGATTACCCAACAAATAATGTCTGGGAGCATATTCCAAGCCAGATTAACAAGAGGTTTGTTGGAGAAAGCATAGCTCCAATTTTCCAGGGTAGTATGGATGGAGTGAATAGCACGGTCCAAGGTTTTGAAGACTAAAAGGAACCATGACCAAATATTAGAGGCAAAAGGGCAAGTGTTGAAAATATGGTTTATCGATTCAGAATCCGGAAGGCAAAGAATGCAAACCGAGGGGCCCTGAAAACCTTTTCTTTGTAGGTTGTCCCATGTAAGAGTTTTCCTATGCGTCATTAACCAAATGAAGAGGTTGATCTTTAGCCAGTGCCTATGACTCCACAATATTTTCCATTTAATATCCGCTTGAATAGAGGTCGGATTTTGTAAAAGGTTGTAAGCTTCTTTACTGTTGAAGGTTCCTATCGTATTTGCTCCCCACCGAAGAATTTGTTAAGCTCTTGCATAAGGGGGTGAATAGAATGATGGATATGGATTGGGAGGAAGTCACTGAGATTCTCCCATTCTCTCCAATCTGTAGTGTTGTCATTTTCCAGTAGTCTCTAACTTTTCTTTTGTTTTTCTCCTCTAGATACTCTTGTAGCGATATGTAGGTCACTTTATCTAGTCTTGGGCTCTGCTCCAATGCATCATCCCAAAAACGTGCATGCTGAACATTGCCTATTTCCTAGAAACAGTGCTGTTCAATTATCAGTCTACTTTCCCAGGCCTTATTCCACATCGGTGAACCTTTAAGATTTCGAGAGAGCCTAATGAGGGATTCCCAAGGAGCATATTTAGCCTTCCAAAGGAGAGCCCTATTGGTTGAGGAGTTAGTTAGCCATCTCCACCAAGTTTTAGCTCCCATCTCCTCTCCAATTAGATCAGGGTCTCTAAGAACAAGACCCCCTGCATGCTTTGGAGAGCACACCTTGTCCCGAGCTACCAGAGCCCATCTGCCTTTGATGGCTTTGCCTTTCCAAAGGAAGTCCCTTTGTATTGTTATGATTTGGCTTGATACCGATTTCAGAGCTGCAATAGCCTAGAAAATATAGATGGGCATGGCTTGGAGGAAAAACTTAACAAGGATTAATCTCCCAGCACGATTAAGAGCTCTGAAGGTCCAGTTTGAAATCTTCTTTCAGAGTTTGGAGATGAGAGATTCCCAATTTGAAAAGGCAAGGGGCTTATCAGTAAGGGGGACACCCAGATATTTGGAAGGGAAAGAGCTTCTTTGAAAACCCAAGACTCAAGCAATATGCAATTGGATGGTTTTTGGGGTATTTAAGAAGAATATTTTGGATTTTGAATGGCTGACATCCAGACCCGAGACTAACGAAAAGTTGTTGAGGATTTTTTTGATGGCTAAGGCTTCTCTGAGCATTTGGAAACCCATAAGGAGAGTGTCATCGACGAATTTTTGATGGGTTGAAGGTGGAAGCTGTGGATAAAGCTTGAGACAAGAGATCAGGCCATTGGTCGAGGCTGCTAAGAAGGATCTGCCTAATCCCTCCGCAAAAATGATAAAAAGGAAGGGAGAGATGGGGTCTCCCTATCTTATGCCACGAGAGGGATTAATGATAGTAGTGGGAGAGCCATTGAGAAGAATGGAGAAAAAGGCACCAGAGACTAGGGCCATGATCCATGCTATGATCTCTTTATTGAATCCAAACGCCGCAAGCATCTGGCAGATATATTTCCAATTAATTTTATCATTCAAGGCCTTAGACATGTCCAACTGGATCAACATCCCCAATTTTCCTTGATCTTTGAGAGTGTGAATGATCTCTTGAGAAAGAATAATGTTGTCCATTATTTTCCTTCCTTCTACATAGCCTATCTGATTAGCTGAGATAAGGAGAGGCAGAAGAGGCTTTAACCTATTGGCAAGAATTTTGGAAATGAACTTATAGATTACATTACAAAGGGAAATGGGTCTAAAATGATCCGGGGTGTTGGCTTTGTCCGATTTGGGGATGAGAGTCAGGAAGGTGGCATTGAGAGAAGGGAATATTGATTTCTTCACCCGAGATACTTCCACCAATTCATAAACCGAATCCTTAATAGTATCCCATCAAGCCTTGTAGAAGTTGACGCTGAATCCATCAGGTCCTAGAGCTTTTCCATTCAGCATAGCTTGAACCTCCTCTTCCAAATCCTCCATATTTATCTTCTTTAAAATCATCTGATTGTGTTCCTTGGTTAAGATTGAAGGAATATGATTTGTAATTTTTCTGATATGCTCATCATTTTTGTAATTACTTTCCTTAAGGATTCTTGAGAAATGCCTATGAAGCTCTTCCTCAATTTGCTGGTGAGTGTCCAACATCTGCACCTATTCATTTGTGAGATTAAGGATTCTATTAACCTTCCTGTGCTGAATCATCAATTTGTGGAAGAAGGAGTTATTGCGCTCACCCTATTTGAGCCATTGGATACGTGACTTCTATCTCCATAGAATCTCTTCTTGAGTAGCCCGTAGGTCCCACTCTTGCTGAAGCTCCGATTCAATTTGTTTTGTTTCCTCAGCTAAACTGTTCTGAATGATAGTTTGTTGGAGAACCTTCAATTTTTTATCTATAACCTTTTTCTCAATGGTTATGTCCCCAAAGGTATCTTTATTCCACTTTTTTAATTCTTGTTTTACAAACTTGAGTTTTTGATGGAAAATTTTCATCTTTCTAGTTTTAGGGGGGAGATCTGAAGACTGCCGTTCTTTTATCTTGTCTTGAAAATCTAGGTGGGACAACTAGAAGGCTTGAAATCTGAAGGGAGCATTTTTGGGTTTTAAGGGAATTTGAAATGAAAGCACAATCGGCCAATGATCAGATCCGACCTGTGGAGCAATGGAAGCCTCTGTTTCCAGAGAGGAAAGGTAAATATCTTCAAAGAGAAGAAATCTATCCAATCTAGAGGTAATCTGGCACTCCCCCCCCTCTCCGATTGTTCCAAGTATGGACCCCCTTTTTTGTGGGGGTGTCTGTGAAATTCAGATCATCAATTAAAATTTGGATAGCATTGGAGTCCAAGTCCAGGCGACAGAGACCTCCCTTTTTCTGCCCCAAATTCAGAATCATATTGAAGTCCCCTGCTAGAATATTCAACTTGTAGTTGAAGGATTGGAGGTAGAGTTTCAGTTGAGTGATCCAAGCAAGTCTCTCTTTAACCAAATGGGGACCATATACATTTGTGATACAAAGTTTCTCTTTAGTTCCTATGACCTAAAGAATGGTTGTAAGGGCATTACAAGAAGCAAAATAATCTAATAAATGAAACTTGGAGTCCTTCCAGAATGTCGAAATGCCTCCTACTATGCCTTGAGCAACAATGGCCATATGAATATACTGTTTTCTAAAGCAGGTCTGTTGTATGCTCCTCATATCATCAAGACCGCTTTTTGTCTCTTGTAGTAAAAGAATATCAATTTTCCCAGAGATTACTTTTGATTTAAGAATCCTTATTTTTGAAGGGATATTAAGTCCCCTAATGTTCCATGTGGTACAATTCATGACATATTATTTGGAGTGAAAGTGAGAGCCTTTACCTTGCCAGCGTTAATGAGGGTTAATCCTAGTTCGGCTATGTGTTGACTTGCTGGTTTTCATCCTTTTCTCTTTTATTCAGCCTTGGTTATTTGGATATTGACCTTGAGGTTCACCTTGATGCCTCCAGCTGGATTCTTCCCACACTTTTTTTTATTTTCTCTTTGCTTTTGGAAATTCTGTTGAAGATTGTATGCCTGTTCAATCCTTTTGAGCCAGTCCTCTAGGATATCTTTAAAACATTTGGAGGTCCATTCCATTGATAATTTTTGCAGATCCATTCCTACCAGTATTTCCTCTAAAGCCTTGTCCTCTGAATTAGGTGGATCATGTGTGTATTCCATATCAGATTCCTCCAAAGTGACCTATTCCTGAGAAACTAGGTTAGTGGTGTTTTCCATATCTGTATCCAGGTCTTGGTGCTCTGCTGAAGTTTGTTCTGCACTATTGCTTGGCTGTCCATTCTCCAATGTTGTAGATGTGAGGATTTCATATCTGTTATGCGTGGTCTGTTTAGGTGCTTACTTTCCCACTGTGTTCCTTCTAGCCTGCTTATTTTTATAATAAACTTTGGTGAAGCCCTAATCATCTCTAGCTTCCATTGTGTCCTCTTTTGGAGGTGGTTTGTTCTGTGGGCAATCTCGAAAGATGTGTCTGTGTTCGTGGAATTTCCTACATTGGAAAGGGATGTGCTCATAATCCACTGGTTGAATCCATATTTCATCTCTGAAGTTCAGGCTAATGGCTTCGGACAAAGCTCCTGAAACATCTATGTAGGCACATATTCTAACATATGAGATGTAGTGGCCATTTCAAGTACCTTCTGACATTTTGATGTATTCCCCTAGGCCGTTACCAATAGCTTGAAGTACTAATGGTGCCCAGTAGTCCATTGGGAGAGAGCATAATCTAATCCAGACTAGGACTCTAGTGAAATCTTCTTCTTTGAGCATGAATTTTTCCTTCCAAAGTCATGTAAAGGCCAGCAGAGTTGAAAAAGTATGGCCCTCCCTCAAAAATGTGATCCTTGTCTTCCAACAGGGCGAACACCACTGTAAAAGAAGCCCTTCGAACCAAGCTGCAATTCTATGGCCCCTTTTGGGTTCCATTTTTCCTGTATCCCTCCTTTCAAAGCTCTTTCTGAGGGCCGAATCCCCATAAGCTTACAAATAACTACATTTTCTTTCATATAATCTTTATATACCTCTATATCTGATTCTTGTATGATTATCTATGGAATTTTTGCAACCTTTGGATGACAGGCTTTTGATGTTTGTACCTTGTCCTGGTCCATTTTTGTGATTCCCGATTTGGGGCTTTTTGGGTTCTTGGGAGAGGTAGAGACTTCTGCCGTAGCCCCTACTTTCTGTAATCCTTCCATGTCAGACCCTGAGTGCTTACAGGCTTTGTCGTTTGCATCGTGGGGTGGTCTACTACTGTTAGCTTGATCCGACCTCAGACCAGCTGAAGAGGCAGTAAGGCGGGTAAAGAAGGAAGATCTAGGTGCGTGAGAGGAGCCCACCACCTGCTCTTTGAAAGAAGGGCCAACCCTGTTGACCATCAGCTCCATGGAAAGCCCACTCAGAGAACACCCTATGGAGTGCAGAGGGAAGCCAGCTGCCAAGACAGAGCCCACAGAAGCCCTCAACGGCGACAATGGAAGCTAGGGTTAGGTTACCGTCATATTTGTAGAGCGCCCATTGATTCGGTTGCAACTTCTTCAGGATTTGTTGTTCATATATGGTAATATCACAATATAAACTTTGTTTTATAAAAAATTAATAAGTACAACTTAGTCTATAGATATTACTGGATTATATATAATAAATAAATATTATAATATCACACTAGAGTTATTATTTTATGAAAATTAACTATTATTTTGATATTGTGAAATATTATTAATGTGTCGTTATAATATGAATATATATATAATGTACTAATTTTTTTTAAATAAAAGTAATGCTATTAATTTTAAAAAACTAAAATGATAAAAAGGATAAGTGACAAAATATGAAATATCTATTTCTTTTTCTTAAATCGATTTTGATAAAAAAAATCTTTATAAAAGAAATTATAAGTTACTCTAACAAAATTTCAAAATTCTCTCTCTTTCCTTCTTTATCCACATTAATATCCACATAAGGAATATATAAATTTAGATACTATTCATATCTAAAATCCACAAAATTCCACTAATATTTAACTACATTAATGCATTTAAATAGTAGGTATGAAAAAAAAAATCATGGTTATAGGTAGAGAAGTTTTATTTATTTATAATATGCATATAGATTTAATTGTTTTTTAATAAGTTTTTTTAATCAAAATAACGCATTAAAGGCAAAGGTTTCGTAACAAGCTTTCAATCACTTGATTAATTTATGCACTCCATGATAACCCTTCTTAATTAATAAAAAAATCAATATTAAAACTTGATAGAATATAACAATCGCTGGATCACCACTTATTATATACACTCTCAATATTTCTCCTTATTAAAATATTTCCTATTTTACTCCAGATATTACACTTTCCAAACCTAACTAATTACCATATAATAAAATGAAATTTCAATTTTCAAAATCTAAATAATTTAAAAAAAAACTATCCCATATAAACCATTTGAAAGAAACAAACAATCAACACTTACATAAAACTCACCATAAAAGTATAAAAATAAAAATAAAAATGGTTTAACTAAATTTAAAAACTATTACATCACATTCAATAAACCATTTAAACGAAAAACAAGGAATCAACACATATAATAAAAAAAAAAACAGTACAAAAATATAAATATAAATGGAAAATCCTTATAACACCAAAAAAAAAACTGGTCTAAAAAATATTTTACGTTATTATAAAACACATATTTAAACAATTATATTATGATAATCCCATAACTCATTCCTCCTAATATACATGGAAGATATAGTAAGTTCTATTCCATGTCTCTTAAACTATGTTATGGCAATCCCATAACTCATTCCTCCTTAGAGATATTCCTCTGAGATATGGAAGATATAGTAAGTTCTATTCCTCCTAAGAGACGTGGAAGATAAAATAAATTCGGTTCCACGATGAATTTGCTATAGAATCTCCATGACTAATCTGATTATATCTTTCAGGTAACATGTATTGCAATTATATCATGATAATCTCACAACTCATTCTTCCTATGAGACTCGGAAGAAATGGTAACTTCTATTCCATGTCGAAATTTCTATAAAATCTCTATGACTGATATTCCATGTTTGAGAGAAGAGGCATTGTGTTAAGAAGTAGAGGTTCATATAGGTTTTATGATTATCATTTGGAATTATTTTAGTAAAGAGTTTATATTGATAAATGCTTGATGATCATCGTTCGGAATTATTTTAATAAATACTTTACATTGATAAATGCTTTAATATGGATTTTTTTTTCCATTTAAAATTTAGAAAAATAATTAAATTTTAAAATATTTGATTTTTTTTTTTGTACTATTTTGTCATTTTCTTAATGTAATTTATATAACATTAACACTAATTTATTAAAATTATTCTAAATTTTCATATTTTTGTTAATGAAAGTTAAATATAAAATTCTTAGATACCATAATTATTAATATTGTATACTTATTTGAAATTTCTATATTAAAAATATTGTAATTTTTTATTATATGTTTTTTTAACTAAATTTATAATGTAATTTATATAACATTAACACAAATTTATTAAAATTATTCTAAATTTTCATATGTTTATTAATGAAAGTTAAATATAAAATTCTTAGATACCATAATTATTAATATTGTATACTTATTTCAAATTTCTATATTAAAAATATTGTAATTTTTTATTATACGTTTTTTTAACTAAATTTATTTATTTCAATTTTTTATATTAAATATATTTTAATTTTTAATTGTATATTTGTTAACTAAATTTATGAAATTTCTCTATTTTATTAACTATATATGAAACATAAAACATCAAATCTGTTAATATAAATCATTATTTTTTTAATTTATTTCATTATGAACATTATTATTCCAATTTATTTTAATTTCTGATATGATATAATTATTATATATATCTATATATATATATATATATAATTATTTTTTAATTTTATTAATATAATAGATTGATTTTAATGAGTTTTTATTTTTATTATGATGATATTACAGATAAAATATTACTATGCAAACTATATTCTTAATCAAATAGACACATTTATACATGAATTAGTCTGGAGATAGGAAATATATTCTAGACGCACAATAATTTGGTTGAAAAAATATTTCAACCTCACACCAAATTAGGAACTTAGTTTTAGCTATCCTATAGAATATGAACAGACTCTATAATGACTACTTGTCTCAATATCCATCTGAAAAATCTAGTTGTGGTGAAATATAACAAAAAATGATATGTCGATGTCCATATAAAGGAGCAACCATCCAGCAGAATGCATGGGTACCAACCGGTGCAACCACTGTCGTAGGATTTCCTTCGTATACATGGTTCTGTCAACAATTATCACTGTATACATGTACATGTATCTACATATCCCCCTCCAGTGTGGGTTTTATCGGATGACCCATAACCATGCTCTTAATTTTGCTTTTAACAACTTATTAGTTTGTTTGTGACCAATTTTTTTTTCCATTTATCCATAGTTTAATAATGTGAATTCAATTTTTGTTATTTTTTATTATTATTTAAATCTATTTATTTATAAGTTTGTTGATTACGGTTTTTAATAGGGATTATTTAGTAGCTTCAATTTGTATTAGTTATTAATTTTTTGGTTTTAGTTTTACTTTCTTTTTATTTTTATTTTTTATTATTATTATTATTCCCATTTTCATAAAAAAAAACTTTAAAAAGAAAAAAAAAATTAAAGTACATTTATATTTTTTTTTAATTTTATTCATTTTTATTACAACCCATATTTTTTATAGATTTTTTTTCCGTATAAATTGCAAAATTTTATCAATTCTAGTTTTTAGTTTTTTCTTTTCTTGTTTATTTGACTTTATTTTTTTCCATTGACTTTTCATCAACTATACACTAAAACTTCCATTTCAATGTATACCTAACTAACTAGTTCTATTGTAGTATTAATATGTTTTAGATTTACTATTTCTGTTTTTTGGTAATGTAAAAATAGAATGGATTCGCCATTTTAGCATGTCATTTCATGTCATATGTCATTTGTTTGAATTGTGATATATTCCATCAAACAAAATAATTGTTTCTAATGCTAAACCGGTCTGCATCGCAACAGCAGAATTTCGCAACAAGAATGATGTTGAAGAATCTCTTCAGATCTCAAGGCACTTAGTTAATGCTAAGGTTGATGATTTTTTGTTACGTTATGCTAAAGTAAAATGTTGGGAGAGAAACCCGTTGGTTTCAATGAGTTGGAAAATGCAAGGAGTGTTACGTTATGTTGTAGAAAAATGATGGGAGAGAAACCGGTTGGTTTCGATGAGTTGGAAAATCCAAGGAGAATGAAGGTTAATCTTCATCCAGCATCTTGAAGTGTTTATTGAGAAATTATAACTAGGTATTTACTTCAAATTTGCTTTATTTTTCAATTTTATTGTAATTTTCTCATGGCGCTTATTAATGACAGAATGGCAAAATATTGGAATAGCTAATATGTGGATTTTCCTTGAATCATGTGTGTAGTAAATTTTAATATAAAGAATATGACTGTGCTGCCGTTAATCCGAATTATTCTTTTAATCGTTAATACATGGCTGAGGAGTGGCTTTGGGTTCAATTTCATAGAATCCGGCATATGTTAAAGATAGGACAACTTGTTGTTATGCATTATATGTTTGCTTTTAACAGTGTGTAAGGTTTGAAGAAGGAGCTATGGTGTTGTGTGTCCTATAAAAGCAAGAGGACAAATTGTTGTTATGCATTACATGTTTTTTTTTAACAGCGTGTAAGGTTTTAAGCAGAAGCTATGGTGATGTGTGTCGTATAACATAGAAAATCGATGGTCTGTAAGAGGTTTTCTTCCTTTTCTTATTTCCGATCAATGAATGCATTTACTCTAGGTAAATGTGTAGTTGTTGGTGGAAAAAACGTGGCTATGTTGGTATCATTTCTGTGCCGTATTTTAGTTGCCAGAACAATGCCTATAGTGCTAAAAAAATTCAGCCTGGTTCGGCAAACCATAGCTGCTAGTTTATAGAAGGCCAAACCCATACCAAAGAAATTGATAAATTCGATAAAAGGGATTTTACAAACATAGGGTTTGTTTTATCATTCACCTATGTCAATTCAATCGGAGTGATTAATTTTCCACTTAAGTCCATGGCATTGTTTCTAGGTAGGAAGACATTTTTAATCCTAGCCTCTTGTATTTTTTTATTTATTTACATAATGGATTGTTTATATATATCTTATTGCCCGTAATTTTTTGATTTTGTAAATTAAAATGGATACAAATTAGTGAGAGAGAAACTACCATGGGACGATCTCTGTCTCGTAATGCTGGAGTACTTTAGTAGAAATGTTCATTCTTTGCAACTTTGTAGAAACACAGTGAATACCTAAAAAAGCGCAACATATCCACAGAGAGTATTGTAATAAACACTTTTATTATACTTGCTGCAAGCATGGTATCATGGTATTAAGCATTTGATTTTTCCAAAAAATTATACACGATATCTTAGTTGGACATTGTGTATCACATTTGTTATTTTTTATTTTATTTAAATTTATTTATATATAACTTGATTGGCTAAGATATTATTATGTCATTACCTTTTTTTTAAGGGATTCTCTTTTCATGTTTGATTTTTTTTTTTTTTTCTCGCATAGAAGCGAAGTAGATTTCTGTGTTCATTTTTTAATTTTAGAATGACATGTAAATAAATATAATTCAGTTTAGTTAAAAAAACCTGCTAAAACAAATTGTTTAATACCTCAATCCGTAATTCTTTTGAATATTATCTATATTTCATATGGACAATACCTTCTGTAATTTGATATTGGAAAGGAGTTAATTTCCCACTATTTATTGACACCCCACACTGCAACATTCCGGGATCTAATGGCCAACTCGTTGAATTTGATTGCATAACTCTTTGTGAGATAGATTTGTTCACGGAGTATGGAGGGGGAGTATGGAGGGAGTAGTCGTTACAATATTCAATAGGTGGTTGGCAAAAAGAATTTATGGTGTTGTATGCTCATCAGTTAAGAAAGAAGATACCGGAGAGAATGTTTCAATTAAGAAGATAACCAATATTGTTTAGCATTTGTATAATGTATCCTTATACTACATGAAATCAAACTTCTCAAATTGATACAACATACTACTCCCTAATCAAACTCAAGCCTATCATGAAACCTCCCTAATCAAGCTTCTCATATTGCTTCATGCTAAGTCCCTCACAGAGAGAATTCAAATACATTTATGTGGTATTTGAAGTTCTGGAATATTAAGTTCTGGAGTATTATGCGGTATATAAAGGCTAACTGTGATTTGACACAAAGACGTTATCGTTTTTAATAGATACATAAAATTATTTTATTTTAGGTAATGAAAATATCTGAATAATGTTGTAATTTTTTATAATGGATAAACCAATGTATTTTGACCATTAAATATACACTTATATGGTCATAAAATTTACTTATTGTTGTAAAATATAAATTCTAGTTTGTGTGGTATTCTGACATTTCAATGGTTAAATTTTCCTCTTTTGGTGTAACATAGCGCTTGTACTGATGTGGTTATATATTGCACACATTCTTGCAGCCTTTTGACAAACCTTTTAATATCTTGTGAAACAACGAAATTTATAAGATGGATGATTGACAATCTGTTATCTTATCCAAGTATTTAGCCTTTTATAAAATCTCTTCAATCATAGGGTATCACTTTTTCAATGACGTTAAGCTCCACAATAATCCTTTTTTTGCATATACCCATTTGTTGGCTATTGGTATTCAAAGTTGGATTAGGTAATAAAGGGGCTGCATTAGAAAAAAAACATTTCCAACTAGCTGAAGGTAACACTTATGTTACTACATTAACATTATGGAAATTATGGATTAGTAATACCCACAAAAAAAAATGGTTGAGTAATCTTCTCCATTCCTTACCAATCGTACAATTTTAAATACCAACCAATAGCTATGGGCCAATTTTGTGTCATATAATTGATCATAATCTTTTACATGTTAAAACCATTTTTTTATGGCATAATATTAAACATTTTCCTTCAACATGCCATAGTAGAAAGGGTGCTTAGCTAACATTTAAGAGACAATTCTAAAAGATGTGTTCCATATTCTCCTTCCCTTCACTACCACATACACAACTGCATTCATATTTGTATCCATCATGTAAAATGATCATGAATATTGTAAGACACAAATGATAGTGAAAAATAAGTTTCTTGGAATTGAGATCTAATTGTGTTGAAACTAAATTTCTACATATCAATCTGAAGAAAACACTCTCAAAGAAATAAAGCACCATTTTAGCACAACATTTTAACTTTCTTATAGATTTTTTATTAAATACTTATTTAAACTAAGTGGCAACATCAAAAAAATTAAGATATTGTGTTCCCAACACTATTCTATGTTGAAATATTAAATTCAACTACCACACAGACAAAAAGAGGATGACATGTTTAATGGTGATAAGAAATCTGAAGGACGATCACAGCAACAAATCTACAGTTGCGATTTGCACTCCATGAAACCTAGCACTCAACTCCATGTTTATTATCCATAGCACCAACCGCAATGAATTCTCCAGCAACCAAATTTATTTTGAATTAACACATAGCGAGCAACACATTCCGGGGGGCAGCAAGCTTGAGCAGCAAAGAGGTGTGATGACCCACTAGAGTAGGTGACGTCACCCTCCTCTTCACCAATGGTAGCAGTTTCGAGGGGGAAATGAAAGGAGCCCTGCATTTTATCTTGACTCCATGGAATGAACAATTTTTAAATGTTTTAATTTAATTTTTATACATCTGCCATATTATGTTTTAAAGTTATAATGTTGGGTTAATTTATTTTTACCGCAAAATATTTTATATGTTTTAAACTTTGGTTATATATATATATATATATATATATATATATTGTAAATATACTATATTTACAATATATATAATTATTTTAATGAAATCTAAAACAAATACATATGTCGAGTGCATTGTATAAAGAGTATGCCAAGAAGAGAAAAGGTAGCATTAGAATTGACTGTGTAGTGTAATATGCTCGAAGGCAGAAGAAGAAAAAGACAAAGAGCAATATACAGTGAGTGAAAACTATGTGACGGTGTGTGCCCAAACAGCCAGAGAGTAGAAAGATAGAGAGTTTGATATTCTTTGTGTTTTGTAGCAGTAGAAGCTTTTTTTTGTTGTTGTTGTGAATCTAGAACACAGAAGTTCTGAGGAAGATTTCATTTTGTAACAGTTCAATTTTTTTAATTAATGAAATATATGTTCTACACATCTCTGTCCAAATTTTATTTAAATCTCTGTGTTTAAAAGAGGGATTTTTTTTATTCCTCTGTGTGTTCCAAAATTGTTCAGAAATTCCAGCATGGTATCTGAGCTAGTCCAGGCTCTTTGCGTTTGAAAAAGAAGCTGAATGAAGAAGGAGTTTTTTTGAAGGTTTCTCTAGCAGAGAGAAGGTTCAAAAAATTAAATTCAAGTGTTTATATAAAAAAATAGAGTTTATTGTTTGTTGTTAAGATTACAGTCTACAGAGCTATAAAAGAGAAGTCTCAAAAGTTTTAGAAACAGAGTTTATTTCTCAGCAGGGAGATAGTTCATTTAAAACACAGTCATGTTTTTTTTAAAGCATAGTTCAGTGAGCTAGCTATGACAGGAGCCAGCACAAGCATGAGTATAGGAAATACTCAACTCCCACAGTTTAATGGGAAGAAATATGTCTATTGAACAATCAAAATGAGAGCCCTATTTGCCTCTCAAGATTTATGAGAGCTTGTTGAAGATGGTCTAGAAGAACCAGCAGATGAACAAGCATAAAATGCCTTGACACAGGCAGAGAAGGATTTTCTGAAGAGTAATAGGAAGAAGGACTCAAAAGCCCTCTTATATCTCTTTCAGGTAGTGCATTAAAGTGTATTTCCAAGGATTGAAGCAGCAAAGAGGTCTAAGGATGCATGGAATACTTTCCAGATAACCTACCAAGGTATGGAGAAGGTAAATAATAAAAAGCTTCAATTAATGAGAAGGGATTTTGAAGTCATTTGAATGAAAAAGTATGATACAATAGACTCATTCTTTACTCTGCTAATTTGGGTGGTTACCCAAATGAGATCTCATGGAGAGAGAGTAGAGGAAAGAAGAATAGTGGAGAAAGTATTGAGTATCTTACCTTCAAGGTTTGATGTGATAGTCACAAACATTCAAGAGAAAAATGATCTCTCAATGTTTACAGTTGATGAGCTTTATGCATCATTAATGAAACATGAACAAAGATTGAGCAGAACAACAGAGTCATCTTTGGAGCATGCCTTCAATACCAAAATGTCCTTTGGAAGAGGAAGATGTCAAGGCAAAGGAAACAATAGAAGAAAAGGAAGACGCAGAAGCCAAAACAGAGGAAGAAGAAACAACCCTACAAAGACTAATGGAAGGGGTAGCAATCAAAATCAGAACGAAGGCCAAGGAAGTAGCTGACAAAATAGACAAAATCAAGCACATGGACAAAGGTATTATAAATCCCAAGTCCAATGTCATTACTGTAAAAGGTATGGCCATTATGCCAATGAATGTAGGAAGAAACAGAGTGACATGGGTAATATACCCAGTGCTAATTTAACTAAATAAAATATCAGTCAATAGATGTTGTTTTTGGCACGTAATTTGGCTGAAGAAAAGAATGATGGTGTATGGTTTCTAGATTCAAGATGTAGCAACTATATTACTCGAAAAATTTCCATGTTTTCTATGTTATATGAAAATGTATTGTCTCAAGTAACATTGGAGATAGACGGTAAAGTCTTTGTCACGGAAAAAGACAGAGTAATTGTTTTGACAAAGAAAGGAGAAGGAAGATTCATATCAGATGTATAATATGTGTCTGGTATGAAGTGTAACCTCTTGAGCATTAGACAAATCATTCAAAAGGGGTACAATGTTTTCTTTGAAGATGATGTTTGCACCATCAGGGATAAACCACCAAGAAAGCAATGCATTGCACAAGTAAAGATGAAAAGGAACATAATGTTCCCTTTGAAGATGAGAGAATATTTGAAAAAAGGAGATGCCATTTCAGCAGTGACACAAGAGACATTCCAAAGAGACGAAAAAGATGAAAACTGGTTATGGCAATTGATATTTGGACATATCAATTTTGAAGGTCTTAATTTGTTGCATAGCAAAGGAATGGTAAAGGGATTACCATTGATTGAGAAACTGGACAGCCTATGTGAAGGCTGCATCTTAGGTGAACAACACAAATAAATCTTTCCAGCAGGGAAAAGTGTAAGGGAAAAGACACTTTTAGAAATAGTCTATTCAGATTTGTGTAGACCAATGCAAACACTGTCATTAGCAGGCAGCCATTATATGCTGACCTTCATTGATGATTACACAAGAAATATATGGGCTTATTTCTTGAAATTCGAGAGTGAAGTGTTTGAGAAATTCTGTCACTTTAAAGCTCTTGTAGAGAATCAAAGTGGGCAGCATATTAAGGTTTTAAGAATCGACAGAGGAGGAGAATACATCTCCAAATAATTTCTACATTTTTGTAGATAAAATGGGATAAATAAGAAGTTTACCATAAGGTAGACACCATAGGAAAATGGAGTTGTTGAAAGAAAGAATCGAACCATCATGGACATGGTAAGAAGTATGCTGAAGGAAAAACATTTTCCAAATCAATATTGGGTTGGAGTTGTACATTGTGCAGCGTACATTTTGAATAGATGCCCAACCAAGGCTGTGAGGAATAGAGTTCCTGAAGAAGCACGGAGCAGCGTAAAGCAACATGTCGCCCATATGAGAGTTTTTGGTTGTGTGGCTTATGCACACATTCTGGATCAGCTAATGAAGAAGTTGGACATTATGGGGGAGAAGTGCATATATATTGGATACAGTGAAGAATCAAAGGCATACCGACTATATAACCCATCCATCAAGAATTTTTTTATAAGCAGAGATGTACCATTTATTGAGGAAGAAGCTTGGGATGGAAGCATTGAGAAAACACTGAATGTTAAAAGTTGTTTGTCTCATGATGATAATGAGGAGTAAATGGTTGAATTACATCTCTCATTAGCGGCGCCACCTCCACCAACATAAGGACAACAAGGTACACCACAAGCAGGTATGAGAACACCCTTGAGAAGTGATGACGTGCTTCTCCAAGCACATCACAAGAAGCATATTTGAGTGCTTATAAAAACACAAGTTCATCAAGCAAAATAAGAACCAGATTGAGAAGTCTGAATGAAATTTATCAGCAAGAAGAAGATATAAACTCTTTATTTGCATTATATTGTCATGTAGAAGATCGTATTTATTTTGAAGAAGCTATAAAAGATAAGAAATTGATAGATGCTATGAATGAAGAGATAAATGTCATAGAGAAAAATAAGATATGGGAATTGGTTGATCTCCCAAAAGTAAGAGAAATGATTGGAGTAAAATGGGTTTATAAAACCAAAAGAAATGTTGAAGGTAAGATTGAAATGCATAAGGCCAGACTTGTTGTCAAAGGCTACAAGCAACAACAAGGTAGAGACTATGAGGAAACTTTTGCACCAGTTGCAAGAATGGAAACAGTAAGAGTAGTGTTGTCCATAGCAGCACAACACAAATGCAAGGTTTACCAAATGGATGTGAAATATGCATTCCTAAATGGAGTGTTGAAAGAAGAGGTGTATGTTGAACAACCTCCAGGCTATGAGATTGAAGTCCAAGAGCACAAAGTATAGATTGAACAAGGCTCTGTATGCACTGAGATAAGCACCAAGAGCATGGTAGAGTAGGATAGATGCCCATCTACTAGAAAATAGATTTGAGAAATGTGATGGAGAACCCACACTCTACATAAAAGAAAATTATGGTAAGATTCTTATTGTTGTTTTATATGTAGATGATTTAATCTTTACTCACAATGAAGTTCTTCTCATTGTTGATTTTAAAGCAGTCATGAAGAGTGAATTTGAAATGACTGATTTGGGTTTTTTGAGATATTTTCTTGGAATAGAAGTATAGAAAAATGAAAATGGGATTTTTATTTCCCAAGCAAAATATGTTGAAAAAGTGTTGAAAAGATTCAACATGCTGAACAACAAGGCAGTTGTAACTTCAACTGTCATGGGGTTAAAATTGAGCAAGGAATATAGCAGCAAGGATTTTAATCCAAGTTTGTATAAGAACATAGTTGGCAACCTTATGTATTTGACTGAAACTAGGTCTAATATTATGTATGCTGTAATTTTAATTCCCAGATTCATGGAAACACCAAAAGACACTCATTCATAGGTAACCAAGAGGATTCTAAGGTATGTGAATGGAACAAAAAGGTATGGTATTTTATACACCACTTCAGAAAATTCTGAATTGATTGGATATACTGACAGTTATTGGGTTGGAAGTATAGATGACATGAAAAGCACCTCTGGATATGTTTTTCATATGGAATCAGGAGACATTTCATGGGCTTCTAAGAAATAGTCAATTTTGTCTTTATCAATAGCAGAGGCAGAGTATGTGGCAGCTACAGAAACAGTATGTCAAGCAGTATGAATGAGAAGAATGTTGAAGATTTTTTGTCATGAACAGGAAAAAGGCACGACAATTTATTGTGATAATAGCTTAGCAATAGCATTATCAAAGAATTCAGTGTTTCATAAAAGAACAAAACACATTGATGCCAAGTATCACTACATCAAAGAGCTAGTGAACAATGGAATTTTTTTTTTGCAACATTTCGGAATTGAAGAGCAGTTTTCTAATATATTGACAAAATCATTGGGGCGGAAGAGTTTTAATTATTTGAGAAAATGTCTGGGTATGCAAGAAAATACAGCAGTTGTATTTAAGGGGGGGTGTTGAAATATTAAATTCAACTGCCGCATAGACAGAAGGAGGATGACATGTTTAATGGTGATAGGAAATCTGAAGGAGGATTGCAGCAGCAAATCTCCAGTTGTGATTTTCACTCCACAAAACCCAGCACTCAATTCCATGTTTATTATCCGCAACACCAACCGCAATGAATTCTCCAGCAACCACATTTCTTTTGAATTAACGCACAACCAGCAACACATTCTGGGGGGCAGCAAGTTTGAGTTGCAAAAAGGTGTGATGACCCACCTGAGTAGGTGACGCTACCCTCCTCTTGACCAATGGCAGCATTTCCGTGGGAGCAATGAAAAGAGTCCCTGCATTATATCTTGACTCCACGAAATGAACAATTTTTAAATGTTTTAATTTAGTTTTTATACACCTGCCATATTATGTTTTAAAGTTATAATTTTGGGTTAATTTGTTTTTACCACAGAATATTTTATATGTTTTAAACTTTGGTTACAAATGTTATATAATATATATATTGTAAATATATTATATTTACAATATATATAATTATTGTAATGAAATGTAAAACAAATATATATGATGAGTGCATCATATAAAGAGTATGCCGAGAAGAGAAAATGTAGTTTTAGAATTGATTATGTAGTGTAATATGCTCGAAGGCAAAAAAAAAAAAAAGAGAAAGAAAAATGTAGAGTGATTGAAAATTGTGTGAGAGCGTGTGCCCAAATAGCGAGAGAGCAGTTTTTTTTTTCTTTTTTTTGAATCCAAAACACACAAGTTTTAAGGAAAATTTCATTTTGTAACAGTCAAATTTTTTGTTAATGAAATATATGTTCTGCACACCTCTATCAACATTTTATTTAAATCTCTGTGTTTAAAATATTTTGTTTATTCCCTTATGTGTTTGAAATTGTTTAGAAATTCCAGCACTTTATAACACTTATTTTCTACATAATATTTTATTATTATTTATATATAATTATTTATTAACAATATCATCTATATTAAATAAATATTTAAGTATTCACATTATATTTTATTATTATGTATTAATGATATCACTTATATTTATAAATATTTAAATGTTTATAATTTTTCAGAACTGTTATAACATATCTCCCATACTCAAACTATATTTTTAATTTTTTAGCAAAAACAAATACGAATAATTTGGCAAATGGATTCGTATATCGAATAGTTCAGCAAAAATTCGATTGCGTGTACAGGATAAGTAGTCCATCGTCTTCCTGCCGGTAAAGGCAAAATAAATGGCCGTTAAACCCAAAAATTAATGCTGGCACGATGACATCTTTTTGTTTTCCAATTTCAAGCCAAAATTAATGGCTGCACGACGCCATCTTTCTGTTTTTCAATTTCACTCTTGTTTCTTTTTAGGGTTTATAAGGTTTAGAAATTTTACAAGTTGAGAAGGAAAGAAAATAAATAATTAGGATTGTGAAGTAAGAAAATTTTATGTTTAATTGAAATTTTAAATATGTTTATATAATGAGAAATTATATATATATATATAATGTTTAATTTTAAAATATTTATTATTTATCAAAATGAATTTAGATAGATTTGAAAATTAGGGAGTGATTTTAAATTAAAGTTTTGAAAATAAGATAAATTTTGGATTGACTGACTTAATAGAAGTTATTTAAATTTGAAAATTAGAAATTTTTTTATATATTTTTAGATATTTAAAATGTATACAGCAGAATTTTTTTCAAATTGAATTTTTTTTATTAATTTTTTTATGATATCGAATACAAATTCAAATTCAAAGTTGTAAACATGAAGCATGGGGAGGCAGAATACACCGTATAGCCTAATTAATATTCCAGTTTCCACTTTTTTTAATACAAATCTTTTAAAGTTAATAATGAGAAACGGGTGTCTTTGCTAAACTTTTAAACCGTCATAATGAGTTAAATAACTCTTAGTTAATTAACCGTGTCATTACTTCAGGATATCGATGTCATTATGCGAGTGATATCGGCTTTATTTGTTGGTTCGATCGTTCTCTGATCGGAATAAGCATTAGTGTGAATGATATATTAATATTATTGAGCTTCGGTTATTAATCTATATGTGGAGCTTCTTTTATTAAACTATGTATGGAGCACCGTTTCAACTGTTTGCATTGATGCGTTCAATGTGTGAACCGTCTCTGATTCCGCTGTAGTCAACCGGACGTTAGCAATTGTAGATTTGTTGGTTAATAATTGTATAATATGAAAACAGTTTCAGGTTTTCAAAAGTCTCTGTTATGGGGAGGACTCCCTTCCGAGTTCTTTGAAGAGTAAGATAAATTCCAATATTTGAGTTAACGTTTCAAATATATAACTAAATGGTATTCAAACTAAATATATAACTAGTTTCTGTGTGTTATGTTTAAGTTAATCAAAACTGCTGGATTGTATTTTAACTGCCTGTTCTTCATAAAGATGTAAAATGTAAGCGGTTAAAAGCTATGGCATTAAAAAAATTATTACTTAAATTGGTGCCTCAAGCGTAACTTTAGATTAAAGCTTTTGTGTAACAAGGTGACCGCAAGGACTGTAACTTTAAATTAATGTTTTTGTGTAATAAGGTGAACGCAAGGAATTTTATGTATGAAACATGAACAAAGAAATTTTATGTATGAAACATTAACAAAGAGAAAAGTTTGGAGAAAATTTTGGAAGTGTGATTTATTCGAATATTATTTAAAAGTTATTTTGATAGAGGGAAAAAATATTTCATTTTCTTTTTTATATTGTAAATGGAAAAATTGAGCCTATAAGATATCTTAACGGGGAAAGATGTTTCATGGAACCGTACAAGTTACATGGAAAATATTTTTTTTAATGACATGAGTGGGGAAAGATGTTTCAAGGGACACTATATGTTGAGAGGAAAATATTTTTGTGATGAAATACATATTATATTGAAAGAAAATTTTCATATGACACATTATGAAGGACAAAACATTTCTATTATATGAAAACAAATTCTTGGTTTCATGAGTATTTTCTAAAAGGATTTCTTTTATAGAGTTGTGATGTATTATGAGAAAACAGATATTCAATTTAAAATGATACATGGGAGAATATTTTTAATATATAAAAAAATATATTAAAATAGGTGTTTTTTCTGAAATTGATGTCAGGATTCTGTTATAAAACAGATTCTAGCATATAATAGCGTGTGTGCTTCCTTCAGCGCATAAATCCTCAAGAAAACTCTTCATTAAAACTACATTTTGTAGCTTAAAATATACATGAAAAAAAGAGATTCATACAACCAAAAACACTGATATATAATAAGACAAGAAATTCCTTGGTCGAATATTACAATGGATGGCCTCTCGGCCCTTTTACAAAAGCTCTCAAACCATCTCTCTCTCTTGCTCTGTATTCCTCACTGTTTTTTTCCATTCTCACACACTCCTCATATTTATACATAATAATGAATTTATTCCAATCCATAATTTCCTCCACAAAAATCTCAACTAAAATCTAAGTTAGATTTATCCTTTTTTTGGACTCAACTAAGTCCCATTTAAGGAATTCTTAATCCCTATATTATCTACCTAATTCAATTCCTCTCATATCCTTAATTTATTAAAATAATATTTATGATAACCATCACTAACAATTTTCTCTCTTAATTTATTAAAATGAGTACAATAATTTATAAAATAATTAAAAAAGTTCATCACTCCCCTAACTACACAATATTTTAATAAAACCCAAGCAGGATGCTCTTGCATCATACTCCCCATGTAGATAATTTTCCATAGACTCCTGTCTACGAGATATGTCGCTTTTTTGTAATAATGCGACAACCACAAGTCTTGGCGACTTGCTCGCTCCAGGATTCCAAACTCTATTTTTTTGTTGGTCCTTTAAAGTATCAACTCCATTTTGTAATTCGTCACTCGCTTTGTCAATCGAATTCCATCGACCTTTATGACAATTTCTCTTGCCAATTCCTCGGAGTAATTCCTTTTTGTTTAATGATTTTGTCTCCAACTGACCTGAACACTCAACTTTCTACAATGAAGAATAATCAAGAACTCCTTCTTGATTACAACTATAGTCATTTATTGCTTTTATAGCAACAACTTTCTCGTTCGGTGTTGTACCTACATTCATGAACTAACTGTTAGTTTCAAAAAGATAAGAACTTTCGGCATCTTTTGATGCTTTAAGCACCAATCTCCCATCATTGACTTTCTGGATTTTAGTAGATCCTATTTTGAACTATTGGCTTCTTTCATCTTTATCCTACTGGATCAATATTTTTGTCTCCTTTATGTCTCTACGGACATAATTTCCTTGCTGCTTATGATCTTTCATCTCAACTCCAAATAATTTCTATTCAATTTCACTGATTTCGACATCATATTTGTTAATGTCGTTTTTTGTATCTAGAGTCACATTATTATTTGAAAAGTTATAACATTCACTCAACTATATAAATGTTAAAAACATTTCATCCCTATCATGCATAGTAACTACAATCTCTTCTTGATCACGTTCTGCAAGTTTCATCTCCCCTTTAGGTTCTTTAAGCCATTGTTCCAAGAACTCTATTTCCATGTGAAATCTTTCCAGCCTTTTATCACAACCTTCATTCCCTGCTTCATTATTCTTTTTGAAATCTTCCTGAGTTATCCTGTTGTCTGTTTCATCAATTTCCAAAATTCTGTCGGTAATTTCATTAAACGAATTCACTTCTTTACGTCTTTGGAATATCACTTCAGCATTTCCATTATGCTTCTGCTCCATAACAACTAGAATTGGCTGTCTTACTCCCAACAAGAATTCATTTATGATTTCTTCCTGCTGCAACAAATCAGTACATTTCTCCTTTGAAAGACATTCTCCATCATACTTCACCTTAAGAGTTTCATTCATCTCTCTGACAGTTTCACGAGACTGTCCACCATCTTCCGCACAGACTGCAAACATACATAAACTGTGAGATTTAAAAATGCAAGGCTTCATAGCCTCATCTTCTTCTCTCAACAACACATCTTTAGATTCTTCTTAACTATTCCAATAGTTGATGAGATCTTCCTCATTGATCTCTTCACCCAGAATTTCACCCTGTTCTGGGCCACAAATGGAAACTTCCATTTTCAACTCAGCCTCTCTGAGCTATTCACATCTCACTTTCACACTCATCATCTGCTCGAGCTTCCTTTGCTCTTCTGTCAATGATATGTTTAACTACTATTCCCTCTTTGCGTGTAGCCTCTGCCACTTCATCTTCTTCCTCATGGTCCAACCATGTGTCTAATCTTTCAAATTTCTCTGCAATAACTCCATTAACAATTCAAGGTGAGCTATTATCCCAGCCTTTTCATGCTCATAATCTTTATCAGTCAAATGCTCATATATGCCATCTACCTTGGCATTTTCCTTCTTCTTTATTTTGTCGTGGTCTTCATGAGCTCTTCTAAAATGACTATCAAGAGTCATCATCTCCTCCTTTGTGAAATTCATTGTTCACAAGTGGATTTCATTCAATCCACTTCTGAGCAAGCCTCCATACTTTCCATTCAACAATGCAAGCTCTGTTCCTATGCTCGATCACTTTTAGTTCTTTGTCTTAGAATCAGCTCTGGGCAATTCTCTTGGTTCTCTTTGCTGCAAAACAACAACTGCAGTATTCCATGTGTTACAATGACCAAACTCCTTGGGTGTCGGTCTCCGCCGATCATTCACCCAATTACATTCAAACCTTTGAATTGATTCAATACTTTTTGACCCAGACTTTACATCAACTTTTCATCTTCGATGAAAAATACATTCTCTTATACAATAATTCAATCTTAACTCAAGCTATCCAATTTTTCGTTTGACCAAAACATCTGTTTGACCTCAAAGCTTGACCCAATAATTACAATGGTACCCATGAACATCCACGTTTAATACATTCATGATGTAAAATCTTCACTCTCTCTCATACTCCATTCTTTAGAAAATATCACAAGTCACTAATTACATCATCTCCCATTATCATTTACTGACATGATACTTTAGCCATTAGATTGAAATGAAATTCACTTTTTCCAAGACTTATTTTAAAATAAAATAAATCATTTAAGTTTCACATTAAAATACATTTTCGAAATGATGTATTATATCTTATGCTCGTTTTAAGGTTATTTAACAAACCTTCTCTTCGCAATTTCAACTCTCTGGACTTTAATCTTCAATGTCATCTTTATCACTGTGCATATTCGCATTTCCTTCATACCATAGTCTCTTCAACACACTTGCCATCGTAAGCAGGTAGTTTTCCTGTACTTCCATGCAGCTCATTCTTTGCAGTGACGGTTCACATGCAACATTGTCTCTCATCAATGCACAAAACAATTCATTCACAAGAATTTCTCAAAACATCCTTTTAACATGGTGGCATTACCATATTTCTCCGAAGAAAGAAATAAAAACCATACTTGCACCATTCTTGTACATCAATTTCTGAGGTGGACTCCAATTCCATTCCTTAAACGTATGTATTGATTTCATTCTTTCATAAATTTTACAAAAACTTAAATTCTCAAATATGGCAAGGAAATTTAATCATCCAAATTTTAAGATACCTTTACTCAATGAATATTGACTCATTCAATGAGCACTTACTGTGAATCTTCTTGTGGTTGAAATGATCCAACCCTTCTCTCTCATATTCATTTAGGAATACATTCAATCATCTACAGACTTGGTCTCCGGCGGACTCCTAGCTATCCAACTCCAAACTCCCCCTAAGATTTTTCTCCACCCCATCATCTGGTTTTTCATGTGCAATGGAAATTTTCTAACAATCGCATCCCAGCAAATAAAGTCTTCCCAACAATTTTCTAACATAAATCTTTTCCCAGCAAATAATGTCGGAAAACTTTAAGGTATGCACAATCTAATAATATCTTTGGAAATCACCATTCGTCAATGCAATTGCCATTCACCCAACTGTGCTTCTATGCAAATGCAATTCACCTGAGAAATGTTATCCCCTATTCAATGGAGCAAGCAACAGTCATAATTTCTTGCTTTCCACATGTGATGGATTTCATCTTCTTTGCAATTGTTACTTTTCATTGTTTATTTTATATATATATACCCAATTCTTATTTCCAAATACCACAAATGCAAAATTTATTTGCTGAGAGTTATATCGCCAACTCATAATTTACTTCTTGGATATCATCTTTCGCTCTATTACAAATAGCGTTTCAATACAATTCACAATATGGGATCAAACACAATATATATCCCAAGAAATAGTACCTTAGAAAAGTTTAATACCTCACTTACAAGGTTTTAAAGGAATTCTTTATTTCTGGACTGTTAATGCAGGTATGAGCTCATAATGGGCATTGTATATGTATCTCTCCAACACAGTGTTTAATACTAGGTGCACCCCACGATTCGACAGTGACTGCGCCCAACTGTTCAAGCGGTCTCAACAGAAAATCAGAACTGCACATACCAACTAATAGCACAGTATTGACCACACACCACGTCTCCATGGTGACTGTGCCTAATTTTTCAAGTGGTCTCAGCAGAAAATGATAACTGCACATACCAACTGCTAATGTAGTATGAAATTTATTTTACATTGATCGCACACTATACCTCCACAGCCTCCACCTTCTCCATCGCCCCGTGTCCAAAGAAAATGTGCTTCCATATACCAAGCGCAATCTTAATTGTTGGACTGTTAACGCAGGTATGAAGTCCACATCACACTATCCACACACCATATCTCCACGATGACCTCGTCCAACTGCTCATGCAGTCTCAGCACCCAGGTCTACACGTTGACGCAAAGAACTATCTCCACCGTCCTCCACAACTAGACTGAATTTAAAGTTTGACTGTGTGCTCACTACACAACATTGGGTCTTCTTACACATTGGTTGATTCCTCCTCTAGTGGACTTCAATTCTTAGCCATGGTGATCACGACAAATTTTTGAAGGAGTAAAATTTCCTGCAATTTTACACACACAGCTTCCTCCTCAACTCATTCAACCTGTTGCATGTTGGCTTTGGCCTATCGGCTATTCCAGTAATCTAATCAATACAAGAGCTGAGAACAGGAGTTCCTTGCTCAGAGACTTGTCCCTGTAGATTGCACATAGAAAAATGTGCTTTTCAAGGAATTTCTAGATTTAGAAATAGCGTGCTTAGAGGGGAAATTGTGTTGGAAAATAACGTCTAAAAGGCAAAGGGTAATAACCAGCGTTCAAAGGCAGGCGTTGCAGAAAAGGAAAATGCAAATCACGAGCACTAAAGGTATATCCTTTGGACTAGTTTCTATATAAAAAAGAATGCACAATGTGTTTCTCTATGAACGCATTACCACTGTCCATGTCGTTTGGAAATGATTTTTATAATTATATCTATAAGCATAACATTTTACATCCCAAATCATATTTACATCCAGTCTAATCGCTTCCAGTTCCTGTAGTTAACACAATCATACATGGCACACATATGTAATTGTTGAGATTAAATTCACTCATTTATCTCTTGTCCATGGCTGCACGGATTAATTTGATCTTTGAGCTCTGATATCAAATAATGCCAGGATTCTGTTATAAAATAGATCCTAGCATATAATAGCATGTGTGCTTCCTTGAGCACAAAAATCCTCAAGAAAACTCCATTAAAACTACATTTTGCAGCTTAAGATATGCACGAAGAAGAGAGAGCCATACAACCAAAAATACTGATATATAAGAACACAAGAAATTCTTTGGCTGAATATTACAAAGGATGCCCTCTCGGCTCTCATACCTTTTACAAAATCTCTCGAACCATCTCTCTCTCTCACTCTGTATTCCTCACTGTTTTTCTACATCCTCACACACTCCTCATATTTATACATAATAATGAATATATTCCAGTCCATAATTTCCTCCACACAAATCTCAAATAAAATCTAAATTAGATTTGTCATTTTTTTGGACTCAACTAAGTCCCATTTAAGGAATTCCTAATCCCTAGATTATCTGCCTAATTCAATTCCTCTCATATCCTTAATTTATTAAAATAATATTTACAATAATCCTCACTTACAATTTTCTCTCTTAATTTATTAAAATGAGCATAATAATTTACAAAATAATTAAAAAAAATGATCACCCCCTAATTACACAATATTTTAATAAAACCCAAGCAAGATGCTCCTACATCAGGAATGACAGTTCTCTCCCCCATTTTGCCTATATTGAATCTACAAGTAGTTTGGAATGTTGTTATTCAACTATTTTTTCCATTTTGTCTATAGTGAATGTGAAGTAGTTTGTAATGTTGTTATTCAACTAGTTCTTTTCGGAAGAATTTAATATCATCGTTTAGAGTTTCTTTATGTTATACATGTGATGAATGCCCCATTGGTTCTTCCCCAAAAGGGTTTCTCCCAAGTTTATATCCTTAATTTTACAAGTAATTTTGAAAGATTATTGTTCAATTTTTTTATTTCCCAAAAGCATCGAATGTCAATGTCATGAATAAAATTCTCTGTTGTTTGATTTTTGGTTGTAGTGGGGCATTTTCCACATTTGTCAAGGGTTAATGTTTTCCGTTTTTACTAGTACCATTCAATTTCTTTCTTTCGCTTTCAAAGAACATTTAGATGTTTTAGGTTATTCTAGCACTTCCACTTTCAATGTAGATGTCCCACAAATTTTTTACCGTGGAATATTACCAATCAATTTCTCTAGCTTTCAAAGAACATCTATATGTTTTAAGTCATTCTAGCACTTCGACTCATTTGGGTCATATGATCCTCGATCATCACTCATCGATCCACAAAGGGTTTGCAATATTTATTTAATGGGTGTGATTTTCGAAAACCATGGCCTCATATGTTTGTTATGCAGTATTGTTTAGGTATTCAAAAGTTTCCCTTATGGGGAAAAATTATCTTTCGAGTTCTTTCAAGAGTATAAAAAATAAACTAGAGTGTTTGAGTTAATTTTTTAAATATATAATTGAAGTTATTTAGAACGTTCCTTTTGAATTATGTATGTTATAGTTAAATCACTGAAGTTAACCAAATCTCTTGGATTGTATTTATATTAGTTAATTTTCATAAAACTAGTTTTAAATATATAATTGGAGTTATTTGGCATGTTTCTTTTCAATTATGTATGTTATAGTTAAATCACCAAAGTTAATCAAATTGGATTGTATTTATATTAGATATTTCCATAAAAAAATATAAAATGTAATTCATTAAAAGGTTAATGGTATTTTTAATTTTTTATTAAATGTTTTGTGTAATAAGGTTAATGCAATAAATATTAGGTAATAAAATTATTATGAGAGAGAAAAGTTTTAAGAAGGGTGGTGTATTCTATAAAAGAAAATATTAAAGAAAAAAATTACAAAATTGTTATTTTAGCCATTCTATATAATGTTTTTTTAATGATGAATATATATTATTATATATATTTCATTTTGCAATTAAAAAAGTCTTGGTTTACAAAGAGAAAAATTGAAACTATAAGATATGAACGGAAAAGATGTTTTATAGAACTATGGAAAATATTTTTTTATGACATGATTAGGGCTATAAGATATTTGGTATAGAGAATATTTTTCATGGGACACTACATGTTTTCTGGAAAATATATTTGTGATGGGATGGAATTATATGGAAAGAAACTTTTGAAACAAAATTTCTAAAATTATACCATGGAGAAGATTTAAAAAAATGGAACAAATATTTTAAATAATGTGCCTCTCTCAAATAAAAGTTATGCACTCCATTTTTTCTCTGGTTAATTTGCAAGTAGAGTGGAATGTTCTTACTTGACTACTCTTTTTTGGGGAAGCATTTAATATCATCATTTAGAGATTCCTTGCGGTATGCATGTGATCAATGAAGAAAGAGTTTCTCTCTTGTTTATATGCTTATGGTTACTAGTAATTTACAAATAATTCCTCAACTTCTTTATTTCCCAAAAACATTGAATGTCATGGATAAAATTTTATGTTGTATGATTTCTCGTGGTAGTGAGAATTTTCCACATCTGATAGGGGCTCATGTCCTCCATTTTTAGTAGTTATTCAATATTTTCATACCCCTCAATTTTGTAATTGTGGAATGTCACCAATTGACTTATCTAGCTTTTAAAGAGAACATAGTTGTTTTAGGTGATTTTAGAACTTTCTAGAGTTGTGGTTCATTCAATCCTTGCTCATCACTCATCCATACATAAATGGTCGGCAATATCTCTCTAATGAATATGATTTTCTAAAACCCTAGCCTCATGTACTTGTTAGGTAATATTTCTTTACTTAGAAATGATTAGAGACATCAAAATTAATTCACTCCATCTTGTGGTCCTAGTTTCACTCACCGTGCATGATTATAGGATCAATCTAGATTACCCTTTCTTAGCTTCCTTGATTCTTGAAACTTTCCCATGTCATGGAATAGCTCATCCACTGGTGAGGTGATGTTGGTGGGGCATATGCCTAAGATATTGCACATCCTCTATTCCTATTCATGATACAATAACGGTGTGTCCTTTGACTTTATAAGTGTGTCTTGTCGCAACAAAACATCTTCTCTTTTAGTAGAGCTTATTAATATTGTTATATGATCATAACACCCATGAATGAATGGTTATTTTTCACTAGTTTATTTAATTTAGAAAATAATTTTATTTAATTTAGAAAATAAATTTATTTAATTTAGAAAATAAGCAGCAGGATCCTTCCAATATAGATGCTTTTCTCAACTTCAGAGCTCTCCCTCCTTCCTAAAAGGTTATTGTTTTTTTCCCTTTGCACTCTTTTCAAAACAATCAAATTATTTGTCTCACCTAGAAATTTCTTTCATCATTTTATGCAGTATTTGGTTACGTTATAGGTGTAATCATGTTTTTGGATTTCAAAATTTATAGAAATTGGTGAATGTTGTTGTAGAACCTCCTTATTTGTTGTGTATTCCATCGTGGTTGTGCTAAGAAATAGATGCTTCATATAGGTTTGATGGTCATCCTTTGGAATCAATTTAGTAAAATAGTTTACATCAAGAAAAATTCTCAAAAATATCTCTCAAGATGTAAGCCTCTTTTCGAATGCAAAATTTGAGAAAAAACTTGTTCTAAAATATAATTAAAGTTAAATAAAATTGTCTAAGTTATAACGATTACTTATATGAATATTACTTTTTTAATTTGTAGCTACTATTTATATTATATATTTATTTGAATTTTTTGTATTAAATATATTATTATTTTTAATTATAAATCATTATTATTTAAATTTATTTTATTATGACTATTACTATTTAATTTAATTTTAATATGATATACATATTATAATTTTTTCATTGACCATTAGTAGGAGTAGGAGGGGTTATTTTCACTTTCTTTGAAGAAATATAGATTCAATATGTATGGGGCTTGGAAATTTCCAATAATAATCAAGTTGAGTTCCTTTAATTGTCAAGGGTTAGAATTGGCTATGTCAAGTAAAATTAGATACTTCAATGGTTATGGAGATGTTAGAAAACTAATCCTTGGGATTATAGTTTCAGTTAGTGTGTGTTATGGTGATTAGTTATTGGATTTCAAGAAACTTAAGAAATTGAATCAAAAATTTACCTATTGTATTTATATATACTATTTACAAAATTATTTATATAAAAGAAGAATTATTTTCCAATTTTTGTTTCGAAAAATAGTATCAGAGAGTTGGTTCGAGGAATATGAAAGTGGAAATTAATCTGCTCTATCGAATAGAATGAGCCACTATTTTTGTGACCTTTGCGTGTGCTCATTGTTCTAGGGTTCCATGAATCATGTAAGTGGGGGGGACAGTAGCACTAGATTAGAACGTATTTAGAGTCATCCAATGGTAAATGTTGCACTTGTCATCAACCTCAGCGATATTCTCTAAGTATGGAGGTTTTTTTATTATTGGTAGGCTTGATGTTCAGGAAACTTTCAAACGTGATCCACTGTTTAAGAAAAACATATTGGGGTTCTGAATTTTGTTGAGCTTAGTATAGTTGTACTGTAACGCTTTGTTTCCTTTGTCGAGACCACAATGCTAGTTAGAGTTTTATAAGAAGCCTTTGTGATTCTTTTGCAACCAATATTAAAATGTTTCTTTAGCATGGAGAATATTTGAAATATTATCGTTGGTGACGGTGAAACTGGTGTTTTTGAGGAAATGGATAGTGTTTTTTTTTTGGCTACTATAATTTCAGATTACAGTTGCTTTGACGTTGTCAACTTATTCTAACAGCTATTACAGTCATGAGGGCCTATCTTTCAGTCTTTCTAAAAAGGTTTTGAAATGAAATCTTGTTTTCTTTCAATTTTTTGTAAATCATGATCTATTATAACCTACAAACTAAGCTATATTTTCTTTTCTTGGTCATTTTATATTCGAACATTTTCATCTCATGATAACATTGATCAAGTAATAACAGACTAGTAAGTAAGAATATTTCTTGATGTGAATTGGATTCACTATTCATGGATGTCATTTGCACAAAAGATAAAAGATATGTGATGATATAAGATGATGGAAAGTCTTCCTCTACATTGCAACTCTATGAGATGACTACCCACGTTCCATTCAGCATGTGTATAATCGAGCTTTGAAAATTATCTCTTCTTGGCATCATCTATGGGAATGTTACAGGCCATTTGAGGCTGGAGCTCACACTAGAATGTGCTGGTCTCATTGACACATTAAATATATGGGGCCACGTCCTTGTAATAAAAAAAAAAAAAAGTCTATAATGGATTTACAAATTGTCTATACACCTTCTGCACACCATTCATAAATTGTTGTAGATTGAATTTGTTGATTTGTTTTCGTTGCTACTCCTCTTATTTATGCCAAGCATATTGATCCAATAAAAACTTCCTATCCAACTGAACACAATGAATCCACACATTGGGTACGATATATTTTATCTTTTTCCAGTAAGAAAAAGAAGGATAATAAGTTGGTATGTTCAATATTCAATTCATTCTGAATTCATCGATTGAGTATTCTACAACGATTGAATTTTCTAAAGATGGTTTGATTCCCAAGAATTCCACAATATTGATCATTGTTGCGAAAATTTTGAATATCATTTTATTTTTGCTACTTTTGCTTAGTGAGATTGGTGCAACATGAGCTCTATTTGTTCTATTTACATACGGATATAAAATTATTACTACAAAGAAATGACGTATGAAAGTTCTTCTCTTCATTGAATCCACTCCAGGATTAGTTATAGGTCTCTTTGAGAAATTACGAGTTCGAAAAATGATTTGTCAAGCGCTCTCATCTTCGTTGAGTTACAATAGAATATTCACATCCATAAGAGTCTTTATATCCCCATTTAACATATCTATAATGAGTCATAGGACTCACCTACTTCGCCAGATTGGAGCCATGTTGCATGGGAACCATCTTTCGACTGGGATTTGTTTTGTGACTCGGTACCTCTACTAGTCACTGAAAACAATGTCATTTGAGGTATAAAATTGCTATCTATTAACTTTTATATTCATTATTATTATTTCCATGGTGTAACTTACTGACCAGTTAGATTACTACAACATCCACCTTATCTGAATTGTAGATGTGACCTATTTTCTAAAATTTTGACTGCATCAAAATTGCTGAAGAAAGGAAAAAAAATTGTAGATAGGTCAGAGCACTAATTTGTTGACAATTTGCACTCGAGCTTGTTGAAGGGTAATTTTTTTTCGTCTCTGTGAAAATTATTCACATAAATATGTGAGAGTTGTTCTTTTTTTTTTTTCACAGAGAAAAAGTTCGTAACTATTCATATTAATGATCAGTTACCTGTTACATATGTTGTAGTATAAAAACTACTGTTCTGTCCGAAACATATAACATTACAATATCAGTCAGATTACCAAAGATAACTGTAGACAGTCACAGTCCAAAAATAAACCAGACATATACAGTGTAGACAAAAAGGTCCCCAAGTAAGTTCGGTGCATAACTTACTAATCCACAGACCCAGTATAAGTATGAAAAGTATAAATGCCGAATAAATACATAAGGGGAGGTGAAACAAAATCTCCTTGCAAGTAGCTGTAAATAACTAAACATCAGAAACAGGCGGGGCCTCCTCGATAAAAGGTCGATGATAATATCTGTAGATCTGTCCCTCTGTGTGCTCTGTGATATGCCAGGTACCCCAGGTCAGCTCCGTTGCTTCTTTGGACAGTTGATCCGCCACTTTGTTCCGAGACCTGTAAATATGAGTCATAGTGATTGAGTCAAAGAGTGTTCTGAGATGGTGCACCTCATGCAGCAGTGCAGACAGTGTGTGCGAGTGGCAATGTGATATGTTGTTGAACCAATTTGTCACAAGTTGTGAATCGCCAAATATCTGGAGGGAGTCACAGAGAATGTCTCGAGCAAAGGTAAGAAGAAGTCTGAGGCTCTGCAATTCGGCGTAGTTGTTGGTACCAGGTCCAAGCCCCATTCTTATGTTGTAGAAGTGCTGATCAGTCAAATAAAGTAAGGCTCCCCCCCCACATCCATGGGCGTTTGCCGCTCCATCAAAGTATGCCCAAGCCCGGCTGTAATCGATAGTTTCAGGTGTCTCATGTGAATGCTTGTCGCTACTACTGTCCTCAGGTATAAGCTTATATGTGGCGAGAGAGGCTGCGGAAATCCTTTGGCAATCAATAGGTTTATCATTAAATATCAGATTGTTACAACCAATCCATAATTCCCAAGTAACAATGAGGGGGAGATTGCGTAATTTAGTATTATGAGCAGAGAGCTGCCACCAGAGAGACCAGGCTTCTGATAATGAATTACCCTGCCAATTAAATCTGCAGCCCATGTCAGTAGTGATGCTGGACCAAATATTTTGTATGATTCGGCAGTGCAAGAATAGATGGAGGGCATCCTCCCTGTCGTTTAGGCAGTAACAGCATCTGGAGGCCCCGTGGAAAGCTCTTCTGTGGAGGTAAACCGTGGTAGGGATGCAATCTTTAAGCAAGCACCAGAATAGGAGCCTGTGTTTATGCGGGGCTTTCAATCTCCAAATGTTTGACCACCACCAATACTTTATGGGGGGTTCCCTGTGTTTAATTAATTCAAGGTAGCCAAGCTTTGGAGTATAATGCCCATCCTTTGATACAGCCCATATCAAATTGTCTGGTTTGTCAGTGATGCGGATGTTTGATGCTTTTAGAGCCCAGATAAATTTGCCGCAGATACGTGTACCCTCCTGGGGGATCGCCAAATCACCCGCCTGTAGCCAGGCTTGTTGTCGCCAAGAGGTATGTGCCCAGTCAACGATCTGTGCCAGGAAGATGACATTTCTGTGGGCAAGGTGCTGAATAATAAACTCCGGAAGTTTGTGATATACCCCACTCCCTGACCAAGAGTCAGTACCTATACGCACTTGAGTGCCCGAACCAATCTGCCACGAAAGACCACTCTGGAGAATGAGGGCCGCCCTTGTGATAGCCTTCCATATGATCGATGCCCCCGAATTCAGAGTGATGCTGCCACGGATCCAATCCAGAGGACTGTGGGGCGAGATATATTTGGCGACCATGACCTCCTTCCATAGACTCTGACCTGTAATAATGTGCCATCCCATCTTAGCTGCAAGGGCGCGAGAGAAAAGGTGGAGATCCTTTATCCCCCAGCCACCCCACTGCTTGGGTAAGTTGATACGGTCCCAAGCAATCCAAGCAAAAGTGGATGTCTTTCCTTGGTTGCGCCAAAGAAAATTCCTGCAAATGTTTTTTATCCGATTGGTGATGCCGATCGGAATCCAGGCCAGGGTCATCCAATAAACCGGAATGGCTTCCAGAACAGACTTGATGAGTATGAGTCTACCAGCCCTAGAAAGCCATCGGTTATACCAGACGTTGATTCTGCGCTCAATTTTAGCCAAGATCCAGTTCCAATCTTGAATATGATAATCATTTGGTTTTATGATATACCCCAAATACTGGAGGTCGTTGTTGATGTCGATACAGACAAAATCGAAGAGATTTCTAGAGATGTTTTGTTCCTGTTGTGAGCACCCAGTCATGATGATAGATGATTTAGTGCTATTCGGTGCCATACCGGTAGCCCTGCAAAACCATTTCAGGAGCAGATCAAAATGAACAGAGTCTTGTCTAGTGCCATTTAGGAAAATAAGAACATCATCAACAAATAAGAGGTGGGTGAGGTATAAATTGTCCACAATCCGGAGCCCTTGTATTTGTCCTCGATCTTTTGCATTGTTGATAAGGACGGATAGGCCCTCCATGACTAGGACAAAAAGGAGGGGAGAAAGGGGGCAGCCCTGGCGGAGTCCCCTTCCCGCATGGAAAAAATTTGTAGCAGTACCATTGATTAATATGCTGAAAGTGGCGTGACAAACACAGCCCATGATCCAGTTGATTAAAGTAAGAGGAAAGCCCGCATGGATCCGCATTAGGTGTAGGTAACTCCAGTCAACTTGGTCGAAATCCTTAGTGAGATCAATCTTGAGGATGGTCGATTTAAGCCGGAGAGATTTAATAGAGTGTAGGGCCTCCTGGGCTGTGCCAATAGCCTCATGAATTTTCCTATGGTTCAGGAAAGCAAATTGTTCCTTTTCAATGTGCTCGGATAGGAAAGGTTTGATGCGGTTAGCTATAATTTTGGAAGTGATCTTGTAAATACAATTGCACAGCGAAATGGGCCTGAAATCATTAAAGCTGTTTGGTTTGTCTGACTTGGGAATAAGAGCTATAAAAGTGGTATTAAATCCATCATAGATCCTTCCCCTCTGCCTACTGTCTTCTATCACTGCCAGGAGGTCTGCTGATATGAGATCGAAGAAATGGATGAAAAACTCAACGGGCCAACCATCAGGGCCCGGGCTCTTGTCTCGCTTGAACCATTTCAGAACACCCTCCAGTTCACCCATGGTGACCGGGGAGTTGAGATCTTCCTGCTGCTCCTGTTCCATGAAGAGTTTAAAGTTTTGAGTAATGCGCAGGATATCAGGTAGATTTATATTTGGAGATGCCCTATACAAGTTAGAGAAATGTCTGGTACCCTGCTCCGATAACTGTGCATGTGTTTTTGCAGTGGTGCCATTTCGATCTGATAGTTCCCAAATGGTGTTTGCCGCCTTGCGGCCATTTGCATGCTGCTGAAAGAATTTTGTGTTCTCGTCACCGGCCTGAATCCATATAGCCCGACTTTTAAGCCTCCAATCTTCCTCAATTTGTTTCAACAGTTTGGCTTTTTCAGCTTCAAGAGAAAATAGGTGTGCTCTGGCCTCCTCGTTGCGATAACCCAACAGATCCTCATTGTTGAGTAATCTAATTTTATCCTCAATACTATGTAGGGCTTCCCTTTCCAGTTTCTTTTTGTTTCGGACCCAAAGAATGGTGAGGTTCTTTATGCGCTTAAGGTTTTCATTGAAAGCCCTGCCTGGGTCTATATTCATCGGAGGTCGGAAGTGCTCCCAGGTTTGATTAACCAACTGGTTAAAGTCCGGATCTCTCAACCATCTGGAGTTAAACTTGAAAGGAGGCCGAGCTCTCTCAGGGCCGCAACCAAACTCTAGAAAAATGGGCGAGTGGTCGGATCTACCTCCAGATCCAACCCATTGCCGAGCACGAGCCAGAATCGGGAGAAGATCCTGTTTAATGAGAAATCTGTCAAGGCGCCGGGCCAGAGCAGCGTTACCAGTCCTTCTATTCCGCCAGGTAGGTAACAACTTGGTAGTCTGAATGTCTATCAGGTGAGAGGTACCGAGCTCAGAGTTGAAAAACTCTGCCAATGGGTCCGGGGTTGCCTGGGGACCCCAAGATTCTGCAATACCCAATGAGAAGTTAAGGTCACCACCTAATATGAGGTGAGGGGCAGACATAAGAGAGCAGGACAAAAGGGAGCGCCAGAAGTGTTCTCTGTCAGAACAAGGTCCATAAACATTGACCAAGGTAAATTCTATCTCAGAACAACCAAACAGTACATTCATAGCCAGGACACCCGACCAGCCCCAGCAGTTAGTCATCCTGGTAGTTTTGTGGTTGATGCCAAGGGCACAACCTCCCGATCTACCTCGGGCATCAAGAGTTATGAAGGACCACTCTGGAAGAATGGCAGATAAGGTAGCCGACACCTCAAACCCTACCCCTAGCGTTTCTTGCAAGAAGAGTATGTCGAAGGGCTTGTGGGTGAGCAGATCTCTGAGGGCCAATCTCTTATTGGGGTTGGCCAGTCCCCTGCAGTTGTAGGATAGACAGATCATGATGTAACAGACGGCAAGGGTCGTCGTGCTCTAAGGACCCGCATAAGTGAAGATTGTGTGCCAGCTTCCACCTCAAGGTTTGCTCTTTTGATGGCCTTCGCTAGGGCAGATGGTCTGCCACGAGATTTAGTTGGTAAGAAACCCGGATCCGGCCCAATACCGAAAGCCTCACCAGACTGAGGATTGTTTGAGGATCTAAGGAAGTAGTTGTGCTTCGAAGAGTGAGTCTCCGAAGAGGAAGTTGAAAGGTCCGGGGAGGGTGCAGAAGGTGTATGATGGATAATAGGTGAGAAAGAAGGAGAGGCCGAAGTGATGGAGCAGCTTACCGAGGGGAGATTTAGGGGTTTAATGGGCGCACCAGATGCTAAACGTGGTGAGGAAAAAGCAGTTGACAAATTAAGCAGTTCATTAACAGAAACAGTAAAAGGCAATGAAGGGAGAGACGATAAATATGTAGATACAGAGGAGAAAGAGCTACAAAAAGTAGTACCCGGGATTGAAACTGCCTGCAGTGGAGGCACCGATGAGGTCTGAGGCCGAGATCTGGGCTGCGTGGAGGTCTAGGCGGGTAGAGTCTCTGTCCTCAAATCGCCATCACCAGAGGGCTCTGGTACCTTCGACCACAAACCCTCACTGTCCGGCAATAGACTGGAGTCCACGGTTTGTGTACCTCTGGTGTAGGTCTTCTTAGCAATCGACCAGCCAGCCCCCTTCCTCGGACAGTCTTTATATATATGGCCGACCTCGTGACATTTTATGCACCGAAATGGCACGCCTTCATAGTCCAGTGGTTGCTGCCATTGCATCCCATCAAACCTCATGATGAAATTCTCATATAGTCCTTCCCGAGTGTCGAGAAAAATCAGGATCCGGGCCACTGCTCTGCTACCAGTGGACAGATAGGATCTATCATGGTCTAAGTAGCGTCCAAAATGGCCTCCAATATTTCGAAGAGCGGTATCATTCCAGAAATGTAGGGGCAAACCAAGTAACCTCATCCAAATGGGGCCTGCCCCTGCATTTTCTTTTTTAGGGTCAAATAAGGGCACCCATCTCTTGAGGTGGACGGGGTGTAACTCCAGGTCCCAAAACTGCTTGAGGACCCAATCTGTGTGTTCAGGGCGCGCAAAGGTAAGGGAGAACCAGCCCTTGGTCATGGCCCCAACCACCGGGAGGCAATCAAGGGTCTCACCCCAGATTTCGCTTGTCCACTTCTGGAGTCTGGCAGCGGAGTATTTTCTGCCGCGGATCTTCCCAACCAAGGTCTTTGCCGCTACAGTACTCCAATCCTCCATGCCGCTCTCGCTCCCAAAGTCAGAGACGTAGTTTAGCTTGTTCCTCGTGACCTTGTGTGGCTTATTGACCCTACAAACCCCCAAAGTCGGCTCAGCTGTATCTTCAAATGTGGGTAGGGTGCAGTCCTGCTCGCGGCTGTTTAGGTCGTCTGGTAAGATGTTGAAAGCCCCCGAGGCCGCCGAAGGTGCAGAAGGCTCCTCACTGACTTTTGCCGCAATCTCTATCCCGGAAGGGTAAAAAGTGTTATGCCCTCGAGGTGGAAGGCTCTCAATAGGCTGATGCGCCAAGTAGCAGGATGGGCCTCCCTTCTCAAGAAAAACCGCCTCCGAGAATAGTGCGGACCTTTCAATGTCGGCACTAACCTGTATGTCCTGTTCAGTCTGCGGAAACGTCCAAAGCCCGATATCCTCATTCGAGGGCGAGCCAAAAGTTAGCTCCGCGAGGTCCCCCAAAGGCGAGATGCAACCTGCCACGGTGGAAGCGGGCTGAGCTGGCAAGTCCGCCCCGGATAATGGGTCCAAATCCGACATGGAATCCACCTCTTCATCGGGTTCCAAACCCCAAATGTCAACCCCCTCCAGAGGGTCCGTCGAGTAGTCGACCTCATCATCGTAAGTATCCATAGCCTGAACTGTCCTTCAAAACCCTCCAGAAAACTGTTGGTGATGACAGATGCCCACCGATAGCAAAGGGCACAATAATAATAGCCGAGAGTCTGACAGACTGGATCTTGGGGCTAGAAGTCAGTGCAGGTGCGAAAAAAGTTGGCCCGGAGATGGGTCCAGAAGTAACCCGCCAAGAAACAGTGAGATACTACCGCACCAAGTGGGGGTCAGACCAAACAAAACCCACCACAAGAAACCTCCGGTTCAGCGACCAATTAAAGGCGAGACCCCAGACAGCCTCTTCTGCAATCCCCGAGCAGTATCCAAGTGGATGCCCACAAGAGGTTTTAATAATCACCAGAATGGACCGTAGGGGCCCAGGAAACCTCGGACGAGCAACAAAACAAAACAGGGTTTTAACAGAAAAGTATAAATACCCGGTGGATAGAAGACCCCGCGCAGAGTCAGAGATCCTTCATCGCGAGCAGTCAATCTACCATAGTGAACGGGAGGCCATAGCCAATATTCACAGAACCAGGGTGAAACTAGGGTTTGGCCGCCGCCATCGGTCCTCCAGAGCTCTTCTCCCTGATCATATTCTTGTTATTCAAATATGTCGTCTTCCGCATGTTGTGACTTCTGAGAGTTGTTCTTTATTTTCAAATTTGGTCATTTTATTTGTCAAATTTGACTATAGGCTCTCTGTTATATTGTATTGTAACGGGGGAAAACACATTTTCAAATTTGGTAGTTTCTGATAGAGTGTTGGATAAAATGGTGAGAATTAATGATTTGATATAGTTATTAAATACTCTAATGATATTTGCTATTGATAACAAATTCCAAATTAACAAAGATTCATGTTTTGAGATTAAAACATGTTTGTTAAATATCAAGAGGTGATTCAATTTCTCTAAATAGATTCACCATTTCAAAAAGATGAATTACCTTACCTAAAGCTTAGTTGTAAATCTGAATTCCATGAACTATCTAATATTGATGAGACTGTTTCAGCAGAAAATTTGGATGAAGTTGAAAGTCATGTTCAGTGCTCAAACAAGGAATGGGTATGTGAGGGTGATTTGCACACATATGTGAAACCTAGAGTTTCAAAGACATTCATCAGAAATTGGGAGGACATTGTGAAAATATATATATATAAATTGTGTGGGATATGATAATTATATCTCTTTTCATGTTCCTGATTTTTCAAATCCTATACAGTTCCATAGTGTTGGATTTCAGGATGATATTTTTCTACAATCACAAATTATTAAATTCCAACATTGTGACAATGTCAGACATGAGAAAGATCATTGTTATGATAATCATGATTGTTAACATTTTCAAAGTAACAACCATCATTAGAACACATGTTTCAATCATAATCTTACTACAAGGGAGAAAATTAATTTTGGTTGAATTTCTTCCTGGGATTGGTCGAAAATTCGAAGAATATTTCTAGGTCATATCAAATTTTTTATTATGGAGTATTGATTGGCCTTGCAGTAAAGATTACTTCATCTTCTCATCATGTATCTGAAAAGGGGGGAATTGATGGAATTTATGGTCTACTACAGGTTTGAATATTTATCAAACATGGATACGTCAAAGATAATCAAAGTTTACTACTATAGCGCAAAGTTTCAGTTTGTAGTCAGATTCAAGTTGTAGTTCAAGCATAGATGAAGTTGTGTTCTATGAAATTTTATATTATATGGGCTTCAATTCATGTTTTTGGCATGTTGAGATTTGGTTGGTGTTTTATATCCTTAAAAAATCACTTAGAGAGTTACTTCACTATCTGCTACATCAATTTATGGTGAAGGGGCACTTTCACTAGTGGAACATATCAGATTAAGAATTTTTCGAGATTTGGTTTTTTTGAGGAACTGGTGTAATAGTTAGAAATCTAATATCTATCTTTGAACCATCACTGGTTGATACCTTTTAGTTCTCCCACATTTTCGGTATCGTTTATGGTTTTCTCTTAAAAAACACCATCCTTGGTTTGTGGTCATCCTTGAAAATCATTTCTTAGAGACATTAAACTCTTGGATGCGATGCATATTTGCATTTTTATATCTCGCTCTTGGAATTTGATACATCCCTTCAAATTAAGGGGGAAAATTTAAACACATAATCCTAGGGATTATAGTTTGGGTGAGTGCGTGTAAGTGTGATTAGTTATTGGAGTTCAAGAGACTTAGGAAACTTAGTCACCGATTTATTTATTGAATTTATATGTACTATGTGAATCATTGTTGATTCCATTATTAATAGTATACAATTGAATTGGTTTCCAATTTGTTTTTCCAATAGGACACTAGGCACACAATCTCAAGGAAAATATAAATAAGTTTTAATCCCCCATTATGAAAATAATAATCCTTTATATATCATGTTTTCAATCCATTGAGTTCTTCCTTATCAAGTGACATATCAATACTAAAGAAAACGAGCAATAAACTAAGGGTGCAACATTAAAGCAAGGGATTCTTGTTTGAATTGACATTGGCAGTGAATACAAACCAATTCCATGAATTAACAAGGGATAAATTGGAACATTTGTGACTAGATCACCCGTATCTAAAAAGATGTTTGAATAATATGTAGTTTGGTATGTCGACCCTCTTTCCGAACTCAACCAAGGAAATCAATCCCCTATCCTATCTCTTCAGCAATTGGGTCATCTTTCTATGATTGCAGAAATTGATATTAGTTGTATACCCACCTTGTGGAGGAAGACTCTTGTAATAATAAGGAAAAATGGATCTTAATTTATATTTACATTAATTGTGAGATAATGTACAAGAATGAATTAATTGATTCCAATGTATGCCAAACACAGTTGAGGTGCAAATATGAATCAACAATATGATGTTTTTGCATGGAAATTAAACTAGAGATGGAATGTACACTTATGAGAAAGTACTAGGTATTTACTTGCATGAAATGTGGTGAGAATTGTGATGCATCAAAGGATATGGAACAATGTGGTGATAAGAACAGTTTGACCACCCTCATGATGATATCAATTGGTAATTTGTTTAATTTAATATTCACAAGCTACAAGGATTGTGTTGTCACTCTCACTATGGAAAATTTTCCAAGATTGAAGAAAGAATATTCCTCTCACCAAAAAGTTTACAATACTGCTACATTGGAACAAACACTACATTTTTTATCTAATCAGGGAGAAATGGGAGCCAATCAACATCAAATTCAACTAGTTGTCCATAGTAAAAAAAATTCCTTTGCAAACAAAGTTTGATGAGTTGTAAATAGGAAATGAAACCCTAGATATTTTTTTGGACACATTAGAATCGATAGTAGGGTGTGGTGAAGAGGAAACAAGTGTGGAAATAAGTAAGGAAAGACGGTCAATGGTTTCTCAGGACAAGGGTAAATAGCAACAAGGACAAGAGGATGCGATGGTGTAGGAAGTTCAAGTGATTGCCCAACTAAAGAAGAAGGATGAGGACAATATTGAACTAAATTCAAAATATGACTAGTTTAGATTTTGTGATATATTACACAAATATCAGGACATCAAAATATGACTAGTTTAGATTTTGTGCTCTATTACACATATATAAGAAAAACATTGAACTACATTAAAAATATGAATAATTTAAATTCTATGTAAATACATAAAATTATCAGGTGTTTTTTTGAGGTCATATAGCAAATGTCAGCTTAATATTTTTAAATATTATTAGTGTACAACACAAGGAATTCTATTTTGGATTGTTTTGAAGATAGGTCAACAATTAAATGGTTTTTCCTTTCAACCAAATTGTAACACCTCCAATGTAGAGAATTTTGTTTTTTTTTTTCTTATAGTTGTGGAATCACTTTACACTAAATATCATTCCCCTATCCCTCTTTAATGAATACCTATAATTCCTTACACCATATATACACCTAGATATATATATATATCATTACATTAATAAGAGATGAGGTGCACTTACTTTCCTAAAATATAACCATAGGTGTAATGATAAATGTAGGTGTAATATAACCATAGGTGTAATGATTCCATATATATATACCCCACATATATTCATGTATCCACACTTATATGAATTAATACCTTTATTAGATTCCCTATAAGCTCTATACATATGTTGATGTATCCACACGTATACCGATTACCAACTTTAAGATACATATGTAGGTATGAGTAGGGATCATGATATAAACCTATATTTCCATCTCCTATAAGACTTGAATAGGGTCTTTGGCATTATAACTTTAAAGATCCTAGGAAAAACCCGTATAGATATATGTAAATCACGTATATGGTCAACCCCATTATGTTAACCTATCTTACATATCAAATTCGGTGACGATATTCCTTAAAGGTTTTACCCTACAACATGCATCAATTGTTTTATTTCTATATATATACATCCTTCATTTGCATCCCTAAGGCACGTATCCGCCGTATACGAATACCATCTGTTCGCTCAACTCGGGTTGATGATTGTGGTGACACGACCTGTCACGATTTATTAAAAGAACTTCCACTCATATTCTGTCGTGCTGAGATCTTTTGCCGCCACCTACTCTAATTACATATATTATTATCCAAGATTTGGCGAAATTCATCTTCACGGCAGTGGTGCTACACCTTACCTAACTCACCCTATCTCCGGCCACGCCCTTTTCTCATTTAGCCGTCCAGATGGTAGGTACGGTGGCTATGTTAACTCATCATCGTAGCAGCGATTCATCACGAACGATAAAATTGACAGCGCCATAGGAATTGACCGGCATGAGATATTATCGTATCATATTTTGAGTTTATTGAAATTCTGTGGTTAACCCTAACAGGAATGTGGAAGGTTTAATTTCTTTTCGTTATTCTTACAGGCATTCCATGGACGGTGAGTATGACACTGATGCCAATTGCAACAGGCTGCTTGTCGACGTCTGGACCCTACGACGAACCATGGAATAGCACTATCCTCTCATCGGTGGACTCGGCACAACGCGTCGTTCTCCCATAGGTAAGGACCCGGTGCTTGTACTGGTTTTTAATTTCGTATAAGCCGCATAACATCATACATTGGTCGACGGGTTTACATATGCTGCAGTTGTTAACAGCTCATGGTTTGGGGTTGCAGAGGTAACGTCCTCCCTGGTGCAAGAGAGTAACCACCGGCGGCGTAAGGTGTACCTAGTTCCTTACGGAATAGACATGTGACCTACGATTTTACCTTTCTGACAGTTCTCGGTCCTTCAAATGCAGAGCTCACGTTTCGTTCACAGTTAGCTTCAGGATTTCTTAACACCTATTGACCTCGACCCGTACCATCCTATGAATGCACTGCAACAACTCGACCACCCTCGGGATCTGCCGCGGTTATGGGGCAGAGAATTAGGGTTTCGGTGGCATATCAACCTACAGTCTTCATAATATACCATTCACCGTCTTCTTTCCCCAGAAGTTCGTTGTGAGCTGGTTCTCTCTTGCTAAGGCATTTCGATTTCGCTTTACCTGGGTTCTTTGAGCATTATGTTGTTGTGAAAAGTTCCCATTGCTTCCTATCATTTTATTTCTTTGTTTTCTGTTATGTTGAATATTACAGTACTCACTCGGTGATAGTAGACTATGCAGAAGAACATTAGATCTGCCTAGCCTACTATCACCGAGTTATGAGGTATAATTTTTGGAGGTGTGACATAATATTTTTGAACCTGGCAATAATAACATAATCCCATATGGCAATAATATGGCAATAATAAGAGAATCCCATATGGAAATAATATTCAGCCATATGATAGTAGACAAATGGTATCACCGAGTGATAGTAGACTATGCAGAAGAACATTAGATCTTCGTGACAGTTCGGTAAACATTCCACCGTGGTTATAAACCAAACGAGACGCTCGGAAATTACCCAGGTTATAGTAGAATATTAAGCTTAAAGCAGCTTTAAAGAGTCCCAGAATGGGAAGCCTAGGCTAAACAGGAATAAAGCATCCTGAAATTCTGGACGCAGAATTGGAAACAGGCTTGGGGAAAGCACAGCTTAAATAAGCTGCTCCAGAACAGATTGAGGCTAGTCTGTTCTAGGGAGGATCTCTGCTCGGGGGTGAATCCTGGGAGATAAAGAGGATTCTAAGGTTGGGAGGACTGGTCATAGTAGAGGTGTGCATGCATAAATTTGGAGATATCTGTAAGTCTGTGTTAATCATATCCATGTTTTATGAAATTGTGATGTTATATTCCTTTATGCAATTTATGAAATTGTGATGTTATATTCCTTTATTCAATTTATGAAATTGTGATATTATATTCCTTTATGCAATTTATGAAATTGTGATGTTATAGTACATTATGGAATGTATGAATTGTTATGTTATGTTGCATTATGAAACTGTTAGATGGATTAATGGTTCAGTAACTTATGTAATTGCAACTACAGCTATTGACAGAAGAGAAAAATGGTTGGGTGTAGAGATGAGTACATTGAAATAATGAGGTTTGAGATGATAGATCAATTGAGCAGCCAATATAATAACTATGTATAGGTATAGATGGCTATCCTTTAAAGGAGTATTTAATTTCTGTGTGTGTAACCAGAAGATGTTAAAAAAGAAATACCCATGAACATTAAGTTCCAAACAACTAAATCTATCATAACAGTCCTGATGGTACAGAATTCAATGTGATCAATGAGGAACAATAATTCCTCAGCTGTGTAGAATTTCCAGTATTCTATTAAATGAAATGGTACACCTATGGAAGTAGAAGTTGAATCCTAACTAAGTATGAGGATCTAACACTAGGGATTCAAAACTATCCAGTTCAGTATCCTCTACCTCGCTTGGAGTGAAGCAAGAGGAGCTGTTTCTTAGTTTCCATGGAACAGCTGAATCTGTACCTTAGTGTCATATATGCCGAATGTTTATAACAGACAAATAAGGGGGGAAAAAGCCTATTGAAAAATCTATTGTGTAATAACAGTCTATGTGAGGGAAGATTGTAAGCATGTGTAAAATACCATGAACAGAGCATCTGGTTACCATCCATAGAACTACTGGGAAAGTAGTGGAGCAATGATGGTGAACTGCGTAGAGATAGAGGCATACCTCTATACTTAGATGCTGAAACTTTAACATATTGAAAATATTAGCAGGCCGGCAAACTGAGGGCCTAGTGAGCATCCTGCACAGAAAACCTGATACATACAAGGTAAAATATGTAGATATAAAAGTCTACTATATGAACAGAAAACCTGATACATACAAGGTAAAACATGTAGATATAAAAGTCTACTATATGAACTGAGAAGAGGGGAGGTTAAGCCCAAAAATCCTCATGGAAATTCTTGTATTCCAGGGTTGTCTGTAAGTACTGAAAAGAATCTAAACCCCGGATAACAGTCTGCATTTTAGGATATGCAGTGTAAAAACTATAATTGTTATCGACGCATAAAGCAGAGAATATTAAGTTATGTTATATGGGTAGCACTCATCATAGGGGTGATGAATATAGACATATTATGAATATAGACTTTAAGTGAGACATGTTGAATCTCATTCGGAGTAAAATGAACCACTTATAGAAGAGGAGTTAAGAAATTTAGGAGGAGTAACCATGAGGTATAATTAAATAATAACAGAATCCCATGAAAAAAAAATGGAGTTGGGAGACGTGACAAATGGTATCGGAGCCAAAGTTCAAAAATTGGGCAAGATATGTGCTGACAAAGAACTAGTAAACTGTTATAAATTTTACAATGACATAGGTAGCCATTATTTTACTATCATCGATATGTAAAAGAAAGTCAGGGTTCATAAAGTTAAGATATTGAAACCATCTTAATACAGTAGCAAAGATTGATGCTGCCTTACTGAGATGATATGCTGGAAATATATACATGGTAAGTAGCAGAAAAGAAGAAAGCAAGGTATTAGAATATAAATTGCAATTATGATCATTCTAACACTTGTAACATCTATAGACTGCATATATGAGCATTCTAAAAATTATAATGGTGCTGGAAAAAGAGTAATTATATTTTAGATGAGCATGATACCATCTATAAGGGTATAGTTTTAGGGTAAGTGCTATTAAACACATATAGGCATTCTTCAAGAAAAAAAAAACTTTAATAGCAAGGATTCTGAATTCCTGGTAAATCACAAAGAAATTCTACAAGGGTTATAGTACTCATAACCATTATAGGGTACTTTATAATTTTAAATACAGTTCTAACTCTTGAAACAAATAATATGGTGTTAGAGTTCTCTATGCTGAATGTATAGCAGCAATGGAACTATCGATCACATATATATATGCCTTTAGGAAATGTATAGGTATATATATATATATATAAATTAACAAATAGAGTACAGACACATTATAGCCGTGTTAAGGTTACATGGTATAAAAACAATTAGCTGAAAGTAAGACATTGGAATATGACATTCAAATGATATACAAACAAAGTTTACTTCTACTCTATCTGATGTACATAACAGTTAGAAATGGGTATATAGCAATTCGAAAATTTCCCTAGATATATTGAAGACAAGTATCATAGCAATAGTTTTAAAATTATAATGACAATCCTTTAGTCTAGCACTATTGATACTTCTGGGGTTACATAGAAATAAAAATTGAAGTTCAGAGTAAAGAACCATCGAACAATTATTTTGAATTCTTATTACACCACAAAATAAACTTTCACGAGGGAAGGGTTATATCAGTCATGGAAATGATAGCAGTTAACTCGGGCAAAAAAAAAAAAAACCAGGACAGAAGTAATATAGTAAAATCTGCGTGACAAGAAAAGTAGAATTTTATTATATATGATTAAAGTAAAATTGAGCAAGGTATATACTACATCTCTAGATCTATCATCTAACATTGAAATCAGTATAGTAGCCAAGCCTCAAAATATAAATTTCATCCTTATAGTCAAGCATGAGAAAATGCATATAGGCATGCATACAAGAGTACTACTACATGCACCCATGTAAGGGTAAAAGTATAAGCTTATATATATATATATATAGATTTGAAAGAGTAACATTTGAAATTTCCAATCGTACTAAATTTAAATAAATGAAACACCATAATGAGAAATTCCTTTATTTTTTTTTAGGACATACAAGTCAAATAAAATTCTATACTAATTCTAAACGATGATAGTTTCCAATCTAGAGATATATATGTCAATAAGAATTTTATGTATAACACCTTATAAAGCCATGAATAAAAAATTCAAGAAAATGTAAATATGGTGGTATTCCATTTATAACCCAAAAGTGGATGAATACATATAAACCTATACAGCTAGGAAATAGGGTAAGAAATTAGAATAAGGCCGATAGTATAACTTCCGTGCACGACGGTAATTCTTTATATTAAAGCATAATGGAATCGATGTTAAGGGTATTAAAATTTGTGAAGTCGGTAATGATATATATATACCACTACCGCAAGTTTATAATGCGACCAATACGTGCCCTGAATTGCTCTGCGCGATTTATATGGATCCCAGTCTATAATGGTGGGACGGCGCCGTGGCGGTTTTGACTGCGAATTATAATATGGAATCGTTTCATAAACCGATATACAATATATAAAAGCACGCAGTCTCAAATAATAATTGCAAATAGGTTTTGTGTTTCGCAGAGATTTTGTATGAGTTATACCTGTACATTTAAACCGTTCGGTCAATAAGATAGAATATATATATCTGAATTCGTACCAGTAAATAGCAAACCCTAATCATGAACTGTAATTATCCATTTTATCAGAGCAAAAAGGAAAGGTCAGATCGATTCGGGGTATTAGAATGGAGCATAATTATGATATATGTGTACACAAACGATAAAAACCAGAAGATTGCCGAAACATATAAATTCTGTTAAATGGGGATAGTAAATATATGATCACTATCTCTATCTGAGTAAATAAACAAGCAACTGTAGATATGCATGACAGTTCGGTAAACATTCCACCGTGGTTATAAACCAAACGAGACGCTCGGAAATTACCGACGGCGATACTCAACGGCACGTTGAAGATTTTGTGCGAATGTTAAACCAGAACATTCGTAAAGAACAGATTCCTCGTCAGCTCGTTGTTTCCTGTCAACACGTGACTGCCGAGAGAAAAAATAACAGAGGGGGTTAATATCGGTTGATATACCGGCATATATACATATGAAAAAAAAAAAGAGACTATCTATCACATTAGATCTGATTCACATGGGGCGCACATAAGCAGTCGGAGTCAAGGCGTGTTCGCAAACCGTAGAGAAAAAAAAAAACAAAACAAAAACAATCAACCAGTAAATTAAGATCGAAACTATTGGCGAGATTAGAAATGGATGAATCCTAATCTCCTTTGACTCCGACCATCAAACCAGAGAAAACGTAGGTAACGTAACAGAAACCTATAGAAAACTCAGCCGAACGTTGGAAAGTTCGATCGATAACAACACGATATAAATGCATCACATGGAATCATAACACAACTCTTAAAAATCGAAAGTATCAACTTAGGGTTTATCTGTCAATCCAGACCCCTCGCTCGGACGCACGCCCAGAAGAAAATGTTCCCGGTGGGTAACCCAGGGAATACCTACAAGGTTTCGATACAGGTCATAGATACGGACCTGCAGAATTAACCGAGAGGCTCGGACGAGAGGCCGACTCCCTGTCTGGGAGAAAGATGTAATAGAGGCTTTGCCTCTGGAAAAAAAAAAATATAGAGAAAAAAAAAACGGCCTGGTCATTTGGTCAACCGAAGGGTCTCGGGTTAAAAAGGAAGATCATACCCTATTTTCATCGTTCAGAAACCGCAGAGAGTCCCGAGGGGATTGGGAAACCCTAGCGTAATTGACGGAAGAGTACACGGGAACGGTAATGATTTCAGTAGCTGAACTGACAAACGCCGAGCTACCACTGAACCGGGACCGCGGTACTCCGCTCTTTACTCTCCAGGAGGACACCTTGTTCCTGCACAACAGAGCCAGCGAAACATTATAAATTTCGTAAACTGCAAACCTAGAGGTACTGCATTCGGCGTTCGGCGGCCAGACAACTACCACGCCGTAAGGTTCTGGCGCAGAAGGCGTACTGCATGAGCTGGAGAAGAGGGCCACGCCGTGGTTACTTCTGCGAGATGACAATTAACATCATTCCTGGCAGGGTTTGAACCATGGATGGACACGTTCCCCATCTTCATCATTCCAACGCCGAAAGTGTTGACGGTTCGGAGTAATGAAATATCACGCTACACACACGCCAAGAATTTAATTCTCGTAGGTCAAATATTCATAGGTCAAGTAAACAAATTTTTTGCCTAATGAGAGGAATCGAAACCGGTATATACAACCTATTACATGCGCCGCTCACATTTATAATTATGATGAGCCATATATATGTGGAATATAACATAGGGATATATATATAAGTTTGATATTTGTATATGGTTGCACGACTTTTTAATCAACCTTGCTTAAATATATACATGTATACGATATTGATAAATAATGGTGTTATTTATATCAATATACACTATATACAAATCTCCTAGGTGTTGTACATGTATTGTACATGAACTTAAAATATATATATATGGTATATACGTATGGAATAGTTGTATATCTTGCATAGGTTACATTCGAATCTCCTATGTAACGTGTAGAGGTTATATATATGGACTTAAGTTATATAAATATATACATTAAATATGTATTTAATATATATATGTTGTATATGCTATATACACATCCTCTATGATCTATATATAGATATCTACGTGTTACAGATAGATGAAATGGGAACATTCATAGGAGAATAGTGGACAAGAATTCTTATTAAAGGAGCAGAGGGAATGACAAGAAAATAATCCACTCCTGACACTTAGTATTCAATTAACCCTGTAATGAATAAGGAAATCCAAGGATACAAGAAAAAAAAAAAAAAAAAAAAAAAAATTGTCTAAACTAGAGGCGTAAATGTGTATATGTTGGGTTAATAAAGTGGCATTTTAAATTGATTTATTACCCTCAATAAGTGAATGAGTGTGAAATTTGGGGTTGAAACTCAACCCTTATGGATCAAAGGTATTTAGGCTAGAATGGGAAAATTGCTAGAGAGAAAGAATACCTTGAAAAAGAAAAAGGAGAGTTATATTGGGATATATAGGGAAAGGTGTGTAAGAGAAAAGGACAACTTATATTTAATAGAGGTATGTTAAAAATAAGTTGTAAATTCTCAATGGTCCTTGTATTGATTCAAAGTAAAACTTTATAAGTCCATCACAAGGGAAAAATGTAAGTTGGTATGAAGGTATAGTACATTAAATAAGAAAAAAAAAAAGGAAGTTAAGGAGTATCAATTAAACTCTTTGGATTATATATAGTATATATATGCTTGGTGGATATATATATATATGATGGAGTTTATATTATATATATATATTGTGGACTATATGTATATAGAGTGGTTCTATATATATATGAAAAAGAGTGGAGGATTTAAGGATATGAAATATAATGGTTTATATAACAAAGAGCTTTATAAAGAAAATTTTATATGTTTCACTTTTATTGGAATATATATATATATATATATATATATATATATTGTGGGGAAATTGAGGATAAACTAAAATGAAACAAATTGCACGTGGGATATAAGTTAAAATCTACAAGTAACATTATAAATACAGGCGATCTGGTTATATGTTATAATGTTAACCTTGTTGAGTTGTATGAATATAATATCTTCATACATGTTAAGTTATTTCTCAAACTTTATACTAGTTCACTGGGGATTATTAACAGTGACTTCACCTTAAAAGCTACAAGTACAAGGGAAGGACATATTTTATCATATGGCTGATTATTATTGCTCTAATTATGATTAGAATAAGTGGTCGCAGTAGAATGTGAAGATTTTTTTTTTTTTTGAAAATGTATAAATTGTGGTAATTCTTTGGAAGGGGGAAAATTGTGTCAAATTCTATTTTGATATTATCAAGTAGTAATGGGATGATTGATAGAAATTACATGCATTCACACTATACAATGTTGTTGGTATAAATTTTATGTAAAATTTCCTGAGTCTTAAATTCAAAGAAAGGGAGCAATAGTGTGAAATCATACAGCTACGAAAAAAGAAAAGAAAATGAGAAGGTACTGGAGGTACAGCGATGAACTGTAAAAGGTAAGCATAATCATGCATATAGTACAATTGTTTTCATTCAATTATGAGTACTAATGAAAAATTGTCAAAATTCGTTAACCAAGTGTGTAACAGGAAATTGTACACTCTGGAAACAAAAAGGAAAAGGTGAAGAGGAATCATCTAGAAACTCCAGAAATGCTGAGTTGGACCAAGTTGAGGGAGGAAGAAACCTCACTAAAGAAACAAGAAAGGATAAGTAGTGTACTAGAAGTGCACTAAACTATTATGAACCTAATCGGTTTGACTAATAACTGAAATTCTTAAAGTTATTGAAATGCAGAATGTTGTTGTGGATGATCAATTGTATGTACCTGACATTTCGTACATGGGTATGAATTGTGGACAGGGAAAACAGAATAAAAGATTTTCTAAGACAGACTTTTTGCAAGGAGGTAGGAAGAAAAGCAACTGCATAAAGCATGAGAGTACTCTGCTGGAAACAAAGCAAAAACAAAGAAGAAATCTTTATCAAAGTTGAAAAGTCAACGTTAAAGTGTAACACCGAGGAAGGTGTTGGAAAGGAGGGAAACTAATGGCTTATAAATTTTTCTTACCCTTGCATAGTAAAAATTTCATGATGTGTTTCATATCTCCTTGTTGGAAAAATATAATTTTTGTACATGATGCTTCTCACATTATTGATTGGAATGTGGTCTAGGTGGAACCAGAAGAGGAATTCCTTCCATAGCCGCTTCAAATCTGAAAGCGGGAAAAAAAAAATTTGAATTACGAAATTAAACAGTAGCTAGAGTAAAGGTGCAGTGGAGCACTTTACTGCTGAAAGAGCTACATGGAACAGAGAAGCTAAGATGATGGAACAGCATTCATAATTATGTTCAAAATAAACTAAGTAGATAGTTTTCAACACCGAGGATGGTGTTTATTTTTAGAGGGGGAATATGTAACACCCCCAAGTTCTATGCTTTTCAAATGAGACATTTGAACATAAATCCAAAGGGGAGTGGACCCCAATGGATAATTATTGTGTGCATGTGGTTAACTATTTATTTATGAAAAATAAATAGAATATTGTGTATGCACTATGACCAGATGACCGGAAGGAGAAAATGAGAGCATATGCCTAATCCATGAGGTGATGGAAAGGGAAAAAGACTTTCCCCAAATTCTTTCAAAAATCCTTGAAAGAAATTATTTCCTAATTTAGATTTGAGGAAAAATCTAAATTTCCCCGATGAAGAGGAGTATTGGGGAAGAGGTGAAAAAAATTTGGAAAAGTGAGAAAAGCTTAAGCAGCTTTAAAGTGCGAATGGAAGCCTGAGCTAAGCAGGAATAAAACATCCTGAAATTAGGACGTGAGGTGGAAACGAGGCTTGAGGAAAGCACGGCAAATAGGCGCTCCGAACGATTGATTCGTGCGATTGCGGGGAGGATCTCTGCTCGGGGGTGAATCCTGGGAGATAAAAAGGATTCTAAGGTTGGGAGGACTGGTCATAGTAGAGGTGTGCATGCATAAATTTGGAGATATCTGTAAGTCTGTGTTAAACATATCCCTGTTTTATGAAATTGTGATGTTATATTCTTGTATGCAATTTATGAAATTGTGATGTTATATTCCTTTATGCAATTTATGAAATTGTGATATTATATTCCTTTATGCAATTTATGAAATTGTGATGTTATAGTACATTATGGAATGTATGAATTGTTATGTTATGTTGCATTATACAACTGTTAGATGGATTAATGGTTCAGTAACTTATGTAATTGCAACTACAGCTATTGACAGAAGAGACAAATGGTTGGGTGTAGAGATGAGTACATTGAAATAATGAGGTTTGAGATGATAGATCAATTGATCAGCCAATATAATAACTATGTATAGGTATAGATGGCTATCCTTTAAAGGAGTATTTAATTTCTGTGTGTGTAAACAGAAGATGTTAACAAACCAGTACCCATGAACATTAAGTTCCAAACAACTAAATCGATCATAACAGTACTGATAGTACAGAATTCACTGTGATCAATAACAGAAAGTAGGGAACAACAACCCTTAGCTGTGTTACAAGGGAAAGAATTGAAAAAAAAAAAATTTAGAATTTACAGTATTCTATTAAATGTAATGGTACACCTATGGAAGTAGAAGTTGAATCCTAACTAAGTACGAGGATCTAACACTAGGGATTCAAAACTATCCAGTTCAGTATTCTCTCCCTCCCTTGGAGTGAAGCAAGAGGAGCTGTTTCCTAGTTTCCATGGAACAGCTGAATCTATACCATAGTGTCACACATGTTGAATGGTTATAACAGACAAATAAGGGGGGAAAAATCCTATTGCAAAATCTATTGTGAAATAACAGTTTGTGTGAGGGAAGATTGTAAGCATGTGTAAAATACCATGAACAGAGCATCTGGTTACCATCCATAGAACTACTGGGAAAGTAGTGGAGCAATGGTGGTGAACTGCGTAGAGATAGATGTATGCGAGGAGGCATACATCTATACTTTGATGCTGAAACTTTAACATATTGAAAATATTAGCAGGCCGGCAAACTGGGAAGTTTGATTAAGGGCCTAGTGATAATCCTGCACAGAAAACCGCAGACATAGAAGGTAAAATATGTAGATATATAAGTCTACTATATGAACTGAGAAGAGGGGAGGTTAAGCCGAAAAATCTTCATGGAAATTCTTGTATTCCAGGGCTGTCTGTAAGTACTGAAAAGAATCTAAACCCCGGATAACAGTCTGCATTGTAGGTGATGCAGTATAAAAACTATAATTGTTATCGACGCATAAAGCAGAGAATATTAAGTTATGTTATATGGGTAGCACTCATCATAGGGGTGATGAATATAGACATATTATGAATATAGACTTTAAGAGAGACATGTTGAATCTCATTCGGAGTAAAATGAACCACTTATAGAAGAGGAGTTAAGAAATTTAGGAGGAGTAACCATGAGGTATAATTAAATAATAACAGAATCCCATATGGCAATAATATTCAGCATAACTCCAAAAATTATGTCACACCTCCAAAAATATTTTTGAACCTGGGCTACTCCAAAAATAATAACATAATCCCATATGGCAATAATATGGCAATAATAACAGAATCCCATATGGAAATAATATTCAGCCATATGATAGTAGACAAATGGTATCACCGAGTGATAGTAGACTATGCAGAAGAACATTCGATCTGCGTGACAGTTCGGTAAACATTCCACCGTGGTTATAAACCAAACGAGACGCTCGGAAATTACCGACGGCGATACTCAACGGCACGTTGAAGATTTTGTGCGAATGTTAAACCAGAACATTCGTAAAGAACAAATTCCTCGTTAGCTCGTTGTTTCCTGTCAACACGTGACTGCCGAGAGAAAAAATAACAGAGGGGGTTAATATCGGTTGATATACCGGCATATATACATATGAAAAAAAAAAAGAGACTATCTATCACATTAGATCTGATTCACATGGGGCGCACATAAGCAGTCGGAGTCACGGCGTGTTCGCAAACCGTAGAGAAAAAAAAAAAAAAAAACAAAAATAATCAACCAGTAAATTAAGATCGAAACTATTGGCGAGATTAGAAATGGATGAATCCTAATCTCCTTTGACTCCGACCATCAAACCAGAGCAAACGTAGGTAACGTAACAGAAACCTACAGAAAACTCAGCCGAACGTTGGAAATTTCGATCGATAACAACACGATATAAATGCATCACATGGAATCATAACACAACTCTTAGAAATCGAAAGTATCAACTTAGGGTTTATCTGTCAATCCGGACCCCTCGCTCGGGCGCACGCCCAGAAGCAAATGTTCCCGGTGGGTAACCCAGGGAATACCTACAAGGTTTCGATACAGGTCATAGATACGGACCTGCAGAATTAACCGAGAGGCTCGGACGAGAGGCCGACTCCCTGTCTGGGAGAAAGATGTAATAGAGGATTTTCCTCTGGAGAAAAAAAAATATAGAGAAAAAAAAAACGGCCTGGTCATTTGGTCGACCAAAGGGTCTCGGGTTCAAAAGGAAGATCATACCCTATTTTCATCGTTCAGAAACCGCAGAGAGTCCCGAGGGGATTGGGAAACCCTAGCGTAATTGACAGAAGAGTACACGGGAACGGTAATGATTTCAGTAGCTGAACTGACAAACGCCGAGCTACCACTGAACCGGGACCGCGGTACTCCGCTCTTTACTCTCCAGGAGGACACCTTGTTCCTGCACAACAGAGCCAGCAAAACATTATAAATTTCGTAAACTGCAAACCTAGAGGTACTGCATTCGTCGTTCGGCGGCCAGACAACTATTACGCCGTAAGGTTCTGGCGCATAAGGCGTACTGCATGAGCTGGAGAAGAGGGCCACGCCGTGGTTACTTCTGCGAGACGGCAATTAACATCATTCCTGGCAGGGTTTGAACCATGGATGGACATGTTCCCCATCTTCATCATTCCAACGCCGAAAGTGTTGACGGTTCGGAGTAATGAAATATCACGCTACACACACGCCAAGGATTTAATTCTCGTAGGTCAAATATTCGTAGGTCAAGTAAAGAAATTTCTTGCATAATGAGAGGAATCAAAACCGGTATATACAACCTATTACATGCGCCGCTCACATTTATAATTACGATGAGCCATATATATGTGGAATATAACATAGGGATATATATATAAGTTTGATATTTGTATATGGTTGCACGACTTTTTAATCAACCTTGCTTAAATATATAAATGTATACGATATTGATAAATAATGGTGTTATTTATATCAATATACACTATATACAAATCTCCTAGGTGTTGTACATGTATTTTACATGAACTTAAAATATATATATATGGTATATACGTATGGAATAGTTGTATATCTTGCATAGGTTACATTCGAATCTCCTATGTAACATGTAGAGGTTATATATATGGACTTAAGTTATATAAATATATACATTAAATATGTATTTAATATATATATGTTGTATATGCTATATACACATCCTCTATGATCTATATATAGATATCTACGTGTTACAGATAGATGAAATGGGAACATTCATAGGAGAATAGTGGACAAGAATTCTTATTAAAGGAGCAGAGGGAATGACAAGAAAATAATCCACTCCTGACACTTAGTATTCAATTAACCCTGTAATGAAAAAAAAAAAAAATTTGTCTAAACTAGAGGCGTAAATATGTATATGGCATTTTAAATTAATTTATTACCCTCAATAAGTGAATGAGTGTGAACTTTGGGGTTGAAACTCAACCCTTATGGATCAAAGTTATTTAGGCTAGAATGGGAAAATTGCTAGAGAGAAAGAATACTTTGAAAAAGAAAAAGGAGAGTTATATTGGGATATATAGGGAAAAGTGTGTAAGAGAAAAGGACAACTTATATTTAATAGAGGTATGTTAAAAATAAGTTGTAAATTCTCAATTGTCCTTGTATTGATTCAAAGTAAAACTTTATAAGTCCATCACAAGGGAAAAATGTAAGTTGGTACGAAGGTATAGTATATTAAATAAGAAAAAAAAAGGAAGTTAAGGAGTATCAATTAAACTCTTTGGATTATATATAGTATATATATATACGGTGGATTTTATATATATATATATATGATGAGGCTTGTATTATATATATAGAGTGGGTCTATATATATATATGAAAAAGAGTGGAGGATTTAAATATGAAATATAATGGTTCATATAACAAAGAGCTTTATAAAGAAAATTTTTTATGTTTCACTTTATTGGAATATATATACAATGTGGTGGAATTGAGGATAAAGTGAAATGAAACAAATTGCACGTGGGACATAAGTTAAAAATCTACAAGTAACATTATAAATATAGGCGATCTGGGTATATGTTATAATGTTAACCTTGTTGAGTTGTATGAATATAACATCTTCATACATGTTAAGTTATTCCTCAAACTTTATACTAATTCACTGGGGATTATTAAAAGTGACTTCACCTTAAAAGCTACAAGTACAAGGGAAGGACATATTTTATCACATGGCTGATTTTTATTGCTCTAATTATGATTAGAATAAGTGGTCCTAGTAGAATGTGAAGAATTTTTTTTTTTTTTTTTGAAAATGTATAAATTGTGGTAATTGTTTGGAAAGGGGAAAATTGTGTCAAATTCTATTTTGATATTATCAAGTAGTAATGGGATGAATGATAGAAATTACATGCATTCACACTATACAATGTTGTTGGTATAAATTTTATGTAAAATTTCCTGAGTCTTAAATTCAAAGAAAGGGGGAAATAGTGTGAAATCATACAGCTATGAAAAAAAATAAAAAATAAAATGAAAAGTTACTGGAGGTACAGCGATGAACTGTAAAAGGTAAGCATAATCATGCATATAGTACAATTGTTTTCATTCAATTATGAGTACTAATGAAAAATTGTCAAATTGGTTAGACAAGTGTGTAACAGGAAATTGTACACTCTGGAAAAAAAAAAAAAAAGGAAAAGGTGAAGAGGAATCACCTAGAAACTCCAGAAATGCTGAATTGGACCAAGTTGAGGGAGGAAGAAACCTCACTAAAGAAACAAGAAAGGATAAGTAGTGTACTAAAAGTGCACTAAACTATTATGAACCTAATCGGTTTGACTAATAACTGAAATTCTTAAGTTATTGAAATGCAGAATGTTGTTGTGGATGATCAATTGTATGTACCTGACATTTCTTACATTGGTATGAATTGTGGACAGGGAAAACAGAATAAAAGATTTTCTAAGACAGACTTTTTGCAAGGAGGTAGAAAGAAAAGCAACTGCATAAAGCAGGAGAGTACTCTGCTGGAAACAAAGAAAAAACAAAGAAGAAATCTTTATCAAAGTTGAAAAGTCAACGTTAAAGTGTAACACCGAGGAAGCTGTTGGAAAGGAGGGAAACTAATGGCTTATAAATTTGCCTTACCCTTGCATAGTAAAATTTTTGATATGTTTCATATCTCCTTGTTAGAAAAATATAATTTTTGTACATGATGCTTCTCACATTTTTGGATTGGAATGTGGTTCAGGTGGAACCAGAATAAGAATTTCCTTCCAAAGTCGCTTCAACGATGAAAGCGGGAAGAAATTAAGTTGCGAAATCGAATAGTAGCTAGAGTAAAGGTGCAGTGGAGCACTTTACTGCTGAAAAGCTACTTGGAACAGAGAAGCTAAGATGATGGAACAACATTCATAATTATGTTCAAAATAAACTAAGTAGATAGTTGTCAACACCGAGGACGGTGTTTATTTTCAGAGGGGGAATATGTAACACCCCAAGTTCTATGCTTTTCAAATGAGACATTTGAACATAAATCCAAAGGGGAGTGGACCCCAGTGGATGATTATTGTGTGGATGTGGTTAATTATGTAATTATGAAAAATAAATAAAATATTATGTATGCACTATGACCAGATGAGAAAATGAGATCATATGCCTAATCCATGAGGTGATGGAAAAGGAAAAAAAGACTTTCCCCAAATCTTTCAAAAATCCTTGAAAGAAATTATTTCTAATTTAGATTTTTGAGGAAAAATCTAAATTTTCCCAATGAAGAGGAGTAGTTGGGAAGAGGTGAGAAAAAGCTGGAAAAGCTGAGGAAAAGCTTAAAGCAGCTTTAAAGAGTCCCAGAATGGGAAGCCTAGGCTAAACAGGAATAAAGCATCCTGAAATTCTGGACGCAGAATTGGAAATAGGCTTGGGGAAAGCACAACTTAAATAAGCTGCTCCAGAACAGATTGAGGCTAGTATGTTCTGGGGAGGATCTCTGCTCGGGGGTGAATCCTGGGAGATAAAGAGGATTCTAAGGTTGGGAGGACTGGTCATAGTAGAGGTGTGCATGCATAAATTTGGAGGTATCTGTAAGTAGGTGTTAATCATATCCCTGTTTTATGAAATTGTGATGTTATATTCCTTTATGCAATTTATGAACTTGTGCTGTTCTATTCCTTTATTTAAATTATGAAATTGTGATATTATATTCCTTTATGCATTGTATGAAATTTTGATATTATAGTACATTATGGAATGCATGAATTGTTACGTTAGGTTGCATTATGCAACCGTTAGATGGATTAATGGTTCAGTAACTTATGTAATTGCAACTACAGCTATTGACAGACGAGACAAATGATTGGGTGTAGAGATGAGTACATTGAAATAATGAGGTTTGAGATGATAGATCAATTGAGCAGCCAATATAATAACTATGTATAGGTATAGATGGCTATCCTTTAAAGGAGTATTTAATTTATGTGTGTGTAACCAGAAGATGTTAACAAAGAAATACCCATGAACATTAAGTTCCAAACAACTAAATCTATCATAACAGTCCTGATGGTACAGAATTCACTGTGATCAATGGGGAACAATAATTCCTCAGCTGTGTAGAATTTCCAGTATTCTATTAAGTGAAATGGTACACCTATGGAAGTAGAAGTTGAATCCTAACTAAGTATGAGGATCTAACACTAGGGATTCAAAACTATCCAGTTCAGTATCCTCTACCTCCCTTGGAGTGAAGCAAGAGGAGTTGTTTCTTAGTTTCCATGGAACAGCTGAATCTGTACCTTAGTGTCATATATGCCGAATGGTTATAATAGACAAATAAGGGGGGAAAAAGCCTATTGCAAAATCTATTGTGTAATAACAGTCTATGTGAGGGAAGATTGTAAGCATGTGTAAAATACCATGAACAGAGCATCTGGTTACCATCCATAGAACTACTGGGAAAGTAGTGGAGCAATGATGGTGAACTGCGTAGAGATAGAGGCATACCTCTATGTAGATGCGAAACCTGTTAACTTGGGCCGACAGCAGGGGCCTAGTGAGCATCTGCCTGACTTTGATACATACAAGGTAAAATATGTAGATATAAAAGTCTACTATGTAAGGCAAGCTTTGATACATACAAGGTAAAACATGTAGATATAAAATTCTATATGAAGCCCAGAAAGGGGAGGATTCAAGCCCAAAAATCCTCAATAGGAAATTCTTGTATTCCGGGGTTGTACGCCAAGTACGAAAATAATCTAAACCTCGGATAACGATTACGCATTGCTTAAGGTGCGAGTATAAACTACCTAATTGCACATAAACGCATAAAGCAGAGAATATTAAGTTATGTTATATGGGTAGCACTCATCATAGGGGTGATGAATATAGACATATTATGAATATAGACTTTAAGAGAGACATGTTGAATCTCATTCGGAGTAAAATGAACCACTTATAGAAGAGGAGTTAAGAAATTTAGGAGGAGTAACCATGAGGTATAATTAAATAATAACAGAATCCCATGAAAAAAGAAATGGAGTTGGGAGACGTGACACAAATCCACTTTACGTTAAAAAAAATCCATAAACATTCCTTAAAAAAGCATAACAATTTTGTTTTTTAATTTTATTATTAAAAAAAAATTATAACCTAACAAATTAATTTAAATAGATTTAATATTTTTGTTACTTTTAATTTTTATTATTTTCAACATTATATTTTATTTTTATTGTTTATTTATAAACACTTTTAAATATATATTTAAATATTTATAATTATTTACATCTCTCCTATACTCGAATTATAATTTTAAAATTTATTTTAACAAAAAAATATATATTAATAATATGAAAAGTATAAATAGAATTCCCCACCAAAAGTAACATATCAGGTCGTGTGTAATAATTTTCTGTGAAAATCACATAAAAAAAAAAAATTGTCGACGCATTTCGAGCCAGCCAGTGTGGTTCATCATCAGGACAAGATGAGAAATCTGATCAGGAAACCAGTTTAAGTAGATCAAGACATCTCCAACTAGCCGTTGGAAAAAACGGTTAGTTTGACTAGAATAGGAAGAATTTTAGTTTTAATATTAATTCTATTATAATTTAAAATTTTTAATTATATTTTTATTATAAATTGTATATAAAATAAAAAGCAAATATAAAATAAAATAAAATCAAATAAATAAATAAGTAATAATAATAATACTTCATTAATCAATTAATTTAAGATTACTAAAAAGGTAAGTTTCCTGATTAAAAATAAAAAATATAAAAATAAATAAATAAAAATAAATAAATAAATAAATAAAAATAAAAATAAAATTATATATATATATATATATATATATATATATATATATGTATATATATATATATAATAAAATAAAAACAAAACAAAATACTAATCGAAACTAAATTAATAAAATAAAAGTAGCATACATCTGGAGAGAGGAATCAAGATCGAGATAGGAAAGAACAATCCAAAAAAAAAAAAAAAAACTAAGAGTGAAGGGCAGGAATCCAGCATCTGCTAACATTCCGCCCATCATCCCTATTAAGGTTAACCGGCCTCTTTTCTATTTCCAAGGCTTCCCTCAACTTTTGGTGGTGGAAGTGGTCAATTGTTGCAATAACCTTAGTATCTTCAATACAAATATGGTGATTTGTTTTTTCAACATGCTCTGCCAAGGCAAAGGACCGAGATCTACCATGCCTAAGGTCAACGACATGTTCATGAATTCTTTGGTTAATTGATCGACCAGTTTCATCAATTTAAGGTGTCCCACAGGAACACAGAATGGAATAAACACCCTTACCATCCATCAGGAAAATCGAGTCTTTAACAGATTTAAGACAACTACGAATAGTGCGGAGAGGCTTGAAAGTTGAAGAGACATTATGTTTCTTCAAGATCCTTGCGATTTTATCATTAGTACCTTGGATAAAAGGAAGGTGAACTACTGATGACCGATCGCAAGGATATTTCTTAACCTTAGGACCTTTCTCATATTTTTGAAAAGCTCTAAGACATTGAGTCCTGCTATAGCCATTTTTACAAAAGACATTAAGGAGATGGGATTTTTCACCCTCAAAGTGGTTCACCACTGAAAGTTGAGGGAAGCCTTGGAAATAGAAAAGAGGCCGGTTAACCTTAATAGGGATCATGGGTGGAATGTTAGCAGATGTTGGATTCCTTCCCTTCACTTTTAGTTTTTTTTTTTTGGATCGTTCTTTCCTATTTCGATCTTGATTCCTCTCTCCAGATGTATGCTCCTTTTATTTTATTAATTTGGTTTTGATTATTATTTTGTTTTGTTTTTATTTTATTATATATATATATATTATTTTATTTTGATTTTATTTGATTTTATTTATTTATTATTATTATTATTATTATTATATTTATTTATTTATTTATTTTTAGTATTATTTATTTATATTTTTCTTTATTTATTTAGTTATTTTTTTGTTTATTTATTTTTATTTTTTATTTTTTATTTATTTTTATTTTTTATTTTTTAGCTTTATTTTTTATTTATTTTTATTTTTATTTATTTATTTAAATATTTATTTTTATTTATTTATTTATTTTTCTATTTTTAATCGGGAAACTTACCTTTTTAGTAATCTTAAATTAATTGATTAATGAAGTATTATTATTATTACTTATTTATTTATTTGATTTGATTTGATTTATTTATTTATATTTTTGTTTTTATTTTTTATTTATTTTTATTTTTATTTTATTTTATTTATTTATTTATTTTTAGATTTTTTATTTTTAATCGGGAAACTTACCTTTTTAGTAATCTTAAATTAATTGATTAATGAAGTATTATTATGATTACTTATTTATTTACTTGATTTGATTTGATTTTATATTTTATTTTTATTTTATATAGAATTTATAATAAAAATATAATTAAAAATTTTAAAATATAATAGAATTAATATTAAAAATAAAATTCTTCCTATTCTAGTCAAATTAGCCGTTTTTCCAACGGCTAGTTGGAGATGTCCTGATCTACTTAAACTGGTTTCTTGATCAGATTTCTCATCTTGTCCTGATGATGAACCACACTGGCTGGTTCGAAATGAGTAGACAAAAATTTCTTTTATGTGATTTTCACCGAAAATTATTACCCACATTCTATGGATCATAGAAGCCAAATTCCTAATATCAAATCGTGTCATAAACATGAATCATCATGAAGATACTCCTTATAGCCTATTCTAGTTTACCGCATTTTTTGAAAAATAATCTAAATAAGAAACGTCTTTGCTAAACTTTTAAACCTTCATAATAAGTCAAATAACGCTTACTTCCTCGAAAGAAAAGTAACCTATATATATCTCAAAACTATACCATCAAAATACATAAGCCACTTTGGTAAAAAAAATCAATGCATATAAAAAAATTACTTTGCTAAACTTTTAAACCTTCATAATAAGTTAAACAACTCTTACTCCCTCGAAAAAAATAACCTATATATATCTCAAAACTATACCATCAAAATACATAAGCCACTTTGGTAAAACAAATCAATGCATATAGAAAAAATTACTTTAAAAATAATAAATAAAGAAACATTCACACAAATTAAAACACCACTAACAAATATTATAAAGTATTCACTGTACTGTAAAATATCCATATAAAGTATATATTATGATAAACCCATAAGTCATTCCTCTTAACACAATAATACCATATAGACTATTATATTATCATAATACCATAACTCACTCATTCCTCCTAACCGACACGGAAGACAACAATACATTATATTCTAGGTGGTATTATTATTCTAGATGGTATTATTTAGTACGAGGGCCTATCTGTTGAATTTTGAGCTGACAGGTCTCTTAAAAAAATATAAATGATTAAATATATTTGGTTAGTTTTTATTAAAAAATTTATAAATATTAATAATTATATTTTCATTATGTGTATTTAGTTGGTTTTGAATATAACAACCAAATATAGAAAAATATGATAAAAATATTCTAGTTTCACTTTTGGTAAAAATATTTATATATATATATATATATATATATATATATATATATATATATATATATATTAATATTAACTAATATATTTTAATATTTCTTTATACATAATGTGGCCATATATATATATTAGTAGTTACTTTAGTAAAATACTTCAATTTTCAAAAAGTAAAAGTAATTAAAGATAAGACGAAATGTGTAACTTATTCAAATTTCAATATAAAATATTATTAATAGATACAATTTAAACGATATATGGTTTATCTAGAGAAATAGAAAATCAATATAGATTTATATTAATCATATATTTATCAAGTATTGTTAAACACAAGCATGATGAAACACACAGAAAGGGAAAGATAAGCGTTGATTGCCTTTCCATTAACCAAAGATGTCTATTTATAGTACAATGGGGTGAATCTTGGATTCCACATTCCAAGGTCACTTGGACTCCTTTATGACTTCTTGGCTTCCACACCTACCCATAGAGGATTAGGTGCCTAGCATTCTCCCCTTATCCAAAGGGGTATGTGTGAGTCCAAGAAGAGAGGTGTAATACAATTCTACAAATTATGCATGGCAACACTTAGGGTAAATGAGCTCTCTGAAATGCTGGTATAAAAAGGTGGTTTAAGGATGAACACCAACACTGGAACAAAACGCTTATTGCAATTCCTAGAACTCTTCAAAATCTGGGAAGAAGCTTCTGCTAGAGGAAGTGTCCCTTATATTTGAAGAGGGAAACCTTCAACCTAGAAGAAAAGATTTCTACAACCTATGATGATTTAAGGATGACCACCAACACTGGAATGCTTAATTCATTTCCTGAAACTCTACCAAACTTGGCAAGAAGTTGAATTCTTCTGCCAGAGGAATTGCTCTGAATTCTTTGAAGAGGAAGAATATCAACCTCGCATGGATGGTTTAAGGTTGTCCACCAACCAAAGGAATTTTCATGGGAATCTGTGTCTCTGGCTACAACTCTGAATCTGGAATGAGAGATTGTGGCTCAGTCTCGCTTGAACTGCTATGTCCGCAGACATCAGTCACCTGTGACTACGCACAGTGGGATTCAACGAAATCTTCATGTCGCTGTAGATCTGCTGCTACAAATCCACTTTCATCTTCATCTTCAAAGCTCCCCTTTGCTTCAATGCTTCCCATTGTATCAAAACATATCTCAAGGGTATCCCATGCCTCCTTGGCTGTCTTGGCATCTGAAATGAAGGGAATTATACTTTCATCGACTGATTCTTTTATTCATCTTAATGCATAGGCATGTTTTTGCCTTCTTATTTCCAGATCTAAAAGGATCTCGAACATCTTCTGTTTTTCCTTTAGCCTCTTAGCTTTTTCCATGACCTCGTTGCTTGGCTTCCACAACAGACAAGTCTATATATGCATAAAATACCTTACTTCTAAAAATTTCATTTCCTCAAAAAATATCTTTCTACAGATTCACTTTCACAAGGCTCTCACAATGCTCCTTTTAATTTTCCATTGAAAAAAAAATCTCCTTCTAAAATTTCATTTTCACTTTCTAAAATCACAACTTTCGGAAAAACAAATTCTCATTCAAAAACATCCCTTCATTAAAAAATATATCCACATTCCAATATCAAGGCCCTTTCCTTTTTCTAAGAATTTCCTTTTTAAAAAAACTTTTTTATATTTAATTTTTTTTTTTTTTTTATAGAAAAAAAAACTTTCTCTCAACATAAAAATTTTCCCTTAAGATTTGAAAACATTCATATTAAAGCTCTTTTTTAAAAACTTGAAAACCTTCGTATTAAAGCTCTTTTTTAAAACTTCACATGCATATGCATTTACCTTTTTTTTTTAAATCGACACTTTAACATGAATCGATTTTTGAATGGTGGATCACCTTTAATAAAACTTTTAATGTCACGTTCAATGTCGTTTCACATGCATTTGACCTTTCATAAAAAATATAACAGCTCCCGGATTTGAAACGCAGATGCGTTATTTATTTTTCTTGCAAATTCATGTAGTCCCAAGGGGAATAGCCACGACTGTTTGAAAACAACGCACGACATAAAATTGGCATGGCTATGGTGTGTATTCTCGCGCCAATATTTTGTTTTGACGGGTTGGTGGCAGTATCAGCTTCATAGTCGTGCCAACCAACTTATCATATCTTCTGCTCCTTCGTGGTTCTGTTGCTTCTCTGCAGAGAGGCTTATGTAAGCTCGCTCTAATACCATGACAAGAATTGAAAAACTGAAAAGAAAACTAGAGCAGAGAGTTTGCTCATCTCAATATTATGAAATAGTTAAATAGATTACATTGGAAACATCGGTAATAAATAATTGGAGCTAAATTCGACTAAATTAGACTGACTGAAACTAAACTAGGACACTTGGATTGATGGATTCAACACCTAGTAGGTGGTTGAGATTATGTTCTTTAACATAACTAACTAATTTAAAAAAAAATCAATTAAAAATTATGGCTCAATATGAATGCCGACCAATATTTAAAAAATTCATTTTACATTTTCTGTGTACTTTGGACGAGATATTCTTCTCCAACCCTTCCGTGGTTATGGATGTCATCAACGAAAAAAAATCTATAGACTGTGGGTCCGCGTGACTCACTATAGTCCTCCTCCCTCCAGGTAATCTATAATCACGATTATGTATTTATTAATTATTACCATGTCATTACTTAGGTTATTAATGTGTTGGTAGCTTCGATTGAACGTCTCCTTTAGGCAGTCCCCTCCTTTGTGGAAGAAGAGAGAATGTGGTTAGATTGGCCATTCTGCGTGAACCTAGTTTCAACATTTACCCACTCTCTTGTGCGTGAACGCTTAACATTCATGTCTGGCTATATAAGCAATGCCACTTCTCTAATGTCCCCTCATCTAATCTAATCTGCTCAGAGAATTCGATGTTGTGAGGGTTTAGAAATCTGTCTCTGCATTGCCTGGATTCACTTGTGATTTAATTCAGTTCAGTTTCTTTAATAGTTTTGAAGGTGTACAAGTCAGTTTCTGAAGTCAGTTTGAAATTTGGGAAAGCATGTCTGAGAAGAAACATCAACACCACCATTACTTCCACCATCACAAGGAAGAGGAGAGCCAAATCGCAGCCCTAGAGGTGACGCCGTATGAGAAGCCAATGAAGGAGGAGAAGCATCATAAGCGGATGACAAGAACTGAAAAACTGAATATAAGTGGAGCAGAGGATTACTCATCTCAATATTACGAATTAGTTAAATAGGATTACATTGGGAACATCAACAATAAATGACTGTAATGTAACTGGACTAAATTGGAGTAACTGTAACTAAACTGTGACACTTGGACTGACGGTTTTGACACCTAGTAGGTGGTTGGGATTAGATTCTTTAACACTCCCCTTTAATTTCAACCACATAAAAATTTAATTCAGATACCTGTTGGTCTATGTCTCAGTGAGGCTTACAATTTAAAAATTGACTTTCAACTAGATTTAGCTTTCTTCTTCTCTTTTTCCAAATTCTATAGCCTCTAAATTGTTTCAAATTTTTCGCTTTCCTGTATCCTTCAAAACTCAATTTATTGATTTGCTGGTGCAGGTCATTTACTCCTCCAGGCTGTCTAAGCATGTCTTGAACTTATTCAAGAAATGTGGGTTACTGCCACATACTATCTTCTGTAGTGCGCTTATCATCATCAATTTGCTGCAACATAAGATTGGAACAATATCTTATCTCTTCAAAACTCCAATGCATGAAAATTTCATTGACATGTTCATCATGCATGTCATCTTCATCATTCATATCTACATCTTCTATGTAGATCTTATCCAGACATGGTTTTTAAAGCCATGTTTCAATAAACTTTAACTCTTCTTCATAATCAATTTATGTACCTGCACACTTGAAATCAATGTTAGAATAAAAATTATTTTCAGAACGAGATTGGTTCTGGTCTTTTTGCTCTATAATGAGACCTTTCTTCAGTTGTGTTTCCTCTTCTGCTTCTGCCTCTATCTCTATTTCTTCTTTCCCTTTGCAGACAGATTTATTTTCTTCTGTCTCTGCTTCTTTCTGTGTTTCTTCCTTCTGCTCTGTTTCTGTCTCTGTCTTTGCCTCTTCTTCACTAACATGTGTTGTTGCAGTCAAGTTGTCCTCCACTAACTGTAGTGGGCTTATCTCACCAAATAGCATCATGTCAATATCTTGTTTTTGTTGCATCATCTGCAACCAATCATCATTAGCCAAATATTCATTATCAAAGTTTACATCAACCATAAAATTTTCATCAGCAAGCTCTATTGCTGGAATCAACAAGTCATCATCAGCAAAATCTGTCGTTGGAATGACCATATCATCAACAACCTCTATTGTTGGATTCATCAAATATTCGTCAGCAAGCTCTGTTGTTGGATTCATCAAAACATCTTCAGCAAGTTTTGTTGCTGGAAACATCAAGTCTTCATCAGCAAGTTGTGTTGTTGGATTCATAAAAACATCATAAGCAAGCTCTGTTGCTGGAATCATCAAATATTAGTCAGTAATATTTGCTGTTGGATTCATCAATTCTTCGTCCACTTGTAGCTGTGTACAGTGGGGTTCACAAGCATCTTCGTGCTTTCTCTCTTCTAATTCTGCACTTTCTTTGCAGACTTCATCCACCTGTGGCTGAGCACAATGGGATTACATAAACTCTTCATCTCGTTGTAGATCTTCTGCTACAAATCCACCTTCATTATCAACTTCAATGCTCCCATCTGCACCAAAACATCTCTCAAGGGTATCCCATGCCTCCTTAGTTGTCTTGGCATCTGAAATCAAGGGAAGTATACTTTCATCGACTGATTCTTTTATGCATATTAATGCATAAGCATCTTTTTGCCTTCTTATTTTCAGATCTAAAAAAGATCTCGAACATCTTCTGTTTCTACTTTAGCCTCTTGACTGTTCGCATGACCTCGTTGCTTGGCTTCCACAAACAAAAGAGTTTAAATATTCATAAAATACCTTGCTTCTAAAAAAAAATCTCTTCACCACATGCTCTTTCTTAACCTCTTTATAAAAAACCTTTGCACATTTTAAGTTTTTTTTTTTTTAAACTTCAAAAAAAATTTCTTCACATGCCATAAAATGCTTTCACATAAACTCTTTTAAAAATTCAAGGAAAAAAGAATTTAAAATCCCTTTTTTTAATGGCTTCTTCCTTTTTTAAAAAACCTTAAAATAAAGCTTTAAAAGTCACGTCCCCTTTTTCGTTTCATAAATTTAAAGTTTTTATTAAAAAAAAACTTTAATAAAAAAAATTTACCAATCTTGGCGCTTCATCTTGTTAAAATCGGTGCTGCAAGATTTACCAATATATCAGCTGTATGCAAGAGCATGCCCGAAAGGGATTTTTTCTCAACTAGTATGTCAGTTCAAAAAAAAATTATGGCAAGGCGCCCAAGACAATAGGAAATGGGCTCTTCTCTCCTAGGACAAGCTACTCAAACTAAAGGCTGCAGGTGTATTAGGTTTGCGGGATCCATCAATCTTGAACAATATAATGGGAGTGAAACTTTGGTGGCACTGGACTCAGGGAGGCTCAGCCCTCTGGAAGAATATATGGATAACTAAATATGACATGCCACGAACAATCTCAGGCCATTTAAAGACAAAAATGATTCCACGAGCCTCCTCAATCTGGAATTTGGCAGCAATGAATCGCTATTTAATCCGGTCACACAGTTTTTGGGAGGTAAAGGAAGGAGGTACAATGCTTTTTTGGGAAGACTCTTCGCAACAGCGGGAGAAACTATTTAGTCGACTTGACTTGGGTGAAATCCTTTTATATACAAACACTCCCAATAATAGACTTCTACAACACTACTGGTGTCAAAATAATAATGACCAGCGGCGGAAATGGAAAGACAAAACATATTGTCAGATAGCTCCAGAAACACTACAATGGGACAACCTAGCCAAAGAACTCAAAACCAGAAAAATTAGACAAGCTTCAGGACCAGACATACTTAGATGGGGATATCTGACAAAAGGGCAATTTACAATTAAAGAAGGTTACTATATTCAATCCCAACAAGCCCATTATGATATTCGACCTCCATGGAAAAAAAATCTAGGCATTGAAACACTGGCCTAAGGTGGAATATTTCTTATGGTTGGTCAGCCATAACAGGATTTTGACCTGGGAAAATATATAGAAACGGGGAATGTCAGGACCCTCTCGATGCTCCCTCTTTCAAGCAGAGAGGGAAACGACATAACATTTTCTCAACTCCTGTACAAAGGTGCAACAACTGTGGACGAACTTGGAATATCTGTTTAGGTAAACAGACAAAGACAATGAAAGCATCATGGAAGATGTTCGTAGGTGGTGAAAAGGAAGGTTTCACTGTCAAGTGATTAATAGAGCATGGACGCTATCATTTGGATTCCTCCTCTGGAATATATGGAAAGAAAGGAATCGAAGGGTCTTCCAAGACATTGAACAACCATTGCATCACATTTGGCAGCGATCTATAGATAATATTTGTGAAATTATTCTTAGCGAAAGCTGGCCAGATGAGGATTGGCAAACAGTGGGTTTTGAGTCCAAAATTTTAGAATATCTAAATCTCAAACCACATATGTTGTACAAAAGTTTGTGGAAGTACAGACCGCTAAGTGAAACTATTGAGGACAACTGGACGCCCCCCCAATCTAGCTTTATCAAACTGAATTATGATGGGGCCTCTAAAGGGAAGCTGGGGCAAGCAGGGGTAGGGGGGATTTTTCGTAACTCTTACAGGGCAGTTTGTCGATTTTATGCCTTAGACCTGGGCTATGCCACCAATAATGAAGCATAAATGATAGTGGTCAAACAAGGCATTCTCATTGCAATCAGAGAAAATTACCAGCGAATCATAGTGGAAGGAGATTCAGCAATGGTCACAGGAGTCCTTCGAAAGCTGCAGCAAGGAACACCCTGGGAGAAAATCTCGCACAATTGGCGAACAACTGCCCTCATTCAGGAAGTAAGCCACCTAATGAAACGGATTCAGTACCTGATCCCAAACCATATTTGGTGAAAGGGTAATGCAGCTGCAGAATATTTAGCAAATTGGGGATGCAAACAACTTGACTATTCTATAGATGCTCGCCTCACAGATGCAATTTGGGAGGTGGAACTCCACTCTCTCCAACTGATTGTAAGTAAAGATATTCAACCCCCTGATCGGGGTGTACATCTGTCTGACCACAACTCATAATCGTGGATAGATGGCGGTTGTATTGTCCTCCAAGCAACCAAGACTCATAATGGCGCATTGGAATAACATCTCAAGGCACGATGTGAACGAGCGATCTTTAATAATTTTGCATGTTGGACAGCCTGTGCTATCAGACTGCGGATGAAAAGGTTTTGATATGGTAATTTTGCTTCCTCCCTCCCTTCACGCATTTCTGCATTACCCTTTGCATGTAAGCGTTTGGAGGAAGCAGAGGAGGAAGTCAGGCAATGTCTGCTTATTGAACTATTCGACCAGGTGGGGGTACGTATATAGCTTTCTTCTTTCGCTCATGGTTGTCCAACACTGTTACCGATGAAATAGGTAACCTGACCTCAAAACGAGGTTACCTATTTCATCGATAAAATTGTTTGCCCCTGCTCTGGTTTCGAGTTGTAGAATGTATACTATGGTGAATTTTCTTTTTTTAAATGTCTTTAGTTCTGCTACTCCAATTTTGAAGTGGATAAGACCTTGCTTCCGCGACCCCTGCAATTTGCTTTCCATCTTTAATTTTGTTAGTTCTGGGAATATAGTCAATTCTATCCTGTTCGGAACCTTCCAGTTGGCGGGGGGTTACCTTGAGGGAAAGGCCTGGAGATTGTGGGGAAGGGAGGGAGGCATGGCCACCCACAGTTGCAAACAGAGTATAGGGTAGTTCGGCCAGTGTATAGGGTGTAACTTTCATTCCCATTGGGCCAAGCACAATCATGTTTATTTTCAGTTTCTGTGGTGTCAGTTGGGAGGGAATTTTATTAAGGGAAAGTCACATCTGTGTCCACTCCCTGCTCTCACCCCTGCTACTGTTTACTCTGTGAGATATACCACCTCCCCTTGTGAACGGTCAACTATGCTTCAATTCCTCCAGGTGAATTATGGTCATAGGTTTTGTGTTTTGATTTGGGTAACCGGGTCTGCGGCCTCTTGCTCCTTGGGTAGTCAAACTTCCCTTATGCTCAACTTACAGATCTGTGTCTTGTGGTTAATTGTTCTGTGCTAGATGCGCAACAACACCTTTGTCGCTCATGGGGAAAAACCAAGGTGTTCTTATGAAGCGATTCACGCCCTCACTGTTTCTCGCTACTTGTTTCTGTTGTTGTTTAGGCTCCTGCGCACAATGGGGAAGTGTCGGTCCAATTCCCAGCCTACAAAAGGGAAATAACCGGTCCAGGTTGAGCCTATGCCAAAGAAAAAAGGTAGAAAATCCAATCAAGAGATTTTAGAAAATCTAGCTGCAACCTATGTCATGGGGAATTCTTCCAGAGTCCGCCAGGAAATTCAGGGATGGGAAAGAGACATTCAGACTGACCCCGAAGACAACGAAGCAGAAGCAGAAATTCTGGACTTCATAACCAATCCTCGAAACACTCGAGGTCGTCTCACGTTATTCCAACAGACTATCCATACCTACTGGATAGTTAAATGCCTTATTGCAAAAGCTATGCGGAGTTTCCCCCTGGTTAGGCTCAGATTTACTCAACAAAGTCAGAAACCCACATTATGGACATGCTACAGGATATGCAGAACCAACTATATCACATTAAGATTACCCAGTACCAGACAGCGGACCATATGGCCACACTTGATGAAAGGGTAGGCCGAATGGAAAAGCAGCTTCAGTAGCTCCAACAAGTGGACATGCCAGGGTCTACTGTCAAAGAGCCAGCCCCTGTTTCTTCTTCCGATGGCTAATAGTTTCTTTAATACTATTGTTTTATGAAATCTGCAATTTTGAATGAGCATATTTTCTATTACCTGAATGTAGATAAGTATGCTCTAGAATAGCTAGCTCATGTAGGTTATAGACAGATGAAACTATTTCAATTTTGGTATGCTTTTCATGCACTAAGATGGCCAACAGACCTGGTTTCCTTCGGGCAAGTTGAGGCCACAAATTGAATTTATATTTTTGTAACCTGCTTTGCAAATATTAATAGAAAATAGTGAGGCCTTACTATATTTACAAAAAAAAACTTTAATAAAAAAACTTTCTTCTAATCATGCACACGTGAATACATTCATGCCATACATTCATGTCACTCATTCTTTTTAAGACCCTTCAATACGTTGACTTTTAAAATAACTTTGAAGCTTTTTTACCTTCATGCATCACGGATTAATACACGTTAACGCATACCATAACCTCCATGCCGTTAATGAATTTCAGACTTTCCTTTTGTCCATGACGGATTTCTTAATGCTGGTGATGAACTCCTGTCCCGCGTTAGTGTAAACGCAGATGATCCATGAAGTGTCCACTTCTACTCTTGGCTCGAGCATTATAATGCAGAGCTTATCAACAACAGGGGCGTTAAGAATAACGTTGAGCTTCTTTTCCAACAGTGCGTTAGTGTTTTTTGGCTTTTCTTTCGAACAGCCTCTTGAACTGCCTTTTTGCAATTCGTTTTGTCGGCGCCTTCACAGGGTTTGCCTGGATTTTTCATTCTTCTTCTGCTTCTTCACATGAGGCGTCTTTAACTCTCTTCAAACTTTTGCTGCTCTGTCAAAGAGTCTTATGCAGGCTCGCCTCTCCTCTCTACTGCTCCAACATGGCTGTGTTGCTGCTATCTGGAGAGGCTTATGCAAACTAGCTCCGATACCATGACAAGAATTGAAAACCTGCAGATAAAGTGGAGCAGAGGATTACTCATCTCAATTTACGAATTAGTTAAATAAGATTACATTGAGAACATCTACAATAAATAACTGTACTGTAACTAGACTAAACTGAAGTAACTGTAACTGAATTGTGACACTTGAACTGATGGTTTCAACCCCTAACAGGTGGTTGGGATTACATTCTTTAAGAGTGGATGGAACAGTTCCCTAACTGGGAGGGGTCGCTGCTGGAACTTTTGCGCTGGTAATATATATCTATCTCCTATTCTCTAATTCTAATATTATTGGTAACGACTTCAATTGACTTTATATATAAAAGATATCAATAATTTTGCAAAATCCGAATTCCCGTAATTTTGGGTGAATGGATAGTGCTATATCATCGAAAAAAATATATTTTTGGATAGCACCGTTACATCTTCTATCATCGGAGTATTAATTATGTCATTCAATGTGCAGTACAAGAAACATCAAGCGAACAAGGATCTAGAGAACGCGCACAGGCACAAGGTTGCAGAAAAAAATTCAGGAACAGCTGCAGTGGGAGCCGGGGGCTACGCCTACCACGAGCATCACAAAAAGGAGGAATTGAAAAAGGAATTAAAATATCACCACTTCTAGCCTCCTACTGTATAAAACATATATATATATATATATATATATATATATATATATATATATATTTATCTCCGCAGAACTACTGTGTCATCATGGGACTGATTTCAGCTTTCTTTATTTCCTCGATCGTCCTCTGATCGTAATAAACATTTTAATTTGAATGATTTGATATTATCATTGAACTTCTGCTATTAACATATATGTGGAGATGCTGTTATTAACCTACATATTTACATATGTAGCACTGTTTCAAATTATTGCATTGATGGGTTCAATCCGTGTAGACCGTCTCTGATTCCGCTATAGATGTTTGTTCATTAATAATGGTATAATATGAAATCAATTTCAGGTTTTCAAAAGTTTCCGTAACGGGTACGTTTTCTGAGTCTTTTTAGAGAGTGTAAAAGGTAAATTTAGAAAATTTTGAGAGCTTTTTAATATCATTGTGTGAGATTTAACGGCTTTAAGTAAATTATTTATCTATGATTATTTCCATAAAAAATAATTATAATAATTAACTAATTTAAAAGTAAAGAAATATAATATATATTTCTAATTAAATTAAATAAGTTAATCTGACCCGTTGGACTCTATTTAAATTAACAATTCCTATCAAAGTTGTAAAATGTAAGCCATTAAAAAGGTGAATGCCATTTTTTAATGGCATGAAAAGGTTAATAGTCAGATTTCTGCATCAAGGGTGCCTTTAGAAAAGTTGGTGATGTATTCGATGAAGCAAAGGCACAGTAAAGTTAAATTTCGTACAAATTTCCATTTTCAGAATTATATACAAAAACTACTCATGACATAATAAATTAAATAAGTTAATCTGACCGGTTGGACTGTATTTGAATGAACAAATCCTATCAAAGTTGTAAAATGTAAGCCATTAAAAAGGTGAATGCCATTTTTTAATGGTATCAAAAGGTTAGTAGTCAGATTTCTGCTTGGAGGGTGCCTTTAGAAAAGTTGGTGATGTATTCTATGAAGCAAATGCACAAGAAAGTTACATTTTGTACAAATTTCTATTTTCAGAATTATATACAAAAACTTCTCAGGCCATATTAAAGTTATTTTGTTGATTTTGTTGCATGGAAAAATATATTTCATTCGACAAAAAACAAATTATGTGGTTGCAAAGAGAAAATTCGGTATTATCAGATATCTTGTGTGGAGAACATATTTCATGGGACGTACATATTATTACCTGGAAAGAACATGGAATTATTTTAGTGATGATATCATATTAAAAACAATTGGGTTCTAATGGAATTTTCTTTTTAAGTTGTGATGTATTATAACTAAAGGAATTTTTTCAATGTAAAACGGAAAAATTTTCAAAGTTGAAAAAAGGAAAGAAGGATTGTGAAACCAGTTGTATCACATCAAGATAAAATTGTCATGCATCAATATGAATCGAGGAAGTTCAAAAGAGGTGAAATATGGCATGAATGAAAGAATATAGGGTGTATCTTATTTTATCCAAAATAAATTCAAGTGTTATATATCAGATAAGAAGATAAATCTTATGAACAGAACAATTTTTATGTGATATGTATTGTAATGCCTACAATTACAAGAACAATGTGACATAGGATATGTTGCAAGACATCGAAATTTTAACCCATGCAATAAAATAAAATAATGCATGATTTGAATAGTCAAACCACATTTTGTTTTAATAAGAAATAGAAAAAGTGACAACGTTCATTGAAACTTATAAAATTATAACCAGTCATTAAAAAATAAGAAACAATGAGAAACCCCAAATTAGCTACCCTCCCAGTCAGAGTTCACTCTCTTTTATTTTTCCTATGGCGAATCCATCAGCAAGCGAATGTTGTTACTCAACTATGTATGTCACAATCTTCGCATAGTTAATTATTAACGTGGATGAAAGTTGAAACGTTAATAGAAACGTACAATAAACCATTATTTTACCTAAATATTTTATTTCTTTGCCATATATTTTAAAGGCTTCACATCAGTTTCCGTAAGTCCTTTCGTTCCTTCCATTTCTAGAAACACCAGGCGTTATGCCTTATCACCGAGTGTGAGTGGATTGATTTTAACAACTTTTACAATCGAACATATATCTTTTGTTTTCAACTTAAGTTGATATTAGGTTGATATGAGCTTTTGAAGTCGATAGTAGAACGGTATATTCAATTATAAAATATTATCAACAAAAGTGTATGAAGTTTAGTTGAAAAAAGTCTGCTTTACATGAATATTTCATTTATTCAATATCATTAATACATTTGTCAGTACAACTTCACTTATAATGAACTAAGTTCACTTATCCTAAAGTATTGGAAATTTTTTAAACACTTCATTTGCCTTGGAGATATCTTATACCTAAATAAATGCTATATAAATCTCTTCACTTATCATAAACTATTGGAAAAATTTTAAACACTTCATTTGTCTTGGAGATACATTATACCTATATAAATTTTATATAGATATATTTCCATTTGAATTCAATGCATATATATTTTTATATTTACATTAATGCACTTATCTTTAGTAAGATTTAGTTAACCTATTTTTATACCTAATTTAGCATTTTCAACACTTAGTTTAAAGTGTAAAAATAATAACCAACATTTCATACCATCTTACTCACAAGTTAGTGATGCAATTTGAGATTATTTTTTAATTTTCATTACATTGAATTAGGAAGATGATGGTTTAAGTATGACATAGTTTAACTTATAGATGAAATGACCTTTTCACCATAATCTAATTGTACAATCTAAAGCAATATTGTGATTTTTTATTACGTAAAATACATTTTTGAATGCGTAAATTGATTAGAACCTTGAAAAACCCACAGGGAACTTGATTAAGAACCTTGAAAAACCAATATGGAACTGGAATTCTACAGATAAAATAACTTAAACTCAAGTTTAAAAAAATTGTTGATGGTGTTGGATCTGCCAACATTCAAGGTGTCTCATTGATATTAAGTCTCGAATAGACGTAACATTGTTTGGAATAGGAGCCCCATGCGGAATATGACTTGGTTTCTGAAGTAGTGGGTTTTAGTGGTATGCATTGGCTATGATAGCATATAGAATGATGCATTCTCTAATTTGGTGAAACAAGTGTATAACTCTGTGAAGAGTCAACTACAATGTATAAGAAGTTCTAACAAAACAAGGGGAAAATAAGTGAGCTCCTTAGATACCTGTAATAGTAACCAACTTGATAGGAACACACATGCATGAAAGGAATTATAAGTTAGCCTACAAAATAGTTCACAAGATAACCATTATTGAAACACATAATGACACACATATAACAAGAAAAACATCTAACAAGAATAATAGTAATGCAGATGAAATAGTTCATAATCATTAGCATAAATTAAATAACATATATTGCAAACATAATAAGAGTAGCCATACTATATTCACAACATATGCATGAAAGTGTGTCGTCTCTGAGATTTTATTAAAGTGAAAGTACCAAACATACATATACAATTGAAAAACCACTAGTCCTAATAGTGGAACATGAAGCCAACATATTCTCCTCCAAATAAATATACTCCCTCTATGCTAAGGCAAAACAAAGGCTCTAAAAAAAATCCCAATATTTTGATCCTAAGCCAAAATCCTGGTCAGAATCCCTTTACATGAATACTGAGGGTCTATTGATAAAAAATGAGATGATTTTCCATCTCCCTTTGTCACTCTTTGACTTCCCTCATGGCCTTTTGACTTATTTACGTAATGAACCTTCATATTAAAAAAATGACACTTGACTTCAACTTACAAAAATATTTTGAATACAAATTTACATATACCCTTGTAAGAGAAAATTGGGTAGAGCCAACTAGAGAACCTAATAAGACAAAAATCATGCCAAGACTTAGTTTGGGGAAACTCTAGCTTCACCACCTCAACTTGTAGCTTTTCAATTACATTGATACGAAGTTTTTTACTGTGTGATGACTTCTCCAAACTTTAAAATAGGGTTGGGCTGGAAGCGGATTCTAGCCACCATTGCATTCCAATACACTGTCTTAGAACCAGTCTGAGTATCCTTCTTTATTAGGAGCAACATGGTATTGATTGGACATGGCCACCAATGTACTTATGCATATTATTTCTATTCACCTCTAAAGATTCATTGGTAGCGATATTCCTAAGCTATTTGGAGTATTCTTTAACCTCTTGTCTTACCTTGTTTCTGCCTTTGGCTTTGGTGAGTGAGCCAACTAAAGGTATATTGTGGGACTTCACCATGAAATCCAGATTGTTATATAACAATGCCTAAGAGGCTTGAAAATTTGTGATGAATGAGTCAAGCTATTTGTTTCTCTAAATGAGCATCCAAACCTATGTTTTCTCTAACTCGGGCCTATTGCCTTGTCATATTCAACAAGTTGGGAGGTGCACCTTTGTACTGCATTTCCCACTCATGCTCTGCAACAATAGTTGTATGAACAGTCTTGAGAACTTTAGCGTTGTCTTTCCACTTCTTATACATGTCGTGAAGAAATATAACTAATTTGTGCATGGTGCAAGATCCTCATAGAGGTTCGCGACATGGTTTCTCCAAAATGCAATAGTTCACTAAGTATGGTTACCTTATGTTCTTCCAGATATGTGTGTGTGGGAGTTGATTTCTAGACCTCTAGTTGGAGCTGCTTAATTTGTTTCCTTTCAGCCCCTAATTCTTCACCATTTGTTTTCTTGGCCATCAAATACTTTTTATTTGACTTTGAATCACCTGCAAAGGCCAAGTTGATTGCATAAATGGCTTGTGGATTCAAACTAGTGTCCATCACGATCACCTTTTCTTTAGATGTGTGGATTCAAAAGATGTGTGAGATTAACTGGGAAATGTTTCTTCCTTACCTATATGATCTTCTTTGCATCTCATCATAGCTTAAGTTGTATATTTCCATCACCATACCTTCGTCAAGAGGAGAAATTTCATCTTCCTATATTGAAGATTTCTCTGCTATTGGAGGAGCAGGACACTAAGTAATAATTTGTTATGTGCTCGACATGATATCAACATCTTAAATTTGCGGATCTGGATCTACTTCCATGTCTTGGATTACTATTAGATCTTCAATTCCATGAGATATTTCCATATCATGCTATTGCTTTACCTCTTATTCCATTTCTCGGTTCTTTTCCTCTTCCTCGGCTTCCTTATGTGTTGCTTCCTCCTCTTCTCTTCTTTGCCTTTCTCCTTCTTGTTGTTTCTTCCTTTCTATTATTTTCTACTCTCCTTCTTTCTTATGCTTCAGTTCGTATACATGCTTCCTCTTTCTTTCTGCTGTTATGGCTACTTTCAATATTATGGGATCTTACTTAAACTTGTGGCTATGTTCCTCTAATGAAATATGAAAAACCTTTCCCTTACCCTTTCCACACACTAGATTGCACCTTTCACTTGGTTCTTCTTGTGGAGTTATTTATTTCTTAGGAGTAACATGTGATTTCCATACAAATCTGAGTAGATGGGGAGCATAGCTACATTGTAACAATTTCTTATCCTTTCCTTGTCGGGTCTGGAGTAAGTCTCGCTCAGCCAAGTGAAATGAATATTTGAAAAAATTTCCTTGAAATAGGATCATATGGGTTAAATTCCACGTGACCAAATTAAAACTTATCTATTTCTTTACCTTCAGTGTTAGCAGGATTTATATTTTTAATCTCGTACAATCCAATCTGCAAAGGAAGAGTGGTCGAAGGTGTTTTCTTCTTCCTCTTCAACACTCCTCATAATAATGTGGAAAGATAATAAGCTACTTCATGCATGACCAATTTTTTTATCGCATACCTCGGTAGAATATTTAGAGACATGTGACCACCAAACACTCTAAGGTAAGTGCCATCAGGTGAGGTAAACCAATCAACCAACTTTGACACTCATTCCATCACCTCATAAGAAATGCAATGCAGGTCTTCCTCAAAAATCAACTTGTATAATGGAATGAGGAAGTGATATCTCAACTTATCCATAGCTATTTTTTAGTTTCACTTTGAAAGAAAATTGCATTAAATGTGGAAAACACGTTCCTTCATTGATCAAGTGCAATTCATTCCAGGAAAATAACTTTGAGCACATATCAAATCCAACAAATAGGATGAGAGTTTTACTCTTATAGAGGTGTCGAGGAAAACATATATAGTTGTGGGAAGTGATGCCTAGTACGTATATTTATTTACATATTATTTGTTGGAATATGTAATTCATACTTGTCTTTAGTTGTGATTCTCCCTATGTATAGAGTCTGTTCCTCTTTCATAGGTTAGTTCCTAGTTTGGTGTGAGGTTGAGATATCCTCTCAACCAAATTATTGTGTGTCTAAGATAGCTTCTCTATCTTGAGACTGTACCTCATGTATATATGTAACCCTCTTTGTTTGATTAATACAATAGAGCTTTTATGCTCAGTTTCTGAGTTGGTATCAGAGCCCGTTTAGGCTTGGACCTCGGCCCCTCCTGGGCTGAGGGAAATTATTTTTTTTATGTTTTTCCATCGAAAGTTGCGAGGGTGATGAGCGATCTTCGAGAGCGAGCATGTTGCTATTCTGTAGCCAGTGGATAGATAATTTTCGATTCATGATTCGATCATTCTTTGATTCCATCTTCGAAAGCTAGTGGATGGACACAAGTGACACATGGCGGTGGCGTTAGACATGCAGCCACTGGGTCTTCCGTATTTTCTCTGCTACGATTGATTCTTGAATGGAGGGTACTTCCTTTGATAGCGGCAGTTTTGATTCAAATTTGAAATGTAAGTTTAAGGATCACAGAATCTATTTTGGGGAGGAGAAAGGCTGGCCAAGGCATTTGAGAAGCCGTTCTGAAGCCTGATCCAGGCCAAGTTATTCTAGCTTATTCGGTGGCTAAATCCTTGGAAGGATGTGTGGTTGTGGCTATGAAATATGGCTTCCAAGAAGAAGCGAAGTATGTTCATTATTTCCAGGACATCATCGGAGTCCCCATAATTTCTGTCGGACCGCTCATGCCAGCCGTCGAGCCCACTACTGTCGGAGTCAACCGATCCAATCTGTTGGAATGGTTGGACCAATAGAGGGCGGCCTCGGTCGTCTTTGTGTTATTCGGCACCGAATTATTTCTGTCAGAAGACCAAATTCACGAGTTGGCACTGGGTTTGGAAGCGAGCAGGCTCCCGTTCCTCTAGCATCTTCATTTTCTACGATATTCGGATGGTGGTGGAGACGATCTGTTCGGGCTTCTTCAGAGGGATTCCAGACTCAAAACCAGGAATGGGGGTAGGGAAGGACCACAGAGGCGTCCTCATGGGCCTCAGACCTGATGCACGATACGGTCCATGTTCCTGAGCCAGGGGATCAGCGCTGCCATGGGCTGCATCATGGCTCCCCTAACTTTCTTGAATTATGACCAGCTCGATTATGACCAGTTCAAGAAAGCTCTCGAGAATTGCAGCCATGGGAAAATGAGAGAGGAATAATCTGAAGTCTGTGGTGTTTGTTTAGTTTGTGACCAGAACTTTTTTCTCCAAACTCACCACTGAAATATCAACTATAGTTGACTGCTTCAATTAATCGTGCCAAGAATTTATTGCATATGCATCTTGCATCCGATTATCACAAATACTTATGGTGCCCGTAGAACTGCTGAGGAGGTTGCAAGCAGTAGAATGGTGGGTGAATGGTGAACAATTTTTTTTTGTGGGAAAGAATTCAAACGCTGTTGTGTTGTGTTAAGGAGAGGGCACATATCTCAGGAGCCTTGTAGAGTCTCAGGATTGCTGTGTTAAGGAGACGGCGCAGATCTGTAGTGCCCCATCAAAGAGTAGTTGCATTATTATTTTCTATTGTTTAAATTTTATTCTTTATAAATTGTCATGTCATTAATGTAAATCTGGTTGAAAGAATTGAGTTATTTATTGTGGCATTTAGTTTGGCCAACTAGTGTCATGAGTTTGAGTCTATGTTGGAATTGGCCATTCCAACAATAGACAAATTGATTTGCTACCAGATATGATGAATACATGACAATGAAAATGGGATATAAGGATAGTGCCTGAAGCTACATCAGAAATTGGGGGATGATCGATTTGGTGTGTGTCGAGTATGATAGAAACAGATCTGCATGTTCAAGTGCAAGGTGATTAGCTTGACAATGGGTCTTCATTGTTGCAGCCTATCAATGAGCATGAGGAGGCATTCTTGGAAGCAGTTATCCTGCATTGATACTATGAATAGGGGAAGTGGCATTACGTTGCGATTCCAGGCGAATTGGATAACAAAACGAGAACTTTTTTGTGTATAAAATCATTGAATTTTATGCATGTTGATAGTGAATTTGTGGACGATGCAGGATTGGACCATGGAGTCATGGCTTTGATAAGATTTTTTGGCTACGGTGAGCCTTCGTGGTTGTGCTGAGCCTTTATGGCTGTGGTGAGCCTTAGTGGCTGAGTTAAGCCTTCGTGGTTGTGTTTAGACTTCATGGTTGTGATAAGATTTCATGGCTGTGTTGAGCCTTCGTGGCTGCGGTGAGCCTTCGTGGTTGTGTTGAGCCTTTGTGGTTGTGGTGAGCCTTTGTGGCTGAGTTGAGCCTTTGCAGCTATGGTGAGCCTTCGTGGCTTTGTAAGCCTTCGTGGTTGAGTTAAGCCTTTACGACTGTGGTGAGCCTTCATGGCTGTGGTGAGGCTTCGTGGCTATGTTGAGCCTTCATGGCTATGATAAGCCTTGGTGGCTGAGTTGAGCCTTGATGGATACAGTGTATCTCCTCAAGGCTGAGTGCCTGACCAGTGGAGGTGAGTTACTGCTTGTCGAAATGTGAACTACAAAGCAGGTGAAAGGGTGTTGCTCGTGCATAAAGCAACGTGGAGTGATCAATTGTCAGTGATCTGATAGGGATCATATCAAAGACAACATACAGCGTATGATCTTGGATCTACTCATAACAACAGTGTGGGCAGTGTTCTGGTGAACTGAAATTTGGGGCATTCTGTCTGCAGTAGTGAATGGCATGGCGATGTGTTAAACATTTTCATGCCAGTTTTTTTTCTTCATGGATATTGTATTATTGTCATGGTTATTTCTTGAGCTTATATTGTCATTTGGTATTGTTTTTTTTATTTGGTATGGGTAAATGTGGACAAGTCTTGGAAATTTGTATAAATATTGAGATTTGCAACCTCAATATGATGTCATTCTGTTAGAATTCGCAACTCTAATTGATGACAGGAGACCAAGACCAACTTTCCAAAGTAAAATGAAGATGTGAAAGACTCAAAAGTAAAAAGCCAAAGCAATGGTGTGTTCTAGCATATGAATAGTGCGGTGTTTGTGGAGGTGAATGTTATGGTGAGTGGCAAAGGAGGATGGACAATCAAGTTTGTGAGAGTCTTTTTTGTGTGAGTTTCTTGGAATAGACTCATGACTATGGTAGAGTATGAGTCACAGTTTTTAATTAGAAGCAAATCTACATGTCATTTATTGTTTACATGTGCTGTAAGACCCAGAGAGGCATGCATACCCTTTTGTTATATGTTCCCTCTGTCAAAGAGTTTTAACACCCTGGAAGAGTGTGTCATGTGGGATGGATACACTTGGGTGGACTGGATTGGTTTTAGACTGCATAAGGTGAAATTTTATATCAAGGGGGAGTTAATCGAGAGGTTGGATGAACCATGTATGTGAAGGACTTCCTAGTAGACTGGCAGTTGCAACAGTTGGAACCCATGCATTTTGGTAGATGGTTGTTCCTTTATATGGACATGGACAACAGAACCAGTTGTAGATTTTGCAGATGGATACCGAGACAAGTAGTCATTAAGGGGGAGTGTTGGAATATGTAATTCCTACTTGTCTTCAGTTGTGATTCTCACTATGTATAGAGTCGGTTCCTCTTTCATAGGTTATTTCCTAGTTTGGTGTGAGGTAAGATATTCTCTCAACCAAATTATTGTGTGTCTAAGATAGCTTCTCTATCTTGAGACTGTACCTCATGTATATATGTAACTCTGCTTGTTTGAATAGTACAATAGAGCTCGTATGCTCGGTTTCTAAGTTTATTTTTACCTATTTTTTTTATGTAACGACTTTCTTAAATTATGGTGTGAGGTAACTTATTGTAATTATTTTCAAGGATTTTATTTTTGGATTAAAAAAATAACTACACAATTACCTAAAGATCATGCATGAATATTGGAAGCATATCCATAAATTATGGCATAAAATATGTGATTTAGTTATCCACAGAGCATCAGGCTATGCAAATCCTATAATAGGTATTTCAAGTTATAGTCAAATCAAATATTTGAAAAATAGTTTTTGTAATAATATTGAAAAACAATTATTTGTTTTTCAAATGTTAAACATTATAATGATTTTGTAACCATTATTAAATTTAATTAACTAACCTAGATACATATTAACTCTATATCTACCAAGGGCCTAGAGGGATAAAATTTCTTTTCACTCTAAAAGATGTTTGCACCTCAAGGGATTTGGTCCCTCTCAATTCTTGGTCCATCCATAATTAAGATGAATCTAGGTTGGCTTAATTCCCTCATTTAAATAGCTGGCATTTCACATGAATACCATGGTTCAATACGATGGGTGATTTTTATTTTTATTTTTATTTTATTTTTATAGGGTTATTTTTGTTTTTTATTTTTTATTTTATTTTGTCTCATTTAAAATGTTTATATTATATTAATCAGTGTATGTAATTCTATATTTATTTATTTATTTTTATGTAATTTTACTTAGTCAAAAATTTAAACATTGTGTTACAACATCTCTACCATATTGGGTTGGAGATTTCCTCTAGGTACAATAAGCACATAAAAAATTAATACTTACTAGCCTAGATCCATCTTAGCTCTCGAACTATTAAGTATCCAGATGTATCAAATCTCTCGAGGTGCAATCCTCTTTTTTTAGTGTAATAATTGAGGAAAGTTTTTCACCTCGAGAGATTTGATCCCTCTCCAAGCTTGATAGATCCTATAATATCCCATAGTAATTTATAAATAATTATTTACTACAGTTAGAAAAACATCATTATATGATGCGAACCATGTGAAGGTCAAACAGTATGGGCCAGGGGGTTACCAACCCATAGCCTTTCCTTGAGGAATAAAGGCTCAGGTGAAAGGAAACCAAAAGGGTGAAAAGAAAAGAAAAGGTAACTTAGGGAGAGGAATTGCAAGAACATAGGATTGATGTCCATGTTGGTTGGCCATATGGAGTTGAGGATATAAAATATTTTCTTATGACTATGTCTGGTTAGGGCCAGATAGTGAGTAAAATCCTTTTTTACAATACTTTCTACAAGGTAAAAAACATGTCTGTGAGGAGAGCTTTGGGAGAGACATAATATAGATCATGGTCTCATTCGTAGGGAGGAAAGACATTACTTTTTCGTGCGATTGTCTGAAATATGAAGAAAGTAAATATAAGTATTGCACCTATTATTGGCACGCACTATTACTTTTAAGATTATTTTTGAAGTTACTGTTAATTATGGGAACATAAACCTTAGCATGAAAGGTAATCGATATGTGAATAGATTGTGTTTGGGAGTGGGTCAAAAAACCAGTTAGCCAGGTTCTCAACTTTAATGTACAGTAGAAACTTAAATCTCTCCATTTAGTGGGTGACAAGGTTTCGTCTCGTGTTTGATTTGTTATAGAGTCATGGAGATAATACCTCTATCCTATAAATGGGTACATGCTCTATAATAAAAAAAACCAGCATTCAAAGTTATAGAAGACCAATACGTGAAAACCCAAAAACACAAAATTTTATTAAGAGTTTATAGAACGAAACTCATCTGAAAGTAAAATAAAACTAGTATTTTTTACATAAGGATTGATTCCCACATAATAAACTGCATGAATGGAAAAAAAAATTCATTACAGTATTATCTTACTTGTATGTATTACATTGAAGTGCAAAGATTCAAGTTAACTGTAAAACTTATCACAAATCAAGCCATCTTTGAAACACCACTCATTAAATATTGGTTTTAACTTCATAATATGGCTCAAGGATAGTATTCCATAAAATAAATATGTTCTTCATATTAAATTTACAGATAGTAAGACTAGATGGGACAAAGATAAATTTTATCAGTTACAAACCATCTAGATGAGGTATTGGCATGAACCACTTCCATGACTAGCTCCTTTCATAAAACCCTAGGAGTCTGAATTATTACATAATGTTAAAGAAAGAGTAAACCCTCCTATAGAAAAATAAAAATCAATTATACCTGGAAATTGAGGGTAAACTTAGTAAATGCTTCTAAATCACAAAATAATGTGGAGTCAGAACAAAGAAAATGGATACCTGTAAGAAAGGTCAGAAGAAATTAAGTAATGGAGCCCTGTAATAATGAAAACAACACCAAAAATCAAATAACTACATAAAAAAATAATAATATTGTACCTGAATCAAGTAATAACATGTTATAAAAACCTTGGAAGCCCAACTGCAACCGACAATTGCATTAAACCAAGAAGCCAAATTTAATTTTGCGAAAGAGAACCTTCATCCTTTCGAAGGAAATGGGGTTACCTTCAAGAAATAAAATTCAAAACATGTTCCTTAGTGACTGTGGTGTGGGAAGCATGAAATAAGAAACGGTTGTTGCTGAAAATTAAATAGTTAAGGTGAGAAATTTTCAAGGAACTAGTTTAACAGGGAAACTTGAAACGAGGAACGAAACATTTATGGCAACAATTCAATGATGTTGGACAATGATATTTGAGGCTATGAAAATAGTAGCAGTCATGGGATCAACTTGTACAATAACTAAAAATAAATCGACAAGGAAAATACATTTGACGATAAAAAACCTAGGACCCTAACATTGGCTCCAGTGGGCATTGAAGCCTCCAAGCGGGGCGCCAAGAACAAAACATAGACTAGTTACCTAATCAGACCATTGGGTGATGGAGTCAAAAAATAAAAATGAAAATAAACTCACTAATTTAAAATTAACTGAATGATTGACTTTAACTTGACTGTCTAACTTACATAGGGCAGAAAATCACTGAAACATCCTCGCCTTATCCTTGGGCTTCAAATTCCAACGAAGACTTCCGACACTTACAATACTAAAATAGAAACTGGAACACTGTTGAAAAATATGCTCAAATCATTGAAATTATTCATTTTTATTTCTACACTAACTATGGAATAACTTGCTCACGCAAGTGATACAAAATTTCCAAGGAAGACAAGCAAGGAGATGATCATTCATTGAAATTTTTCTCACACTTTCCTTGAGCAGGAATAAAAATTAGAGAATGGAAACTCAAACTGTAACTGAGACTTATATTCTTGGTGTAGAAATGTTGTAAAATCTACCTTCATTGATGGTTGTAACAAATTTCTAAGAGGAACTTCAAATTCATGAAAGGTTAAAAGGTACCTTTCTTAAAATATGATGGCCAATTGTTCTTCTTCATTATATTTCTCATTTTCTTAACCTTGAATGACTTTTCCTATGTTCTCATTCTTCTCATTCACAATAAATAAAAAGGAAATATCTTGAGGAACTACAAATGGAACAATTGCATAGAGTATAATGGGAGTGTCAAGATTCAACCTTTCATGTGCTTCAGTAAAAATATGATCTTGATCTACAAAATATTTTTTGTTTGTTACAGCAAGAGGAAGATTTGTCTGGATAAAGTGTTCATTTTCATCAACAGCCCTTTCAAAGTGAAAAATCTATTACAAATGTTCATCAAAATCAGAGGATAGAACATGAATGTCATATGTAAGCACTGATTATTCATTGTAACTGATATGATTATTCTCTCATTCTTTTGAAATGTATAAAGGTTATTGAATGTCATAAACATGTTTAGGAGAAATGACATCATTGAAATGCAGATTTGTTTCATTTTCAGCCAGGGATGAAATAACTACTTGCTGCAACTTTTCAGGAAATCTTTCTATAATAGCACAAGATACTCAGAATGGAAATTCCTTACTATCTAAATATCACGTGAATTTAAGAGTTTCATTAAAGAAAATTGAACATGGTAGTATATATGATTTGACATATGAGCATAGATTTTTATTGCAAAAGTAGGATTACAATAGTATTTTTCACAGTAAAAAGGTGAGACTTTGGAAGCAATACTTGAGGCTTGTGGAAATCATACCATTGGTACGAGGGCACTTTCTTCTTAGAGCTCTTAAGGGTTCAAGAACACAAAGCTACCTGAAAAGGAAAAAAATGGTAACTTCTCAAATCCACAAGTTCCTATCATAGAAAGTCTATGCATCTACCAAAGCTTGATAAAATATTTCTTATCTCACCAGATATTTTTTATTCAAGAGATTTGACATGCATGATCTCCATAACGTAATAAAATTTGAACTAGACCAAGATAAGATACTCGACAACATTGATCACTCTATTTAAACTAAAAAGGGAAAAAAATCATAAAAATTTGATTTTACTTATAGTTCCAATGAATTTTTCCATCTCTCAAGGTATACGTGAAAGAAGGGTGGATTTTCCTGAGCCAACCATCCATACAACGACTAGGAAAGATGGACGTTTTACATAATAACTTATATTATTATGAATAATTTCTCTGTCTTCAAGAAACCACTTGAATGACCCATATACAAATGAGAAAGAACATTTAATTCCATAAGAAATATTCTCAGTAGCCTTACAATTCACCTCATATTTGTGAAGATATTATAAAATCGACAAAGAGAATTAACAACTTGTGATGTCGTAGTGAGTAGTTGCAAACAATGTTTCAAAGGTTCTTGGAGGCTGAGAATATTAAAAATTTCTAATGAAAAATAAACCTGCAATGAGCTCTATCTGCATCAATATTCATGAGCCAATTGATATAAAAAAAAAACCCCTATAAGTGATAACCACAATAGAAAAATGGTTATACCACTAGCATACATAAAAATCATGATCCAAATGTGTTATTTACCATGAGCAGAATGAACTTTCGTATGAAACCATTCATACCAGGCCCAAAACTTAATAATATTTATGTTGCGTATTGCTTCATTAGTGACCTTGATATGCTTATATTTGGAATATAGTACCTGTGTCATAAATTTCTATTGTTTAGAGGTGGCACATCGAAAAATAACTATTGCAATTACCATACAAGCTAGGCTAGCCATCACAACTAGTCAAATCACACCACAAAGATAATAATAAATGCAATGAATATATGAATTGCATTGACCAATGTTCATAACCATGTAAAACCATTTGAGTCACTATCTCCATATCAACTGACATATATTTCATAATTTTATCAATTCTATTGTTTCAATAAGAATAATTTTAAAGGGATAAATCCTTTTGGTAAACTTTAGTGAGCATAATTTTAAAGCCATAAACCCTTTTGGTAAAATTTTGAAAACAAGTAAAATTTCACCATCATGTTAAGTTTTCCACACAAAAAAAAATTGTATTAATAATTTATAGTCACTTTTGTAATATCCGTGGCTTAAGCCACCATAAAAACTCTCGTAAAATGAGTGTTGTTAAATAATTAAATATTATTTAATTTTATATAGATATTACATGAATAATATTCTTGTAATTCTTGATTATAAGAATATTTGAAGAATTATTTCTTAATTATTTTATTTATAAGAATTCATATTCTTATATGGAAATAAATTATATTTGCAAGTTGGCATATTTTATCAGTTTTAGAAATAATGAGTAATAGTTTTGGAAAAAGTATGGATAAGAGATATTTTTCTCATAAGGAAAAAGAAAATCTACCTTTAAAAATAAAAGAATAAGAGATTTATGGATTTCTTTTGTGATTTAGGAAAATCAAATTTATGCATGCTTTATGGAATGCTTTTATGATTTAAGAAAAAGATGGAATGATTTTATGATTTATAAAAGCTATTCCATTTTATTAATTAATGAGAGAAATAGAAGAGGGGAATGGGAGAGTACATGAAGAATGGAGCCAAGGAAGAGCAAGGGTATTCCAAGCATGCATCAAGAGATACATAATCATATTCTTTGAAAATCCTTTTGTTTGCATATGGGCCATGATGACATAATGATTGAATTTTTTTGCAATAAAAGTTCATGTGATAAAGAGTTAAGATTAATTCTTGAGTAAACCTCTATGCAATTTTTTTCATAGAGGAATAAGTGTCTTATTCATTGAATTATGATAATAATTCATGTGTTGTGAATTGATAAAAGATTTTCATGGCTAAATAATTTTGTGAATTGCATGAGTTATTGGAAAATAGGGTCTAAGTATGGCTTTGTATCTCCCAAACCGAAATAAATATGAAAACAGTGAAATAGGCTTTTATAAAAGAGGATGTTAGCACAAAAAACCTCTTTCATATTTTAAAATTTGTTTCCCATGTCTCGAAAACCATGTCCTAATTTTTTGTAAAAAAATGGGGTATTATTTACTATTCAAAACTGGAAAAATGAGCTCCAAAGAATCATTTTAATATTCCAAACTGTAACACCTGTGTAAAAATTGAGAGAGGTTATTTTTAACAAACCGATTAGAAACAGAAACCTCTTTGGGTTTTCCAAAAATAGTTTCAATTTGGTTGCAAACCGTGTCTAAATTTGATGACAAAAACAGGAAATTATTTAATATTTAAATTTTGAACAATGGGCATCAAAGATTCATTCAAATCTTAAAAAACATGACACCTATGACAAAATTGAGAGAGATTATTCTTATTATTTATGTTCTAAGAAAATACCTCTTTTGGTTTTATGAAATTATGTTCCATATGTTCACAATACACATCCAAATTGGATGACTAAAACAAGAAAACAGAGTGAAACATAGTGTTTCCATTTCATTTTTCAATGAGATAAGAATAATTGTTTATGTGCATATAGACATAACAATTATGCTGATGATTATTTACAAGGAATTAATTTATATAATTACCAAGTATGTTCTCATGATGCATATTCATTAAAACTTAAAGAGAAATATTGGACTCTTGAAAAGAGTATGTGCTTAGGTGCACATGAATAATTATCTAGTATATTTGATCTACTAGAAATTATTATGTGATTTTACATGCATGGGGAACTGTAGTCATGTAAAAATATATAAATAACTTATGTGAGGGCTAGCTCACATAAAACCATTGCGTAAAAGGCAATTGGTTGTGTTATTTGAGAATGATTCTGTATTCATTTTATTTCTTGCGGAAATGTTACAAATCACTCTAATATGTGAAATGATAAGAATATATTCTGTATTTTCTGCATAATAGCTATTGTGTTATATATATTTTCAAAAAATAATAATTAAGGTGTTAAATTCCTTGGAAAATAAATATATAATTATATGCAATGAAATAATTATTGTGTTAAAACTTTTCAAAAAGAATAGAAGAGAAAAATATATCCTTGTATGCATTATGGGATTAGATTCTTAGACAGGAAAAAGAGTAATCACATGCTTTATTATGTGGAATTATTTATAGAAACATATATGCTTGCATGCATGGGAAAAATATGTTTTTGAGTATTATATTTCTAGAGAAAACGAAGATGCATTCACATAATATTTATTGTGTTAGCCTTCTTTTGGGAAAAACAATATGTATTTTGCAAACCTAAAGGGATTAGCTATGGTATTAGCTTTATTTTGGGGGAATATTATGCATAGTTAATGGTTATATCTGTTGGATGAGAGGGAAATGTCACTTTGCATGTATGAAATAACAAGTGGTATGCGTTTTTCCCTTGGAAAAGAAATGTGCTTATTTTTCCATGAAATATTTATTTAGTTTCTTTTGTAAAGAAATATATGTTTTACATGCAGGAAGAACAAGATATGTTATTGCATGCACAAAACTATAACTTGTATGTTAACTTTGTTTGGAATAGAGTTGGCATTGTTATACATAATAACCATTATGAATAGATCTTGGGTGGAAAAGATGTTTTTGGAAAATAACATGTATTCACATGCATAAGTATAACATATATTGCATTAATCCATTTTGAAAATAAAACATAAGGGTAGGAAAAAAGAGAAATTTTTTGTTGGGATAGTTATCTTGAAATCTTGTTATGCATTTGCATGCGCAATATTTTTATATAGTATGTTAGCTTTCCTTTGGAAATAATATGAAAGTGAATGCAAGATTTTGTTAGTGTTTGTTAGAAAGAGGATGCTTGATAGTGATTTATTTGTTACTAATGCATGTGAAATGATGTTAAATAAGGAAATTAATGTCAATGTGGTTATGTTTTATACATGCATACAAATATTTGTTGAAGTGTCAAAGATAGAGATTGATTATTGGTTTATTAATATTTTATCTAATCATGATATCAAGTGTGCTGACGACAATAATGGAAGGAAAGAAGGATTACTTGACAAAAGGATTTTTCAAGTTTAACATTATGGAAGATAAAGAGTTGTTAGTCCATGCTGGTTTAGTAGTTCCAATTGCACAATGATCCACTGAAGGAAACAGTCTGACTACAAAGACCGAGATTGATGATTCGTGGGTAAATGGTATCATGATGATTATAATAGCTTATAGCTAGTTATGGTTCATTTAAGATTATTTTTCTATGTAATTTTTATGACAATGGTCAAGGGATGGACTCCCTTATAATCATTGAATGAGGGGTGACAACCCTCACGAGCGTTTAATAATAAACTTAAACATTTACTAGTTTTTACCCTACGGGGTTTCCAGGGTATATTGGTGTCTATTTATGTGATTGTTCATTGTGTCGTTTTCATGATGTAAATTTCTTTCATAATGTGATTTTTATATTATCAATTAGGTGATGTACTAATTGAATTAAAATGATCATGGGGTCAATGCATAGTTATAGCAGGAAATTTAAGTTAATATGCTACAACAAGGACAATTAATGGTTGTGTAACTCACTATGTTTTTTACTAAATGTTTCTCTAAGTGATGATGATGGGCATTTAAATGGTTAATGCAGAAATAAAAAGGTAATTTATAAGGTTACACATTCGTAAATGTTGAAAAAAGTTCCTAACTCCATGCATTTTCTTGCGAGGTTATCGGGGTATGTTACAAATGGTATCAAATCAAAAGGTTACAACACTGGCGCCATTTTGGAATCATTACACAAAAAGGAAGTAGAGATATGATGCTAGTGGGCATCATCTCAGGTATGATTTTAATTAAACTTGTAGTATACTATAATTAACATGAGATGCATGATCCCTGATTAATGACCGCGTGAAAGAGTAGAAAGTTACAATGTTTCTTTAAAAAAATTTATCATTAAATTTGAATATGGATGAGGATAAAAGACAATAAAACCTCTATTTTACATATGAACCATCCTGAGCACTCATTGGTTATAGTGTGGATTAATTACCAATGTTTGCATGCATAATATTAGAAAAAATTATTATGGGGCATAAGAAAAAAAAGGGAAAAAACATGACCAAAGTTACCATGCACTACTTATAAATAATGAATACATGCATGGTTGGTGTAATAACTAAATAATTTATAAGTTGGGGTTGACCCTGAAGAGGACAATGTAATGTTGAAATATATATATATATATCTATATCTATATCTATATATATATATATATATATATATATTTGAATAAAACTCTTTAGTTGTTAAAAATAAGCAATGTGTAATGTTGAAATATATATATATATATATATATATATATATATATATATATATTTGAATGAAACTCTTTAGTTGTTAAAAATAAGCAATGAGTGAAGTAGAACTGACATAGTGAACTTAAAATCAATGAAAAAGCATAGTAGCATAATTGTGGGTTCTTTTTCTTCATTTAGAGTTGTAGAGGAAAGTTTGCATTCCATGTGTTCGACAAAAAGTGGTAATTGAGATCCACAGTTTTGTTGTTTTAAATAATTGCATCCGTGGAAGTTTTGGATGTGATTAATCTTAACATGAAGGGGTTTTCATACCTTGATATCATGTAACCCTCATTTTGATTCCAAGAAAAAGTTATTTTTAGACTTGGATCCATAATTTGGTCGATTTTTTTATATAAATTCTAGTTTAACTATCTCTATAATATTTTAAACATATTTATAGAAATTTATTTCATGTCTGCTAACTAGTCCCTCAATCCCAAATATTTTTTAGATTGTCTCATTGACCATAGATTTCATTCTTGCAAGTTGTTGTTATAATTCCAAGACGGATGTATATTGCATGCTTGCAAACTGTTTTTTGGAATGTCGAATTGGTTGTATATTGTATGCTTGCACACTATTTGATAAAAGTCTACAGTGGTTGTAGATTGCATGATTGCAAATTATTTTTCCAAAATTCCTCAATGGATTGCTTACATGGTTGCAAGCTAATGGTAAGAAAATAAAAAAAATCACATTTTCTGTCCTAGTGTTCAATGGGACTGTTAGTTCTCTACAATATTGATGGTTGCTAAGGTGAGACCTTAAATAAAGTATAACTCTATGGTATGCAAGATATGTTAATGTATTTTTTTCTAAGTTACATGATTATTAGTATGTGGAAATTAGGAATGTATACCACCTATATTACATGCGATGAATTGTTGCCAATGTTCTTTGACAAATTTTGTGGGCCCCATGTTGAGGGTCAAGTATAGATGTGCGGTCTATATAAATATTCCTTTGCTATAATGATAATATGAAATGGACAATTATGTAAATTACAGTGGATTTTTAGACATTGACTACTTTTATACATTGAATTTTTGTTGGATTCAATGGCTATGGAAGATATGCTGGGATTGATGTAATGAGGTAATATTTTATTTTATTAAGTTAATGAATACTTTGGTTGGGATCTTCAGGAAATAACTCTATATTTTTAGAAGACTTCTTGCCAGCTTATGAAAAGCTATTGGTGGTTAAGTTCATCTTGGACCTTCCCTAAAAGTCTCCTAAAAATCCCTAGGAGAAAATAATAAAGAGGAAAATATTAACATAATGGGAGACAAAGATTATGTTAATGAATTAGTTGGAGATAAATACAAAGTGGGGTAAAATAAAGCATAGTGGGAGAGAAAGGCATGCTTTAAAGAAAAGGAAGAGTATATTTTTTGAAAATATAAAACAAAAAGGCCTAGGCAAAAAGGTTGGCAGACCTTAAAGCAAGATGTTGCTAAAAATCTGCTGGGAAGAAATCACGAAGGAATCAATGAGGTTGTTAATTCTAGTGGCAAGTAGATCTTAGCTTGGTGGGTAACTATTGGAGATAGTTCACGGTTGGGTGGAATATGCTCGGTTCCTCAATAACTCCCAAAAATTAAGTACGGTTAGATGAAATTATTTCTATGTTTTGTTACTGATTTTAAAATTATCTAAATATGTTGGATGTTAGAATAGACTGTAAATTGCATGACTCAAAGTTGTTGCATATGTTATAGCTTTGCATGGATGATATATTAAATTATCTTAGCAACAATTTCGATGAAATAGGTTATGTTTTTATGAGCAAATGAACATGTCATAAATGACTTATCTATATCCATGCATAGAGGAAATAAATTGAAATATATAGGTGATTGAAATAACTCATGTTAGATAAAATAATGAGTTGTTGAACTTTAAATTCCTAACACAATAGAGGAAAATGGCTGGAGATTAATGCCATGAGTTTGAATTTGAATGAATTACTGTGGGAGAGAAAGACAATAATTTTCAAATGAAATGGCTGGAGATAAATACCATGAGTTTGAATTTGATTGAAATTATTGTGGGATAGAAAGACAGGAATTTGAAAAAATATTAGTGGGAGAGAAAGACTAGTGTAACTACTAAATAAAATACAACATGCACTTGATAGATATTTTCTTATCATTTTGATGATTAAAGGGATAAGTTCACCTTGAGTTTTTCGTGGAATTATTATGATTTAAGTATTCTTTTACATTGCCTAAAAAAAATTGGTAATGAAAATTAAAGGTTAATGTTCCAACAAGAGAAGAACATCGAGGATGATTTTCTCTTTAAGGGTGGGAGTTTGTAATGTCCCTGGCTTAAGTCACCGTAAAAACTCTCGTAAAATGAGGGTTGTTAAATAATTAAATATTATTTATTTTTATATTGATATTACATGAATAATATTCTTGTAATTCTTGATTATAAGAATATTTGAAGAATTATTTCTTAATTATTTTATTTATAATAATTTATATTCTTATATGGAAATAGATTATATTTGCAAGTTGGTATATTTTATGAGTTTTAGAAATAATGAGTAATAGCTTTGGTTTTAGAAATAATGAGTAATAGTTTTGGAAAAAGTATGGATAAGTGATATTTTTCTCATAAGGAAAAATAAAATCTACCTTTAAAAATAAAAGCATGAGAGATTTATGGATTGCTTTTGTGATTTAGCAAAATCAGATTTATGGATGCTTTATGGAATGATTCTATGATTTAAAAAAAATGCTGGAATACTTTTATGATTTATAAAAGCTGAAATTATTTTATGATTTATAAAAATATGGGATGCTTTTATGATTTATAAAGGCTATTCAATTTTATTAATTCTATTTATTATAAGCCTATGAGAGAAATAGAAGAGTGGAATGGGAGAATACATGGAGAATGGAGCCAAGGAAGAGGGAGTATTCCAAGCATGCATCAAGAGATAAGTAACCATATTATTTGAAAATCCTTTTGCTTGTATATGAGCCATGATGATATAATAATTGAATTTATTTGCAATAAAAAGTTCATGTGATAAAGAATTAGGATTAATTCTTGAGTAAACCTCTATAAAAAAAAATTCATAGAGGAATAAGTGTCTTATTCATTGAATTATGATAATAATTCATGTGTTGTGAATTGATAAAATATTCTCATGGCTAAATAATTTTATGAATTGCATGAGTTATTGGAAAATAGGGTCTAAGTATGGCTTTGTATCTCCCAAACCGAAATAGATATGAAAACAATAAAAGAGGTTTTTATAAAAGAGGATGTTAGGACAAAAAGCCTCTTTCAGATTTTAAAAATTAGTTTTCCATGTCAAAAAAAACATGTCCTAAATTGTTGTAAAACAAAGGGGGATTATTGATTATTTAAATATGGAAAAATGAGCTTCAAAGATTCATTTGAATCTTCCAAACCATAACACCTGTGTAAAAATGGAGAGGTTATTTTTAATGAACCCATTAGAGACGGAAACCTCTTTTTGTTTTCCAAAAATAGTTCCATTTGGTTCGAAACTATGTCTAAATTTGATGACAAAAACATGAAATTATTTAATATTTAAATCTGGAATAATGGGCATCAAAGATTCATTCGAATCTTAAAAAACATGACACCTGTGACAAAACTGAGAGAGGTTATTCTTATTATGTATGTTCCAAACAACAACCTCTTTTGGTTTTATAAAATTATTTTCCATATGTTCACAATACGCATCCAAATTGAATGACTAAAACAGGAAAAACAGAGTAAAACATAGTGCTTCAACTTCATATTTCAATGAGATAAGAATAATTTCTTATGTACATACAGAAATAAAAATTATGCTGATGATTATTTACAAGGAATTAATTTATATAATTACCAAGTATGTTCTCATGATGCATATTCATTAAAATTTAAAGAGAACTATTGGACTCCTGAAAAGAGTATGTGCTTAAGTGCACATGAATAATTATCTATTATATTTGATGTACTAGAAATTATTATGTGATTTTACATGCATGGGGAGCTGCAGTCATGTAAAAATATATAAATAACTTATGTGAGGGGCAGCTCACATAAAACCATTGCGTAAAAGGCAATTGGTTGTGTTATTTGAGAATGATTTGGTATTCATTTTATTTCTTGAGAAAATGTTACAAATCACTCTAATATGTGAAATGATAAGAATATATTTTGCATTTTCTGCATAATAGCTATTTTGTTATATATATTTTGGAAAAATAATAATTCAGGTCTTAAATTCCTTGGAAAATAAATATATAATTATATGCAATGAAATAATTATTGTGTTAAAACTCTTCAAAAAGAATAGAAGAGAAAAATATATCCTTGTATGCATTAAGGGATTAGATTCTTAGAGAGGAAAAAGAGTAATCACATGCTTTATTATGTAAGATTATTCAGAGAAACATATATTCTTGCATGCATGGGAAAAATATATTTTTGAGTATTAGATTTCTAGAGAAAAGGAAGATGCAATCACATAATATTTATTGTGTTAGCCTTCTTTTGGGAAAAATAATATGTATTTTGCAAACCTAAAGGGATTAGCTATGGTATTAGCTTTATTTTGGGAGAATATTATGCATAGTTATTGGTTATATCTTTTGGATGAGAGGTAAATGTTACTTTGCATGCATGAAATAACAAGTGGTATGGGTTTGACCCTTGGAAAAAAAATGTGCTTATTTTTCCATGAAATATTTATTTAGTTTCTTTTGGAAAGAAATATATCTTTTACATGCAGGAAGAACAAGATATTTTATTGCATGCACAAAAATATAACTTGTATGTTAACTTTGTTTGAAATAGAGTTGACATTGTTATACATAATAACCATTATGAATAGATCTTCCGTGGAAAAGATGTTTTTGGAAAAGAACATGTATTCACATGCATAAGTATAACATCTATTGCATTAGTCCATTTTGAAAAGAAAACATAAGAGTAGGCAAAAAGAGAAATTGCTTGTTGGGATAGTTATCTTGAAATATTTTTATGCATTTGCATGCACAATATTTTTATATAGTATGTCAGCTTTCCTTTGGAAATAATATGAAAGTGCATGCAATATTTTGTTAGTGTTTGTTAGAAAGAGGATGCTTAATAGTGATTTATTTATTACTAATGCATGTGAAATGATGTTAAATAAGTAAATTAATGTCAATGTGGTTATGTTTTATACGTGCATAAAAATATTTGTTGAAGTGTCACAAATAGAGATTGATTATTGGTTTATTAATATTTTATCTAATCATGATATCAAGTGTGTTGATGACAGCAATGGCAAGAAAGAATGATGACTTGAGAAAAAGATTTTTCAGGTTTAACATTGTGGAAGATAAAGAGTTGTTAGTCCATGCAGGTTTAGTAGTTCCAATTGCATGATGATCCACTGAAGGAAACAGTCTGACTACAATGACATAGATTGATGATTCGTGGGTAAATGGTATGATGATGATTGTAATAGCTTATAGCTAGTTATGTTTCGTTTAATATTATTTTTCTATGTAATTTTTATGACAATGGTTGAGGGATGGACTCCCTTATAACCATTAAGAGAGGGGTGACAACCCTCACGACTGCTTAATAATAAAATTAAACGTTTGCTGGTTTTCACCCTACGGGGTTTCCAGGGTATATCGGTGTCTATTTATGTGATTGTTCACTGTGTCATTTTCATGATGTTAATTTCTTTCATGATGTGATTTTTATATTATCAATTAGGTGATGTACTAATTGAATTAAAATGATCATGGGATGGATGCATAGTTATAATAGGAAATTTAGGTTAATATGCTACAACAAAGATAATTAATGGTTGTGTAACTCACTATGTTTTTTACTAAATGTTTCTCTAAGTGATGATGATGAGCACTTAAATGGTTAATGTGGAAATATAAAAGGTAATTTATAAGGTTACACATTCGTAAATGTTGAAAAAAATTCCTAACTCCATGCATTTCCTTGCGAGGTTATCGGAGTATGTTACAACTTCAGAAAACATAGCTAGAAACAATACAAATTCAAGTGTCATTCCATTGTACAAAAAAACCTCTTTGTTTGTGGCTATATCTATAAATCTCTATATTATAAGGGGCCTGACATACATCACAAAATATTTTACAAAAGAGAAAATATAAGTGAGACTAAATTGCTTCTAGAAAGACCATAATATAGCACATACAAAACAACATCATCTTTACTGCAACTTTGATTGGAGAAGAGAAGCAACACTTTCAACTCTATCTTGAGGTATACTCATAAGAATATCCTAAAAATTAATGGCATACTTTTTCCCAATGGCGAATAAAGAATTCAACCACGAAAAGTCAAGCTGAGTTTTATTTTAGGAGAAAGAGTATTTTATCAGTTAACATATTTTCAGAAAGTGGACCAAAATTTTCTATCACTTCTACCTTCTTAAAGCATTTGATAGAAATGACCAGAAGTGTTAAGATTAGTGGGAGATTCACAAACAATATGGAATCATCAAATATGCTATGAAATTAATGGGAATTTTCACTCATCGACAAAACAACGCGTGGAAGCATTTCATATACCCACATGATGAAGCTATACATCCACCATATTATCAAAATAAAATGATGTGAATATGGTGGAGACCTCTTCTCAAGACTGATAGCAATAAGAAAAAGTAACCATATGAGAAAAAATAGCATGAGGTTGTATACCATGATAAGAAACCCAAGAATGAACAAGAATATCCATTGAGAAATTTATGCTTATAATTATTGTAATTATTTGAGCAATAAGTAAATCGGTTGTGGTTGAGCCTTTAATCTTTTATTGGCCATGCACTTGTTGGCCATGCACTGTCCAAAAAAAATTTCTTTAACTTTAAAAAGAATTGTAGTTTTTGGCTCTTCCTAATGTATTTCTTCTATGGAAATCTTTATCTGTACTTTTTGCTTGACATTTTTAATGTCTTTTTCTCCATAAAGAATGCAAAATTTTATTTTCCTGCTACTCACAATAGCCAAGTCTTTTAGTGGAAGTAGCTCATGAACTTATTAACTCCTTCAATTCTTTGAAACCTCACTAAACCTTTCACTTATATCATTTATTAGTTAGAGGTAGAGATAAACATGAAAACAAAAGACAAATAAGTACACAATATTTTGTTTCAATAAATAAGTTTTATCCATTAATTATTTTCTCATGTACGTCCACCAAGCTGCTGCTACTCCCTCTTCTTACTTCACATTACAATGACCCAACATGAGTATATAAGCACTAAACTTTCTAAATATTGAATCATGCAAACTCTAACTTTCTTTTCCTCATGCAAACTTTGACTTGAAGCTTTAACTAAACTTTTATAACTTTACTTTAACCGAAATCGACATTTTTTTTCCTTAACTTAAATTTTCTTGACAAAAAATATTTTTTTTTACTCTTACTCACTTAACTCTTAATATTAGACTTAACTTGTTTTCCTTCACATACCGTAACTCTTTAAACATTGCATGCATATACGAGTACTTACTATTTGTATCAACTGAAATTATTTTGATATGAAAATTTTTTGATCGATGGAAATAAATCTAGTAAAATTGGGGAAATAAATCAACTAGGAAATTACTATTTGTATCACCTGCAATGATTTTCATGTGAAAATTTCTGATTGATGGAAATAAATTAACTAGTAAATTTGGGGTAACAAATCAACTTGGAAATTTGGGGATAGGTTTGTACCAATTGTGTGTTCTTATAATTTAAAGTTCTATGTGAGATTAGAGTTTGCTTGGTTGTAACTCATTTTTATATTTGGCAATTGTTATGTAAATTGGGTTGTGATTCTATAATATTAATTTCATTCATCTCATTTTCATATTGGTTATATTAAGGGATAATTATATAGAATGTTTATCTACGTGTTTCAATAATTAAATTGTCATGCCAATTGGGTTGTGATTCTATAATATTATTTTCATTCATCTCATTTTCATATTGGTTATATTAAGGCATAATTATATGGAATGCTTATCTACATGCTTCAATAAGTATTAAACTTATGAATTTTAATAATCGTGAAATATAAAAAGTGATGAGATGAAATGAGTGAGGATGAACCAAAAGCCTATAGTGATGGGCCATATTGGTGCACTAAGTCAGCCTATGATGTCGGTGACTATAAGGCCATGGCCATGATTATTTAGTTTAAATTAAAATCTATACTAGAGGTACTCTTTCAACCTCCCTCATAATTTCTTTATATATATCTCTATTAAGAGAGGAAGATAAATCACATACTTATTATTCCCTAGTTGGAAATGATATCAATTACGAATATTAATTATTTACTTCATAATGCAGTCATGGTTTTCTAAACTACATTTTGAATACATATTTTTTTACCCTATTAATAGTAAGTTTAGAAGAAATTAAATGCTAAAATATTATCTAAGAAATAATTATTATTATTATTATTTATCTCTTTGAAATACTTGTTGAGTAGTGAATAAAATTAAGATGTGTGTATAAGATATATGCAAGAATCAAATTTTTAACTTTTCATTTAGAAAGAAAAAATGAAAGCTTAATATATGGCATATATTGATGAATTATTTAATTATTTTTATGGTTATATTGTGTGTAATTTATATCAAATTTTTAGTTGAATTAATTTAAATTTTTAGACATGTTTAAAAAATAAATAATTCTAGTTCATGGAATGTAATTCAATTGAAAATATCCTTGTTACTAAGTATTGTGTAAAAATAGGAGATTCAAAGTTCAAATCCCTGTGAACTGAGTTGACAATCATCTTGTTATAAAGTATTATGTAAAAACATGAGATTCAAGGTTCAAATCCTCGTGAAATCAATTGACAATCAACTTGTTGTGAATTATTATGTCAAAATATGAGATTCAAAGTTCAAATCGAGGTGAACTTAATTGAAAATCACCTTGTTATGAATTATTATGTAAAAACATAAGATTCAATGTTCAAATCGTTACTAGTATATAGTTTTAGAATATGGTAGATATATTGTAATTTTTTTGAAATCAAATTATAAAATTATGAGTTTTATGCAAATTTTTAATATAATTTTGAGTTAAATGTACAACAAATTATATACCTAAAAATTAGTTAAAAATATTCTAGCTTTTCAAAATCTTATATTTTAATTTTATAATAAATTAAAAAAATAATATAATTAGCATATTGTAATATAATATTTAATTAAAAATGATTAATGAAAAAGGAAAAATATAGAATAAAAAAAAGAAATAGATATGATTAAATTTCATGTGGTTTTAATATCTATTTTTAAAAATAGAAAATATAATTATCCCTTACCAACTCACGAAATCTCTGTGCAAACTTATAGAATACAATAATTGTATTATCAAAGAAGGAAGGGACACAGGAGGAATTGACGTCCAAGAAATCTTGACCTTAAAATTTGTAGATTTCTTCAAAGTTTGTTACCCCACAAAAGGAAGAGCCCAAATATCATTGTCTTTCTATATGATAATGTGAATGGTAAGTGAAATAACAGGCTTGGTAGAGGTGTGAGATATTAGTATCATGCATTCTATTAGACTTAGGGTGCACTTTTAGAGTCAATTTTGCAGGTGTTAGATAATATGGTTTTAGATAATATGGGTTCATTTTGATATGGTTTCTTCTTAATTATTAACTCTCTTATTTATCATTGTCTTAAGTGAGCATAGTCTTAAATATCAAGTTTTCTCTTGAAATATTTTGTCTCAAATTGTTTTTGTCTTAAATATAAAGTTTTTTCTTAAACAAATTTTCTCTTAAACTTCATATTAAATTTTAATGTAGAATAAATAAAATAAAAGGTGACTTTTTAAGTAAAAATATTTCTTTTGTCTTAAAAATTCCTTTCGTGTAGTAGTGTTTCATCGTTCTACCTTGACTATTAAAAGTGACTGTGTTTCTCTCCAAAATATTTTTCACTTGGACTCTACTTGACCACCATCAATTGTTTCATTAATTCGTTTATGTTTCTCTCCAAAATATTATGCACTTCGACTCTACTTGACCACAATAAATTGTTCCATTAATTCGTTTTCCTGCTTGGAATCTACTTGACCGCAATCAACTGTTCATTAACTTTAACATTGGTTCCATCTAAAAATCAGAAAATGATGGCCACTGTGAATTATGCTCATCCAGATGTTGTAAATAATAGACTCTGCAAATACTTAGATGTGATATATATTGAGAGATGAGAAGACAGTGATCTTTTTCACAACACATAACACACGCTTTCATATTATTCATCACAACAGTTACATATATATAGGACATAACACACTGACTTCAACACATTTAGATTATGACTCCAACTCATTACATAGGAACCAAAAACTTATAGACTGACATCTAGCGACTCACAATGACAACTACACATCACAGGAAAGAATTACTTCCAACACTCTCTCTTAATACTTACATGGAAAACACATATTACAACAACAATATGATATCCTCCTGACCAAATAGTGTTCATCATAACTCACATTCATTCTAGAATCTCGAAAATATCGTTATTTCTTCACCAAAACATATTTGAGTTGTTGAGATACATTTGAAACATAACTACCTCTGACCTTCATTGAAGAACTTTGTATGGTTGACACTTCTTGACTACCTTGAAGAATAGACTAGATACTAAATATCTCTAGGGCCATGCTTCCATCCTAATAGTGTGCATCGAACAACATACTTCTAGTTAGATAGGTAACTTTTCTATGTGTTTAGCTTATCCAATAGTCCATCATACAACTGGTTTTTTTTTACATACACTTATATACTCACAAAAATATCATACAACTAATGTTTTTGAAGCCCGAAACACAACAAGACTCATCAACATATAACATAGTCACACAAAAAAAATCAATAATATGTTCTCTTAGCACCTAAGCACTTATAGAACTATAAACTTCAAAAATGTTTTGTTGTTCATTAACTTGTCTTTCCATTCTAGAAATAAAAGCATAAGAACTTTGTACACCAATTTAATTGAACAATAGAAAAGAAACCCAACCAACACCAATCTTGTAGGCATCACGATAAAATATATATATTACGCTGCCACCATGTCCCCTTAATTTGAATCCATCCACGAGGGAGATGTCTTAACCGTCTTGATCAATATACGCACTTAAGTGTATTCAAAAAGTGTTGGAGAGGCTCTTTCAAGACTCTACATTAGAGCACACTGTCACAACTTCTTGTTTGAGGCTTTGACTGCTCGAAGTGGACCCGAAAAGCACAGATCCACGATTCTTTCGGCACTTGTTTCACACAGTTATGGGATGAATCATCAGAGAAAACAATCCTCATTTGGTCGTCTCTCAAAAATGGAATGATGTAACGCATGGAATGATGTAACGCACTCAGGCAACCACTTCTGGGTTTGGATAAATGAATCAAATGACCCTTTACAAGCACGACCATGAGCAACCATTATAATCTGCAATTCTTTCATCTTTAGATTCAAACTCTCAACATAGATCTTGGCCCTCTTTAGCAATAAGGATATTGCTTCACACGCTCAGTATGTCTGAACCTATACACAAAGTTCATCGTTAACGAATGGAATGCACATACTTCCACACTTCAATTTTTTGTTAGATCTTTTTATTCTCCTCGACACAGATACTTGCTCCCATCGTATATTCCTTGTCCTCGCTCGCGGCATCGCCGGTCTCGTATTTTTGGTAATTTACAGGCTCAAGCTGCCCAAAAAGGGAATCCATCCCATGACGAACAAGCCTTTCTCCCACCTGATTTTCGAGACATTAGCTCCGCCCTAGGTATCCCACTTTACAGAAGCCGCAGTTGGATGCTTCAAGGACAAGATGCTCCATATCTTGACCAAGAAACACCCAAAAGAGACAATCTAGCGTACAATGTCCCTAATTTGCTATATCTTCAATATGTTTTGTTGTCACCATTTATGTTCTACATCCCCGAGAGCGATGTGCAACACATAAATCTTTACAAACAACAAATATGGACCGTAGAAGGAAACAAATAATCACCCACACAAAAATCTCACACTCTATGCTAATCTATTTACAGAGTGATTAAAATCAATACTCTGTAATATCCTCCTCACCCTCCCTTGATGCAGTCAAGCCTGTACAGGCTTTCATACCAAAATACAAATTGAGAGATGAGGACAGAGTGATATTTTTCACAACACAAAATACACACTTTAATATTACTCATAAGAAAAGTTACATATATAAGATATAACACACTTACTTCTATATATCGAGATCATAATTCCAACTCATGACATAGGAATCAAAAACTTGTAAAATGACACCTAGAAAACTCACAATGACAAATACACATATATATAACACACTTACTTCTATATATCGAGATCATAATTCCAACTCATGACATAGGAATCAAAAACTTGTAAAATGACACCTAGAAAACTCACAATGACAAATACACATAACATCAGAAGCATTACATCCAACAAAGTGAACTTACCACATAACACCTTGAAAATATGGATCTCTTTTACTCTTTGTATTTAATACGAAAAAGTTTTCCGTGAAATTTTCTTAAATAATTTTATCTTCCTTAAACATTTGGTTTTCTTCCTCACATCAAAATTCATGAAAGTAATACCAGCATTTAGACTTTTAGTCCGACTTCATCGGCATCAAGGCTTCAAGTTCCTAAATAATTTTCTCCATTAAAAACTTTCACACATGTTCTTTCAATACCCTTTAGATATTTCTCTCATTTGATTTTCTTTAATTCGTTTTTCATCTGGAGTTTCTTTGGCGATCAAACAATATTGTTAATTGAGACTTGTTTATTTAAGTAAATCACATGCATAGAGGTTGTAAATTTTCATATATAAGGGAAACGAGAATTAGAACGACCTGTTTTTCTTGGTGTTTTCAATGAATATTATAATGGTGCAACTTGCAAGTTGACTTTTAAAACTATATATTTTAACATGCGGAAACAACTTTCTATATGTGAAGCATATCCCAAACTCAAAACAACTCTCTGTACCATGGAAAATGATCCAGAGAAAACTTACTATGTGCAGCATATCCCAAGCCCAAAATAATATTCATCTACCATGGCAAATGATCCAGAAAAATCTTTGGAATTCTGGAGCTAAAATGAAGCTCTCATAAAATTAGCAAAAACACATTAACTATATTTAATATATTCGCTCTGGAATTCTGGAGCTAAAGTGAAGCTCTCATAAAATTAGCAAAAACACATTAACTATATTTAAAATATTCAATTATTAACTATATTTAAAATATTCAATTATTCAATGCATTCTGTATACCATTCAATGTCGCCAATTATTAAATCTATTCAGTATAATTTGTAAGGCCTATATCTCGTTTATTTTGATTAATTTCTACGTTTTTTTGCGTTTAATTTGTCCGTTTTAATTATTTGGTGCTAATAGATCTCGCTTAAAAAAAACCCAAAATTTTCAAATTTATTTAGAAGTAGAATCCAATCACTATTTTAATTTTTTAATTAACATGTTCTAATATTTATGGTTATCTGATATTTACAGGTGTCTGTAATTATGGCCTCATTTTGTTGCCAAAGTGCGGTGAATCAAACGAAAATAAAAACCCTTATCATTAGCGGAGCCTTTAAAGGCCCTTTGATATATAACCCAAAACAGAAGGAAAAACCTTGATTACTGATGTCAATACCTAATTACGTATACCTAAATTTGATGCCAACGTGTGTATAGCTTGTAATCTAGGGTTAGTTCAATGCCGCCTTCTGCGTCAATTTAATGTCAAAAATGTTCTCCATTACTCTGAGTATCTATTAGGTTTACTAGATAAATTAGGTTTGCTAGTTTTATTAGGGAGGCTAATTTGGGAATAATATTATATTAATATGAATATGAATAGATTAATATCTATATTATATTTATATTAATATGAATATATTAATATAGTATGTTTTTGTTATAAATTTATTAGCTTATATCAATCACATGGTTGTTTTACTATACAAAAAACTCAATATGTTTTTGAAAAATCACTTTTAAAGTGATTATTTTAGTTATAACATGAAAGATATTTTTTTGGCTTATATCAAACATTTTTAGAAATATGATTTTGCTAGTTTTACCCATATGATTGTGCTAATTTTATTATAAAACAGTGAAATGTAATAAATCAAGCTCCTTTACTAACAATTACAAATTTAGTAAAAAATGTCGAACATCAACGCAAGTGTATTGTAATTTTAATGATCTCTATGTAATTGTAAGCCAATTTAACTCAGAAACATGCTAATCAAAGTCGTAAATAGATAATTGGAACTTTCCACCCTACCATTTTTTCATGAATAACAAACCCCAAAAAAACTACAAAGAGAAGAATCGATAATTGGAACTTTCTACCCGACCATTTTTTCACGAATAACAAACCCCAAAAAGAAACCAATAAAACAATCTAGATTATAATAACGCGTTGTGACATAACCTAACACACTCACTGAAGAAATAAATAATTTCGATCTGAAAAAATAACAAAAATCAGAAACTATTTCAGAAAACAGTATTAAATCGTCACAACCCACATCATAGAAGAAACGAAGAACCCATCTAGGATTGTCACCCATTCCTATAGAGCTCTTGAAAGTCTTTCTTTTGATTAAACCCCAAAAACACCACAAAGAGAAAAAGAAAATCATAAAACAATCTAGATTATAATAACGCGTTGTGACATAACCTAATACACTCTCTGAAGAAATAAATAATTTCGATCTGAAAAAATAACAAAAACCCACATCATAGAAGAAACGAAGAACCCATCTAGGATTGTCACCCATTCCTATACAGCTCTTGAAAGTCTTTCTTTTAATTAATTTTGGAAAGTGCCTCGTTCGCAAAAAGGACTCCAAAGTCTTCCTTTTAATTAATTATAAATAGATTACAAACAAGATGCATTTACCATAAAGTCTTTCTTTTAATTAATTTTGGAAAGTGCCTCGTTCCCACAAAGGACTCCAAAGTCTTCCTTTTAATTAATTATAAATATATTACAAACAAGATGCTGTCCAATGTTTTGCATTATATATATATATATATATATATATATGTCATATTTTAAATAATAATCAACGTACCCTGCCCCAGGTAATCTGTTCCGGTTGTTCGGTAGCTATGCATAATTTTTAAGAAAACAAATATTTTACTGCAGGGCCACGTTACTCTAGAGGGGTTTTCATAGAGGAGTTTTCATTGGCGGTTAAGTGACAACTGAAATCAAACACCTCCCTTATTTCCACTGCCATAGACCCATAAATGCGCTCAGGCACAGAATCCCTCCGTCTGATCAAAACTGTAGATCATCGTGCGGTGTGGTCGTCCCTCCTTCGGATAAAGGAGAAAACACATGGTCGCACCGGCCATTCTAGTAAGCACACTATCTTTTACGCGTGAACACGTTTTCCACGCGGTATTATCGGTTTAATGTTCACCTCTGGCTATATATACAACACCACATCCCAACACCTCCTCAATCTAATCTGCTCAGAAATTTGAGTATTGTGAGAGGGTACATGTCAGTTTCCGCACCTCCATTCAATCCATCGTGATTCAATTCAATTCTGTTTTCATCAGTGAAAGGGTGTACGAGTCAGTTTCTGAATTTCGTCTCAGTCCGTTGTAATTGAAATTTTGGAAACGATGTCTGAGAATAAACACCAGCACCCCCATCATTTCCACCACCATCAGAAGGAGGAGGAGAGCCAGAATGCAGCCCCAGAGGTGACGCCGTACGAGAAGGCGGTAAAGGAGGAAAAGCGTCATAAACAAATGGAGCATTTAGGGGAACTGGGAGCAGTGGCTGCTGGAACGTTTGCACTGGTACCATATATATCTCTTATTCTGTAATTTTTAATTAGTCATTAAACTACATCAAGCGAAATGATATATTTTCTGGATTTATAGAGTATACATTCTGAAATTTTTATTAAATCGATAAACTTGATCAAGCGAAAAGATATATTTTCCAGATTCATAGAGTTTAAAAATACAATTATAGGATTACTAATTATGTCCTGCGGTATGCAGCACGAGAAGATTCATAGAGTTTAAAAATACAATTATAGGATTACTAATTAGGTCCCGCGGTATGCAGTACGAGAAACATAAAGCAAAGAAGGATCCAGAAAACGCGCACAGACACAAGATTGAGGAGGAGATCGCAGCAACAGCAGCAGTGGGAGCAGGGGGCTATGTCTTCCACGAGCATCACAAAAAGAAGGAATCCAAAAAGGAAGTGAAAGATCACCACTTATAGCAACGTACGAACGCAATTTAAATAATATTCGCTCCTCCCTGAAAGTAACTTGTTACGTTGGGACTGATTTCAGCTTTCTTCGTTTCTTCCACCGTTTTGTGATCGTAATAAGCAGTGTAATGTGAATAAGTAACAATACGATGGAACTGCTGTTATTAATCTTTGTATGAAGCTTCTGATTCGAAGCGCACCATTTAAGTTTTTCCCAGTGTTGGACTTAATGTGTAGATCGTGTCTGTTTCCGCTATGGTTGGGGTTTGTATAAATTGTGGCCTTTGTGTTTTAATAATTTTAGATTGCCAAATCAATTTTAGTGTTCCAACATTATTTTTCTTATATCGCATTCGGAAAAATCCCCTTGAGTTAGCGGCCACCGTGGGAAACAGTGATCTGACAGCTTTGCTGTTTTGACGCGCTTAATTAAGTAAGCTAATTCTCCGGTTTCTATTTTTATATATATTTGCGGTCCATTGCATTGCGAAAATTCCCTTTAGTGAGTATTTGCGGTCCATTGCACTGGGAAAATTCGCTTAGTGAGCGGACGTTGTCTAAAATAGTTATCTAAACTGATTTGATGATCTAACCTCTTTTGATTCAATTGCTTAATTAAGCTAATCTCTTGATAATAAAGCGTAATTAGAAGAATTTTTTTAAGATTTAGTGTTTTTTTGAACAAAGTTGACCTGCATATGTGTTGAGTTGATTTACATATGTGAAATCATAATTTTATATAATATAAGCAAAGGTTTATGTTAATTTTGCGTTTGCGAAGCAGGATATAAGTTCTCAACGTGCAATTTTTTTGTGTTTAAAATATGAAAGAAAGTTGTGCCACAAAAGAATTTATTGATAAATCTAGTTCTTAATTTTATTATTTAAATTTATAAAAATTTTACATTTCTTTATTTTATATATTATAAAAGTATTCTTATTTATTTTATATATTATAAAAATATTTTTATTTATTTTATATATTATTAAGGTATTCTTATATTTAATTTTATTATATTTATAATTTTGTCTTAACAAATATTAAAAATATTTTAATTTAATTTTGAAAAAGTGATATGTTTATATATATAAATTTACTTTGACAAATATTAAAAATTTGTTAATTTAATTTTGAAAGGTGATATATTTAACTTTGATGATATATATTGACATATAAATAACATAGAAAAGAAATCTCATTCTAAATGTTGAGTTTTTATAGGCTTATTATATGCAATTCTAAAATAAAATACTCATTTACTAATTATATATATATATATATATATATATATATATATATATATATATATATATATATATTTTATTAATTATATTTATTAAATTTATATATGCTTATTAATTATATGCGAGGTGTACTAAATTTATTTTGTTTATAAGTTTGTTTATATTACCTTTTGGAATAAAGTTCTTAGAATTTATAATTTTTAATAAAAGATTTCTGTAAATTTCTTATAATTAATAAAAAAATTAAAATAATTTCATTAAAAAAAATTCTTTTATTTATTTATTAATAAATAATGTTTATTTAGTCAAATTTAATTGTTATATTATAACGACTAAATTTTTTTATCTTCATTTATTTAAGTTGATGTCAATATATTGTTCTTCATTTTTTCCTTACCATGAACCACACTAGATAATTTGAAACACTTGGAAAAACTTTGATGATGTGTAACACCCCATAATGACAAAGAATTAATGTTAGTACATTTATTTTTTTTAATTACCATATGCGAATGGGTTCTTGAAGCCTAGTGTAACTTTTCTTAAGTAACTAATTATACATTAATACTATTTTTAATTTTTTTATAGTATTCTTTCAGTAATAATCACATCTAAGTGAAAAAAAAAAACTAGTTTTAATACAAAAATATTGGAAATTCAAGAGGGTTGATCTTTAACGAATTATAACCTCGTTAAAAATTTACCACTTTCTTCCAAATTACCACTTTCTTCCCTCGACATAAAATCTAAATATCACAGAGAAGAAGAATTATGCTTTCTTGGAGCATAAGGACATGAAAGAAAGTAAGTTTGTGGAATTGGTAGGACATTGTTATGGAAGAAATCCTAAGCTGGACTTGAGCCAGTGGAGAACTCTGATACAAACAATACTGAGATGATATTAAATTGAACTATAGTCTTGATACCTATTACCTGACTCTAATAAAAATGGATTACCTGACTCTAATAAAAATTGTTGACCTTCTCAAGTTTGGGTGGATCACGTGGATCACTTCAGCACTATTGACATTCTTGGAAACTCGCGAAAGAAATAAGTGGTTTTGTCTCAATATGTATGTTTTCCTAGTTTCATTATGTTAGCAAGAAACGAGATATGCTTTAATGTATTACTTTTGTTCTATTGAATGTTCACACTAACTTATGGGGAAATTCCATAGTTAATATTCCAGAAATGGAAGGGTTGAATTAGTTATATAGGTGTGTAACTGTTATACATAGTAATGTTTCATGATTTTATCTTGAATGGTTGTAAAACTTTATTTAACAATTCCCGTGAACTTGGGACCATGCTTAAATGGGTAGTACTTGGTCATGGCAGAGAGAAATTGCACCGAGTTCATAAAGGACTGTAACTAGATAGCTGAGTTAGGGAAAACTAGAAATTTGAAGGGTCACAGGTGAGGAAGTGATTAAATATTTTAATCCTTACTTCCCTTACCTTAAAGAAAAATGGGTGAAACTAAAGAATTTGTTCAGGTTGGGACACCAGGAATGAACTTTAGCCTAAGGTTTTGACAAAAGGAAAAGGGAAAGAGAGGTACTCTTAAGAGTTAGCAGGAACTAAGAATGTTGAGAAGTGGTTGCCAAAAAATAACAACAGCCTCGTCTGATACCCTCCTGAACCCGATTATCATTATAGAAAAAAATAACTATGGAAATGGGAATACAATTTATGTGGTCAAGAAACTCTCAAGATCGGCATTGAATTACCAAAAAATCAACACAAGAGGTCAAACCTTACATTTATTCGATGGCTCCACATTACCAACAAGAGCCACATCACAAAGAACCCAAAAAACCAAATTACCAACGAGAGCCACATCCCAAAGAACCCACAAAATATATACAGTTTAAATGTAATTTAACTAGAACCTGTCCACAATTGACAATTGGAAAACCCCAACAACTCAACTGTAGGATATAGTCACATAACTCAGTCATAATTTACTCGCAACTAGTTTCTATAGTTGCATGCAAAGGGCACAAAAAGCTTCGTTAGGTTCTCCTCCATGATTTAAAAAAAAAAAAAGATGAGCGGAAACAAAGACTTTAAGCTACTATACTCTGAAACCCTTCAAAGTTAGTGTGAAAATCGTGAGCCATTCAATAGAGCATGGAAGTTATTGAAGGTGGAAGGGACAACCTAAGGAATCACACACAAAATTCATTTTAAGAACCAGACATCCTCGAGATCGAATACGAAGGAAATTCATAAGAACACTCACTCTGAAAGAAACTTACCAAATATTGGAAAATAAAATTGAAAAGGTGCAATTTCATTTAAACAAACCCTCATTTTGGGCATGCTAACCACAAAGGAAATAGAATTGGAACAACGCTCGATATGAATCCCAACCTTGTAGGGAAATGTGTTTTAAATTATGTTAGAGATATCATCATGAACAGAGAAACTCATCAAGAAAAGAAAACAAAATCGGGACTATAATTCTTACATGTTTGAGGGTCAGGGATGCTTGAAACCTCTCGAACTAAACCACAACTTCTGAAACTTCAGAGCTCAACTTCTAACGCATTATGGTGCAAATGAGTGGGTTTAAAGGTGACGGTGGTAGGGTTTAGTTGCCCTAAACTTCTAAGATCAAACCACCATTGTTGAATGCAAATCTAAGCCATATATGACTGAGATAACTGCACTTGTTCCCTCATTAACCAACATTTGTGGGTGGCGAGTGTATCTAGAATTTTCCGCTTAGAGCTTAGAATATATATCGAATGGTCGGTTAAGGGTTTAGGCTCTAATGTGTCTAGTAGACCTCCAAAGCACATGACCCATAATACTACATTAAATGTTGAAAATATTTTGAAGCACATAATAAAAGCCCTTTGTAAGGACTTAGGTATTGTTGAATAAAGTCACATTCATTTTTTATGCTCGAATTATATTTATTTATTTTTACTATGATTTTATCTCATAGTTCCATTATTCTATTTAGTTGTTTAACATGTGAAAAGTGGTATCAAAGCCACAAGTTAGAGCACTGCAGTCTTCTCGAAAAAAAGAAATTATAAATAACCAAAGTGTTTATAATTCACAAAGAGAGGTAGCTGAAGAAATATGAGGAGGGGATTTGAAGCCACCCCAAAGAGGTGATCCTCAATGGGAGTTCGATCAAACTCAAATATGTGGGTCCAGTTCGGAAAAGGTATGATAAATGTTAATGAAATGCTACTAGAGAATGTATAGTAGCTATGACATGAGATGGAGAACATAAGGGCTAATAATGAGAGGTAGATATTGCTAGGAAAAAATTATGAAAAGGGTCTCGGGAAGACAAAATTAGAGGAATCCAGATCCCAGCCCATATAATGGGATTTGGAAAGAGACATGGTGACAACAGGGGGAACATCCATAAAGTGAGGGAGCACGAATGGACAATGAGGAACAGTCTGGCAATACCTCTGGTGGTAGGGGGGCTAAGAGGCTAAAAATTGAATTACAGGGGGGAGTTCAAAAAAATAAGTCCCCCACTATTCTATGGGGAAGCATAAGAGGTTGTTGAAGCTTGGTTGATTAATATGAAGAAGTATTTTCAAACTTATGAATATGGAAACAATTTTAAGGCTAGGTTATAAGTTTATCAATTATAGGGTAAGGCCGAAATATGGTGGGAAAAAATAAAAATAATACACAAGGTTGATGAGCAAGAAGTGACTTGGGATACCTTGAAAAAATTATTTAAGGACAAATATCTACTGAGATTTTTTAAAATGATAAGGAAAATAAATTTTATGATCTAAAATTGGGATAATAGTCCATGGATGATTTTATAACCAATTTCACGTCTCTGTTACTCTATGTTCCTTACATACAATAACAAAAGGAAAAGGTTTAGTGATTTCTAAGCATCCTTCCATCTTTCATGAAGCACGGGCTAGATTTCGATAACCTCAAGACAATGGATGAGATCATAAGAAATGATCCTATTTGCTACCAACAGATGCAAGAAAAATGAGAGAATAGTAAAAGCTGGTTTGGTAAAAAGGGAAATATAATTTTTTGAGAAATAATAAAAACACGTGGTCTATAGGTGTTAAATCTATACACATGAAAGAAAATGGGAGAAACCTCAAGGAAAATTCAGTATAAAGACTGCCTAGTGAATCTAAACAAACTGAAGCATCAAATATGTTAGAATTAGGACAATCATTGAAGCCTCCCCTACAGTGTTGGTGTTGTGGGGAACCCCACTACTACTACAAGAATTTCCTTCACTTTGCTATAACATAGCCAACTGTGAGTGTTCAGGAAGCTTCTACGGTGGGAGAGGTGGATAGAAACATACCAAGAATTAATGTTACCTTGTAAAATCATCAAACAGAATATCAACCTACGATGGTATAATTTTAAGGTAAGAGAGATAACCAGCCTATTTCTATTTTAATTGATCTCGGGGAAAGTCTTAGTTATGTTAGCCCAAAAATAGTTGAATTGTGTCATTTTCCAAGTGTCAAGTTTAATAATTTTTGGCTAGTACAATCGGCCATGGGGTTTAAATGGAAGGTAACCTTTAAGTTCGAAAGTTTTCCTATAGAGATGGGATGAAAATAAATCTAGGCATATTTAAATGTATTACCACTAGGATCCTGGGATGTGTTGATTGGAATGGATTAGTTGGAAGGAAGTTTTCCATTGATGGATTGTAAACAAAAAAATGTTAACGTCCTCACAGAAGGAGGGAATAGACATGAAATACAAGGTGTCAAAATAAATACTAAGCTGTGATATGTTACTACTAATGACCTAAAGAAATGCGTCAAAAAATTTCGATAAGTTTTTGTTGTAGAGGTGCATTATACCAACAACAAGGATAAGCTCGCCACCATGGAAAATATAGCTATTGTTTAGGAATTTTTGTATGTATTTATATAGGAATTACTAGAACTAACACCAAAAAGGAGTATTGAATTCACCATAGAACTTGTTCCTGGAGCAACCCCAGTGTAAAAATCCCCATACTGTATGAGCATACCTAAATTAACTAAACTCAAGATGAAATTATAGGAACTACTTGATAAAGTCAACATTCGTCCAAGTGTGTCACCTTAGGGACAACAATGTTGTTTGTGAAGAAAACGAATGGCACATTGTGATTGTGTATTGAATATAGATAGCTAAACAAGTTAACTGTAAAAAAGGCACCCTTTGCTAAGAATTGAAAACTTGTTTGATGAGCTTATATATGCCTTAGTATTTTCCAAAATTTAGCAAGGGTACAATTATAATCAAATAAGAATTAAGGATGAAGATTTATCTAAAAAAACATTTATAGCCCACTATGTGACTATGAGTTTATTATTTTTCTATTTGGACTCACTAATTCCCCTACAACCTTTATGAGTCTAATGAATGGGATTTTCCACTCTTATTTATACAAGTTTGTCCAGATTTTTATCGATGATATTCTAATTTACTCAAATAATTTCAATTAGAATAAGAAACATATGCATATAGTCTTAAAAACCTGAAGAGAAAATGATCTTGATGGAAAATTTAGAAAATGTGATTTCTTTAAAGAGCGAATTCAATACTTTGGACATGTGATAATTTTTTAAGGTATAGATGTTGACCTATAAAATATTAGAACCATTATGAATTGTTATGTGCCCATAAATGTTGTAGACATTCGGTCTAATATGGGATTAGCTAGATGTTATCGTCGATTTATCGAAGGATTTTCTAAAATTTCCTATCCCATTTTTGGCAATATGATGCAGAGTGTTGTCCTTGATGGCAACCTACTTGATGAAATTGATGGCAACCTATTTGATTAATTTTTTCCGGATGGAAACCTATTGTACTTGATGGAAACATACTTGATGAAGCTTTCCTTGATGGAAACCCTCTTAATGAGTTAAGGGGGAGATTGTTGGCAATGTGATACAATGTGTTGACTTTGATGGAACCTGCTTGATGAATTTGTTCTTGATGAAATTAATGTAAATCTGATATATCTACAGATCAGTTCAGAAGTAGCAGAAGAAATAAATTCAGAAAGTGCCAGAATAATGTTAAACAAGCTATGACACAATGCATACGCAGGTTTTTTAAGGATAAGTTGTGTATGTACGCGGAAAAGTACGTGCCAAGTTGCGTATGCATAATTGCGCTCTCAATTAATAAAACCAGGGGACATTACCATGGTATTGACTCATTTTATTGAGTCTTGGATTATCTATTTGATCCTGACCAGGAATACCATCAGAAGTGGTGTGGTTTTGGCTCATGGTATTGAAAAAGGCTAATCTATATAAGGAGAAGAAGATCATTGTGCAAGGGTGTGCATGTGTTTGGGTATTGAATGAATACTTCACTTTGAAGTATATCTGCATGATTTAAATTTGTTCTTCATTGATAAATCTAAATCTATGATGCACCCGTGGATGGTTCAAAATCCTTAGATCTGATGATGATGAATCTCTAAGATGAGTTGCAGAAGAAGAATTGGCGAATATCTGGCGCAAATTTTTCTCAAGGTAATGAAGAAATCTGGGTAAGTTTATAGATCTGGTCTGTTCTGAAAAGCTTTCATTTACAGATCTATACGCAAATTTGTTGTGGAAAAAGCACGTGTATATGCAGATCTGATCTAATAAAAGCGCGTATGGGAAGTTAGGGTTTATTGAAAAATGCACAGGTGTATACGCAGGTTCGTTTCATTAAAATCATGTGTATACGCAGGTCTGATTAAATAAAAGTGAGTATGGTATCTAAACTTATGGTTGCTCAAGGTTGAATGTGTTTCTGCATATTTATCTTGAAGTCTGGGTTATCTCTGATATTCTGGTTACATTGGTTTCACTATTCTGTTGGAAGCAATAGGCAAAGTATGTTTGTTGATAATTGAAGGGTTGTGTTGAAGCTGTTTGATCCAGGTTGAAAATTGATGAAACGTGGTCTGTAGTGGTGCTAAGGGTCGAAGCCTTTATTAAGGGGATAGTAGCTCCCTTCCAGTGATAGCTGGTTAAAGAGAGCAGAGGGGTAGTAGTTCCCTTCCAGGAGAGGCTGGTAAATGAGAACAGGGGGTCGTAGCTCCCTTCCAGGAGAGGCTGGTAAATGAGAGAAGGTTGTAGCCTTCTGCAGGTGGGTGCCTGCGTGCTGGTATGAGTCTGCGCTATTACATAGTTTTAAGATGTTTTCTTTATAATAAATATTGAAGATTGAGACAACGACAGCGGTGGTTTTCTCCCGAATTGGGTTTCCACCTAAAATCCTGGTGTTCATGTGTGATGCTTATGTGTGTTGATTTATTATGTTCTTATTGCACATGTCTACTACTTATAAAACATCTAATTAATGAATGATGCAATAATCTAAGATAATAATTATCTGCATAATAAGAGCTTTGAGCATACGTGAGTTTCCTTAAGGATATCCACGTATATACGCTAGTTTTTTTCTGTAAAGTAGCGTATGGGTTTTTGAGAAAATAAAAGTAAAAATTTGATTAACAGATCAAGATACTGATTCACCCAACAATTGGTATCAGAGCAGGTCCTTCTAAAAAATCTTAGCCGCTAGAAGGAAGATCAAGCAAGATGAGAAATCAAGAAGGAATAGCATCTATCAAGCCTTCGCTCTTTAACGGAAACAATTTAATCTTCTGGAAAATAAGGATAAAATCCTATCTTCAGTCTCTTGTAGTAGATGTATGGGCCATTGTTGAAGGAGGATATCAATATACAGCCACAGTACCAACAGATCCGACGGAAAAGAAGAATTATGAATCAAATGCAAAAGCAGTCAATGCTATAACAGGAAGTCTAACTGAATCTGAATTTCTCAAAGTCATGCAGCTAAATACAACAAAGGAAATGTGGGACAAAATCATTCTAAGTTATGAAGGTGATGCAAAGGTAAAAAGTGCAAAACTCCAAACTCTCAGAATTGAATATGAAAATTTGTAGATGCATAATGATGAGAGTATTTCCAGTTTCTTTTTACGTCTTGATGATATTGTAAATCATATGAGAAATCTCGGAGAAACAATAACCGAATCTACTTTGGTTGAGAAAATTTTAGGATCTCTAACGACAAAATTTGAGTCAAAAGTTTCTGCTCCTGAAGAAAAGTGGGATCTTCAAAATATTACTGTGGTGCAACTTCATGGGATACTAACTGCATATGAAATGAGAAGAGGAGGACCATTTGAAGTCAAATAAGCCATCTTTAGAGCTTCTACAAAAGGGAAAGAAGTGCAAGAAGCAGAAGGATCAGGATATATATCAGAAGAAGATGAGGTAAATTTTGTAAAGAAACTTCAACTTGGCACAGGACGTTTCAGAGGTAAGCTTCCTTTCAAATGTTTTGATTGTGGAAGAGTTGGTCATTATCCTGCTAAGTGTCCTTATAAAGAAATATCTACAAAAGAGAAAGAAGTAGCAAGAAGGAATAAGAACCGGTCTAGCACTAGAAAAAGTTACTATACTCATGAAGATAGTGATGGGTTATCTGATACTGAGGAAGAATGTGAACAAGATCTTAGACTTCTCATGGAATTTGAATATAGAGAAAAAAATGATACTTTTGTGGATGCTCTAGAGGACAATGATTTTCTTGAAGAAAACAATCAACTCAAAATACACTTAGAAGAAAGTAAAATACTCTTAGAAGAAAAAAAAATAACCATAGAGACTCTGAAGAGGCAGTTTGAAGAAACAAAGAAACACATTGAGAAATTAGAATGTGAAGTGGTAAGTCTAAGAAAACATTTTGAGAAAGAAAATACTCTGAATATTAGATTTACTAAAGGATCATAAACCTTAAATGAGATTATCAAGGTACAATGCTCTCCTCTTGTAAAGACAGGTCTTGGATATACCGGGGAATCTTCTCAGGCTTCAGCACCAAATTATCTGAAAGCAGCTACAGCTGGTTTACAAAATTCTGCCACTCAGCAACGGGATAAAGAATCTTTATAGGTAAAACATGATCATATCAATTCAAAGAACACTAACATGAATATCTTTCAAATAAACACTGATCAACAGGTATATTCAAGTAGAAGATTTCATGATCGTAGAAATTTCTTCTTCAATGGACAATGTTTCTCATGTCACAATTTTGGTCACAAAGCTGTTCAATGTGTTGCATATAAAACCATCATGACAAGAGAAGCGAGAAAGAAAAGGATTGATATTGAAACAAAGAAGAATACCTATAACAATTTTTCTCCTCTTATAAATGAAGTTGAATGTGCTTATTGCAATAACTTTGGGCATGAAGAATCTGAATGTAGGAGAAAAGTTCAGCCAAAAGAGAATTTTCCTTCAAGTTCCAAAGTATGGAAAAAGAAGGAATTATAGGTTGAAAATTGTGGCATAGCGTTATTTGCAGAAGGTGAAGAAAATCAATGGTACATTGATAGCAGATGCTTAAGACACATGACAGGTGAAAAAACCAAACTTCATGCATATAGTACACTAGAAAAGGAAAAGAAAGTTACTTTTCGAAATGATACTCCTACTGTAATTAAAGGAGAAGGGTATGTGTTTCTAAAAGAAAAGGTGAAGACTAATGATGTCATGTATGTGGATGGATTAAGGCATAACCTGTATAGTGTATGTCAAATGTGTGATCAAGGAACTGAAGTTATCTCTAGTTCAAAAGAATGTGTGGTTCGTGATCTTGATACAAGTAAAACAATTATAAAAGGAAAAATAACTCCAAGCAACCTATATGTATTGAAGAACTACAAAGAACAATGTTACTTGAGTAAATCTTTAGAAAACCGGCTATGGCATAGAAGGTTGGGACATCTAAGCTTCTCTTAGATCAACAAATCAAGTAGACTTAATGTTGTTCGTGGTATTCCCAATATTAATCTACCTGAAAGTATCATATGCAAATCTTGCCAATTCGGCAAGCAGACCAGAGTGAAATTTAATGCCAAGGAAGGATCATCAAGTAGGCCTCTTGAACTCATTCATACTGACATATGTGGACCTATGAGGAAAAATTCACCTCGTGGTGAACAATACTATATCTGATTTATTGATGATTTCTCTAAAATGTGTTGGATTGGGTTGCTGAAGCACAAAGATGAAGCATTTGAGAAATTTCAGATCTTCAAGGCTCTGGTTGAAAATGAAGTAGATCTAAAACTGAAATGTATTAGATTTGATCGATGAGGAGAATATACTTCAAATGAATGCCTTGAATTTTTTGAAAAACATGGCATAAAAAGACAATTTTCTGTAGCTAGAACTCCACAATAAAATGGCGTAGAAGAAAGAATGAATAGAACAGTTCAACAAATGGCTAGAGCTATCCTTGATGACTCTGGAACACCTGACACATTTTGGGGGGAAGTAGCACACACAGCGGTAAACATTCTCAACAAGGCACATGTTCGTGTAAATAGCAACAAGACTCCATATGAACTCTGGTATGGTAATTCTCCATCTGTGAAGCATTTTAGAGTTTTGTGAAGAAAATGTTTTATCAAAAATAATGATGAAAAACTTGGCAAGTTTGAACCTAGAGCAGATGAAGGAATAATTCTTGGTTACTCCTCTATGAGTAGAGCATATAAATGTTACAATAAAAGACTTCAGAAGATTGTTGAATGTATTGATGTTGTTATTGATGAGTCTCCTGCAGCCCCAAAGGAAGAAAAAAAAACAAAAAATGAAGACGATGGTGACTTATGTCCTTCTACATCAAATAGCAATGACATAGACAGTGAACCCAATGAAGAACCTGAAGATGATTTATATGAAAAGGCTCCATCCAGAATCTCAAATTTGGGAGATAAGGGATCAGGTGTACAAACAAGAAGGACTCTTGTGGGATCTTCTAGCTATCTGGCATTTCTATCTACTATTGAACCTCAAAATGTCAATCAAGCTAGCAAAGATGAATGTTGGGTTCAAGCCATGAATGAAGAGCTTGATCAAATTGAAAAGAATCACACTTGGGAATTAGTACCAAGACCTCATAACAAAAATGTCATTGGAACTAAATGGATATTGAAAAGCAAGTTAAATGAGAAAGGGGATGTTGTAAGAAAAAAAGCTAGACTTGTTTGCAAGGGGTATACTCAACAAGAAGGTATAGACTTTGAAGAAACTTTTTCTCCTGTAGCTAGACTTGAAGCCATAAGAATGTTTCAACAAATCAAAGTTTATCAAATGGATGTTAAATATGCATTTCTCAATGGTGATCTAGAAGAAGAAGTTTATATAGAAGAACCAGAAGGATTCATTTTGGGAAATGATGAAAATCTTGTTTGTAGACTTAAAAAGGTTCTATATGGTCTCAAACAAGCTTCAAGGGCATGGTATTATTGTGTTGACAAATATCTTCACCAACAAGGATTTTCAAAGGGGTCTGCTGATAGAAACTTATACACAAAAATTGAAAATGATAAACTTTTGATTGTGGTTGTATATGTTGATGATATAATTTTTGGAAGTAATGAAGAATCTATGAGTCAGAAATTTGCTTCTGTCATGTAGCAAGAATTTGAAATGTCTTTACTTGGGGAACTAACATTATTTCTTGGTTTGCAAGTGCATAAAAATACAGATGGTATATTCTTATCATAAGCAAAATACCTTAAGCAAATTATAAAGAAGTATGGCTTGGAAGAATGCAAACCTGTAAGTACACCAATGATAACCGGATGTAATCTCAGTTCTTATGATGATTCCACCACGGTGAATCAACCAGAATACAGATCTATAATAGGAAGTCTACTTTATCTCACTGGGACTAGACCAGACATTATGCATGTTGTTGGGACTGTTGGAAGATTACAAGCTAATCGAAAAGAGTCTCACCTTCAGGCTGTCAAAAGAATATTCAAATATATACAAGGAACTCAAGACTTTGGACTATGGTATCCAAAGAATGTTGATCTTACTCTTCATGCTTACACTGATGTAGATTGGGCTAGAAATGTTGATGATCATAAAAGCACTAGCGGTGGAGCATTCTATATGGGGCCCCGGTTAGTATCTTGGTTCAGAAAAAAGAAAAACTCTATTGCCTTATCTACAGCAGAAGAAGAATATGTGGCTGCCACATCATGTTGCACGCAACTTCTTTGGATGATGAAAACCTTACAAGACTTTCAAATCAAGTGCTCACCTCTTGTCTCCATTATGTGTGATAATACAAGTGCCATCAGTATTTTAAAGAATCTTGTTATGCATTCCAAGACCAAGCACATTCCCATCAAGTATCACTTCTTATGTGAAAAAGTGCTTGAACAAAAGGTGAAGTTGGAGTATGTTCCCTCCAAAGAACAAGTTGCTGATATATTTACCAAACCTCTGCCCAGTGAAGCGTTCGAATATCTCAGATAGAAGCTGGGAGTAGTCTCTGCCCTGCAGAAAATCAGAACCGCTTAAATTCAGAAGATTAAATTGGATATGCGAGTTTCCTGAAAGACAATCGCGTATATACGCGAGTTTATACATAGAAAACCGCGTATGGTTGGTTGCTGAAAATTTTTGTTTGGGGTCAGCATTCTTCAGCACAGCTGCAGTGCTGTTTGATATCTCTGGTGATGTTTCAGCTCTCTTATTTTGAAAGTGTTTAGGTTGCACAAGCTAAGGAGGAGTTTTGGTCATATGGAAAGGATGAATTGGATGCACAGTTTCAGGGGGAGCATTAGCATTCCTAAATGTAATGCATTGTTGGCATTATGATGGTTTTGAAATATGATCTCTCTCTTGAGGTATTTTTGGTATTGGTTATAAAAATTCATATTTGTAATTTGATGAAAAGGTTATGTTGAGACTTATGATTTAAATTGTAATATTCAGTCATGTAAAGGGCTTGTTCACATTTGTAAACCCACTTGGTTGGGTAGTTGAGTCAAAATGTGTAAACCCACTTGGTTGAGTACTTGTGTCACATATGTAAATCCACTTGGTTGGATCATTGATGTAATTATGAGTCCTTGGTGATAGGAAGGTCATAGAGTGATGTACTGCATTGAAAAATATATTTTGAAGATTCGGCATGAACTCAGGGGGAGCATGGTAACTTCAGTGAACATCAGAGCTACAGAGGTTTTCTTTCTATAAGAGAAGAAAAATGTTTTTTTGGTTTTGATCTGCCCTTTGCCCTTGATTTCAAAGGGGGAGAGTAACATGGTGTTTGAATAGGGGGAGAATATCAGTATCTATCTGTTGTGGTGATCAAACACCATCATGGTTGCCATCAAGTCCAAAGGGGGAGATTGTTGGCAATATGATGCAGAGTGTTGTCCTTGATGGAAACCTATTTGATGAATTTTTTCCTGATGGAAACCTATTGTACTTGATGGAAACATACTTGATGAAGCTTTCCTTGATGGAAAACCTCTTGATGAGTTAAGGGGGAGATTTTTGGCAATGTGATACAATGTGTTGACATTGATGGAACCTGCTTGATGAAGTTGTTCTTGATGAAATTAATGTAAATATGATACATCTAGAAATCAGTTCAAAAGTAGCAGAAGAAAGAAATTCAGAAAGTGCCAGAATAATGTTAAATAAGGTATGACTCAAGGCATATGCGGGTTTGTTAAGGATAAGTCGCGTATGTACGCGGAAAAGTACGTGCCAAGTCGCGTATGCATAATTGCGCTCTAAATTAATAAAACCAGGGGACATTACCATGGTATTGACTCATTGTATTGAGCGCTGGATTATCTATTTGATCCCGACCAGGAATACCATCGGAAGTGGTGTGGTTTTGGCTCATGGTATTAAAAAAGGCTAATCTATATAAGGAGAAGAAGATCATTGTGCAAGGGTGTGCATGTGTCTGGGTATTGAATGAATACTTCACTTTGAAGTATATCTGCATGATTGAATTTTGTTCTTGATTGATAAATCTGAATCTATGATGCACCCGGGGATGGTTCAAAATCCTTAGATCTGATGATGATGAATCTCTAAGATGAGTTGCAGAAGAAGAACTGGTGAAGATCTGGCGCAAATTCTGCTGAAGGTAATGAAGAAATCTAGGTAAGTTTATAGATCTGGTCTGTTCTGCAAAGCTTTCATTTACAGATCTATACGTTAGTTTGTTGTGGAAAAAGCGTGTGTATACGCGGATCTGATCTAATAAAAGCACGTACGAGAAGTTAGGGTTTATTGAAAAATGCACAGATGTATACGTAGGTTCGTTTCATTAAAACCGCGTGTATACGCGGGTCTGATTAAATAAAGGCGCGTATGGTATCTGAACTTATGATTGCTCAAGGTTGAATTTGTTTCTGCATATTTATCCTGAAGTGTGGGTTATCTCTAATATTCTGGTTACAGTGGTTTCACTGTTCTGTTGGAAGCAATAGGCAAAGTATGTTTGTTGATAAGTGAAAGGTTGTGTTGAAGCTGTTTGATCCAGTTTGAAAATTTATGAAACATGGTCTGCAGTGGTGTTGAGGGTCGAAGCCTTCAATAAGGGGGTAGTAGCTCCCTTCTAGTGATAGCTGGTAAATGAGAGTAGGGGGTAGCATCTCCCTTCCAGGAGAGGCTGGTAAATGAGAACAGGGGGTTGTAGCTCCCTTCTAGGAGAGGCTGGTAAACGAGAGAAGGTTGTAGCCTTCTGCAGGTGGGTGCCTGCGTGCCGGTATGAGTATGTGCTAGTACATAGTTGTAAGATGTTTTCTTTATAATAAATATTGAAGACTAAGATGATGACAACGATGTTTTTCTCCCGAATTACATTTCCACCTAAAATCCTAGTGTTCATGTGTGATGCTTATGTGTGTTGATTTATTCTGTTCTTACTGCACATGTCTACTGCTTATTAAACATCTAATGAATGAATGATGCAATAATCTAAGATAAGAATTATTTGCGTAATAAGAGATTTGAGCATACGCGAGATTCCTTAAGGATATCTGCATATATACGCTAGTTTTGTTCTGTAAAGTAGCGTATGGGTTTTTGAGAAAAGAAAAGTAAAAATTTGATTGAGAGATCAAGATCTGGGATTGTCCCCCCCCCCCCCCTCAGTATCTTTCCCAACACCCATAACATATTTATAGAATAAGGGAAGAATCATAAAATGGACAACTGAGTGCCAACATATTTTTGAACAATTGAAATACTTTTTGACATGATCTCCAATGTTAAAAGTTGTTGATACGGATAAATAATTTGTTGTGTGCACCGATGCTTATCAGGAACGGGTGAGAGGATTTTTAATGCAAATTGGAAAAGTGATAGATTACGAGTCACGTAAGTTGAAGGAACATGATAAACATTATTCATATTATGATTTAGAGCTTACTTTGGTAGTACATGATTTAAAAGTATGGTGTCATTACCTTTTGGGAAATAAATTTCTACTAATGAGAGAACATAGTAATCTAACCATATTCTTGAAGCACCATAATTTAAATGCATGACAAGCCAAATGGACTACATTTCTAAGTGAATTTGACTTTGATATAAGACACCTTAAAAGAAATAAAATCATGTGGTTGATGCCTGAACTAGGAAGGTGCAATGTGTTTAAGAAATTCAATACCATCACATTGAATTTGATTTGTCAGGACCACTTGGTACAATTTCTCTCAAGGATCCAGAATATGAATTTTTATGACAACAAACCAAGAAATTACAAAATTCTAGAAAACCATCTAAATATGGAATAAATGATAAAAAATTATTAACGTACAAGGTAATAATTTATGTTCTTAACCAAATTTTTATTAAACAGATGTTTTTTGATGAATACCACTGTAGCCGATATGTTTCCCACTTGAGGTATCATTAATTATCCTCTGCAATTAAGAAGGGGTATGTTTGGTCTGGTATGAGGAAACACATTTCTTAGTGTCTAGATCAACGTTTAGAATGCTATAAAGTAAAATCTGAACATCATCATCCCACATGCTCAATCAATCCTCTCCCTATTCCTAAATAGAAATGGAAGATGATTACATTAGATTCTATAATAGGGTTATCCAAAACCAAGATAAAACATGACTCCATCATGGTAGTGGTTGAAAAGATAAGAAAAAAATCCCACTTTATTGTTGTTAGATCTACCTATAAGACGGTATAAATTGCAGACATCTTTATGAGGGAAATATTATGACTGTGTGACATGTCGAAGGTATTGATTTCAGATAGGGATGGGAAATAAACTTCTGCATTTTCAGAATCTATTTTCCTAGGGTTAGGGGCGTAGATCTAGTTTAGTACTGCATATATCCCCTAGACAGATGGGAAAAAAATTATGTAAATCAAGTGTTGGAGGATATTTTACAGATGTACGTAATGAAACAACTAACCAAATGGGAAGAGTATCATCACCAGGTTTAATTTTCTTATAATAATAGTTATCATGAATCGTTAAAAATGAGTCCCTATGAGGTACTATTGGAATAAGGTGGCGAACACTTTTAAATTTCAATAACCTATAGGAAAATATGATGTTAGGACCTCAAAATTTGAAGGAAATGGGGCAATAATTTAAGAGTTCAGCAGAACTTGAAATTTGCCCAAGATAGGCAGAAAATGTATGCAGATAGGAAAATATCTTACAAAAAATTCCAGGTAGGGGATCATGTGTAGGCACAAATTAAACTAGAAAGAGTACCCTACAGTGGGGTGTTTGTGCTAAATTAGCACCCCACTATTGTGGGCCCTTTCAAGTCTTGAAAAAAATAGGTTAAGTATCCTACCAAGTTCCTCTTCCAAGGAATCTGAGGGTTCGTAATGCCATCCATGTTTCATTCTTAAAAAAGTATGTGTATGATTCCAGGAACATTATTAACTGAAAATACATATAAATAAGTATTAAATTAAATTCTGAAGACATGTATATAGTATATTGAGGAACATATGAACTAATTCCAAATAATGATGGTGTGAAAGGTAGAACGAGACAAAGAATTCTTGCTATAATGTTGCATAACCTCAATCAGAGAGAGGTAATTTTGTGGAAGCGAGATTTCACCCATGTTAAATTGAAGTGGGAGCACTTTATCGTAAAGGAGGCCACCTGAGAGGATAAATTCTTATGCAAAAATACTACCCTGATCGGTTACATGTGCTAAAGTAAACACCGAGGATAGTGTTACGCCAAAGGGAGGGAAGATGTAACACCCCGTGATGATAAAGAATTAGTGTCAATACATTTATTTTTTTAATTACGTAAGAATATAAGTGAATGGGATTGTGGAATCCTAGTAGAAATTTTCTTAATGATTTAATTATAAATTAATTCTATTTTGAATATAAAATGATGGAAATTAAAGAGGTTTGATCTGTAATGAATTATAACCTCCAAAAAATTAAACAGTTACTAGTTTCTTCACATGAGATAAAAGACGAATATTAGGGGGAAGAAGGGTTATGATTTCTTGGAGTCTAAGGATAGAAAATAAGATTTTTTTTTGGAATTGGCAAGATTCTACCAGGGAGAAAATATTGAGCTAGACCTAAGACAGTGGAGGACTCTGGTACAGATAGAGCTAATATAGTATTAGGCTAGACTGTAGTCCTGATGCCTATTGTCTGTCTCTAATGAAAAGTTTTGCATAATTCTTTGTAGGTGAATCTCGAGGGAGAAGAAGTGGATGTAATTTACCTTTTCAAGGCTGGGTGGATCAGTTCAACCCTATGTAATTTCTTGGAAAATTGTGAGACAACTAAGTGGTTTTATCCAAATCTGTACATTTTCCTAGTTTCATTTTGTTAACAAGCAATGAGTTATGCTTTAATTTATTCCTTTATTTTTTTTAATGTTTAGTATTAATTTATTGGGAAATTATGTAGTTAATATTACTGAAATGGAAGGGATGAGTTATTTCCATAGGTTTGTAATTTTTATACATATTAATGCTTCATGATTTTAAATAGAATGGTCGTTAAGATTTCTTTACCAATTCTCATGAACCTGGGACCATGCTTAAATGGGTAGTACTTGGTCAAGGGAGAAGGAAACTGGACCAAGTCCATGCAGGTCTATAATGAGATAGCCCAGTTAGGGAAAAGTGGAAATCAGGAGGGTTCCAAGTGAGGAAGTATTATAATCTTTACATGCCTTACCTTAAAGAAAAATGGGTGAAACTAAAGAACTTTTTTGGGTTGGAACATCAGGATTGAACTTAACCCTAAGGATTTAACACAACACAATTGGAAACAGAGGTAGTCTTTGGAGTTAGCAGGGACCGAGAAGGTTAATACCTGACCGCTAAAAAAGAACCACCAGTGTGGTATGTTCGCCCTCGGGAACCCAATTATGATATAAGTTAACAAGAAATGGTGAAAATAACATTACATATGCAACCGTAGGCTACTACTAAATAATGGATTATGTATTTTCAAGAAAATAGAGGATAAATTATAAGACATAGAGTAAAGAAAAATTATTATTTATAATTATTTTTCGAACTGGAAAAATGCTCCTACAAAATCATTTCATTATAATAAATAATAAATTTGGAAATGGGCACAAGTTTCTAGCAGTTGAGAAACTTGCAAGAATGGGACTAAATTGCAAAAAATCAAGACAAGAGGCCAAAGAATATGTTTATTCAACGAATCCAAATTACGAACGAGAGCCACATCCCAAATATTTTTGTAAATTTTAAAGAACTAAGAACCCAAAACATATATTAAGTTGAAATGTAATTTACTAGAACCAGTCAAGAAATGAAAGCTTGAGAAAGCCAACAATGCAATTGTAGGATATAGTCACAAAACACAGTCATAATTTACTCATAATTGACTATCGTAGTTACCTGTGAATGGAACAAAAAACTTAGCTAGGTTCTCTTCCATGATTTCTAAAGAAGGAAGATGAGGGGAAATAGAGACTTCAAGGAACCTTACCTAGAAACTCTGTGAAGTTACTATGAAAACACTTATCCAATCGATAGAGCATGTAATTTATTGAAGGCGATGGACAGAACCTGAGGAGTTACACACAAAATGCATTATAAGAACTTGAAACATCCCGAGACGAGAATAAGAAGTAAATTCGTAAGAATGATCATTGTAAAAGAAACTTACTAATATTGGAAAATAAAATTGAAAAGGCACACTTTCATTCAAACAAATTCTCATTACCGGAATGCTATCTAGAGAGGAAACAAAACCTTAACAAGGCTCGGTATGATCCCAACCCTGTAGGGAAGCAAGTTTTACATTCAGTTTAAGATATCTCTATGAATAGAAAAATTCATCGAGGATGCTCGAAACCTCTATACCTAAACCAAAGCTTCCTAAATTGTAGAGCTAGAGCGTTAAGGCACTCTGGTGTAAATTAGTGGGTTGAGCAGTGGTGGGGGTAGGGTTTAGTTACCGTAATATTCCAATATTGAACCACCAAAGTTGGATGTAGAGTCAAGACATCTACAACTAAGATAAATTCACCTCGGCCCTCATTTAACAACCTTTGTGGGGGGTGAGCATATCCAAAAGGTTTTGCACAGAGCATTGAATGTATATCAAAATAGAGCTTAGGGGGTTAGGCTCTCGTGTGTCGGGTAGACCTCTAAGGTACATGGCCCATAATACTACATTAAACCTTGAAATTATTTCGAAACACATAATGAAAACCTTGTGTAAGGACTTAGGTCTTGTCCAAGTAAAGACACATTCTTTTTTTATGCATGAATTAAGTATATATTTTTTTACTATGACGTTATCTCATAGTTCCTATGATTTTTAAATAAATTTTTCTTGCTTTTCAATTTTTACTTTAATATATCAATTTAATTATTGATAGTATATATTATTTTCATAACCATTATTAAAAATAATGGTGTAATAAAAATATAATTTTAAAAATAGGATAAAAAAGTGTTATTGAAAGAATGTAGAATAAAAAGGAAAAATTAAAAAAGTAATATTAAAATGGGAAGGAACCATTTTTTTTTCATTCATTTAAAAAATCATACAAACTTACATTTTGCATATCAGGGTGTATTCGAAGATACAATTTTGAGTGTCAAAGCTCTTTCCTATTGTTTTTTAGCTTTGCCTTTAGATATTTAGAATTTGTTGCATAAAATATGGTTACAACAAAAAATAGTGAAAAAGAGATAATTGTTTTCATCCTTGTACGAATAAATTAGCAAGATGGACTATATGATTCCAAGAATTGGATACAAGGAGGTGACGCTAATATGTTAGGTAATTTATTCCTATAGGATTTAATCTATGTATGCCCTGTGATAGTACTCATATACAAATTCTTCAAGATTCTTCTAGGTGTACCGTACACCTTGTTCCTTGTTTAGGCGTACTTTAGAAATATTATCATCCAACCAATTTCACTCCTTATTAATGAGTGAACACAAAAATACACATGCTTAATGGAGAGTCTAAACAGGTGAAATAGATTTTTAATAAAGAGGAATAATTTGTTAAAGAGTTTTTAACCCTAGGTTTTCAACTACTGAAATAATTAATAAAATTTAAATAACATAGATCTATCCAACCTATTATCCCTTTCATTCTTTGTTACCCATCCCATAAATTTATATTATGATCTCAACTCTTTGAAAGTCATCAATATTCTCAAGAAATATGGTGCTCCCATGAAGATGTACTCATTTAGTCTGAAATGCCAGGTTAAAGCCTCCTTAATAGGTTATTCCTCTCTATTACATGTAAATACAAAGTATCAGTCTTTAATTCTCCTTAGTTCTTCTAAAATGGGAACCAGTAGAAATTTTTTGCATGCTTTTTAATTTTTAAGAGAGTTTATTGCGAGCATTGAATACCTTAAAATTTGGATTTGAGGGAATTCTTTTTCATCGGCAAAACTTAGTAGGTTTTTACATGCCATAATTTGATATTGATTATTTGTACCTAGAAAATATCCCATTTTGAAATGACAGATATGGGAGGTAGATAGAAATAAAGAAAAACATCCCCCCATTCTTGAGACCCACTTCTCACCGTTAAAAGAAATAACCAAGGCTTTAAAAAGTCTAGGCCCTGATAAAAAAAAAATCTTGGAGGGCTCGTCGCTTTTGTTTTGTGAAAATGAGCGGAGAATTTGCTATATTTAGAAACAATATGCTCTAGTTATCAGGGCTTGTCTAGGAAAATGGCCCTATGTGATATATGTCTATTAAGGAAATAATATTGCCTTTAATCTAGAATTTACACAATGTAATGTAATTTTTTTTTTTTGTTGAGAAAATAGAATCACACCATATGCTCAAATATATTTTGTCTATCATTCCTATTATTACACGTGTTAAATATACATTATTACCTTTTTCCCTTATCATGGCTAATCTTTCCCTTTAGGATTTCTTCACTCCAAGGTCCATGCATTATTCGTTTAGTTGACTTTTCCACTGTATATATGTGTGTTTTTCTCAGTTTTCAATAATTGTACGTATTCCATTCCATTGATAATATTTTGGTCACTGTATTTATGGTTTCATTTAGTTGACTTTTCCACTGTATGTGTGTGTGTTCTTCTCAGTTTTGATAAAATGTATTTATGGTTAAACTACATCACTCTTATGCCTATGCCTATATATATATATATATATATATATATATATATATTGTTTTAATCCAAATTCTCTTGCATTTTTCATGTTAGAAGTTTCAAAATATGTCTAATCCTCTTGGTATTGAGACTTTATGGTTATTAATATGATCGGTGCCCTTGCATCCTGTCAACACATTAGGCTCATAGTTTGAGTCTTAAACTATCAATTATCATATCTCTCTATGGTCCGCCATATGTATTTGTCTACAACGGTTTGTATTGAAAAGAAAAGGAAATGGTGACCTGGAAAAATGCCACATCAATGCATGTTGCATCCATGTCCTCCATCATAAATCGCAGACTAGCGATTATAACATTTAAAATTGCGCGCTTATGATAAAACTTAAACCTTTGCAATTGCGACGTGCGATGGAAAGATTGCATCGCAACTTAAACATAATAATTTGTGGGTGCTATCCTCCTAAGCTTGCACTCACTTTATGTGCGCTATCCTCTTGAACTTTCCACGTGCCATTTGCGATTGTATCGCAACATAAATAGAATAACTTGTGGGTGGCTTAACGGTAAGTCATAAAACATGTGAAGTGCGGGCTGTGGGTGTGCTAAAAGATAAACTAGAAAATTCTGTGAAATGCGAAACATAACAGAATAAGTGGAAAATAATGGTTTGCAGTGGTCGGTAAGGTTTGTGGGTGTCGCCAGATCGCATCGACGGGGAAGTAAGTTTCAGCAAAGCGTTTAAGAGTTAAACACTATATGTTGCGGGCTGTGATATGTGGGTGGTTGAGCGGAGGTAAGTGTGAAATACAAAAAGGTAAGAAATAAAGGAATTTCAAATGGTTTGTGGTGGATTGAAAATGTGGCAAAGGTATGGTGGGTCCTGTCGATACCGCATCGGTGAAAATATAACATTTAGCGAAAAGGCTTAAGGGTAAACCAAAAAACATGCGGGCTATAAACTACGGGCAACTGTAAGTCAATGACGGTAGTTTAAGAAATTAAACATAGACACGGGCTAGGGTACTCTATTTTAATTTTTTTGTGAAGCGAACAAAACCTACGGATCTGAGTCTTGAGCCTTGTCCTTCCCTACAACAAAAAATTCAATTAAGGTATGGGTTGCTACCACTTTATTCATGGTGGTGGTTGGAATTATCTCAAAAAATCCCCCTTAATCACAGTTGCCACCATAAATCATTCCCAGACACTACCTTAGATAAAAAAAAGTTTTTTGTCCCAATCGCTTTGTGAGAAGATCAACAAACTCTTCCTCTGACCTGCAATGCTGCAAAAGAATTTCACCTTTGTTAACTAATTCGCCTTACGAGATGGTATTTGGAATCAATATGCTTTGTTATTTTCTTGAAAACAAAATTCATTGACAATAATTTTTGAGATGTTATCACAGAAAATTGTGGTTCCTTTTTCTTGTTCATGACATAAATCCCCCAGCATCCTTCTCATCTAAACTGCTTGATATGCTATTGTTGTTGTTGCTACATATTCAGCTTCTACTTTTGATAATGAAACTATTGGCTGCTTCTTGGAAGCCCATGAAATATCTCCCGATCCAAAATGAGAAACATACTCTAATGTGCTCCTTTTTTCATCAACACTTCCATCCCAATCACTATCAGTGTAACCAATCAGCTTAAAATCATCAGTTTTGGATTATAAAACATCGTACTCCTTTTCTCCATTCAGATACCTTAAAATTCTCTTAGCTTCTTTCCAATGTGTCTCCTTAGGTGTCTCCATGAATATGGATATCAAGCTTACTACATACATTATATCAGGCCTAGTTGCAATCAAATACATTAGACTGCCAACTATGCTTTTGTATAATGTCGGATTAACATTTTTGCTGCAATCTCCCTTGCTCAACTTCAACCTCGTGACTGTTGGAGTTGATGATGGCTTGTTGTTCTGCATATTCAACCTTTTTAAAATTTCAGCAACATACTTTTCTTAGGAGATAAAAATTCCATTTTCTGTTTTCTTTACTTCTATGCCAAAAAAATATCTTAGCGAACCCAAGTTAGTCATTTCAAACTCACTTTTCATGACTACTTTGAAATCAACAATGAGAGAAACATCATTGCCTATAAAAATCACATAATCTACATAAAAAACAACAATAAGTATCCTACTGTCATTTTATTTGATGTAGAGTGTGGGTTCACCATCACACTTGTCAAACCCATTGTCCATCAGGTAAGCATCAATCCTGCTGTACCATTCTTATGGTGCTTACTTCGGCCCATAAACGGCTTTCTTCAAAATACACACCTTGTGTTCTTGGCCTTCTATCTCATAGCCAGGAGGTTGTCCAACATACACCTCTTTCAACACTTCATTCAAGAATGTTGACTTCACATACATTTGATAAAATTTCGACTTTTTTTGTGTTGCTATAGATAACACTGTTTGCACTGTCTCCATCCTTGCAACTGGTGCCAAGGTTTCCTCATAGTATCTTCCTTGTTGTTTCTTATAGCATTTGACAACTAGCCTTGCTTTATGCCTTTCTACCTTGCCTTCAATGTTTCTTTTGGTCTTATATACCCATTTCACTCCAATAAAATATTTTCTTTGTGGGAGGTCCACTAGCTCCCATAGGTCATTTTTTTCTATTTCTCATATCTCTTCATTCATTGCTTCAATCCACTTCTCTTCTTTGACTGCATATTCAAAATGGATTGGGTCATCAACATGAAAAAATAATGCAAAAAAAGAATTCAGAACAACATTATTATCAACCTCTTCTTGCTCATAACTTTCACTTAAATTTCTAGATCTCGGTCTTGTTGTATTTGTTGAAGATGTGTTTGGAGTTGCACTTGAACTCAAGGGAGTTTCTGATCCATGTGGTGTGCTTGGAGAAGCACTTCCTTGATTTCTCAATGTTTTTCTATTGCTTTCTTGTGGTGTGCTCTGTTGATATTGTGTGGGTAGAGGAGGAGCCACCATTCAAGAGTTGATTTCTACAATCAATTCCTATTTTTATTCATCTTAAATACATGTCTTCACATTAACTCTCTTCTCTAAACTTCCATCCCAAGATTCTTCTTCTATGAACTGAACATCTCTGTTGATTATTACTTTCTTGGTTGATAGATTATAGAGCTTCTAAGCCTTGGATTCATCACTGCATCCAAAAAATATACATTTCTCCTCCCTTTTGTCTGACTTCTTCCTTAGCTGATCCGGGACATGTGCATATGCCACACATCCAAACACTCTCATGTGAGTGGAAAATTACTTTGTTCCACTACATGCTTCTTTTGGAGCTATGTTCATAACACTTTTGGTTGGACATATATTTAAGATATATGTTGTACAATTGACAACTTCTGCCCAATACTCATTTGGAAAATGCTTTGCTTCAACATACTTCTTACCATGTCCATGATAGTCCTATTCTTTCTTTCTGCAACACCATTTCACTTAGGTGTATACCTTGTGGTAAACATATTGTGTATTCCATTCTCCCAGTATAAATGTAGAAAGTACTTGGAGATATATTATCCACCTATGTCAGTTCTCAACACTTTTATGTAGTGTCCACTTTTCTTCTGTACAAGAGCTTTATAGTGGTAGAACTGTTCAAACACTTCACTTTTCTATTTTAGAAAATAGACCCATGTATTCCCTCTGTAATCATCTAGAAATGGCAACATATAATGACTGCCAGCTAATGATGTCATTTGCATTGGTCCACATAAATCTGAGTGGAAAATCTCCAAGGGTGCCTTTGCACTTATACTCTTCCCTGCTGGAAATTATTCTTTGTGTTGTTTACCCATGATGCAACCTTCACATAGGCTGTCTAGTTTCTCTATGGGTGGTAATCCATTTACCATGCCTTTTATATGCAACAAATTCAAACCTCTGAATTTGAGATTTCCAAATCTCAAATGCCATAACCAGTTTTCATATTTCACTTCTTCCTGAAACACCTCCTTCTTTCAAGTATGATCTGATCTTGAGAGGAAACATCATATTTATTTTCATATGCACGTTTGCAATGTGTTGTCTACTTGGAGGCATATCCATGATTGTACACACATCATTTTTAAAAAACACATTGTAGCCCTTTTGCATGAGTTGTCCAATGCTTAGAAGGTTACATTTTGGGACAGGGACATAATAGACATCTGGCACAAACTTCTTCTCTCCCTTCTTGGTCAGTATGTTTACTCTTCCTTTCCCCGTGACAAAAACTTTGCTATGAGTCCCCATTGTCACTTCATATTTTACACATTCATTTAAATTGGAAAACATTGCTATGTTTCTAGTCATATGGTTGCTACACCCTGAATCTAAGAACCATACATCTTATTTTTTTCTTGTGCTAATTGACAAGCTAAGAGCATGTTCGCATGGTTCTGATTTTATTTTGTGAAATTTACACTAGGTTTACTACTGATGTCATTTTTCTTCTTTCTACATTCATTTGCATAATGACCATACTTTTTGCAATAATGAAATTGGACATGAGATTTATCATACCTTTGTCCTTGTGCTTGATTTTGGCTTGAGCCTTGGCTTGGATTCTGATTGTTGCCCCTTCCGCTTGTGCTTGCAGGGCTACTTCTTCCACCTCTGTGTGGGCTTCTTCCTCTTCCTCGGTAGTTTGATCTTTGTATACCTCTACCTTGACCAAAAGAAATTTGTGTCTTAAATGCATGCTCCAATGAGTATTTTTTTGCTTTGTTAATTCTGTTCTCATCAGACATTAGTGATGGATGAAGCTCATCCATTAAAAATTGTGAGAGATCCTTTGTCTCTTCTATGGCCAGTACTATGGAATCAAACCTTGATGGTATAATTTTTAATACTTTTTCACCCATTCTCCTTTCTTCAAGAGTCTCTCCATGAGACATGATTTGGCTAACCAACCCATTCACATTTGTAAATAACGAGTCTATATTATTAGATTATTTCATAAGAAGAGTTTCAAAATCTCTTCTCATCATTTGAATTTTTTTTGTCTTCACATTTTCCATGCTTTGATAGGGTGTCTGGAGGGTATCCCATGCCTACTTGGACTTTGTTGCTATTGCAACCCTTGGGAAAATACCCTCATGCACTACTTGCAAAATATAGAAGATGGCTTTGGAATCCTTCTTCTTATTTTCCCTCAATAAATATCTTTCTTCTTGTGTCAAAGAATTACATGTCGTTGCATCTGTTGGTTCTTGGAAACCATATTCCACCAGCTCCCAAATATCTTGTGAAGCAAACAGGTCCTTCATTGTAATAGCCTAGTAATCATAATTATTCCCATTGAACTATGGTAGTTTGGGATTATTCAAACGTGTGCCTGCTATTTCCATCTTGACTGTGTAAACACAACCTTTTCATTGCTAGAGAATCCACTTCTCAAAACAATCTTTCAACTTCTTCAGTAAATAGTTCATTCTTTCACTGATATCCTAGAACTAATTTGATACCATCTTGCATCCATGTCCTCCATCGTAAATCACATACCAGTGATTATAACATTTAACATTGTGCACTTACAAGAAAAATTAAACCTTCTTGATTGTGATGTGAAATGGCATGACCGCATCAGAACTTAAACATAATAACTTGTGGGCGTTATCTTCCTGAGCTTGCATGTGACTTATGTGCATTATCCTCCTTAGCTTGACACATGCCATTTATGATCGCATCGCAACATAAATAGAATAACTTGCGGGAGGCTTAAAGGTAAGTCATAAAACATGCAAAGTGCAGGCTGTGGGTGGGCTAAAAGGTAAACTTGAAAATTCTACAAAATGCAGAAGGTAAGGAATGAAGAAGAAAACAAAGGTTTGTAGTGGTTGGTCACGCGGTAAGTTTTTTTCATCTCTCCAGATCACTTCGGTGGGGAAATATTTTTTGGCGAAGCGTTTAAGAGTTAAACACTAAATGTTGCAAGTTGCGGTATGCGGGCAGTTAAGCAGTGGTAAGTGTGAAATATGAAAAGGTAAGAAATAAAGGAAATGAAAAGGGTTTGTTGTGGATTGCAAATGTGGAAAATCTATGGTGGATCGTGTTAATATCGCATCGACGGAAATATAACATTCAACGAAAAGGCTTAAGGGTAAACCAAAAAACTTGCAGGCCACAAAACACTGGTAATGGTAATTCAACAACAGTGTTTTAAGAAATTAAATGTAGACACGGGCTTGGGTACTCTGTTTTTTATTTTTGCATCAAGCAAACAAAACCTGCGGATCTGAGTCCTGAGCCTTGTCCTTCCTTGCAACAAAAAATTCAATTTAGGTATTGGTTTTTGCCACTTTATTCATGGTGGTGGTTGGGAGTATCTCCAACAATGCATTCACATGTACAGGGATAGTTTCATTGACTTGGTTACCATGGTCATCACCTTAGTCGGGTGTCTTGATGCTTAGGATTTAATCGTACTTGAGAAATGGTCGATATATGTCAGGAGGATGTTTGGATAACCACTTAACCTAGACTTGCTGACGAAACTTCTTTGTTTACGAAACATCTCAAGGAAATAGATATGTGCAATTTTTTGTTTAATTCTTGAAAACCTTGAGTGTTTTCTTCTGAAATATAATGGAAAATAATTTCACACCTAGTTGAGATAGCTCTGATTAGCTATGGTAAATTTTCCCGCATCACCAACACACTCTTGTCGGTTCTTTTCTTGTAATTTTTCTAATTAAAGACCTTTGATTTTCTTCTTTTCTATTATAGAGTCATTGCATTCCATCTTATTAAATTTTTGCATACATATTTAATGAAATTCTTACATTACATCAACAATTATCTCCTAGGAGGATCGAGTTTGAACACTAAAGGGTTTTAACTAAAGCACCATGCTTGGATACAATGTTAGGGTTTCTAATCAGTGTCTTCAAGTGATGTGAGGAGCAGTTCATTGAGGTAATTAACCCCTTGGAAACCAAACCCTACCTTTGGAAATTATTTTTCTAAAATTTCAAATTCACTGTCTTAACCATAGGATTCTAATTGTAAGAATATTGTTTTTCCTTTGTGTCTTTTGTTTTCGACAGAAATGGCATTGATTCCTCTGTGCTAGGTATAGGTATATGTTGCAACTCTAACCTATAATTCCTTTCTTCATTAACAAGGGTTTATTTTGTTATGAATATTTATTTTTTTGTTTCCCATGATGTAGGTATGCTTGACGTTGGTCCATTCCGTCATGCTTAGAATAAAGTGGGTTTATTTTGTTATGAATATTTATTGTCCTGTTTTCCATGATGTAGTTATGCTTGATTTTGGTCCATTCCTTCATGCTTAGAACAAAGTTTATGGGTTTCGCTCCCACATGGTTATTTTTTGTGGCTTCCGGTTCATACATATTCTTTTTCATTTCATGCTAGGTTTTTCTTTTTTCCTAATATCAGTCATGAGTACCATTCAATATCTCGTTGGAAATTTAAGTTTTTCGTACTATTTCGGGTTGATCCCGATGTGGTCCTTTTGTAACTATACTTAGTATGAAAAACCTAGAATTTGTAAGGCTATAAGCTGCTCATTGTATGTTATAAGAATATTGTTTGAGCTTAATTGTCATTTTATTTCTTATATCACTTAATATCTAATATCTCATATTCCCATGAAGGCCGAGGGTTCTAGTAACAAGTACTCTATAGAATTCCTCTACATAAAAAAAAAAATTGTTAGATAGTCTCTATTTATCTTGTCTTATATTGTATACATGAAGGGGTTTGACATCGCTCCTAATTTTTTTAGAAACAAAATATATATATATTTTTTCCTTTTAAGAATACAATGTCCTATCACTTGTTTTAGAATAGAGATGAAAAGACAAGCATATTTTTAGATATAATTCTCTCTTTCTATAGTTTATATCTTGATTATTCTTTGTACACATGTATTAACGCCCTTTTGATTTAATAAGGGTTTAGCGGGATATTATTTTATGTTGCAGATGATACTTTTTTACTCTTTTTATTGTAATAAATAAAATATTTTATGCAATCCATCGTGTCTTGAAGGAAATGATTATTTCTTTATTGTAAATTATCTCTATTGTTTTTATGTGTGTCGATGCCATGATTATTTCTATATAAATGTTTTATAAATACAAATATTTAAAGAATATATTTTTATGTAATCTAGTTCAGAGACCTAGAGGGTCACTATAGCACGAAATCTTTGTCACTTCTATGTGTCCTAGCCCTTTGTGCCGGGACAAAGGGTATTATACATGGAGGACAAGGTGACTATACTCCTAGCAGATCGTCGATATTTCCATGCTCAAATAATAATATATATTTATATATCTATACATGTAATTACACATTCAGTAGAGTAGGTTCCCTTGTCTTTCTTTACATTTGAACAATTACTATGAGTTTTAATATTTTCCCCAAGTTCTTGTATTTCCTACCTTATCCCTTGAATATCCACACTATGTGCCAATGTCATTTGTAAAACAATGCTAGAGTACACAATATTTTTGATTTATTATAAAAAATATACTACTATTCTACACAATAATTTTCGTTTATACACATACACCTACATTAAAAGTTATAGTTATCTCAACCCTCTAGGAATAGTCTAAAGGCCACCACATTCTACCCAACCTTAAAGAAATTTTTCTTATTGATTATGCGTGAACTTTCCTTTAACTATTAGCAAAAAATTTCAAATAAGCTTAGTTATATTTTCCACCTTCTGCACCATTGGCAGTGTTCTGCTAATTTTCTAGGTTATACAATTGTTTCTCTCTCACTTGTATCTTGCATAGGAATTTCCTTTATCTCCCATAATTCTTACAAATTGAGTTTACTATATGGAATTTCTCTAGCCATAAAATATATGTTGTGACATGTTTTATTGAATAACTCTTCTCTTTCTCCTTGCATATTTGAATGGGATTCCAGAAAAGAAGTGACAGAAACTATTATCTTTTATTTTTCTTTTGTTTCTGCCTCTCTAGGCATAATAAACATCGACTATTATTTCCTGACAGCTAGAGATCTCCCATGTTGTCCTTTAACAATTTCCTGAGATGATTAATACATAAGAAAATGATTTATAATTATGTCAACGAAAAATAATATTTTCATCAACATATTCTATCACATGTCATATTATTTTCTCTAGCAATGGAATTAAATAAACAAATTCATATGGTAAATTTCTAGGAGTATTACATATCCCCTCCACTTAAAAGGGACACCATCCTCAATTTTTTTTATGAGTACCCATAATTATTTGAATAACATAAAAATGTTTCCCTCATTTCATCTCCTAGGTGGCCTCCATAGGCCCCAAATTCTTCCACAACACTTTAACATAGGTGATGACTTGATTTCAGAGTATAATCTCTGAACGGTCCAACATTTTTAGGGGTTCCATCTATAATTCCCCTTCCCATTTGACCTGTACAACACACCAATCAATTATATGGGTCAGATCACATACATAATTCTTTAAAGGAGACACATGAAATACATTATGAAAGTTAACTGATAAAGCATCGATCCAACTCTGGCCAATATCTCGAATGGGCCAAAAAAAATGGGGCCAACATGGTTGTAATACTAATTATTTTTTATGTTTTTCTAATTTTAGACTGAACTATTTTTATATTTTAATGTTGCAAAGCCATGCTTGTTTTAACTGAAGGTGAACCATAAGTTCCTGTGATGCAATAAATAAAAATTTTATTAGTAAATAAGAAGGTTGGGCACTACCGGGGAAAGAAACACTCGAGTAAAGATATTTCTCCAAACTTGGAAAGCCATCAGTGATGGGTGAGATTAAAGTAAATATTCCCTAAAAAGGAATCCTAAAAATACTTAGGAGGCAATATATAATATTTAATGAGATGGTATTAAAGAAAGATATATTAAATAACTTAGATTGAGAAAAAATCCAAGGGTGGAATAAAGCGTAGGCAGTTGGTTGGCAGATCCAAAAAGGCAAAACGTTGTTCAGAAAATATTTTTGGAAGAAGATTATAAAACATATAAAATTCCAGAATTAAGATTTTTATAGTTCGGTGGCAACATATCGGCTGAGGGGAACCTGTGGATCAATTCATGGTAGGGTGGATAATATTATTACCAACTGCAGCGCCATAAATTTGATATGGTTAGAAATTATATAGAATTTTAACTTCTATATATACTCACTTATGGATTTCGTACATAAAGAATTCAATTATGTATATTTTTGTGTATACCTTATGAATAGAAAAGCTTGCATGTGAACTAGGAATGTGTTGCCAACTAGTTTTAAGTAAAATGTAACTTTATATTCCAGTACCTATTGAACTGGGAATGGGAGGAAAAGTAGTTATGGGTAAATTAACTCTATATTTCTAAGTTTAAAATAATTATTTATATGAAACAATGAGCAAAAGGTAAATATATAGTGTTGGGTATTACAGAAGGATCTTAAAAATTCTGGCTACTTTTTCTTCTTGTGATGATTATGGGTAAGATTATTCATGATAGTGTTTGCGTATTTGAGAGTAACTCCTATTATTATGAATTTTATCTGTTACAAAATCTCATGTCTCAAATGGGCTAGAACGTAAACCTACTAACATGTATAGTTCTGACAATTTTTTTTGTTAGGAACAGTCGAGGGTTGTAATATTCTAAAAGAAAAAACTATCTATTAATTCGGGTGGAAGCTCATTTCCTTCGGTAGGAGAGATGGGATGTCGATTTAGGCAAGGAAAAAATTTCATTTTAATTAGGGAATTCTAATTTTTATGAGAAGAATGAGGTGAGGGTCCAATAGCCTTGAGGAAATTTCTATTTGGAAGAGTTTGAGAATATGCTGGGTTTCAGACTCTCGATGTTTTTATTTATTGTCAAAAACAAATGCAATAATTTTTTTTTTATCACTTCCGCCCCAATTTTTATGATAAAACAGTCAATAAAGACGAATAAAAGGAAAATACAGAAAAAATTGTGCTAGGAATACATACATCGAACAATATAATTTGTGAACTGAAATACATCTTTCCCAGAAGGTTATAATTTATAGATTTTAAGAAGAGTAAACATAAAACCAATACACTCTAACTAAAAACGTCATTAAATCAGTCAAAGTGCTAAATGTTGGAATTTCTGAATATTCCAAACAGACAAGGAGAATAAAAATTCTCCTCCTTTAACATAGAGAAATGCAAAAAAAAAATTTACTAGACAGAGATGACACAAAATTTTCTATTTCATTAACAAAACAAAACTATTACAAAAATAGTGATTCTGTCTTCAGAACTAGGTTCTGGTTTACAATGGATTAGCTGCTATAGAGGCAGTGTTTCAATCTATCCTCTCTATTTCTCTTTCTGCCTTCAGGCATTAAAAACATAACACAGTCTTTCTATGCAAAACAACTATTTACACGACTATTCTATTTGGAAACTTTATATATGGCGCAAGAATTTTAAATCATAAAATAGAACAATTAAAAATATATCTGAAACCCCTTTCTATGGGTCCCTGCGGCGGCACTCCTCTACTGGTACAATATATCTATGTTGTGCTGCCGCAGTGATCCTCCACTGTTGATCTCTGGTCAATGCTTGATGGCTTGGTCAACTGCGGAGGCACTCCCTCGTGTTAACCTCTGCATAAATCGTGCTCCCGCAAGCTGTCGATCTTCTTTAGCTGCTCTCTTGCCCATTGATCTCGGCACCATTAAATATTGTGGGGTTCGTTCTTTCAAACCTTTGATACACCCGCGTAACATTACTTTTAATAAAAAATGATGAAAATTAACCTGGACTTCAAATATTCAACAAGCTACATTGCATTATTTTCATGTTACAAAATGCCCCTACATCAGCTAGGCTGAAACCTGTGCGAATGCATTCTGATTGGCTTGTGCTTGGGCTCGCGGACTCAAACAAAACATAAGGCAGATTCTATAAGAAATTTGTGTACCAAAAGGTGAAAGTGACGTCATGGCAAAAATGAACATGAAACAACGTGATTGGTCAAGGTGGCCTTGACAGTGGGACCACATCACATCGATGCTTCAGTGGATTGGCGAATGAATGGTTTGGCGGAATGGACTTTGGTGATGAGCGATGTTGTGATGTGCGATGTTGTGACGTGGGGACCACATTGCATCGTCACATCTCATCGGCGATTAAAATTCGGCGGAAACATACGCGATAGGCGGATGGTGGAATTACGATGTTGCGATGTGTGATGGTGGTAGGGACGACATTGCATCGCAACATTGGCGGTGAATGTTTGCAGTGGTACAAAACACTTGTATATTTCCATATCCGATGTGCGATATCACAACATCGCATCGCGTCGAGACTCACATCAGCAAGACACTAACACATGCATTCAGCTATTGCGATGTGCGATGGTGGTGGGGACCACATTGCATCGCAAGTTTGGCAATGGATGATAAATTGGTGGGGACCACAAAAAGAATTTGCCCTTTCAAAAATTAAAAACTTGGCGCGTGATAAAAACTCCTTTGTTTGGTTGGTGAGGGCTTTTACACTCGAAGAGACTGTTTTTTAATAAAACCTGCCATTGCGTGGTTCAACCACGATTTTCTTCAATCCTTCTGCAAAGTCGGCTACAACCATAAAACTTAAATTCCTCCTTACAACTCCAATTAAACTATGTTAAATGCATGAACGTGTGCACTTAACCTTCTCTGCCCCTGTTGTACTCTGTTTCTACCGGCACAGGGTTTGCAGGTGACTTTAATATTTTCAACACTCCCCCTTAAAGTTAGTTGTTGCATTATCAGTCATACCCAAGCATTTTCTTAAATATTCAAAACTATTTTTCCCGAATGGCTTTGTCAAAAACTCTTCAAATTTCTCCTCTGTTCTACAGGGTTGTAAAACAATTTCTCCATTGTTCACAAATTCCCTAATGTAGTGAAACTTTGCATCTATGTGTTTAGTTCTTTTATGAAACATATAATTCTTTGACAATGCTATAACTGAGCTATTGTCACAATAAATCATCGTGCCCTTTACCTGTTCTTGACACAAACTTCTCAAAATTCTTCTCATCCAAACTGCTTGACAGGCTGCTATTGTAGCTACCACATACTCTGCCTCTACTATAGACAATGCTATAATAGGCTATTTCTTATAAGCCCATGAAATAGCTCCTAAACCCATATTAAAAATATAACCAGATGTGCTTTTCTGGTCATCAATACTTCTAGCCCAGTCACTATTAGTATATCCAATCAAATTAGAATTTTCTAAAGTAGTATAAAAATTACCATACCTTTTAGTTCCTTTCACATACTTCAGAATTCTTTTTGCTTCTTACCAATGTGCATCTTTTGGCCTCTCCATAAATCTGTAAATCAAGCTAATAGCATGCATAATATCAGACCTAGTTGCAGTGAAATACATGAGGCTACCAACTATGCTCTTGTACAAGCTAGGATCAAAATCCTTGTTGCTGTCATCTTTGCTGAGTTTCATTCCCATTACTGTGGGAGTAATTACTGCCTTGCAATCCTACATATTAAATCCGTCCAAAACTTCATTTACATACTTTGCTTGAGAAATGAAAAATTTATTTTCATTTTGCTCTACCTCTATTCCTAAGAAGTATCTTAACAATCCCGTATCATTCATTTGAAATTCATCTTTCATGACTATTTTAAAATTCTCAATGAGGTAATCATCATTACCTGTGAATATCACATCATCAACATATAAAACAACTACCAGTGTCTTACCATCTTTCTATTTGATGTATAATGTGGGTTCTCCTTCACATTTTTCAAACCCATTCTCCAGTATATAGGAATCTATCCTACTGTACCATGCTCTTGGTGCTTGTTTAAGCCCATAAAGAGCTTTCTTCAATATGCACACTTTGTGCTATTGGCCCTTTTTCACATAACCAAGAGGTTTTTCAACATAAACCTCTTCTATTAAAACTGCATTCAAGAATGATGATTTTACATCCATTTGGTAAGCCTTCCATTTGTTTTTTACTGCTATGAATAGCATTGCTCTCACTGTTTCCATTCTTGCAACTAGTGCAAAAGTTTCTTCATAATATCTTCCATGTTGCTGCTTATAGCCTTTGACAACAAGTCTGGCCTTGTGCCTTTCAATATTTCCTTCAACATTACTTTTGGTCTTGTAGACCCACTTTACTCCAATCACTTCTTTACCTTCTGGGAGATCAACCAATTCACATGTATTGTTTTCTCTATGGCATTTATTTCTTCATCCATAGCTTCTAACCGTTTCTTATCTTTTATAGCTTCCTCAAAATGAATAGGATTATCAACATGACAATACAGTGAAAATAAAGAGTTCATACCTTCATTTGTTGTCTCTTGCTCATAAATTTCATTTAGATTTATGTATCTAGTTCCTCTTTCATTTGGTGTAGTTGTGCTTGAAGAAGCACTCAAATCTGCTCCATGTGGTGTGCTTGGAGAAGCACTCTCATTTCTTGTCAAGGGTGTTCTTACTCCTGCTTGTGGTGTCCCTTTTTTTCCTTATGTTGGTGGAGGTGGTGCTACTGATGAGGTGTTCCTTTTAGCCACATCTTCCTCATCTTCATCATGAGATAAACATCTTTTGACATTGAGTGTTTTCTCAGTGCTTCCATCCCATCCTTCTTCCTCTATGACTTACACATCTCTTCTTATAAGAAAATTCTTTGTGATGGGTTATACAATCTATATCCCTTAGATTCTTCACAGTATCCAAGGAAGATGCACTTCTCCCCCTTACTGTCCAACTTCTTTCTTAGCTAATCTGGAATGTGTGCACAAGCCACACACCCAAAATATCTCATGTAGGTGACTGTCTATTTTCTGCCACTTCATGCTTCTTCTGGAACTCTATTCACTACTGTTTTTGTTGGGAATCTATTCAAAATATATACTGCATAATTTGTAGCTTCTACCCAATACTCATTTGGCAAATGTTTTTCCTTCAGCATACTTCTCACCATTTCCATGATGGTTCTATTCTTCCTTTCTACAACACCGTTTTGTTGAAGTGTGTACCTTGTGGTAAACTATTTACGTATGCCATTTTCTCTGCAAAAAAACAAAAATTATTTTGAGATATACTCACCTCCTCTACTAATCCTTAGGACTTTGATATGCTGCCCAATTTGCTTCTCTACAAGATCTTTAAAGTGGAAAAATTTCTCAAACACTTCACTTTTATATTTAAAGAAATAAACCCATACTTTTCTTGTGAAATCATCAATGAAGGCCAACATATAATTGCTGCCTGATAATGATGATGTTTGCATTGGTCCACACAAATCTGAATGGATAATTTCTAAGGGTGCTTTTTCCCTTATGCTCTTTCTTGATGTAATGTTTTCTCTGTGTTGTTTTCCCAAGATGAAGCCTTCACATAGGCTGTCTTGTTTCTCAATCAATAGTAGTCCTCTTACCATTAATTTTCTATGCAACAAATTCAGACCTCCGAAATTGAGATGACCAAATATCGAATGCCATAACCTGTTCTCATCTTTCACTTCCTTTGAAAAGACCTCTTGAGTTACATCTACTACATTCTTTCTCTTTCCCTTCAAGTTAGCATTGAGCTTGAGTGGAAACATTCTATTGCTGCTCATTTGCACTTCTGCAATAACCTTCTTACTTGGAGGTATGCCCATTATTGTGCACATGTCATTTTTGAAAAATACATTGCAACCTTTGTTAATGAGTTGCCCAACGCTCAAAATATTACATTGCAAGCCAGGAACATAGTATACATCTGGCACAAATTTATGCTCTCCATTTCTTTCATGGATACTTACTCTACCTTTTCCCTTGATAGATATATTAGTATCAGTTCCTGTTGTTACTTCAGATTTAATATCTTCATAAAGATTGGAAAACATTGCTATGTTTCTAGTCATGTGATTACTGCAGCCTGAATCTAAGAACCATACATCATTCTGACTATCTAGTGCTACATTACATGTTAACGACACATTCTTTGGGTTCTTTTCTTCTCTTGCTACATTTTCATTTTTCTTATTATTCATGTCATTTTGATTTTTTCCACATTCATTGGAATAATGCCCATATTTCTTGCAATAATGGCACTGGACATTGGATTTGTCATACCTTTGTCCGTGAGCATGCTGATGTCCACCTAGTTGGCTACTTCTTTGGCTTTGGATTTGATTCTAATTGCTTCTCCTTCCATGTGTATGTGAAGGGCTCTTTCTTCCTCCTTTTTTTTGGCTTCTGCCTCTTCCTCTTCCTCTGCCTTGACCTCTTCCTCTTCCAAAAAGCATCTGGGTCTTGAAGGCATGCTCCAAAGATGGATCTACTAATCTTCCCAATGTTTGTTCATGAGTCATCAGTGATGCATGACATTCATCAACTATGAACTTTGAGAGATCCTTTGTCTCTTCAATGGTGGTTACAATAACATGAAACCTTGAGGGTAGGCTCCTCAATAGTTTCTCCACAATCCTTATTTCTTCAAGTGTCTCTCCATGATACCTTATCTATGTGACCATCCCAATCACATGTGTGAAGAATGAGTCTATGTTATCAGACTCTTTCATACAGAGAGTTTAAAAATATCTTCTCAGAAATTGTATTTTTGTTGTCTTCACCTTCTCCATACCTTGATAGGTTGTCTTAAGAGTATCCCATTCATCCTTCCTTGTTGGAGAACTGCTGCAACAAATCCTTCCTTCGACTTCTTTGACACATTCAAAGAGCCTCGATTAACTCTGATACCATGTTGGAATTTCTGAATATTCCAAACACACGGGGAGAATAAAAATTATCCTCCTTTTACCCAAAGAAATGCAAAAAAGTTTCTCACTCGACAGAGATGACACAAAATTTTCTATTTCATTAACAAAACAAAACTATTACAAAAATAGTGATTCTTTCTTCAGAACTAAGTTCCGGCTTATAATGTATTAGCTGCTACAGATGCAACGTTTTAATATATCCTCTCTGTCTCTTTTTCTACCTTCAGGCATTGAAAACATAACATAGTCTGTCTGTGCCAAACAACTATTAACAAAACTATGATATTTGGCAACTTCATATATGGCACAACATTTTAAATCATAAAATAAAACAATTAAAAATATATGCGAAACCCCTTTCTGTGGGTCCCTACGGAGGCACTCCTCTACTGGTACAATAGATTTATGTTATGCTGCCATAGTGATCCTCCACTGTTGATCTCTGGTCAATGCTTGATGGCTTGGTCAACTTGGGAGGCACTCCCTCCAATTAACCTCTGCATAATTCGTGCTCCCGTAAACCATCGATCTTCTTCAACTTCTCTCTCACCCGTTGATTTGGGCGGCATTAACTTTAGTGGTGTCCGTTCTTTCAAACCTTTGATACACCCCCGTAACATTAATTTTAATAAAAAATGATGAACTTTAACCCGTAATTGAAAACTTCAACAAGATGCACTGCATTCTTTTCATGTTACAAAATGCCCCTACATCAGCGAGGCTGAAACCTGCGCGAACACATTCTGATTGGCTTGTGTTGGGGCCCGTGGAACTCAAACAATACATAAGGAAGATTCTATAAGAAATTCTCTTACCAAAAGGTGAAATTGATGTCATGGCAAAAACGAACGCGAAACAATGCGATTGGTCCACGTGGCCTTGACAGTGGGACCACATCGCCTTGGCGCTTTGGCAGATCGGTGGATAAATGGTTTGGCGGAATGGAATTTGGCGATAAGCGATGTTGCAATGTGCGATGTTGTGACGTGGGGACCACATCGCATCGTCGCATCACATTGGCGATTAAACTTCGATGGAAACATATGTGGTAGGTTGATGGCAGAATTGAAATGTTGCGATGTGCGATGGTGGTAGGGACCACATCGCATCGCAACATATGTGGTGAATGTTTGCAGTGATATAAAACACTTGTCCATTGTGCAACATCGCATCGCGTTGGGACTTCACATCAACAAGACACTAACACATGCATTCGACTATTGCGATGTGCGATGGTGGTGGGGACCACATCGCATCGTAAGTTCGGCAATGGATGATAACTTGAAGAGGACCACAAAAGGACTTGGCACTGTCAAAAATTAAAAACTTGGCGCATGAACAAAACTCATTTCTTTGGTTGGTGAGGGCTTTTACGCCCGAAAAGACTGTTCTTTAATAAAACCTGTTGTTATGTGGTTGAACCACGATTTTCTTCAATTCCTTTGGAAAGTCGGGTGTGGCCATAAAACTTAAATTCCTCCTTACAGCTCCAATTAAACTTTGTTAAATGCACGAAGGTGTGCACTCAACCTTGTCTACCCCTATTGTACTTTTTTTGTACCTGTATGGGGTTTGCAGGTGACTTTAATATTTTCAACACTAAAAATATACTAACATTACCTAGTTATTTTGACAAGACTACCATGTGCGTCTTAATATTATATTTTGCACCAAGAATAGAATTCTAATTAGCTGAGCACCACACAACAAGATACATGGAAAATAGAATGAGAAATTTAGAGCTAGTTTGGACAAGAAGAAGCGGAGGGCGCATTATGATATTTGTAATAAATCCCATGAGTGTAAGTACAAAATTTCATCACAACTCCATGAAAACCTCACATGAAATATGCTCAGAAAAAAATGTGGAAAGGAATTATGGGAAAAAAAAAGATCGAGCAATCTGTAATTATAACAATATAATAATCTATTTTGAAATGAAAAATAATCTATTTTGAAATGAAAAGTATACAGAGACTCCATGTATAAAATAAAATTAGAATAATAAAATTATTTGATACAATTTGCGTATATCATATATAATATTCTCAGTACTGGGACCAGAGATGACCATACAAAAATGAGGTTATCGGAGATTATACAAAGTCTGACCATAGGCCATTTCTTAAAAATACAATGAAATAAACCGCAACCAAATTGGGAGTCACAAAAACCAAGTTGCAAAGTGGTTCATAACCCAATTTCTTACCGTTGGACCTATGAATGTAACAGAACACGAAATGTGTCTCTATACTCGTTAAAAAAATGAGCAAATTCTTGAGACAAGATGATGACCGACCTGAAATAGGAGAGTATGAATTAGAGTGCATACAATATCTAGAGCTAGGAGAAAACAAGTATGAACAAAAGCAAAGAGATACCTACAACCATATAAAGAATGAGGTTAACCATTATGGCCAAAAGAAAGAGAAAAAAAAGAAATTTATATCATTGATGACAAGAAAAGGAAACCATTAATGGAAGAAGGAGAGAATTAGAGGTAAGCCTGATAATAATTTTAAGAATACAACACCAGTGGACACACGAAAAAGCTGTGTGTGTTTCCTATACATTGGAAAGAACGTAAACCACAGAAACGATGGGATGCACCCAAAAAAGTGATGACATAGAAAAGAATTAAATGCAACATCACGTACTGGCCAATGTATGAGGACCCTTTGGCATTAAATTCCGGAATTATGAAGTTTGAATTTCAAAAAATTGCTAAGAGAAAAAATCAAATGATATTTTCTTGATTGGGTTACCTAGGTTGTGGTCTAGGTTTTGACGTGGAAAACCTAAGTTGTTGGGGTTACTTTAGCCAGCCTTGAATTGCACCTGGAACAAAGCACCAAAGTTGGAAGGAAAAGAAAAAAAAAAATTTTAAACATCATAGATTCTCTAGAGAGCGAAACTGTTTTAGAATGAGCCTCTAAACATTAAGGGTTACACTCATGTTACAAACATTACAAGGTAATTTAAATATATGAGACCTCTATTTCCGCAATAGAGAATTTTAACTAATTTAAGCTTCTTAGAAAAATAAACTTAGCGCTTGGAATTACAACCACATAATGGGAAATAATATGTAGAAGGTATCAAGTAACTTCCATAGTAATTTACAAGCAAACCAAAGAAATCCACGCCTTCTCTAGTACCTAGATTCCATTGAAGATAATGGGTTTATCAACTGTCGTGACATAAAAATGCACCTAGTAGTTATAATAGTAAACCCCTGCTTAAATTTGGAAGCAAACCTTCGTCGGAGGGTCCATACATTATCTACGACAAACTGAGACAGGAAACCAAAATCAAAATAACAACAACAAAGGTGGTTGGTGCTAGAGGAAAATTGGAAAGGGGAACAGGGAATTAACGAGTTAAATCTACCTCTCGTAGAAAATGTAGGTGCCAATCGACCCCTGCTAAGTGCTCCAACGTGAAGAGGTAAGAAACCATCAACATAACGGAGGGCGAGATTTTTCTTAGAAAAGAAAAAATTAAAAACTCAGAACAACTTTCCCCTGCAACGGTCGGTGAAGAGTTTAAGCTCGATAAGGGAGAGTTGAATAAGAAACTGTTGAAATGAAACAACCATCCTCCTAGGAATTAGATGAGTTCTAAGAATGGGTGGTTGTTCAAACCATGTATAAGAAAAGAAAACAATCAGACACTCAGGAAATAGTCACTTGAGGAAATAGTAGCAAGAAACAGGGTAAAGGCAAGGAGAATTCCTTTCTTGGGGGATGACTTGCATTCTTGGATGCTATACACAAAGAATACATCAAAACCTTAAGGAGAAACCCACCTAGAAGAACTTCATCGATTCTAGTAAATGTTATGCACTATGAAAGAGATTATTCACATGATTCCAAAAAGTAGAGAAAGTAATTACCTTCCACCATAGGATCATGCCAAATGTTAAGGCATCTGTGACATATAGACAAGCATATGCATAATATAGGTCGATGGAACCTCTAATTTGCTTGGTCAATCAGTGAAGAAACTTGACAAATCCTCCATATCCTCTACGCGGTGACAAATGGTAAGGCTAGAGAGTTTAGTTATGAGAAAATATATCTATGGTTTGAGAGGTGAACCTCATACCGTTGATACATGTTCCAACCATCATAGTTGTTAAACACAAACCAAGGATCCTCATCCCATCACATGTTGATAAATATCGTGGTGGAATCAGAATGGTATACTCCGTTACGATGAGCATGTAGGACAATGGTTCATTAATATGATTTAATGATGTAAAAAATAATTGAAACTACTATATTGATCCCTATCTAAGAACGAACAAATTCCTATTTGCTTTAACCAACGTGGGGCAAAACATTTTAATCCCAAAAGTACTAAGCTATAGAGTTAGGATTTCAATGTTATTGTGATGACTATATCCATTGGGAAATGAGATAGTGATGAGTAGGTAGAATTGATACATGCAAACGAAGAGAAAAAAAAGAAGAGGAAATGTTAGTGCTAACAATGATAGCCAGTGATAACACATTGGGTTACAGATACATAATATTAAGTTATATCAACCTTATTCTTACTTAAATAAGTCACCACATGTAATGGTGTATTAATATTCAACCGTTGTCACCATGTACAAAGGTCAAAGGTATGGTGTTTCGAGGAAAACATTAAAGGTAGGATCTCATAACACTTGGGATAGGTATATTTGGGTACCAGAAAAGAGTTATATATATAGCTGAAAATTAATATTGATGGAAGTAGGTTAAGCTCCATTAGATTGGACTTATTGTAAATACTGGGAGATGTGATAACTCACACCCTTGGGGGTATATTAAGATAAGTGCAATAGTTTGACATTTTTGATATGGTCAATTTGACATGAAAACCATCGAGCTAGAAATAACATGTTCATAATATAAGGATTTGTAGGGTGATTTAGGTCTGAACCTCTCTCTAGAAAAATAGCCTTTTGGGGTCCTAGGTTTGACTTAGCACTTGTATTGAACCCTTGCAGCTTTGGTGTTTGGTGGAGGTCGATGGAATTGGTGGATAAATTAAAGTTTTGGATTTAAGCTTAACCTCTAATTAATAATATTTTTTTATTAATGCTACAAGTACTTATCCATGTTAAGGAGAAAAGGTAATGCAAATGAAATTATGGAAGTTATCAAGTGGTGTTAATAGAAATTTAAAAGACTGGAATAAAATTTTCCTATAATAGATGCACTCGGTTAGATATGTAGTGTATAAATGTGTCTATAAATAGAAAAAAATAAAACAAAAGAAAAATTCTCACGAAGATCTGTGACAAGTGGTATTAGAGCTTAGGCTCTACCCTTGGACCTAATGGTCTCGTTAAACAAAAATTCAGTCACTTGTTCTAAGGTGATGGAAAAATATAGCTTGAAAAAAAACCTTTGATAGGGATGATGGAATAAAAAGGACAAATGTTGAAACTCACTCTTAAATGAGTGTGAAAATTGTTAGAAATGGCAGGGGAGCATGACTTATACGTCAATAAGATAGTTAAACCCAATCATTAAGAATCATGTGTCATAATAAAAATATAATCCATAAGCCAAGGATGGTCCAGTTGCAATGAATCACATCTTAAGATGATAACATATATTTTCTCGAATGAGGCAAGTAAAACGTTTTACGCACCGTATTATATGGGTATTATGGGCACTTGTGAGGTGGTTCCTAAGTCATATGATTTTAAGAAGCCTTCAATAATCATGTATTTACTATTTTTTTCTCAGTTTGATAGCCAAGTTATTCATCTTTTCTAGTCCAAGAAATCATTAGGTAATTTAGGCTCCTCCTATTTTCTTTGAAGGGCACTTGAAGGGAAGGATATCCTTAAGAGACTCTTGATCAATTTAACTGAAAAAAAAGAATAAACAGTTTTGGTTGGGTAATGTACTAGCATGTCAATTGTCCCTTCCACCCTTGCAATGTCATGATCCAATTTAATCATGATAGTTTCACTACATGCCTATATTTGAGAAGAAAGTTCATGTTCACAACCAAATTGTGGGATTAGATTCGGTGAAAAGATAAATGTTCCATATCTATTTACAAATAACAATTGTACTCTAAATTCTGATATGGAAATATGGCTAAGTTGTGTGGCTAGGAATCAAATCTACCTTATTCCAAAGATAGATATCTAAGGCTATGAAATCTATTGATCTAGTTTTGCTTAATTCCACCACACTTGATGAGTTGTACTCATGTATTTTATTCGGATGTCTGTCACGATGCACTTGTAGCCTTTATGAACCATATCCTTAATCCTTCTTCACACTCAAAGGGGTAACAGTGTCAATAAATACCAAAAAAAAAAGATAGGGGGCTTTGACATATAACCAAGCCATACATTGGTGTGCTATGAATAATCCAATTAAATTTTTAGGAGTTTTAGCGAGATTGTATCCAAAATTCATTGAAAACACCATGAAAATTGCAGCCAAGAAATAATGCACAACCATAAATAGTGAAATAATGCAATATCATGAGATTATTAAGAAAAGGGTTAAGAAAGACAACCAAATAGCACATCATCACATACACACACGTAAGATTACATAGTCATAAAATGTGTCCTAAAAATTCTAATATGATAGCAACATGTATCCTTAATATATTTGATTACATCAAGGTCTAGGGAAGTTTCAGAACCTCATTCCTAGTCCATTCTCACTGTGCAAAAATTTCAGTCTAAATATATTATTTAGAAACAAAAAGGAGTGATAGTTATGCAAACGTAACAAATTAATCAGAAGAAAAGGAAAGTGGTGAAGGGAGCCTCACATATAATTACCTTTTGGTTTCCTCCTACGAAATATTAAACTAGACTTCGAGGTTGCTGAGATTCAACAAGACGATCCTAGTGAAAATTATGCACCTACACTAGGATGGATCCTCAGACTATTTTTAGGTGGATGTATATTTTTATATGCATGAGAAAATTATATTTATAGATGAAGTCTATTTATAGATGCATGAGAAAAATCTACTAATAGATGAAGTCTATTTATATATGTATGTATGAGTTCTACTTATAGATTGCATGTCTATTTATATATGTATGTCGGCTATTATTATCCCTTAATATTAGTTGGACAATAAACAATAATCTATTCTCAATGAGCACTTGGAAATAGTTAACTCAAGTGGAAAATTAGTTAGCTATAGGAAATTCAAGTTCAAATGTTGGTTGGCGGGACATGCACTTGGATTTAGTTGAAATTGAGTGGTTCAAAGTTGCAACAGAGTTGGATGTATAGTTATGTGAGTTTTAAAGTAGTTTAACTCAGTTGAGTGAGTTAAACTCAATTGTGCTAGTTGTAACTGAATATACACTAGTGAGATATTAGTGAATTAATTATCAATTAATTCACAATCAATGGTATCACATGCAACTGAAGATTTACTAATGTTAAATACATGCATGTCACATCCAGTGAAGACCCAGTTGAGATGTAGGTGAAAGGGACATTTTTACTATCAGTTGTGACATTAGTGGGAAATCTCATACAACCACACACACATTGGATGTTCGCATGAGGATTGTGCAGCCAAGGCAAGCAGGATTCCATTCATTCAAGGATTGCTATCAGCTAGGATTTCACAGTAGAGGCAAGTTGTCTAGAGGTAGTAAATTGACAAATGAATTTGCCAATTTTTGTAGGACAGTGTGAGACGATTGTATATTGTATTGAGAGCTCTTGGATTAGAGTTTTGTATAATATTTTTTCATGATCCATGATAGAATCATAGTATATGATATTGGGGTTTTTAGCTTTATGCTTTCCCAGTAAAAATATATGTGTTATGTGTGATTGATGTTTCTTCTTGATATTGCAATTGGCGATCGTGTTTTAAATTCCACAAAGATTTTTGTAAAAGAAATTCTATATTTAACAGTCGAATATAATTTTTAGATTAGGGGAATCCAGGCAATACATAATTTGTATTAAAATTTCTACATGGTATCAAAGCATAGAATATTGCAATTTTGAAGCAGGAGCTGAGTTTGTTGGTGGAAATAATTTGAATTTGCAGAAATAGTTTCTTGGTTCTACAGTTGAGTAAACATCGAAATGGCTTTCAATGGCTTGTGGCTAGAGTATGCACTCGAGGGTATCTCAAAATAAATTGCTTGGAAGGATAGGATGGAGACAATGCTCAAAGATAATGGCTTGAAGGAATTCATTAGCAATTATGTTCCAAAGCCCACTTTGACAGATGTTGCATTACTTGATGCATGGCAGAAGAAAGTGGAAAAGGTGAGGAGGATTCTATTGGAAGGTGTACAAGACCATATTTTCTCAAGTTTTCATGGGAAAGCCACACCATATGCTATGTGGAAGGCTTTAAAAGATATTTTTCAAAGTAGCAGCGATCATAGGAAATTGGTGCTCAAAGATAAACTCAGGAAGATCAAGATGGAAAAGGGGGACAACATTCCAAAGTATTTCACGAAGTTTTTCCAATATCAGGATGAACTGGGGAGTGTGTGAATAACTATTTTTTATGATGATTTGGTTAGCTTGGCTCTCTTGGGACTTCCTGAGAGTTGCCACAATTATGAAGACTATGTCAATGGATGGGAAAATCTATCAGATTAGGAACGACTATGGTCGGATCTAGTGCAGGAGGAGTTCAGGCGGAACACAAGAGATGGCTCTACATCAAAGCATGATGGTGAAGAGGATTGTGCTTTGGCTACCAAGGCAAGGAAGGGAAAGGGGAAGAAATTCCATTCTAAATCGGAGTCTAAAAGCAAGAAGCTAGATTTGTCCAAGGTGAAGTGTTTTCACTTTCACAAACATGGGCATCTCACTATTAACTGTCTGCAGAAGAAGAAGAACAGGAATTTTTTTGGAGCTACAGCTGGTGAGGCCCTTGTCTCACTATTTGAACTTGACTTCTCGTTGATCGCATGCATGTTGTCAAGTGCATTGGGATCGATGTGGTATTTGGATAGTGGTGCTTCCTTCCACATTACTCGAGATAAGGAGCTTTTTAGTGACTTGGAGGAGAAATATCTCCAGATGGATATAGATATGGGCGACGATGGATGATATAGTCCAACTGGAATTTGTACCATTACCTTTTAGAGGGAGTCAGGTAAACCATTTCAATCGAAAGATACTATGCATGTTCTAGGTCTGAAGAAAAATTCGGTCTCAATCGCAATGTTGGAGGATAGAGGCTATGACTTTGTTTTTAGCGATCGAAAATCTTTCTTGCGACATAAAACAACAGGTCAAGCCAAGAGGATAGGGATTCAAGTTAATAATTTCTACAAGCTGGAGGTAGATGAATCTGCTACCATGATGGGAAAAGCGGAAAAAGTGGTGAGCCGAGATGAGAGCGAATTATGCCATAGACTATTGGGACATCTTCATCATGGAGCCTTGAAATTCATGCAGCAAATATCTACTGAAATTACAATGGGAACACTTGCTATGTTAGATTAGTGAAAGGGTTGCACCATGGGGAAGTATGTAAATTCCACCTTTCATGAAAAGGAGAATCATGCTTCAGTGATCCTGGAGAGAGTTCACATAGACGTGTGTGGACCATTCTCGGTTGCTTCAACAAAAAACCATAAGTATTATATTATTTTTTTTGATGAATTTTCTCCTAAATGTTGGATCTTCTTCATGCAGAAGAAGGATCAAACATTCTCAAAGTTCTGTGAGTTTAAGGCATTGGTGGAGAAAGAGTCAGGGAAGCAAGTGAAGGCTCTGAGGAGCAATAATGGTAGAGAATAAATCTCTAACAAATTCAAAGACTTATGTAGAAAATAAGGAATTCCAAGATAATTCATAGCGCCTGATAACCCACAGTAAAATGCAGTCGCAGAGAGGAAGAACATAATGATCATGGGTGCAACACGAGCGATGTTGCATGATAAGGGCCTACCAATGCATTTATGGGTAGAAGCATGCAACACTGCAGTTTATGTGCAAAATCGTTGTCCTCATAGATTACTTGGCAAGAGTACACCTGAAGAAGCTTTCACTGGTAAGAAACCCAATGTTTCACACTAAGATTTTTGGCTCATGTGTTTATGTGCATGTGACCAAGAACGTGAGGAAGAATATGGAGCCAACTACTAAAGATGTCATATTTTTGGGGTACACAGAAAAACCCAATAATTATTGTGTGTATTTTCCTGATAGTAAGATGACTGTTATGCAAAAGGATATAAAATCCGATGAGGGGAAAGTTGTGCAGTTTTTGCTTGAGAGGGAGCTAGATTTGCATGCCAAGGAGGAATTGTTCGTTCCCAAAGATGAGTATCTAGATGTGGATCAGCCACAGAAGGAGGTTCATGGAGTGGAAGATTCCACTCACACAGTGCCAAACATAGAAACTGGCAGAAGGCATACCATAGAAGCTAATAGACTGAGACTTGATGCTATGCAGAATGTAGGAGCCCTTACTTCACAACGGAGAAAAAGAAAATCTCCTGACCGATTTACTGGATACATGGCTCTCATGAGAAAATGTATTTTGATTAAGCCATCTCCCTTTCAGGAGGCAGTGAAGGAGCCCACATGGGTAGATCCAATTGTGCAGGAGTATGACTCCATTGTCAGAAGCAGTTCCTGGGAAATTTCTCCAAGGCCATTTGATAAATCAGTGTTAGGTGCGAAATGAATCAGTGGTAGGCCAGATTTGTGGTATGGGGATTTTCACAGATCGAGAGGATTAATTAAAAATAAACCTTTGCACCTATCAGAAGGTATTCTTTCGTAAGGACTGTCCTTTCTCTCTCAGTGCAGACAGGATGGCGCATTCATCAAATGGATGTGAAGACTGTGTTTCTCAATGGGATCATTGAGGAAGAGGTGTACATAGAGCATCTTGAAGGATTTGAGATCTTCAGTAGCAAGTCACATGTGTGTCGACTCAAAATAGCATTGTATGGGCTGAAGAAAGCACCCCATGCTTGGTACACTCGAATAGACAGCTATTTCACAAGACTGGGCTTCACCAAAAGTGAGGCAGATGCAAACCTATACCAAATTGTGGTGGAGGGTAAGCTTTTAATCATTTTTCTTTATGTTGATTTAATATTGTCTGGTGATGAGCTCCTAATACACTCATGCAAGGAGGATCTTGTGAAGGAGTTCAAGATGAAGGATATGGGCCTCCTTCATTATTTCCTTGGATTGGAAAGATGGCAGTGAGATGGTGAAATTTTGTGTCTCAAGGCAAGTATGGAAGGGAGATATTGGGTAAGTTTCAAATGGAGGGCTGCAAACCCATGGATACTCCTCGTCTAGGAAACTGGAGGAAAGAGGATGTTATATCTAGAGAGGTAGTGGATGCTACTGTGTATCGATAGTTAGTGGATTCACTAATGTATCTAGTGGACATGAGACTAGATATTTTCTATGAGGTTAACCAACTAAGTCAAGCGATGGTTAAGCTTACCAATCTGTTTTGGAAGGTGGGAAATAATTTCCTGAGATACTTGGGGGGCACATCTGAGTATGTCTTACAGTACAGAAAAGTGAATCAGGTGAAGTTGCATGGCTTCACAGATGCAGATTGGGTGGGCAGCCCAATGGACATAAAGAGCACATCAAGGGGGATCTTTAGTGTCATATGTACAGTTTTTTTCTTGGTACAGCAGGAAGTAGAGATCTGCGGAACTCAGTCCAATGGAAGCGAAATGCATGGTAATGATTCAAGCTACATGTGAGGCTATCTGGATGAGAAATATCTTGGTTGGTTTTTTTGGTTCTCATTTAGATCCAATAGTGATTCGTTGTGATAATCAGAGTTGTAGTAAACTATCGATTAATCCTATGTTTCATGATAGATCTAAGAATATTGATATCCAGTATCATCATATCAGAGATTGTGTGCAGCGGGAGATCATTTTGCTTCAGTACATTCATACGAAAGATCAAGATGGAGACAGTCTGACGAAGGTGCTCATCAAGAGAAAATTTGAATACCATAGAGACACGATTTGGGTGAAGGATAATCCCTTTCTTGTTGAGAGGTAGTGTTGAGATTCAACAAGAAGATCCTAGTGAAAATTATGCACCTACACTATGATGGAGCCTCAGGCTCTTTTTAGGTGGATGTGTGTTTTTAGATGCATGAGCAAATTCTATTTATAGATGAGGTCTATTTATATATGCATGAGAAAAATATATTTATATATGAAGTCTATTTGTAGATGTATGTGCAAGTTCTACTTATATATTGCATGTCTATTTATATATGCATGTTGGCTATTATTATCCCTTAATATTATTTACACAGTAAACAATAATATATTCTCAAGGAGCACTTGGAAATAGTTAATTGAAATGGAAAATAAGTTAGCTATAGGAAATTCGAGTTCAAAGGTTGGTTGGTGGGACATGCAAGTGGAATTAGTTGTAACTGAGTGATTTGAAGTTGTAACAAAGTTGGATGTGTAGTTATGCAAATTGTAAAGTAGCTTAACTCAGTTAAGTGAGTTAAAATCAGTTGTGCTAGTTGTAATTGAAGAAAAACTAGTGAAATATCAGTGAATTAATTATTAATTAATTCGCAATGAGTGGTCTCGCATGAAAATCAAGATTTACTATTGTTAACTACATGCAAGTCAGATCCAACGAAGACCTAGCTAAGATGTAGGTGAAAGGGATAGTTTGACTATCATTTTTGACATTAGTGGGTGCACTATTGCAACCACAGACACATTTGATGTTCCCATGATGATTGTGCAGTCAAGGCAAGTAATATTCCATTCATTCAGGGATTTATATCAGCTGGGATTACGCAATGGAGGCAGTAAATTGGCACATGAATTTTCCAATATTTGTATGACAGTGTGAGACAATTGTATATTTTACTGAGAGCTCTTGGATTAGATTTTTAAATGAGATTGTTTCATGATCCATGATATATACATAATATATGATAGTGGGGTTTTTAGCTTTATTATTTCTCGGTAAAAACATATGTGTTATGTGTGATTGATCTTTCTTATTGATATTGCAATTGGCAATCATGTTTTAAATTCCACAAAGATTTTTTTAGAATTGATTTTGTATTTAACAGTGGCGTATAATTGTTAGATCAGTAGAATCTAGGCAATACATAATTTTTATTAAATTTTCTACAAAGCTTATCTTGTCCTTAATCCATCAATGCTTTATAGTGGAGAAAATTAACTCCTTAAATAAGTGTTATCTCAAGATATCTTCTCAATAAAACAATAGTAGGCAGTTTCTAGATCCACGGTCTATAAGCCATGGAATTATATCCACTTTATTCCAAAACACATTCATCTAAATTTAACTTCGTAATTGGAATCATGAGGGTAAACATAGAGTTTTTTCTAAACTCTAAAATCTCTTCAAAATCACCACAACAATAGATGTGAAAACATGTATAAAAGTAAGCGTAAAGCATCAAGCATGCCATCAAGAAAACCAATATGAAAGGACACATAGATGGTAATTGCAGTTGCAATAACAAGGGTAAGTAAATTTAGTAGCCTCAAAGCAAGAATAAGTGCAACATGCTAGAAAAAAATTGCTAGATGACCAAGATTGTAATCCAATGACTTGAATTTCTTGAATACAATGTATTGTTATTTTTGCAAGGGTATTAGAAATTGATAAATATTATTTCATTGTATTAAGTTATATTGAATTATAATGGGGCATAATACAAGGACAACTAAATTAGAAACTGGCACTATTGATAAGAGAAGGAACATCAAGTATCATCAAGTGAAAAATGCAATATTTGTAGAATATCAATGATAAAATATTGGTTGACTACCAGTATTAGAAATAATGACCAGTTCTGAAACCACATGGTAAAGGTCACTTCCAATTTACCTTAAGAAGGACCAGACTATTACCAAAAATAAAATTAATAATTGTGTAACTAATGTGAATTTATTATTAAGGCAATGAGAAGAATTAAGGAACCCGAGAAATCATAAATGGGCAGCCTATAACCCTACCATTGTATGCAATAGAGAAATATGGGAAAACAAACATGAAAGTTTAGTTAGAGGCCATATGTTAAGGAATAATCTATGGAAGGGAATTCATTTGTAAGGTAGATATAAAAACCTAAAGATAAGCATGGTTGGAATAAATGGAAATAAGAAATATTAAGTACTTCTTAGGTATCTGTATTGATCACATACTTCTATAAGATGATATTGAGGAATGAATATATCACCAGGAAATTGGTAAATGTAAGATAGCTACATTTTGGACGACAAAGTATCAAAAATACAAAAGAAAAATGTGTTATAGATCGTCCAAGAATTATGAATCATTAAAGGTGAGTAGTACAATGGGAAAGGAATTCCTACTCTTTGAAATTCCATAGAAGACTTTACCTATGCACTAATGGTAATTGTGAATAAATTATTTAAAATATACCTTTGATGTTTACTTGGTATTATGATAATGATAATAACATTGTTGATAACAGTTGGATAAGGTGACTCTAGTGCAGGAAAATTGCAGGAGGGAATGTATTGGAATTAATACAATTGGACTGGAAGAACCAAAATTTCTTCCTACAACTTATGTATAGGAGAATTGAAAATGAATATTCACATCCAAACTATGCGAAATATTACACTTGTGACCTCACAAACAATAGTATCATTGCATTAAAACTTTGTTATCCCTTACTGTAAACTTGTACTTTTAAAGGATTAAAATGGTCATCTCTCACAAAATTTATCGAAAGTTGTAGATAAAAAATCAAGGGAGGTGTTATAATGGAAAAAAATGTACCATTGACCCCAGAAAGGCTTCGGCTTAGAGCTAAAGAATAAGAAGAGGGAGATCTTCAACCATGTGAAGGAGCTCATAAAATAAATAAAAATTCACAGAACCAGTTCTATCACTGCAACGTATTAATTAGTGTTTTATATATTGTACTAGGAAAGGAAGAATATTGTAAGCTACATTTAATTATTTGGAAATTGTTGTAGGATAAATCTGTTGGTGGAAGTTAGTGCACCTTAAGCCGGAAAAATATTCAGCTAGACTCGACTTGAACATCGGGTCTTTGCTCAGATAAAATAGCCATGGATGAATTTAGCTCCAATATAACTATGTGGGAACTCAATGATGGAGAAATAAAGTTGGAAAGTAAGGATGCGTGAAAAGATATTGAACAACGAACATTGAGGACAGTGTTAATATGTAATAACACTCTGATGAAAATTTCCATAAAAGCCGAACGCCACGAATAGAAAGTTCCATATGAAGGTAGGGTAATAAATACCTAGTGAAGGAAAGAATAGAGGCAGTTTATTCGAGGGGCGTTAGCTCGGGAGTGAACTGATGCAAAACAGTTCTTGGTTGGGTGGAGATAAGGTGTGGAATTTCAGGTACCCTGTTGATGAAGTTATCTAATTTTATTGAGTATTATTGTTTATTGATAAATTTTTCATGAATTTATTTATACTATCTAATGAATCATGTTGGTTCAATTCTGTATTGGTTATTGAGTATTTTAATATGTTGGTAGTAACAGAGTATACTGAGTAATAAATTGGATTTGATTTCCCTAGTCATGTATGGGAAGGTAGGAAAGGATGTTGTTGTAAATATCGATCTGTTTTTAGTTCTATATATTTTATTTATGAAGTAGAATTGATTATAAATTGCAATTGCTGGAAAAAATAAGAAATAACCTTACGGGGTCTACCGATAAAATTTTCATTACGATAATGAAATTCTAGAAAGAATTCTATGGAATTAAGATGGTATGATGAATATATTATTAATATGGAAGAGCTATAAATTAAAGATTATTCCTTACATGAATTAATGTATTATCTGAAATTAATGAGTTATGCATGATACATAGTTAAATATGTGATGGTAATCATACTTTATACACCGTTGGGCTAACCCTTTTGTTGTGGTCGCAATGTATCCAGAATAGAGGTATTAGTAACATTTATAAGCATTGCACGCTTATGAAGTAAATTATCCATATTCCAAGAAACTTCAACTTTAATAGTATAATGAATGTAATTAGACTCTTCAGAAATTTATAACTAGATAGGATCCCTTCTAATTCACATCGACCTTTTATCTCGTCCAATTAAAACGGTAAAGTAGCATAAGTTAAAAGGAATAATTAATTGCGATAGGAAAACAAAGTCAATATATATTATTCAAGTGTCAAGAACTGGTTGGAGTTACAAATAATGGGAATAAACATACAATTATGAAGTTAATGGGTTAAGTGTCTTTTGTGCCTTCTAGCAATAGGCTGTAGGGAACCTATACTATAAAAAATTGTGGAATTCATTAAAAAAATTATATGTCATCCATAAATAAAAAAAATACAGTACAATTTAATAACTAGCGAGGCAACTCACAAGATAGTAAAAGAAAAAAAAGTACTACATGACAGAGTATATTCCACAGACCATATGTAGACACAATATCTACATAATTCAAATTTTAGCCATATTGGCCCATTAATTAAGGTGAAAGTACTGCAAAAAATGTAAGAATATACACATTTGAAGAAGGGACATATAGTCCCGAAAATCAAAGTAGAGAGAAAAACCAGTTTAGAATGAGCCTCTAAACATTAAGGTTTTCAGTCCAATTAGAAAAATGGCAGGGTCGTTCAAATATCTGAGACCTCTGTTTCCTAAATAGAGTATTTTAACTAATTTAAACATCTAAGAAAAAAAAAATATTGCGAGGAATTACAACCACAGGATGGGAAATAATATGCAGAAAGTCTCAAGTAACTCCCACAGTATTTTATAGGGAAACTAAAGAAATCCATAGCCTTCTCCAATACCCAGATTCCATTGAAGATAATGGGTTTATCAACCAACCTAGAATAACAATGCACCTAGTAGTCAGAATAGTAAATCCCTACATAAATTGGGAAGCAAACCTTCTTCGAAGGGTCTAAACAGTACCTACGACAAACAGAGATAGGAAACCAAAAAGAAAAATTAAAAATGAGAAAGGTGGTTGTTTCCAGATGAAAATTGGAAAGGGGAACAATGAATTAAGGAGTCAAATCTACGTGTCCTAGACAAAGTAGGTACCAATAAACCCCTGCTACCCGTTCCATTGCAAAATGTAAGAAATCGTCAATACAGCACAAGGTGAGATTATGTTGAGAAAAGTCAAAATAAAAAACCCAGAACAACTTATCCCTGCAGAGGTGAGTGAATAATTTAAGCTATACAAGGGAGAATTGAATAAGAAAGTGTTGAAATGAACTAACCATCCACCTGGGAATTTGGTGCGCTCTAACAATGGGTGGTTGTTCAAACCCAGTATAAGGAAAACAAAAACAATTAAACACTCATGAAACTGACACTTAAGAAAATAGTAGCAAGAAACAAGATAAAGGCTAGTAGAATTCCTTACGTGGAGGAAAACCTACATTCTTGGATGCTATATATAGAGGAGACATTGAAACCTGAAGGAGCAGCCCACCTGCAAGCACTGTTGGAAAATTGAAAAATTCCAGAACAACAATGGAGAGAGTAATACTCTCCTCTTTTAACACAGAGAAATTAAAAATTTCTTAACAGGAGATAGAGTTCAATACTTTGAAAATTTTCTATTCCATTCATTAACTCAAAATAAAACTATTACATATTCTTCCTCATTGAGAGGGATTACAAAAATATGACTGCTACAAAACGCAGTGCTCTCAAATTCTTCGTTGTCTCACACACAGGAAAATATACTATGTCTTCTAAAACTACGCACTGTTGTGCACGAAATTACACTCTGTCTCTATTACAAAAAATATAACACTGTTGTGCGTTATAATAAAACATACGTTGCAAATCATTTGCCTCTCGGGCCTTTTATGTGTCACAACACATATCATGACAAAATCTATATAAAACAAAACTATATTAAAAACTAAACTTAAGTCTAAAACTATGTCAGGGCCCACATAATAAAATGCACATAAAATAGTATATATGTTAAAACAATATACCGTCATGCGATATTAAAACATAAAACAAAATATTAATCAAACTTTTCCCTGGACTTCAACCATTTATCAACCAAATTGAACTGGGCAATTTTGTGTTACAAATCTGGGCAGTGACATCAGCCGAAATGTGACACGAAAGCCCAATTGAATCCTCCCTATAAACTTTAATTGGGTCCAAAATCCTACTGTTGACGTCGGCGGGATTTGTGACCCGAAATCCAAATCAAATCCGCTTTATGGAAGACTTCGGGTCCAGTTTTCAACTCCGCGAACCGACCAAAATAAACCCGAACGAATCCTGCGCTTCCACGCGTCTGACTGCTAACTTGTCTGTGGTGTGGGACCACTACTATGGGAGCTATCTGCTGTCATGGCCGTGGGGACCACCGTCCCTTTAAGCCAATAAAATCTCCCATGTTCAAACAAAACACAATTGATCTGTTATGTTCAATTCTCTCCTGTGCATAAGAGGAAATCCTATGTTTTCAAATGTACAACGGCTGTGACTTTTCAATGATTTTGGAAGACATCCATTCAATGCTATGTTTATCACTGTACAGGACTGTAATTTCAAACCTTGATTTTTACTATTCAAACATTTTTGGTAAGCGGCTGGATGACATAAACCTGGTAATCAAAACTGGAATTCAGCTCTACACAGGACTGTTGAAAGTAACATTTCAACACTCCCCCTTACTTTCAACTACAGGGTTATCAGTCATACCCAGAAATTTTCTGAAAAATTCAAAACTTTTCTGTCCCAATGGCTTGGTCAGAATGTCTGCAAACTGCTCCTTAGTTCTGCAGTGTTCCAAAACAATTTCTCCACTATTTACCAATTCCCTGATGTAATGAAACTTTGTGTCAATGTGTTTCGTTCTCTTGTGAAACACAAAATTCTTAGATAATTCAATAGTTGAGCTATTGTCACACTAAACCATTGTTCCTCTTATCTTCTCTTGGCACAAACTCCTTAACATCCTCCTCATCCAAATTTCTTGACAAACTGTTGCTGTAGCTGCCACATATTCTGCCTCTGTTGTAGACAATGTTACAATGGGCCGCTTTTTAAAAGCCCATGAAATGGCTACTTAACTGATGTGAAAAAAATAACCCGAATTTCTCTTCTGATCATCTACACTTCCAGCCCAATCACTGTCAGTGTATCCAACTAAATCTGAACATTCTGAAGCAGTATATAAAATTCCATACCTTTTGGCTCCTTTAACATACCTCAGAATTCTCTTCGCTGCCTGCCAATGTGCATCCTTTGGCTTCTCCATGAATCTGGAAATCAAACTAACAGCATGCATTATGTCAGGCCTGGTTGCAGTCAAATACATGAGGCTGCCAACTATGCTCTTGTACAAGCTGGGATCAAAATCTTTGCTGTTGTCTTCTCTACTGAATTTTAATCCCATCACTGTGGGAGTGATCGCTCCTTTGCTCTCCTGCATATTAAATCTTTCAAGCACTTCATTAACAGATTTCTCTTGTGAGATAAAAATCCCATTTTCATCTCGTTCTACTTCTATTCCTAGGAAGTATTTCAACAAACCCATGTCAGTCATTTCAAATTCTTCTTTCATGATTGTTTTAAAATTTTGAATCAGGTAACCATCATTACCTGTGAAAATAACATCATCAACATATAAAACCACTATCAACATTTTGCCATATTTTTCTTTGATGTAGAGGTTGGGTTCTCCCTCACACTTTTCAAATCCATTTTTTAGTAGATAGGAATCTATCCTACTGTATCACACTCTTGGCGCTTGCTTTAGCCCATAAAGAGCTTTCTTCAACTGGCACACTTTGTGCTCTTGGCCTTTCTTTTCATAGACGAGAGGTTGTTCAATGTAAACATCTTCCATTAACACTCAATTTATGAATGCTGACTTCACGTCCATTTCATAAAATTTCCACTTGTTTTGTGCTGCTATGGACAACACTACTCTCATGGTTTCCATTCTGGCAACGGGTGCAAATGTTTCCTCATAATCTATCCCATGCTTCTGCTTATATCCCTTGACAACAAGTCTAGCCTTGTGTCTCTCTATTTTGCCTTCAGCATCACTCTTGGTCTTGTAGACCCATTTAACTCCAATGACATCTTTACCTTTTGGGAGTTCAACCAAATCCCAAGTCTTGTTTCTCTCTATGGAATTAAGCTCCTCATCCATAGCTTCTATCCATTTTCTATCTTTAATAGCTTCCTGAAAATGAATAGGGTCATCAACATGACAATATAAATCAAACAAAGAGTTCATACATTAATTTGCTGCCTCTTGTTCGTAAATGTCATTTAAATTTCTGAACTTCTTACCTCTTTCATTAGGTGTACAAATGCTTGAAGAAGCACTTGAATTTCCTCCTTGTGGTGTGCTTGGTGAAGCACCTTGATTTCTCGTCAAGGGTGTGCCTTGCTGCCCTTGTGTTGGAGCTGCTGTTTGGGGATGTATTTCGGCCAACTCATCATCATTTTCATCATGAGATAAACAATGTTTAACATTCACTCTTTTGTCTATGCTTTCATCCCAAGCTTCCTCTTCAATAAACTGAACATCTCTGCTCACAATAAACTTCTTGGTGGATGGGTTGTACAACCTATAAGATTTGGATTTCTCACTGTATCCAATGAAAATACATTTCTCCCCCTTCGTGTCCAACTTCTTCCTTATTTGATCCGGTATTTGTGCATAAGCAACACATCCTAAAACCTTCATGTGTGTGACATGTTTCTTTGTGCCACTCCATGCCTCTTTTGGCACTTTGTTCATAACTGATTTTGTAGGGCACCTATTCAAAATGTATGTTGCACAATGTACATCTTCCACCCAATAATCATTAGGAAAATTCTTTTCCTTTAACATACTCCTTACCATGTCCATTATGGTTCTATTCTTCCTTTCGGCTACTCTATTTTGTTGCAGAATATATCTAGTTGTAAATTGCTTATGAATACCCTTTTCTCTACAAAAACGTAGAAAATATTTAGAGATATACTCACCTCCTCTATCAGTCCTTAGGACTTTGATGTGCAGCCCACATTGGTTTTCCACAAGTGCTTTGAAATTGAAAAATATTTCAGACACTTCACCTTTGTTTTTCAAAAAGTAAACCCAAGTTTTTCTTGTAAAATCATCTATGAATGTTAACATGTAGTGGCTGCTACCAAGCAATGGAGTTTGCATCGGTCCACACAAATCTGAGTGGACAATCTTTAAGGGTACCTTTTCCCTTATGATTTTCCCGAAAGGAAAACTTTCTCTGTGTTGTTTCCCCAAGATACAACCTTCACAAAGGCTGTCTGATTTCTCTATCAATGGTAAACCTCTTACCATTCCTTTTCTATTCAAAAAGTTAAGACCTCCAAAGTTGAGATGTCCAAATCTCAAGTGCCACAACCAATTTTCATATTTTGGTTTGCTTTGGATAGCCTCTTGTGCCACTGCTGCTTTCTCTTCACCATTATTCAAATATTCTCTCATTCTAAGAGGGAACATCTTGTTCCTTGTCATTTTCACTTCAGCAATACATTGTTTGCTGGGTGGTTTTTCCATTATGGTACAAACATCATCCTCAAAAAATACATTATACCCCTTTTGAACAAGTTGTCCAATAATTAAGAGGTTAAACTTCATTCCTGGAACATAATAAACATCTGCTATGGATTTCTTTGCACCTTTCCTTGTTAGAACATTTACTTATCCTTTTCCCATAACAAAAACTTTACTATCAGTTCCTAGTGTGACTTGTGACTTCACACTGTCATCTAGCATAGAAAACATTATTATGTTTCCTGTCATATGGTTACTAAAACCAGAGTCTAGAAACCATAAGTCTTCATTCTTTTGTTCAACCATATTACAAGCTAAAAACAAATTATCTTGGATGATATTTTCTCTAGTGAAATTTTCACTAGTTCTATTTCCCATATCATGCTGCTTCTTTCTACATTCATTAGCATAATGACCATATTTTTTACAATAGTGACATTAGACATTGGACTTATCATACATTTTTCCTTGAGAATTCCGCTGACCACTTTGCTGGCTGTTGCCTTGGCCTTGCTGCTAATTTGGATTGTTGCCCCTTCCTTGAGCATTTGCTGGACTGTTCCTTCCACCTCTGTTTTTGCTTTTGCCTCTTCCTCTCTTGTTTCCTCTGCCTTGCCCTATTCCTTTTCCAACAGAAATTTGGGTCTTAAAGGCATGTTCTAGAGATGAGTTTTCACTCCTACCCAATCTTTGCTCATGGGTCATCAATGATGCATGTAGTTCATCCACTAAAAAATTTGTGAGATCCTTAGTCTCCTCTATGGTGGTGACAATCACATCAAATCTTGAGGTTAGACTCCTCAAGAGTTTTTCCACAATATTTTTCTCTTCAAGAGTCTCTCCATGAGATCTTGTTTGTGTAACCATTCCAATCATATGAGTGAAGAATGAGTCAATAGTATCTGACTCTTTCATACAGAGAGTCTCAAAGTCTCTCCTCAGCAACTGATGTTTTTCTATCTTCACTTTTTCCATGACTTGATAGGCTATCTTGAGAGTTTCCCATGCTTCTTTGGATCTCTTGGCTACTGCTATCCTCAGAAACACACTCTCATGCATTGCTTGATACAATAAGAAGAGAGCTTTGGAGTCTTTCTTCTTATTTCTCTTCAGAAACTCTTTCTCTACCTAGGTTAAATCACCAAACTATTCTTCATATGCTGGCTCTTCAAAGCCATCCTCAAAAAATTCCCATGAGTCTTGGGAAGTCAATAAAGCTCTCATAGTTATTGACTAGTAGTCATAATTTTTCCCATTAAATTGTGGAAGGTGGATATTTCCAATACCCATGCTAGTGCTAGCTCTAGCCATTCTTGCACTATTAACTATGATTCAAAAAAAACTTGACTGTGTATTTAAAATAACTGACTGTTTTGCAATAGTAACACAATAAACTATATAGACAAATACCTTGAATTCTTTTTGGCTGAGTCTTCACACTGCTGGAGAAGCTACTGCAACAAAGAACTCCTTCCTTCAGCTTATTTGATCTTCAAAGAGCCTGAACTAGCTTTGATACCATGTCAGAATATTGAAAAATTCTAGAACAACAATGGAGAGAGTAATACTCTGTTGTTTTAACACAGAGAAATTAAAAATTTCTTGACAGGAGACAGAGTTCAATACTTTGAAAAATTTCTATTCCATTCATTAACTAAAAAAAAATCTATTACATATTCTTCCTCACTGAGAGGGATTAAAAAAATATGACTACTACAAAACGCAGTGCTCTCAAATTCTTCTCTATCTCACACATAGAAAAATATACTCTGTCTTCTAAAACTATGCACTGTTGTGCATGAAATTACACTCTGCCTCTATTACAAAAAATATAACACTGTTGTGTGTTATAATAAAACCTACGTTGCAAATCATTTGCCTCTCGGGCATTTTATGTATGATAGCACATATCATGACAATAGATATATAAAACAAAACTATATTAAAAACTAAACTTAAGTCTAAAACTATGTCAGGGCCCACATAATAAAATGCACATAAAACAATATATATGTTAAAACAATATACCGTCGTGTGATATTAAAACATAAAACAAAACATTGATCAAACTCCGCCCCGGACTTCAACCATTTATCAACCAAATTGAACTGGGCGATTTCGCGTTACAAATTTGGGCGTTGACGTCAGCTGAAATGTGACGCGAAATCCCAATTAAATATGCCCTATAAACTGTATCGGGTCTGAAATCCTGCTGCTTACTTCAGAGGGATTTGTGACTTGAAATCCAAATCAAATTCGCTTTATAGAAGACTTCAGGTCTGTTTTTCAACTTCGCGAATTGGACCAAATAAACCCGAATGAATCATGTGCCTCCACGCGTCTGCCTGTTGACTAGTCTGTGGTGTGGGACCACTGCTGTGGGAGCTGTCTGCTGTTGTGGCCGTGGGGGCCACCAGTCCTTTAAGCCAATAAAATCTCCTGCATTCAAACAAAACAAAATTGCTCTGTTCTATTCAATGCTCTCCTGTGTATAAGAGGAAATCCTCTGTTTTCAAATGTACAACGGCTGTGACTCTTCAACGATTTTGGAAGACATCCATTCAATGCTCTGTTTCTCACTATACAGGACTGTAATTTCAAACCCTGATTTTGACTGTTCAAACATTTTTCGTAAGCGGCTGGAGGACATAAACCTGGTAATCAAAATTGGAAAGCGACTCTGCGCAAGACTGTTGAAAGTAACATTTCAACAAGCACTTCACTAATTCTAGTAAACGCTAAGCACTATGCCGGAGATTTTTCACATGATTAAAAAAATAGAGAAACTAATTACCTACCAAAATACGATCATGCCAGACGTTAAGGCATCTGCAAAAAATAGACAAGCGTATGCACAATATAGGTCGCCAGAAGCTCTAATTTTCTCGTTGGATCAGTGAACAAACTCAACAAATCCTCCATAACCTCTATGTGGAAACAAATACATAGGATGGAGAGTTGAGTTATGACAAAAGATATCGAGGTTTCGAAAGGCGAAACTCATACAGTTGATCCATTTTCCAACCATCGTAGTTTTTCAACACAACCCAAGGATCCTCAACCCATCACGTGATGATGAATAACGTGGTGTCATAAAAATGGTATACTCTCTTACGCTGAGCATGTAGGAAAACAATTCATTAATATGATTTAATAATGTAAAACATAATTGAAATCTTTTTATTTATCCGTATGTAAGAAAGACCAAATTTGTGTTTGCGGTAATCAAGGTGGGGCAATACATTTTAATCCCTAAAGTACTAAGATATAGAGTTAGGATTTTAATGTTATTTTGATGAGTATATCCATCGGGAAATGAGATAATCATGAGTATGTATAAGTGATACATGGAAAGGAAGAGAAAAAAAACAAGAGGAAATGTTAATGCTAACAATGATAGCCAATGGTAGCACATTGTGCTAGAGATAAAGAATAGTAAATTATATCGAACTTATTAGGGCAGGTACTATATCAATTGAATTGGGACATTAATCATTCTCTATGATAAGATATATTTTTCTATTACTCTTTTATGAAGTATGACGTCACAACCAATCAAATAAAGGTATTAGTGGTTACAGCAAATAAGAAAATTTCTCATCTTATTGGCCTCTCCCCGAGGTGAAGAGCCGATACATGTATATTTTTTATGGTTAAAAAGATTGTTTGCATTGATATTTTTAAAAAGAAAACTAATGCCAACATTAGTTCCTTGGTAGGAAATGTTCTCTTCCCATGTTTACATTCCCATGTTTTTTTCTTGACATGTGAATTTTAGCACCAAACTCTGTCTATGTTCTAGCACTTTCTCAAAGACCCCACTGCCCACAACTACCGTCTCCATGTCTGGGTCAGTCTTGTCATTGGGTCACATTCCAACCGAATTTCCACTGCCACCTGCACACCCATGCAGTTCGTGTGCAATTCTTATGCATCCATCTACACAGCCATGCAAAATTTTGTGTGCCACTTATGGGGTATGTAAATGTGTGGCCTCCTATTTTCCTTTTCCTTATGTTGCAGGGTGTCTAAATGTCTATGGCTTCTCAAGAATACAACATTTTTCTGCTCATCCTCCTGCTCCGACATGATTTGCTCCACCAGTGGAATCTCAGTCATGGCATCAAAGGATGGTGAGTCTTCATCTTTTCATCAATGAATGAGACTCCATCAAACTTCGGTGAGTCCTTCACACCACTAGCTAAATTAAAATGTAATTATTCCACTTTTTTTAAACAACATACTGATACAAATAAGCGTAGCTTACATTTTTATAGCAATCTAACTAAAATTCCGAAAAGGTTCTGTGAACATTAGAAACATATATCAAACATCCTTATTTACATAACTATTTTCATATTAATTTGACTTAATAAAGAAATACTCGTAGCGAGGATAAATCAGTTGTCGAAAATCAATCATTTGTTTTTACATAATAAATCCATATGTAATTCTTCCAAAATCTCGTGTCACACTTCTCTTTTGTTCATAACACTTCTCTTTTGTTCATAATCAAATGAGATGACATAAAAACACATGTGAGATTTGTGCAAACACTAACTGCAAATGACCACAACCATCAATGGAGTAACTATATGAAAATTCATAAGCAGGAGCTGCCATCAGTGGAGAAAGGAATTAAATCAATTCATAAGTTTAAATACTGATACAAATAAGCACAGCTTACATTTTTACAACAATCTAACTTAAATTTTGAGAAGGTTCTATGAGCATTCGAAACATAGATAAAAAATATTTCTTTACATAACTATTTTCATAGTAATTTGACTTAACAAAGAAATACTCTTAGTGAAGATAAATCAGTTGTCGAAAATCCATCATTTTTTTTTACGTAATATATCCATATGTAATTCTTCCAATGTCAGATTTGGCACTAGTAAATATTATCATTTAGCACTGTAAAAAGTATTATATATTTATTTAATTATATTCTAGACACACTGTCTACTTCTAATTCTGTTAGCTTACCAAATATTTTTCCAAACAAAATGATGAGTAACGAAGACTTATTACAATATACTTGACAGAGCAACGACATCAACTGAAAGCCCAACATTTTGGAACTTTTCTATGATTGTGGAGAGAGCATTGGTAAGTGCAGGGAGGGCTGCATTGGGAAGAGTTGCATTAGCGAGAACACACTTCGTTCTGTCTAGGAATCATCCAATTCTCGGATAATTAAAAAACAATAAACATATAAAAAGAAGCCAGGCCTCTTTTCAAGAATTTCTATGGGTTTCAGGTTCAGTTTATTGTGATGTCCATCCCTTCATGAGCTCCCTATTGCTTAAAATTAAAGCAAAAGCAAGGTGGCTCACCAAAAGTTGACAAGCAATGTGTATATAATTCCAGCAACTGGTATTCACGAGCAGAAAAAATAGAATATCCTCCGCCCCCTCCTCCTCTTGCAGCACCATATCAACCCCAGAATGGCCTCTACATGTTTGCAGCCAACGCCCATTCCCTTTTCCATATGACCACACGGATCCATATCCACCTCCCCACCATGCTTATCACTCCCACCAGCCTTATTACCACCATTACAACATCAGCGGTGGTGGTGGTTCTATGATGGGTCACCAAAAATATCCCCCGCCACAGGGCAATGGAGGTGGCGCTAGCCCTTATTCATATAGCATGCACCCTCTTCCTCTGCCTTGGTCAATGAATCCTCCACCAGCACTTACTGCCCAAACAGACATACCATGAGTGATTTCCTAACCCCTTTCATGCAGCAATTTCCCTCCTTTGGTATCTGATCAATTCGCTTCCCTATCGTCTCCTAAGTCTTGTACATGGTGAAGTAATGATACAATATCAGCCTCCACAAGAAATGAATCTTTTAGGCTAGATGATAAGCGGCAAATTGTCTATGTTGTTACTACTCCTGTTCCTCTCCACCAATCTACAAAGCAATGACAACCTCTTTTGTACCTACATGAGCCATCTGCAATAGGCATGGACCAACCTTGTAGCCGTGTAGCCTGCTTGGGAGGTCTAGTTCTCACACCTCCATGTGAGCACCAATTCAATGGCACTCCTCTAGGCGAGCACCAATTCAATGGCAATCCAATAGAAATGGATTATTTAGAGCGTGAAGGAGTCCACATCTCAGAATCAAGTGGCGCTCATGGCTAGCTCAATGACATAAGGAGGGTAAGGATGTACCAGCTTGATTACGCCCTTCTAAATCCAACTTTGATGTGCAAAGTTTTTATTAATATAAAACTTATCAAACAAATCATAAAAGTGTAATATATGCGATGAAGTCACAGGTGGTATGCTGCATGATGCACCCTCCCGAAAAGTAAGAAAATTAATAGAAATTTAATATTCTGTGTTGTCAGCTATAATAAACATAATGCCTCATGCTGCATGATCCACCTCGCCAAAAGTAAAAGAAAAAATCCATCTATAATATTCCTAATGCCTGGTTTAGGTGAAGCATAGTCTTCCATGTGATTGAATAATTTGTTCATTGGATTATTTTATGTCAAAGTAAATGTGGCACACAAGATATCAAAACATTCGGAATGGAGAACGTGGGCTCTGTTGGAATATTTGGAAATTCTAGAACAAATAGTGGAGAATAAAACTCCCCTCTTTAACACAGAGAAAATATTTAAAATTGCATTCACAGTGACAGAGTTTCCACATAAAAAAAATTCAATTTTTTCAAAAAAATCTGTTACAACTTCTTCCTCACCCAGAAGGCTTACAAAGATAATTTGATTGCTGCAAACACAATGCAGAACTATCACTCTGTCATTCACAAAATATACGTTGTTGTGTATACAAAATATTTCACACTGCTGTGTTTATTTTTATTCATGGTCTCTGTCTATTACAAAACAAAACAACTCTCTGTTTTTTTTTAAAACAAACATACACTGTTGTGTATTCTTAATTCTGCTCTGTCCCATTTTTTTCAACGCACTACTGTGCAAAAAAAAAACATATGTAAAACACGACTCTGTTTCTTTATATATAAAAACAACAAAAAAAATCTCAACCTCATTTAATTCAATGTCATTTATTGACATACAACAAAAATTACCACTTGAAAATTCATTTATGGCATCATAAATTTTGGCTACACCGCTTGAAAAAATCGCATTGATAGCAAATTCGCATGGTGGCAGAAGTGGTGGCACATTGGTGGTGCATGGGCAGAGACACCACATAACGGTGGTTGTGGAGGCACCCATCCACAGGTACATAATTTTCAGGGTATGGCCCCACAGTTAACCGTGGCCGTTGATTGTGGGTCAACGCCCAATCGGTTGGTCAACAGCGGAGGCACACCTTCCCGTTAACCTCTGGGCTAGTTGCACTACCACTAACTGTTGATCTCCGATCCAACTGTGATCTCTTTGCCGACGTGCTGCCGCCTTAAACTCTATGTTGTTCAATGAGCTGCCAATTGCTGACTCGTTCGGGCAGTTGGAAATTATATTCCAACACTCCCCCTTAATTTCAACTGTTGGGTTTTCCTGCATACCCAGGAATTTTTTGAAATGTTCAAAGCTTTTCTGCGCAAGTGGCTTTGTGAGGATATCTGAAAATTGATCCTCTGTTCTGCAATGATGCAATAATATCTCACCACTATTAACCAATTCACGTATGAAGTGAAACTTGGTGTCAATGTGCTTTGTCCTTTTATGAAAAACAAAATTTTTAGACAATGCAATAACTATGCTATTGTCACAAAAGATCATTGTCCCTTTTACATGTTCTTGGCATAAAATTCTCAACATTTTTCTCATCCAAACTGCTTGACACGCTGCTGCTGTAGACAATGCTACAATGGGCTGTTTCTTATAAGCCCATGAAATGGCTCCTAAACCCATGTGAAAAACATAACCGGAAGTGCTCTTCCGATCATCTACACTTCCAGCCCAATCACTGTCAATGTATCCAACTAAATCTGAACATTCTAAAGAAGTGTATAAAATATCAAACCTTTTTGTACCTTTAACATACCTCAGAATTCTTTTTGTTGCTTGCAAATGTGCACCCTTTGGCTTTTCCATGAATCTGGAAATCAAACTAATAGCATGCATTATGTCCGGCCTAGTTGCGGTCAAATACATAAGGTTGCCAACTATGCTCTTGTATAAGCTAGGATCAAAATCCTTGCTGTTGTCCTCTTTGCTGAGTTTTAATCCCATCACTATGGGAGTGATTGCTGCTTTGCTCTCCTGCATGTTAAATCTTTCAAGCACCTCATTAACATACTTTTCCTGTGAGATAAAAATCCTATTTTTATTTTGTTATACTTCTATTCCCAAGAATTATTTCAACAAACCCATGTCAGTCATTTCAAATTCTTCCTTCATGACTGTTTTAAAATGTTCAATAAGGTAATCATCATTACTTGTAAAAATAACATCATCAACATACAAGACCACAACCAAGATTTTTCCATCTTTTTCTTTGACGTAGAGGGTGGGTTCTCCCTCACACTTTTCAAATCCATTTTCTAATAGATAGGAATCTATTCTACTGTACCACGCTCTTGGCGCTTGCTTCAGCCCATAAAGAGCTTTCTTCAACTTGCATACTTTGTTTTCTTGGCCTTTCTTTTCATAGCCGAGAGGTTGTTCAATTTAAACCTCTTCCATTAACACTCCATTTAGGAATGCTGACTTCACGTCCATTTGGTAAACCTTCCACTTGTTTTGTGCTGCTATGGACAACACTGCTCTCACGGTTTCCATTCTGGCAACCAGTGCGAAAGTTTCCTCATAATCTATCATGTGCTTCTGCTTATAACCTTTGACAACAAGCCTTGCTTTGTGTCTCTCTATTTTACCTTCAACATTACTCTTAGTTTTGTAGACCCATTTAACTCCTATGACATCTTTACCTTTTGGGAGTTCAAGCAAATCCCAAGTTTTGTTTCTTTCTATGGCATTAATATCATCATCCAAAGCTTCTATCCATTTCCTATCCTGATAGCTTCTTCGAAATGAACAAGATCATCAAAATGACAATATATAGCAAACAAAGAATTGATACCTTCATTAGCTATATCTTGTTCATAAATATCTTTCAAAATTCTGAATTTCTTACATTTTTCATTAGGTGTACAAATTCTTGAAGAAACACTTGAATTTCCTCCTTGTGGTGTGCTTGGAGAAGCACTGTCATTTCTCCTGAAGGGTGTGCTCTGCTGCTCTTTTGTTGGTGTTGTTGTTTGGGGATGTATTTCAGCCAACTCATCATCATTTTCATCATGAGATAAATAATTTTTAACATTTACTATCTTCTCTATGCTTCCATCCCAAGCTTCCTCTGCAATAAACTAAACATCTCTGCTCACAATAAATTTCTTGGTTGATGGGTTGTATAACCTGTAGGCCTTGGATTACTCACTATATCCAATGGAAATACATTTCTCCCCCTTTCTATCCAACTTCTTCCTTAGCTGATCCGGAATGTGTGCATAAGCCATACATCCAAAAACCTTCATATGTGTGATACCTTGCTTTGTGCCACTCCATGTCTCTTCCGGCACTTTGTTCATAACTGTTTTTGTAGGGCACCTATTCAAAATATACACTGCACAATGTACAGCTTCAGCGCAATAATCATTAGGCAAATGCTTTGCCTTTAACATACTCCTTGCCATGTCCATTATGGTTCTATTCTTCCTTTCGGCTACTCCATTTTGCTGCGGAGTATATCTAGTTGTAAACTACTTATGAATACCATTTTCTCTACAAAAATGTAGAAAATATTTAGAGATATACTCACCTCCTCTGTCAGTCCTTAGGACTTTGATATGCAACCCACTCTGGTTCTCAACAAGTGCTTTGAAATTGCAAAATTTTTCAAATACTTCACTTTTGTTTTTCAAAAAATAAACCCAAGTTTTTCTTGTAAAATCATCTATAAATGTTAAGATATAGTAGCTGTTATCAAGTGATGGAGTTTGCATCAGTCCACATACATCTGAGTGGACAATGTCTAAGGGTGCTTTTGCCCTTATGCTTTTCCCGGAAGGAAAACTTTCTCTCTGTTGTTTCCCCAAGATACAACCTTCACAAAGGCTGTTCGGTTTTTCTATCAATGGTCAACCACTTACCATTCCTTTTCGGTTCAACAAATTAAGACATCCAAAGTTGAGATGTCCAAATCTCAAGTTCCATAACCAATTATCATCTTTTGGTTCGCTTTGGAAAGTCTCTTGTGCAACTTCTACTTTCTCTTCACCATTCTTCAAATCTGCTCTCATTCTGAGAGGGAACATCCTGTTCGTTGTCATCTTCACTTCAACAATACATAGTTTGCTGTGTGGTTTATCCATGATGGTACAAACATCATCCTCAAAGAAAACATTATACCCCTTATAGACAAGCTATTCAATACTTAAGAGATTACACTTCATTCCCGGAACATAATAAACATCTGCTATGGACTTCTTTGCACCTAATCTTGTTAAAACATTCATATCACCTTTTCCCATAACAGAAACTTTGCTATCAGTTCCTAGTGTAACTTGTGACTGCACACTCTCATCTAACATAGAAAACATTGCTAAGTTTCCTGTCATATGGTTACTACAATCGGAGTCTAGAAACCATAAATCTTCATTCTTTTCTTCAGCCATATTACAAGCTAAAAACAAATTATTTTGGTTTAAATTTTCTCTACTGAAATTCGCACTAGTTCTACTTGCCATATCTTGCTGCTTCTTTCTACATTCATTAGCATAATGACCATATTTTTTACAATGGTAACATTGGACATTGGATTTATCATACCTCTCTCATTGAGCATTCTGCTGACCATTATGTTGGTTGTTGTCTTGGTCGTGGCTATGATTTTGACTGTTGCACCTTCCATGTGAATGTGAAGAGCTGCTCCTTCCACCTCTGTTTTGGCTTCTGCCTCTTCCTCTTTTGTTTCCTCTGCCTTGCCCTTTTCCTCTTCCGAAAGACATCTGGGTCTTAAAGGCATGCTCAAGAGATGAGTTTTCACTCCTACCCAATCTCTGTTGATGGGTCATCAGTGATGCATGTAGCTCATCTACTGAAAACTTTGTGAGATCCTTAGTCTCCTCTATGGTCGTGACAATCACATCAAATCTTGAGGGTAGACTCCTCAAAAAAATTTCCACAATCCTCGTCTTCAAGAGTCTCTCCATGAGATCTTATTTGTGTGACCATTCCAATTACATAAGTGAAGAATGAGTCAATAGTATTTGACTCTTTCATACAGAGAGTCTCGAAGTCTCTCCTCAGCAACTGAAGTTTTGCTATCTTCACTTTCTCCATGCCTTGATACGTTGTCTTGAGAGTTTCCCATGCTTCTTTGGATCTCTTGGCTGCTGCTATCCTCAGAAACACACTCTCCTACACTGCTTGATACAAAAAGAAAAGAGCCCTGGCATCTTTCTTCTTATTGCTCTTCAACTGTTCTCTTTGTGCTTGAGTTAAAACATAAAACTCTACTTCATTCGCTATCTCTTCAAAGCCATCCTCAATAAATTCCCGTAAGTCTTGGGAGAAGAATAATTCCCTCATAGTTATTGAGCAGTAGTCATAATTTTTCCCATTAAATTGTGGGAGATGGATATTTTCCATATCCATACCAGTGCTGGCTCCAGCCATTCTGCACTCTTAACTATCACTCAAAAACACTTGACTGCGTGTTTAAAATTAACTAACTGTACTGCAACAGTAATACAAAATTGTATAGAGAAATACCTTTGGAATCTTCTTGTCTGAGTCTTCACACTGCTCGAGAAGCTGCTGCAACAAAGAACTCCTTCCCTTCAGCTTCTTTGACCTTCAGAGAGCCTGGACTAGCTCTGATACCATGTTGGAATAGTTGGAAATTCCAAACAAACAGTGGAGAATAAAGCTCCCCTCTTTAACACAGAAAAAATATTTAAAATTGCATTCACAGTGACAGAGTTTCCACATAAAATAAATTCAATTTCTTCAAAAAAAATTGTTACAACTTCTTCCTCACTCAGAGGGCTTACAAAGATAATTTGACTACTGCAAACACAATGCATAACTATCACTCTGTCATTCACAAAATATACAATGTTGTGTATACAAAATATTTCACACTGCTGTGTTTATTTTTGTTCACCGTCTCTGTCTATTACAAAACAAAAGAACTCTCTGTTTTTTTTTAAAACAAACATACACTGCTGTGTATTCTTAATTCTTCTCTGTCCCTTTTTTCTCAACGCACTGCTGTGTAAAAAATACATATGTAAAACATGACTCTGTTTCTGTATATATAAAAACAACAAAAAAAAATCTCAACCTCATTTAATTCAATGTCATTTATTGACATACAACAAAAATCACCGCTTAAAAATTCATTTATGGCATCATAAATTCTGGGTGCACCGCTTTAAAAAATTGCATTGATAGCAAATTTGCATGGTGGCAGAAGTGGTGGCGCGTTGGTGGTGCATGGGCGAAGACACCACATAACGGTGGTTGCGGAGGCACCCATCCGCAGGTACATATCTGTTAGGGTATGGCCCCACAGTTAACCGTGGTCATTGATTGTGGGTCAACGCCCGATCGGCTGGTCAACAGCGGAGGCACACCTTCTCGTTAACCTCCGGGCTAGTTGAACTCCCGCTAGCCGTTGATCTCCGATCCAACTGTGATCTCTTTGCTGACGTGCTGCCGCCTTAAACTCTGCGCTGTTCAACGAGCTGCCGCTTGCTGACTCGTTCGGGCAGCTGGAAATTATATTCCAATAGGCTCTATATTTGAAAAGCATGATCGGATAGGCAAATCCATGGAATAGTAGTGAACAAATAAGGACTGAACATTTTCGTAAATGAAGTTGAAAAATAAGGGCGACAACTACGCTTCTGGTCATTGTCGTGATCTTTCCAGATAAAAACATGTGAACCCACACAAATCAAAAGTTGAAAGGTGCACATGGAATTCAAATGACTTGACGCAAAAATAATTTGAACGATATCTTATGGTTGATGTCATTCATATGATCTGTATTAATAGAAACCTCTCAAATATAATTTGTCTATTGATATGAACGGAACTTGTGGCTTTAAAATTCATAAAAGATTAGATGTGACATGAATCTGGGAAGTTTCCAGGTATGCCTTCCTATCCATTTGGGTATGTCACACTCCCTAAAACTTCCAATTATTTTTTTTAAAAACTAAATGGGACCTATCTCGTTTACAATCTCAAGCATCCAATATTTCCGCATGTAAGATTGATCTGAATCTCTACATAATGTCTTCCAATTTGGTCACGTCCAATCTACCTTTCAACAGTAGTATTTTCTTAAAAGATTACAGTGGATTCTTCATTTAATCAAAACCAATTCATGTTTGTGCTTCAAACAACCATTTAAAAGATTAATATGGTGGAAGTTATAGGCTATTAGCAATTACAGATTCTTCATTTAATCAAAACCAATTCACGTCTGCGCTTTAACAACCATCTAAAAGATTAATATGGTGGACGTTATAGGGTATCAGCAATTACCGCTGGGAATAAGAAGCACATCAATTACACCTGGGAATAACAAGCGTAGTGGTGGCAGGGACTTGCTGCGTCCGCAGCCCTTCTTGTTCTTTTTTAAATAAATCACCACATGTAATAGTGAATTAATATTGAACCATTCTCACCATGTACGAAGGTCAATCGTAAGGTGTTTCAGGGAAAACATAAGAGGTAGGATCTCATTAAAGTGGGATTGGTATATTGGGATACCAAAAAAGAGCTATATATATATATTACTGATTAATAATATTGATGGAATTATGTTAAGGTCTGTTAGATGTGACTTATTGTAAATATTGGGAACTGTGACAACTCGCACCCTCGGGGGTATATTGAAATAAGTGCAGTGGTTTGACCTTTTTGATATGGTCATTTCGACGTGAAAACCTTTGTGCAAGAAATAACATGTTCATAATATTAGGATTCGTAGGGTCATTTAGGTGTGAACCTTTCGCTAGAAAAATAGCCTTCTGGGCTCCTAGCTTTGACTTAGTACTTGTATTGAACCCTTGCGGCTTTGGTGTTCAGTGGAAGCTGATGACAAAGGTGGATAAATTAAAGTTTGGTCTTTAGGCTTAATCTCTAATTAATATTAATTTTATTATTATTGCTGCAAGTACTTATCTATATTGATGAGGAAAGGTAATGAAAATGGAGTTATGAAAGCTATCAAGTGGTGTTATTAGAAATTTAAAATATTGGAATAAAATTTTAGGATAATAGATGCACTCGGTTAGATATGTAGAGTTAAAAGGTGTCTATAAATAGAAAAAAAAATCTCACGGAAATATTTGATAATGTGAGAATCCATGTTCATTTTAATAACCCCATTTTACCTGAAGTACGAATATTCGAATGACAGGAGGAGGAAGAACTTATTTATGTGTAATGCTGAAGGAAAGAAAAAAAAAAAAAACCATGCTTCTTGAATTCGAAATAAAAAATTTAGCCAGACCTCATTATTGCTACCTGAGTGCAATGAAATATAGTATCGATTGTCATTGATATTGGAATAGAGCCATCACCTCAAGTGACATGAACGAGGTTTCGTAAACCTCGCTACACCTGGAAAATTCTCCTATATGTCCTAATGGTAGAATGACAAAAGGGTAACATAGAATTGGGAAAATAATATTCATTCGAACAAGTTAGGGTTTAGCGAGGAAATCCCAGGAAAAGTCTCAGTCATTGGATACGAATAACAATTCATCACCATTGGATGAGAACCTAGGTGGTAGGGTATGTGGAGGTCACGTGAAGATAGACAAAATTGCCTATGACAACCTTCCACCTTGTGTTGAAGTCCAAATGTGGCTACCATATGAACAATGTATTAAAGATTCAAATATAATGTACCGAGGACTGCGTTGAAAAGCCCACCTTGGGTAACCCTTGGGAACTCCTCAAGGTAAGACTTGTTACGACCAATGCAACCAAATCACATTGGCATAACTAGGCCCTTTTAAACCACTTCCACATATTAGGTATCATGGTTACCCTTTATACATTACAGTATGACGATTAAAGAGGGAGATTAGGTGTTTATGCTAAGATTAGGCGTCCATATTTTAAATAGTTCGGTGGTTATACTTGAAACATTAGGTGAGGGTATAAATTCTTAAGTCGTTACCATACACCAACTATCGAAATCCTAACACGACTTCTCATACCCTTCTATATGTTTATATACTTATCGTAAGTGAACTTCGTATGAATAAAATAACTATAATGTATATGCGCTGGAGAAGAAACTAATTTCCTACTCTTTGGAGTTAAAAAATAGTCATGATCGTCTTGCATTATAATGTGAGGGAGTACATAGCTATATCTTTAATATTCCTCACTATATCACGTATATCACCTATAGAGGGTATTTTTGGACATCTTATTACATTAATTTAAGTAAATTTTCACAAGATTAATGGTAGAGTAATGTACTCTTAGAATAAGATTTACAAAATAATAAATTATTGTAGCAATTAGAAGATGTGACAATGGGGTACTTCCCAATTTACTACAAGGAAATCTTGTTTGATTTTACTTTCACATTAATTTTTTTCCTACGTAGAATTCCTCATGTCCTTTTAAGATTACCATAATTTTTTAGCTTATGTAGGGTTGTATTCAAGTTTAGCCTCATATTTTTGCTGATTTTTTCCATTTCCTGTAACTATTACGGTTCCAATATAATTTTGTACTCTGGTGAACACCAATTCAAGGGGTTATGAGATTTTATTCCATTCAAGGATTTAGAGGGGCTCATTATGAGCGAGGCCCAATATCCATTATTGTAAGAAAACTATTCTAGGTGCAAACATACCTTCAACTTAGTGGGTTGATTCATGTCATACATACGTAACATTTCCTCCCACACCCGATTGATTCTTTTTGTTATGTCATCATCCTATGGATTGTAAGCATTGATTAATTTTAATTGTGGCACCATACCAGTAAATAAGGATTTATATAAGTTCGAAGTAAACTTTTCATCTCCATTAAATATTACCGTCTTAATGTTCCATGAAGTAAAAATATTTTTCTCATGAAAACTTATACTACTTGTGCAGCCTTGTAAGTAGATTGTATGGACATAAAATTGGAAAATTTAGTTAACTTGTCCACAACTGCCATAATAGAGTCATGTTTCCTCTTTGTTTTTGGTAATCATGTGAGAATGTATAATAATATAACCTCCCACTTCCATTCTGGAATGGGTAAAGGGTTCAATAATTTTTTTGGATGGAGATGATTCACCTTCATCAACTTACATTCTTGACATTGTTCCAAATATTCAGTAATTCCCATCTTCATTCATAGCTGTAAAAATTCATTTTTAAGTGTAGAAATGATTTTATGATATACTTGATGTGCTACATATGGTTTTCTATGGTTTTCATTCTAGATTAATCTTTCAATTTTAGCTTCAGCTGGAATATAGAGTTTTTTTTTATATACTAGTAGTCCATCCTCATTAATTCCATATAACAAATCTTTTCTGTGTAGTTTCACTTCTCAAATTGTCACAGATTAGGTTATAATTATTTTTTTTCTTTTTATTTATTTGAAATTTTTTTATTCAATTTTACTTACCGCTATGTCACAAAATTGCCTTAAACTCCGACTCAAAGCATCAACCACTTTCTTTTCTTTACCTTTTATATGTTCTATAGCAAATTCATATTCGCTTAAAAATTCCATCCAACTAGCCTTCCTAACATTCATGTTAGGTTGGCTGAAAAAATATTTCATACATATGTTATTTGTGAAGAATGTAAATTTCTTACCCATTAAATAATGTCTCCACATATTTAGGGCATGGATAACTACTGCTAATTCTACATCGTAGACTATATATTTTTTTCTGATGTTCTTTTATCTTTCAAGGCTCATAGTCTACCACGTGTCCTTCTTGTATCAATACTCCTCCAAGAATATCCAAATGAGCATCAATAAGAACAAAAAAGTCCTTATTTGGACCTCCTATATTTAACATGGGTGTTGGACATTGGGTTCAATGCTCCCTGTGTGTTTCGCGACATGGACTAACTGCCTCTAATGGATCCTAACTCTGACGATTGTAGCAGAGACTAATACTTGCGAGTTTTGTTCTAACGGCAAGAGTGATTCCAACAAGTGGTATCAGAGCGACAGGTCTCGAGTTCAAAACTCACCCAGCTCGCGTTGGGGGGGAGATTGTTGGACATTGGGTTCAATGCTCCCCGTGTGTTTCGCGACATGGAATAAATGCCTCTCATAGATTATAACTCTGACGATTGTAGTGGAGACTAATGCCAGCGGGTTTTCGTCTAACGGAAATCATGATTCCAACAATGGGTGCCAAATTTAATAGTTGTTTTAGTTTCTCAAAAATTTCATAGCATCATTGCCTCCATTCAAATTTCACTCCCTTGATGTGCAAGGATGTGCAAGGATGTTATGGGATGTGTTATCCTTGAAAATTCTTCTATAAATCCGTAGTAGTAGGAAATATTACCATAAAAAGCCTTATGTCTGCCACGTATCTCGGGACTGGCCAATAAAGTACAATATTTCACTTTTTCAAGGTCCATGGCTAAGCCATCCTTAGATATCTCATGACCAATCTATTTTATATTGTCTTGATAAAATTCGCACTTACTAAATTTAGCATATATATGGTGGTTGCGAATGGTCTATAACACTATTTCCAAATGTGTCTTCTATTAGTCCATTGTCTTAGAATATATGAATATATAATTTATAAATATTAGTACAAAATTATACAAAACATTACTTAATACGATGTTCACCAAACACATGAAAGTATCAGGTGAATTTGTACATCCAAAGGGAAACACTGTAAATTTATAATTCCTGTATTTTGTTGGGAATTTTTTCTTGGTTATTTATTGTTCTTTAATCCTCAGCTGGTGGTAACTGGATCCGAGTTCTAATTTTTAAAACGAACTCGCTACGTAAAATTGTTCAAACAAGTCATTAATCCTTCTAGGGGATACTAAATTCTAATGGTTAATTTGTGGTAATCAATGCATAGTTTAAACATCCCATCTGTCTTTCCAACAAAAAAAAAATTGGGGCAGCTAACGATGACACATTAAGCTAGATATACCATTTATTAAGTAGTTCATGGAGCTACATTTTTATCTCCATCAACTTTTTCACTTTCACTATATAAGGAGGCTTTGATACCACCACGTATCCCTGGACTAACTCTATAGAGATATGTAAATCCCATTTTTGTGATAGACCCAAAATATGATCTAGAAACACATCCAGAAAATCCTGAATAAATTCTAACTCATCCATAGATTTTTCTATTTTATTTTTTGAATAATCTCCCACTTGGATGGAAAAAAGTTGACATCCTTTTCTTGCAACCATTTTTAGTTATAATGTTGATATTTTTCATATTCAGATAGGTTGGGATATGCCCTTTGTAATCTTCAATTCTGCATTTTTTTTTTGTAAAGGTGACATATTTATTTAAACACTCAACAATTGATCGATGTTCTTCTAGCCAATCCATACCTATAAACATATAACAGGAGCCCAAAGGTAATATATCTAAATTTATGGTAGCCCAATTCCCATTCAAAGACACTCGAAATGCGTTCACCCAATTTGTCTTTTTTCCTTTTGTTCCCGTGGCTAGTTGAACCAACCACAATTTTTTGTATTATTTAGATTTTAATTTAAAATTTTCTACCACCTCAGGACTAACATAACTTAGAATAGCACACAGATCTATCACTATGATAATAAACTAGTTAAGAACAATATCTTTTATTTCCACCATTGTGTACTAATGTTACTTTTGATTTCCTTACGACATTTTGTTGATACATGGTATATTTTGGGCTATGTCATTACCTATAGAAGCTTCTTACAAGTGTTGTAGATTTTTCACACTTCAATTATTGTGAGGAAAATTATCAATAAATCAAGTTCTTTGCAACACCAACACCTTATGGGTTCTATGTCCTTTCCATTTCCCCTGCATTGGCTTTTTCTTGTTTAACTCTAACTTGGAGCTGATTCTGGGCTCTAGATGTTTAGTTGCTATTTTTGTTACAAATAGGACTCTTATTACCATTTTTAGGTTGTTTAGATAGCCTTGACTTCTCATTCGTTTCTCCTTGAGTCGTTCTATTTGTTTTCTTCCCATACGAATATTTTTCGTTTTTTATTTCTCTGCCTGCCCGTTGGTAACAAATTCAATATTTTATAATCACCTTATCCATTTACTTCGCATTTCCATATTTTATTCTCTTCTGAAACGAGAGTGGTATATAGATTTAAAATGTGTTTTAATTTTTCCTTCTCGTCCTTAAGATATGGTACATACCGCAACAAATGAGTACATGTAATTACTAATTGGTCCATTTTCATTTTACATTTCTTAAGGTCTTGAAATTGTTTAGATCTATCATCAAAATAGAGTTCAATTAATCATTTTTCCTTGAAAAACATCTAGAATTCCTTCTATTTAACCTCCTTATTTTCTTAATCGTGAACTGTCCTCATTTCCTCCCACCATAAAGAAGATTTTCATTATAATTAATGAATGACTAGATTGGCGTTCAACTCTGTCAAAAATTCATATGCTTGAAAGTATAAATTAATATCACGCAACCAAGATTAAGATGATTTTTCTTTCTCTCCATCAAAATTTAGGGGTATGATTTTTGAAAAATCTCCACGAAGTTCCACTTTATGAATTTTCCCATTTTTTCCTTGCATTTTGGAGGAGCTATGTTCTTCTGCTTTTGTAGACTTCTCTTCTTTTCTATATGCCATTTCTCTAGTGGTTATGTGTTTATATGTTGCACTAATTGCTGTCGTTGTCCTTCAAGAACTCCCATCAACATTAAGTTCTTATCCTTCTGTTATCTATGTGGCAGTTGGAATTAATTTACAACACTCCGCCTTAATTACAAGTGATGTTCTCTTGCATACCTAGACATTTTCTTAAATAATTAAAATTATTCTGTCCCAATAGTTTTGTTAAAATATCAGAAAAATGTTCTTCTTTTCTGCAATGTTTCAGATCTATTTCTCCATTGCTCACTAACTCTCTGATGTAGTGATGCTTGCCATCAATGTGTTTCATTCTATTATGAAACACTGAATTCTTTGACAATGTTATTGCTGAGCTATTATCAGAATAAAATATTCTTCCTTTTACCTTTTATTGACACAAACTTCTCAACATTCTTCTCATCCATACTACTTGACATGCTGTTGTTGTAGCTACCATGTACTCTGCCTCTACTATTGATAAATCCACAATTGGTTGTTTCTTTTAAGCCCATGAAATGACTCCTGATCCCATATGAAAAACATATCCAGAGGTGTTTTTCCTGTCATATATACTTCAAGCCCAATCATTGTCAGTACATCCAATTAATTCAAAATTTTCTGAAGTGGTGTATAAAATACCATACCTCTTTGTTCCTTTCACATACCTCAGAATTATTTTTTCTTCTTTCCAATGTGCCTCCCTGGGCCTTTCCATAAATTTGGAAATTAAACTTACATCATGCATAATATCATGCCTAGTTGCAGTCAAATACATGAGGCTTCCAACTATTATTTTATACAAAGTTGGATCAAAATCCTTGTTGACGTCTTCTTTGCTTCACTGTAGGAGTAATTGCTACCTTCCAATCCCACATGTTAAATCTTTCCAAAATTTCTTTAACATACTTTTCTTGAGAAAAAAAAATCTATTTACATTTTTCTCTACTTCTATTCCTAAGAAGTATCACAAAAATCCCATATCAGTCATTTTAAATTCATCCTTCATGATTGTTTTAAAATTCTCAATGAGGTAAGCATCATTACCTATGAATATCACATCATAAACATACAACACAACAATTAGCATCTTAGCATCTTTCTCTTTGATGTATAATGTGGGTTCCCCTTCACATTTTTCAAACCTATTTTCCAATAGAGAGGCATCTATCCTAATTTACCATGCTCTTTGTGCTTCTTTCAACCCATACAGAGCTTTCTTCAATCTGCATACTTTGTGCTCTTGGCCTTCTTTCTCATATCCCAAAGGTTGTTCAACATATACCTCTTCCATCAATACTCCATTTAGGAATGCTGATTTCATATCCATGTGGTAAACTTTCCACTTGTGTTGTGCTGCTATGGACATCACTGCTCTTACTGTTTCCATTCTTATAACCGGTGCAAAATTTTCCTCATAGTCTCTTCCTTGTTGTTTCTTGTACCCTTTGACAACAAGTCTGGCCTTGTGCCTTTCAATCTTACCTTCTGCATTTCTTTTTGTTTTATAAACCCATTTCACTCCAATAACTTCTTTGTTTTTTGGGAGATCAACTAATTCCCATGTCTTATTTTTCTCTATTGCATTTATTTATTCATCCATATCATCTATCCATTTCTTATCTTTTAAAGATTCTTCAAAATGAATAGGATCTTGTACATGACAATACAATGGAAATAAAGAGTTCATACCTCCATTTGCTGCCTCTTGCTCATAAATCTCATTCAGACTTCTGAATGTGGTTCCTCTTTCACTTTCTGAAATTGTGCTTATGGAAGCACTCAAATATGCTCCTTGTGACGTTCTTGGAGAAACACTGTCATCACTTCTCAAGGGTGTTATTATACCTTCTTATGGTGTACCTTGATGTCCTTGTGTTGGTGGAGGTGGTGCTGCTAATGAGGGGTTTCTTTCAGCCATTTCTTCCTCACCTTCATCATGAGACAAATAGCTTTTCACATTCACTGTTTTCTCAATGCTCCCATCCTAAGCTTCTTCTTCAATAAATTGTACATCTCTGGTGATCATAAAATTCTTGGTGGATGGGTTATACAATCTGTATTCTTTGGATTCTTCACTGTATCCAACAAATATGCACTTCTCCCCCTTACTGTCCAACTTCTTTCTTAGCTGATCTGGAATCTGTGCATAAGCCACACAACCAAAAACTCTAATGTGGGTGACATGTTGTTTCATACTGCCCCACGCTTATTCTGAAACTCTGTACATCACACTCCTTGTTGGGCATTTATTCAGCACATATGCTGCACAATGTACAACTTCATCCCTTTATTCATTTGGAAAATGTTTTGCCTTCAACATACTTCTTACCATGTCCATGATGGTTCTATTTTTCGTTTCAACAACTCCATTTTTCTGTGGTGTATATCTTACTATAAATTATTTATGCATCCCATTTTCTCTGCAGAAACACATAAATTATTTGAAGATACATTCTCCTCCTCTTTCTTTCCTTAGGACTTTAATATGCTTCCCACTTTGATTCTCAACTAGAGCTTTAACGTGGCAGAATTTCTCAAACACTTCACTCCTAAATTTCAAGAAATAAACCCATATTTTTCTTATTTAATCATCAATAAAAGTCAGCATATAGTGGCTTCCTTCTAATGATGGTGTTTTCATTGGTCCACACAAATCTGAATGGACTATTTCTAAGGGTTCCTTTGCCCTTATGCTCTTTCTTGATGGAAAGCATTCTCTGTGTTGTTTTCCCAAGATGCAACCTTCACATAGGTTGTCTGGTTCCTCAGTCAATGGTAATCCCTTTACCATTCCTTTCCTATGCAACAAATTCAAACCTGCAAAGTTTAGATTTCCAAATCACAAATTCCATAACCAGTTTTCATATTTTTCTTCTGTTTGGAATGTTTCTTGTGTCACCGCTACCGTTGCAGCTCCTTTCTTCAAATATTCTCTCATCTTGAGAGGAAACGTTATTTTTCTTATCATCTTCACTTGCGCAATCGTCTGTTTTCTTGCTGGTATGTCCATGATGGTACGTACATCATCCTCAAAGAATACATTGTAGCCTTTCTGAATGACCTATCCAATGCTCAAAAGGTTACACTTCATACCAAGCACATGGTATACATCTGATATGGATTTCCTTTCTCTTTTCTTTGTCAAAACATTTACTCTCTCTTTTCCCATGACAGAGAATTTAGTATCTGTTCCCAATATTAATTGAGACTTTACATTCTCATCAGTCATGGAAAACATATAAATGTTTCTAGTCATATGGTTGCTACATCCTAAATCTAGAAACCATATATCTTCATTTTTCTCTTCAGCCAAATTACAAGCTAAAAACAAATTTTCTTGACTGAGATTTTCTTTGCTAAAATTAGCATTGGGTCTATTACCCATGTCACTCTGTTTCTTCTTACATTCATTGGCATAATGGTCATACTTCTTATAGTAATGACATTGGATTTGGGATTTATCATACCTTTGTCCATTTGCTTGATTTTTTCCACCTTGTTGGCTGCTACCTTGGCTTTGATTCTAAATTGGATTGCTGGCCCTTCCACTTGTATTTTTAAGGTTATTTCTTTCTCTGTTTTGGCTTCTCCCTCTTCCTTTTTCTCTGTAGTTTCCTCTGCCTTGATCTCTTCCTCTTCCAAAGGAAATTTTGGTCTTGAAGGCATGTTCCAAAGATGAGTTTACTGTTTTTCCCAATCTTTTTTCATGTGTCATCAATGATGCATGAAGCTCATCAACCGTAAAATTTGATAGATCCTTTGTCTCCTCAATGGTTGTTAATATCAAATGAAATCTTGAGGATAAGCTCCTCAACACTTTCTCCACTATTTTTCTCTCTTATACTATCTCTCCATTAGATCTCATTTGGGTAACCAACCCAATCAACATTGTGAAGAATGAGTCTATTGTATCAGAGTCTTTCATGCAAATGACTTCAAAATATCTTCCCATTAATTGAAGCTTCGTTGTATTTACCTTCTCCATTCCTTGTTAGGATGTCTGGAGGGTATCCCATGCATCCTTGGACCTCTTTTATTCTGCAATCCTTGGAAATATACTTTCATGCACTGCCTCATAGAGATAGAACAGGGCTTTTGTGTCTTTCTTCCTATTACTCTTTAACAAATCCTTCTCTGTCTTTGTTAAGGAATTATATGCTTATTCATCTGCTTGTTCTTATAAACCATATTCAACTAGCTCCAATAAGTCTTGAGAGGCAAATAGGGCTCTCATTATGATTACCCATTAGTCATAGCTCTTCCCATTGAACTGTGGGAGTTGAGTATTTCCCATACTCGTGCTTGTGCTGGCTCCTGCCATTGCTAGCTCACTAAACTATGCTTTTAAACTTGATTGTGTTTCTTAATGAACCTTCTCACAAATGAGAAATTAAACTATGTCTTCAAAAGACTTCTCTGGACTGCACTCTTTAAAAACAAAACAAAACTCTATTTTGGTAAATACCTTGCTTTTATAATCTTTCACACTACTGGTCAAAAGCTTCAACAACTCCTTCTTCCTTCAGCTTCTTTTTCAAATGCAAAGAGCTTGGACTAGCTTCGATACCATGTTGGAATTTTTGAATATTCCAAAGACACAGAGGAAGTTGAGTTCCTCAACTTAACACAGATATTTAATAAAAAAATGTGGACAGAACGATGGCATAAACACTCTATTTCATTAAACAAAAACTCTGTTACAAATGAATATCTGCAGTGTTTTCTAGGTTACAAAAAAAAAAAACGCTTCATTTTTACTACTACACATGCAGTGTTACAAAAGACTATGTTTTTCTGCTCTCTATCTTCTTTTCTTAAACCTTTAGGCATATTACACAGTTAATACGCTTCTCACAATGCACCCAACATGCTTTTCACATTTCATTAGAAAATTTATATATATTGTAAATACAATATATTTACAATATATATTATAAAATACTTATAACCAAATGTTTAAAACAAAATGTTCCACGACATATAAAACAAAACAAATATTTAAACTTCATACATTCCATATTCCGTGAGGTCTAATCTTTGAGCCAAAGCTCGTTTCTTTACCCCACGACTCTGCTTTGAGTGGTTCGGAGGAGTGATGACATCGCCTCCTTCGATGAGTCAATTTCCCTTTTCACTGCTCATATTTTCTACGTCGGAATGGTTCTCGACGAGTTAAGTGTGGTTGGTGGAGGATTTATTATTGGTAAGTGCTATAGATAAGGTTGTGGTTGCGTGAAGTGCAAATTGGGACTGGTAATTGCTGCCGTCGTCCTTTGGGAACTCCCATCAACATTAAGTTCTCGTCCTTCTATTGTGTGTGTGACAGTTGGAATTAATTTCCAACATGCCTTGCACCAAAATTTTTCAATTCTATTTTAAAATTCCTCATCACTTCCATAAACTCTTTGGTGGGTATTTTTGCTTGCTATCGTAAGTGCACATAAAAATATCCTTCTCCAACATGTGTCTTTTCAGGCTCTGTCATCGTCATGCATAAGTACGCTACTCTCTCTCTTGGTAAATAAAATCATCAATAATTAGTGAAATTATATTTATCTCAAAGGCCATATTATTGTAACTTGAGCTTTGATATTGTTTGTGAGATCTCTCTCTTTCTTAGAAATCATATTACCCTTAATACGGAATTTACATAATGTATAATATTCTTTTTATTTTCTTAGAAAAGACAATTACACAATATTCTCAAAGATCGTAAACATCGTTTGTGACCGCATGTAATACATTTTCTATTGTCATATTCATGGGTTGTGACCTCATTCTAGGCATCAAATTACAACAGCATTTGGATGACAAAATAATCCATCGACTTTCACACAGGGCCATTTTCCATCTACCACAGGCGATATTATGCTGGCAACATCGGATCTGAAGATGGAAAACTACCTCACATATTGGCCTACCAAAGGAGGACTCACACAATTGGAAAATTTTTATCAACACCCTAGAAGATGGGGGGTTGTGTTATAATCAGGAGGTCTACCAAATTAGTATGGAACAGGAATATGAAGTGGGATGGGATGATACTTAAAGAGATATAAAAGAGTATTTTACTGACTACTAATGATTCCCCTTCACCTTTCAGGATGTTCTGGTGGTGGAAAATACCTCATAGAATACTTTTATTTGTTTGGATAGTGTGGAAAGGTCATATCCTGACCTGGGATAACCTTATGAGAAGGGGTTTCTGTGGTCTAGGTCGGTGCACATTTTGCCACAAACAAGGGGAATTGGTTGCCCATATTTTGCTTGACTGTAAGTTTACATGGTCATATGGACATTATTCTCACGATGCCATATAGGAATGGGTTGGAAACTAAATGGAATTATGGATTATTTGGAAGTTTTGGGTTCTATAAGAAAACAAATACAATTCACTGTCTTTCTATATTATGTGGGAAATTAAGCTTGCCAATGGGGAAAATGCTAATCTTGGTCACATATACAATGCAATTATGGTATGGATGGATGGGAAGATCACAAATGACACACCTTCAAAGTATATGTCTAGGCACATTCGGCCGCATACCATCTCTCTGCCTGATATTTTCTTCGATTGGGCACAACAAAATGAATGTTGTGGTTGCGGAGCATGGATCAAACTAGATAATATGGAGAGATACATGATATAATGGAATGGTGGGGAGGGTTCTAACTGTAAAGTAGAGATTTTGGAATTATGGAGTGGGCTATGGATTGCCTATAATTTAGGTTTGAATGCTATTAATATATATGGTGATGCAAAGGCAGTAATTGATGGGATTGGAGGTCAAACTGCATTTAATCCTAGTGGCTTGTAGGGATGGATATATCGTGTCAAATATTTTCTCCTCAAGCTCAAGGACTATCCAATGCATCATATTTTCTGTGAGAATAATACCAGGGTGGACAGACTGTCAAAGTGGGGCCTTACTATTTCAATGGGCAGTATTAATATCATTCATCACAATGGGGAGCATCTGCTAAAAGAATATACGGTCTCTTTGCCTTGAATTTTGGGTTTTTACAGGTTTTGGGTTCATGTCATGCTAGGTTTTCCAATGCTGGGTATTCCATTCTGGACTGGGGTTATGATATGATGAATAGGCTTTTCTGGAGAACCAAGCAAGAGAGCGAGAGATAACAAGGTATGAAAATCTAGTATGTGAATCAAGTGAACCAATTTTGCTATTTTTGACACCCATATTGTGTGTCTGATTGCGAGTGGTAATGATTGGATTATCACACAGTCCTGGATGGTTATCCAATTTTTTTTATATGTTGTATTATCCACAGGTTTTTCTTTTGGTATGCTCGAGTATGAATTTTTTATGCAGCATTGATACTATATGCATAAGAAATATAAGGCTGAAAACTAATTTTATAGTTCTCGATAAGTTCATAAGGTAATGGTTTAATGTAAATCCAATTATGTCGATCATTCTGATGATGCTAATTGTATGTACTGGTTATATTATATATAATACCTCGTTTTTTTCTTCCTTGGAAAAAAAAAATACCGGATGAGATATTCTTCTCTAGCTCTTCCGTGGTTATGGATGTCATCAACAAAAACAAATATATACACTATGTGTGTCCACATGACTCACTACAAGCCTTATCCCTCCATGAAATATATAATCATGACTATGTATTTATTAATTATTACCATGTCATTACTTCAGGATATCAATGTGCTGGTAACTTTGAATTGAACGTCTCCCCTCCTTCGTGGAAGCAGAGAGAATGTGGTTGCACCGGCCATTCTACATGAGCACAGTTTCGACATTTACCCACTCTCTTGTCCGTGAACATGGTTTAAACATCGATTATTTGTTTAACATTCATGTCTAGCTATATAAACATCGTCACTTCCCTAACATCCCATCATCTAATCTAATTTTCTCAGATATTTTAGCATTGCGAGGGTTTAGAAATATATCTCCGCATTGCCTGGATTCACTTGTGATTTAATTCAGTTATGTTTTTATTGTTGGGAAGGTGTAAAAGTCAGTTTATCAAGTTAGTTTGAAATTTTGGAAAGCATTTCTAAGAAGAAACATCAACACTTCCATCACTTCCACCATTACAAGGAAGAGGAGAACTAGAATGCAACCCTAGAGGGGACGTCGTACCAGAAGGCAATGAAGGATGAGAAGCATCATAAGATGTAGCAGTTAGGGGAACTGCGAGCAGTTGTTGCTGGAAATTTTGCACTGGTACTATGCAAATCTCTTATTCCTTAATTCACCAATAGGTGTATCAATATGCACCTACCTATGTTTTTTTTTTTTTTTTTTTTTTTTTTTTTTAATTATGTCGTTCAATGTGCAGTACGAGAAACATGAAGCAAAGAAGGATCCATAGAATGTGCAAAAGAACAATATTGCAGAAGAAATTGCAGCAAAAGCTACAATGGGAGATGGGGCCTACGCCTACCACGCGCATCATAAAAACAAGGAGTTCAAAAAAGATGTAAAAGATCACCACTTCTAGCCACCTACAATAAAAAAGATACTAAAAAAAAATAAAAAAATTATATATATATATATATATATATATATATATATATATATATATATATATATATATTCTTTTTCTTTCTCTGCAGAACTACTGTGTCATTATGGGACTCATTTCACCTTTCCTTATTTCTTTGATCATTCTCTACTGGTAATTAAAATTTCAATGTGAATGCTTTATAATATGATTGAGCTTCTGTTATTAACATATATGTGGTGATTGTTGAAATTTTTGATGCAATGCTTCAATACCATGTTGGAAATATTTGAATATTTCGAACAAACAGAGGAAATAAAACTTCATCAACTCAACACAGATATTTAATGATGGAGATGTGGACAAAGATATGGAGTAAAAAAATTTTTCATTAAACAATAAAAACTGTTACAATAATAAAAATTTCATCAAAACTAAAGTTCTGGATTACAAAAAATACTCCTCACTCTGTTTTTCATTTGTTGCTTTTACATGGTTTTCTGTTGCTGCTACACCCAGTCTTCTGTTGCATAAAAACACAGTCTCCTTTGCGGCAACACCCAATTCCAGTTGTGGCAACACACATAGTGTTCCTCTGATACTACAAACATAGAATTATGTTGCGGCAACACACACATTCAGTTGTGGCAACACACAGCCAGTTGCGGCAACACACAAAGTTTTCTCTGCTGCTACAAAACACAGCGTTTCAAGCTTCTTATGTTTTCTGCTCTCTCTGTCTTCAACACACAGTCTCTCTTTTTCTATTTAAAATTTTTTCTAACATGAAACTACTGCTATCTATTACATATATATGTTCTAAAAATATTATGACCTAAAACATTAAAAGATAAAAATATCTTTTGTCTTATCAAGCCTTTTAAATGCAGTAAGGCGGTGGGGGGTAACGTGGTGAAGGCTACAATTTACAAATCAAAAGGGATGTGCCCTTTGTAAAAAAATTTAGTTGTTGCAGGGATTTTAACCCAGAAAATTTAATGCACAGTTGAGTGCAAAAATGATTCACGACTTTGTGGCTTCTGTCCTTCTGTCCACCTGTTGCAGATTACAGTTGGAATTAATTTCCAACACGCCCCCTTAATAAAAATTGCTGCTTTCTTGCATTCCCAGAAATTATCTAATATAATAAAAAAATTTCTTCCCCAATGGTTTTTTCAAGATATCGGAAAACTTCTCCTCAGTTCTGCAATGTTGCAAAACAATTTAACCATTGCTCACTAACTCTCTGATGTAGTGATACTTGGCATCAATGTGTTTCATTCTCTTGTGAAACACTGAATTCTTTGACAATGCTATTGCTAAGATATTCACAATAAATTGTTATGCCTTTTACCTATTCATGACACAAGCTCCTTAACATTCTTCTAATCCAAACTGCTTCACATGTTGTTGTTGTAGCTGCTACATACTCTACCTCTACTGTTGATAAAGAAACTATTTGTTTCATCTTGGAATCCCATGAAATGGTTCCCGATCCCATATGAAACACATATCCATATGTGCTCTTCCTGTCATCTACACTTAAGGAAAATCACTGTCAGTGTAACCAATCAATTCAGAATTTTCAAATGAGGAGTAGAAAATACCATACCCCTTCGTTCCATTCACATACCTTAGAATCCTCTTGGCTTCCTGCCAATGAGTCTCTTTTGGTCTATCCATAAATCTGGAGATTAAACTTACAACATGTATAATATCCAACCTAGTTGAAGTCAAATACATAAGGCTGCCAACTATGCGCTTGTACAAACTTGGATTAAAATCCTTGTTGTTGTCTTCTTTGCTCAATTTCAACCCCATGACAGTTGGAGCTACAGCTTCTTTGCTATTTTGCATGTTGAATCTTTTAAACACTTCTTCAGCATATTTTTCTTGGGAAATAAAAATCCGATTTTCATTTTGCTCTACTTCTATTCCAAGAAAATATCTAAGAAAACCCAAATCAGTGATTTCAAATTAACTTTTCATGACTTCTTTAAAATCAGCGATGAGAGAAACTTCATTGCCAGTAAATATTAAATCATCTACATATAAAACAAAAATAAGAATATTACCATCATTTTATTTTATGCAGAGTGTGGGTTCTCCATCACATTTCTCAAATCCATTTTCTGTCACGTAAGCATCTATCCTATTGTACCATGCTCTTGGTGCTTTCTTCAACTTGCATACTTTGTGCTCTTGGACTTCACTTTCATAGCCTGGAGGTTGTTCAACATATACCTCTTCTTTCAACACTCCATTCAGGAATGTAGATTTCACATCCATTTGGTAAACCTTCCATTTGTGTTTTGCTGCTATTGATAACACTGTTCTCACTGTTTCCATCCTTGCAACTGGTGCAAAGGTTTCTTCATAATCTCTTCCTTGTTTCTGCTTGTAGCCTTTGACAACAAGTCTTGCTTTGTGTCTTTCAATATTGCCGTCAGCATTGCTCTTGGTATTGTAGACCCATTTTACTCCAATGAATTTTTTTTTGTTTAGGGAGACCCACTAACTCCCATGTATTACTCTTTTCTATTGCACCAATCTCTTTGTTGATAGCTTCAATCCATTTTTCTTCTTTTACAGCTTCTTCAAAATGAATTGGGTCATCAACATGACGATACAAAGCAAATAAAGATTTTAGACTAGCATTATCATTTACCTATTCTTATTCATAAATCTCATTCAGATTTGTGAATCTTGGTCTTCTTGGTGTACTTGGAGTTCCACTTGAACTCGAGGGAATTTCAGTTCCTTGGGGTGTGCTTGAAGAAGCACTTCCTTGATTTATCAAGGTTGTTCTATTTTTTGCTTGTGGTGTGGTTTTTTGTGCATGTGGTGGTTGATGAGGAGCCACCAAGCAGGGATTATTTGTTGTTGTCCCTTCCTCTTCTTCTTCATGAGACACACATGTCTTCACATTCACAGTTTGATCTAAGCTTCCATCCCAAGCTTCTTCCTCAATGAACTGCACATATCTGCTTATAAAAAATTTCTTGGTGGATGGGTTATACAATCTGTATGCTTTGGATTCATCACTGTATCCAACAAGGATACACTTCTCCCCCTTGCTGTCAAGCTTCCTTCTCAGCTGATATGGAATGTGTGCATAAGCCACACAACCAAAATATTTCATGTGGGTGACATGTTGCTTTATGTCCCTCGATGCTTCTTCAGGAACTCCGTTAATTATAGCTTTAGTTGGGCATCTATTCAAGATGTACGCTACACAATTTACAACTTCATCCAAATACTCATTTGGAAAATGTTTTGCCTCCAACATACTTCTGACCATGTCCATGATGGTCCTACTCTTCCTTTCAGTAACATTGTTTTGTTGAGATGTGTACCTTGTGGTAAACTCCTTACGTATGCCATTATCTCTACAGAAACATAGGAACTCTTTGGAGATGTATTCTCCACCTATGTAAGTTCTTAGCACTTTGATGTAGTGCCCACTCTGCTTCTCAAAATGAGCTCTGAAGTGGCAGAAATATTCAAAAACTTCACTCTTTTGTTTCAAGAAATAAACCCATGTCTTTCTAGTGTAGTCATCTATGAAAGCCAAAACATATTTGTTTCCAGCTAAAGGTGGTCTTTGCATTGGTCCACATAAATCTGAGTGGAAAATCTCTAAGGGTGTCTTTTCCCTGATGCTCTTCCCTGCTAGAAAGCTTTCCTTGTGTTGTTTGCCCAAAATGCAGCCTTCACATAGGCTGTCTAGTTTTTCAATAAATGGTAATCCCTTGACCATTCCCTTTCTGTGCAACAATTTCAGGCCTCCGAAATTGAGATGTCCAAATCTCAAGTGCCATAACCAGTTTTCATATTTCACTTGCTCTTGAAAAATCTCTTGTATTACAGATGCTACATTTCTTCTTTACTTCAATTATGTTCTTATCTTGAGAGGAAACATCTTGTTGCTTGTCATATACACCTCTGGAAGGACTTTCTTTCTTAGAGGTATGTCCATGATTGTGCACACATCATATTTAAATAATAGATTGTATCCCTTGTTTATGAGCTGTCCAATGCTCAAAATATTACATCTCAATACAGGTACATAATACACATCTGGCACAAACTTTTGTTCTCCTTTTCTTGTAAGGATACTTACTCTTCCTTTTGCCATGACAGAGACCTTACTGTCTATCCCTGTTGTTACTTAAAATTTAACATTTTCATCTAGATTTACAAACATTTCTATGTTTCTAGTCATGTGATTACTAAAACCTGATCATATTTCTATCTTGTGCTACATTATATGTTAACAACACATTCTTCTGGTTCTTTTCTTCTTCTGTAAAACTAGCATTCTGCCTATTATTCCTGTCATTTTTATTTTTCCTACATGCATTGGTATAGTGCCCATATTTCTTACAATAATGACATTGCACTTGGGATTTATCATACCTTTGTAGATGTGCTTGATTTTGGCTTGAGCCTTCATTCTAGTTCTGATTTCTACCACTTCCACTCGTCCTTGCAGGGATGTTTCTTCCTCTATTTTGGCTTTTGCCTCTTCCTCAGTTGTTTGATCTTCCTTGACCTCTATTTCAGCCAAAAGACATTTGAGTCTTGAAAGCTTGTTACAATGAGGAATCTGATCCTCTATTCAGTCTATGAGACATCAGGGATGCACTAAGCTCATCCACTGTATAAAGTGAGAGATCCTTTGTCTCTTCTATTGCCACTACTGTGGCATCAAATCTCAAGGGTAAAATTCTCAAGATTTTCTCCACTATTCTTCTCTCTTCAAGTGTCTCTCCATGAGACCTTATCTGGGTAACCAACCCAATAAAATGAGTGAAGAATGATTCTATAGTGTCAGACTCTTTCATACAGAGAGTTTCAAAATCTATCCTCAGCATTTGCAGCCTTTCTATCTTCACCTTCTCCATGCCTTGATAGGAATTTTTGAGAAAATTCCACGCATCCTTAGACTTTGTTGCTACTGCAATCCTTGGGAAAATACTCTCGTGCACTGATTGAAAGAGATAGAAGAGGGCTTTGGAGTTCTTCTTCCTATTATATTTTAACAAGTCTCTTTATGTTGATGTCAAAGTAGTCAACGTTGTTGCGTCTGCTGGTTCTGGGTAGCCATTCTCAACTAGCTCCCATATGTCCTATGAAGAAAACAAGGCTCTCATCATGATTGCCCAGTAATCATGGTTCTTCCCATTAAACTGTTGAAGTTGGGGATTCGTCAAGCTTGTGTCTGCTGCTGCCATCATAACTGTGCAAACCACACAGTTTCCTTGACTGTGTTAAAAAGAAAAAAATCAAACTCTTTTGACTATGTATACAAACAAAAGCTTTCTCTACTAGATAAATATGCTTCAAAAAACTTCTTATAGCTTCTGCAGTGAAGAGAAATCTATGCTTCGTCCACTGAGCGCCTAGACTAACTCTGATACCATGTTGAAATGTTTGATGGCATGCTTCAATACCATGTTGGAAATCTCTAAATATTTCGAACAAACACAGGAAATAAAACTTCCTCAACTCAACACAGAGACTTAATGATAGAGATGTGGACAGAGATATGGAGTAAAATCCCGTTTCATTAAAAAATAAAAAATGTTACAATAATGAAACGTTCATGAGAGCTACAGTTATAGATTACACAAAGTAATCCTCACTGTGTTTTTCATTTGCTTCTTTTACACAGTTTTCTATTGTTGCTACACCCAGTCTTCTATTGCAGCAAAACACAACCTCCTTTGTGGCAACACCCAGTTCCAGTTGCATAAATACATAGAGTGTTCCTATAATGCTACAAAAACAACATTCTGTTGCAGAAACACACACAGTCAGTTGCCGCAACACATAGAGTTTGCTTTGCTACTACAAAACAAAACGTTTTAAGCTATCTCTATTTTCTGCTCTCTCTGTCTTCAACACACAGTCTCTCTTTTTCTCTCTAACATTTCCTCTAACATGAACCTAATATTGTCTATTACATATATATTTTATAAACATATTATGACCTAAAACATTAAAAAATAAAAATATCTTTTGTCTTATCAGGCCTTTTAAATGCAGTAAGGTGGTGGGGGGTAATGTGGTGTAGGCCACGATTTACAAATCAAAAGGGATGTGCCCTTTGTAAACAAATTCGGTTGTTGCATGGATTTTAACCCAGAAAATTTAATGCACAGTGGAGTGCAAAAATGAATCACGAATTTGCAGCTTCTATCCTTCTATCCACTTGTTCCAGATTGCAGTTGGAATTAATTTCCAATAGAGATGTTGTTATTAAAATACATATGGAGCACCGTTTCAAATGATTCCATTGATGGGTTCAATCCATGTAAATTGTTTATGATTCTGCTACAATTGTTTGCTCGTTAATAATTGTATGATATGAAGTCAATTTCAGGTTTTCAAAAGTTTCTGTAATGGGGTAGATTCCTTCTAAGTTCTTCGATCGTTCTCTGCAGTTAATAAACATTTTAATGTGAATGCTTTATAATATGATTTCAATTCTGCTATTAACATATATGTGGAGATGCTACTATTAAACTACATATGGAGCACCATTGTTGTTTGCTCATTAATAATTGTATAATATGAAGTCAATTTCAGGTTTTCAAAAGTTTCTATAATGGGGTAGATTCCTTCTGAGTTCTTTCCAGAGTGTAAAATATAAATAACTAAAAGTTATTTAACATATTTCTGTATGTTTTTTTTAAATAAAATAATATAATCTAATCCATTGGATTGTATTCAAATTAGAAATTCCTATAAAAGGTGTAAAATGTAAGCCATTAAAAAGGTTAATGCTTCATTTTTTAATGAAGCAATGGCATTAGAAAAGTTGGTGATGTATTCGATGAAGCAATTGCACAAGAAATTATACTTCTGTACAAATATCCATTTTCACAAACATATAAAAAATCTTCTTATGACATATAAAATTTATTTTGTGTGGAAATAATATTCAATTCGACAATAAAGAATGTGTGTGGTGGCAAACAAAAAAATTGGTACCATCAGATATCTTGTGTGAACATGTTTCATGGGACCCTTGTGCGAACATGTTTCACAGGACCCTACATAATATTACATGGAAAGAATATGGAAATATTTTATTGATGATCATATTAAAAATATATTGGGTTTTAAGTTTTTTTCAATGTAAAATTATTTTAAATGGAATTTTTTCAAAGTTGCAATAAAGGAAAGAAAGTTTGCGAAGCAAGGAGTATCACATCAAGATAAATTTTTGATGCTTGCAATATGTTTGAAGCAAGCTGAAAGGGGTGAAATATGACATGAATGAAAGAATATATGACTATGGATGTAACTCATTTTTCCCTAAATGAAATCACGTGTTATATATCATATATAAAGAACAAATAAATCTTATGAATACAATTTTTTTTATGTGGCATGTATTGTAATGCCTATAATTATAAGAACAATGTGACAGAGGGTATATCGCAAGACATCAAATTTCTAAACCATACAATATAAAATAATGCATAATTTTAAAATTAAAACCACTTTTTGTTCTAATAATAAAGAAAGGTGGTGACAAAGTGCATTTAAACTTAGAAAACTGTAACTAGTAATAAGAAATTAGGAAATAATGAGAAACCCCAAATTAGATGCTCCTCCCCTAATAAGAGTTCACTCTCGTTTATTTTTCTTATGGTGAATCAATGAGTAGGTTGGAATTTTGTTACTCGGCTACTCCTTTTTTGGGAAGCATTTAATATTATTCTTTATAGCTTCCTTGTAGTGTGCATGTCGACAATGGAGCATTGGTGCAACCCAAACAAGTTACTATTAAGTTTATATCATTTGCCTTAACTTTACTAATAATTTCCTTAACTTTATCAACAAATTTGAAACATTTTTATTCTTCCACTTTATTTCTGAGAAGCATTGAATGTCATGGATAACACTCTATATTGTGTGCATGTTAGTGGTAGTGGGGAATTTGTCACATTTCACAACGGCTCATGTCCTTCACTTTTATCAGTGCTTTGATGTTTGCATGTCCCTCGCGATCTAATTGTGTATTCTCACTAATCAAACTTTCCAGATTTCAAAGAGCATTCAAATGTTCTTAAGTGGTTCTAGCACATCAGAGATTGTGGGACATTTGATCCTTTCTTATTGCTCATTAGTAAGAAAAGGGTCGGAAAAATCTTACAGATGTGTATGATTTTCTAAAACTGTAGCGCCATGTAGTTATTGGGTAGTATTGCTCCACTTTAAGATTTTTAAAAACCAAAAAATAATTTTTCCATATGACACATATAACATTAGTATTATTTAGAAAAACATTATTATAAATATTCAATTTTATATATTTATTTATTAAATTTAAATACTTTTATGAATTATTTAATTTATATAGTGAAATTGATGTTAATTTATGTATATATATATATATATATATAGAGGGAGAGATATCTTATCAATTTAGATGTAAAAAAATCTTCTAGGGTTTCTCATGAAAACTCGAACATCTCTGCAATATAATTTCATCAAGAGATCTGGCCCTACTGTCCTGTAATCGCAACAGTATGATGCACTGATAGACGACATGAGCATACCTACTAGGAGGGGAGATATCCCCTCCTATCGCAATATAGTGACTGGAGAGACAATTAATGTAGGTGCGACATCCGTAAGCACCCTGAGAAACAAAAGGAAAGGGCCTCCCATTCTTGGGGTTTAATGGCAAGCTCAAATACGTAGTCAATGCCTCCCGTGGGAAACCAAGAAGCCAAAATTTGTAATACATAGTAACAAATTGGAGACCTACAGGAAGTACATGAAGAACAAAACATTAATATTCAAGTTCATAAGAGTATGTCACACACAAAGGAATCTGGTAAAGCACATTAAGCACAAATGGCAACCAAAAGACCATATAGAGCTAAAATTGGGGGCTTTTGGTTTCTTTAAAGTTATTTTCCCAAATCTAGAGTACAAGGAAATAGATTTCGAAGGCAGACCTTACTTCTTCAATAATGGGGATCTCTTCGTGCGACACTCAGATGAGTGCTGTAACCTGGATCAAGAGATTTTTTTTGCAGCTCTAGTTTGGGTACAAATTTTTTCCCTACCAGTAGACTTCTAGGATCTAGACATATTCAAATGAATTAAAAACTCCATAGGGAGTTTTGTTAAATTTTAGGAATCCACGTGACAAGGACGGTAAACATATTATTCTAGAATACGTGTCTATATGAACATAAAGGAGTCTCTACCTAGATCCATCGAGCTGGAATATCATGAAAAGGTATAGCAACAACCACTTCACTACGAAAAAATCCCATTTAGATGTTGTATGTGCCATGAATACGGGCATATTTTCTATTAATTCATGCTAAATCAATTTGAACCCCAAGAGTCACCCAACACAATTGGCCAAGCTAAACCACAGGAGGGTGTCGAGGGTTTTCAGGAAGTTCAAAGAAAAAAATGAATCATAAGAACTCACATACCTTGTCCCAACTGAAATCAATAAAAGGCTTACATAATAACAATGCATATGACATCCTACAGGAGGAGGAAGATGTCACAGAAGGCCACACTTAAGAATCAGGCCCAAAGAATCACCCATCACCACAAAAGGGAGGAAATACTTCCAAACACAATGTCGAGGAGGAACCACTAGAGAGAGAAGCCACAACAAAACCAATGGAACAAGATAATGTGGAGATCAATAGCTAAAAGGAGGACTTAAGCACATAAGAGCATGTCATGCGTCGACTGTTGAATGAGTGGGGAAATTTGGATGAACGATTAATCCTAGAAGACTAAAATAAAGTATAAAAAGACACCTTTCAACAATACAAACCCAAATAACGGATAATAGGACGAAACCAACCTGAACATCTGGCTTCTCAAATAAGCCGAGGTGTTGATCAAGGACCCCAAGGAAAATGAGGGAACAATTGTGGGAGGAAAAAACTGAACAAGACCATACAAATGATATGATAAGTGCTAGTAAACTCTAAATTTAGGGTGGTGTCGCTCTCGACAGTATTCCACCGACTCAAAAAATGTTCAAAATTATTATTACATCCTAAAATATATAAGGCATTAATTTTCAAAGAAAACATAGATATATGAAAGTGAAACACAAAAAATTAAAACCCAAAATTGTAATTATCTAACAAACCAAGGTTTCAGAAGAAAAGTTCAAATATATTAAGAAGAATATTAAGACTCATTATGATGTAATTTTCCAACATATCAAGGATGGTGCTAAAGGCCTTGCCATTCTATGGAACTCGATGGAAATATTCTTTGAGGACTCAGTAAGCCTTCTGAGAATACTTTCAGGGAGATTTCACCATATTGGATCCAGATACTGGGCTATTTTGGTAGGAGTCTATGGGCCTCACATTCAAGGAGAAAAAGGGGGTTTTCTTCAAAACCTTGAAAGACTGAGAAGAGATTATCATGACAATATTTGGATAATTGGTGTTTATTTAAATATGATCAAATTCTTGGTTGCGAAAAAATGGGGAACGAGATGATTAGATGCTGATATGAAGGCGTTCAAAGACCTAATCACAGATCTGTACCTTGTATAAATACCAAAAACAATGAATTCCACACATAGAATAACAGGAGAGGGGGATTACATCAGATCACATAACGCCTGGACCATTTCTTGGCTTCAGAACAGGTGATCAACCATGACATATTATTTGAAGCCTTGATTCTTCCATGCATGAGATTAAACCACTAGCCAATCCGGTTGGAGATATACCTAGAAATAAGCCCCAAAAATTGCCCTTTTATATTAAGTCCCTCTCCCTTAGAGACTCCAAACTCATGCAGAAAGTGGAGGGTTGTTAGAAGGGGAATGAGTAACAAGGAAAAAACATATGCACACTTTTTGACTGAATATTAGGTATTTCAAACACGGGATTAAGAAATGGAACTAAGAAGAGTTTAGGTACATCATGAGAGACTAACAAAATTTGGCCAACAAAATGTAGAAAATTAAAAAATAGATCATCAGAAATGGTAGAGATGAAGACCTTGTTGAAGAAGAAGGGAGGATAATCATTCAACAGAAGGAACGATGGAGACATGAAGATATCCTATGGAAGTAGAAGTATAGAGTCAATTGGCTTCAAGAAGGAGAAAGAAAAACTCACTTCTTCCATAAGGCTATGGTCTAACATCACCAACATAATAAGATATTCTCTCTAAAGGATGAAGTGGGAAATAGATTGGTGCAACATGAGGAAAATGGAGGATCTGGTAGTGAATCATTTCAAATCTCTCCTTTCTCAACCAGTCCACGAAAGGTATAAGGCTATTCAAATAATCACACAAAACATCCCTCAAATTATCTCAACGGATCAGAAATCGGGCCTTATTTAGGCTGTCACATTGGATGAAGTGGAGGAGTATGTTAAAGGAATGACAAAAATAAATCCCCTGGTCCCAACGGTTTCATGTCAAATTTATTTCAAGTGTCTTGGAGTTTCATTGGAAAAGATGTACTAGATATTGTGGAGGAATCACGCCACAATGAAAAGGTATGTTTTAGCCTTAATGCTAACTTTATTGCTTTAATCCATAAAACAAAAAGTCGGAGGATCCCCAAGGGTTTAAACCTATTGCTCTGTACAATGTCATCTACAAGGTCATTTCCACTATCACTGTCAAGAGCCTCAAACCTTTTCATATGAATTTCATCTCCCCTGACCAAGATGGTTTCGTGGAAGACCACCACATCCTAGATGGCTTTGTCACTTCTGAGGAGTTTGTCCATTCCTTGAAACATCTTAAAATCCCTAGTATGATTATTAAATTGGGCCTGTCCAAAGCGTATGACTCTATAAGTTGGACCTTTCTCCACACCATTCTTAAATCCTATATTTTCGACCATATATGGATCAAAAGGTCCTTAATAGGGTGTCCTCCCCTGTTCATTCCATCTTGCTCAATTTTTTCCCCACCAGAACCTTCAACCCCTATTGATGCTTGAGACAGGGAAACCTTATCTCACCTTTCCTCTTCATTATGGCAGGAAAAGACTTATGACATTCCCTGAAACTGGAAGCCCAAGCTCGGGAAATCTGAGGTTTAAGGCTCTGGGGGAATGACGTCTCTATCACACACTAATAGTTTGTCGACAAAATTATTCTCTTTTGCCATGTTTCCCTTCGAGAAGCCTGACGCATAAAATGTATCCTTCAGTTATTCATGGAAGCATCTGGGACGATGATAAAAATGACTAATCATGCATTTTATTTTTCAGCACGTTGAGTAACATCCAATCCTTCCTATACCAGGTGATGGGTTTTGGTATCACCTTTCTACCTTCCAAGTACCTTGGGATTAATCTATCTTATAACTCCTTAAGAAACTCTTGCTCACAATCCCTGTTCTAAAAAATTAAATTAAAACTCAACAACTCGATTTTTAGATCCCAAAACCTTGCTGGTTGTACTCTCCTCCTAAGGGTTGCTCTCCAATCCATCCCAATATACCAACTTTTGAGGATGGAATCCCTCAAAAATTCATGTTTGAAAATGGTGGAAACATTCAAAAATAGTCTATGGGGGGTTGCTCAAAAGTTGAATAAATGGGCTTTGTGTTAATTTTTGTAGCATTAGAAAGTTCTCCGAGTCTCAAATTAGGTGTATAGGCTTACACACTAGTATTCCAAAGAACCCCAAAATAATTTGCATAAATTCCACTCGGATTTTTTTTATTTCAAAAATTAATTATTTTAATGGGGAGCCTAAGTCTAAACTTATGGAAATTAAATAATTAAAGGGTATTAAATAAAATATAGTGTGAATATTCTAGAGGACATGGATCAAGTCATGTTATAATCTTAGTCATTGACTAGACATCTAATATGGGTCATTGATATGTCAATGAAAAGATTATAAAGGAAGGCTTGAGGGTCATTTAGAAAATACACTAAAACACTAATTGATCTGAGATCAAAATTTTTGCAATGGGTTTGTTGACAAATTCGAGCGAGAGATCTAAGCACTGAAGGGCAGAGATAACATTCGGAGAGGAAGAAATTTTATCAATCGGTGGAGCATCTATTAGAGAGAGGTAGAGGATACCTAAGCAATGCCAGGAGTGAAGGAAGATGGTTGGGATAGTGACTACGTCTGTTCACGCAGAAGCAATGCAGAGGGAGAGTAAGGGTTTTCAAAACATTGTTGTTGGATCAGTTTCGGAGGTCGGGATATGGAAAGTGGCATGGGGAGGTTGTTCCACAGGGTCCACAGAGGAAAACCTGCTTGGTTGAGGGCTAACATTGAGCTTGGAAGGGGTTGACACAGTTGCTAGAAGTTCTAGCTCTGGATCTGCGAAGAGGTTGCATAGAGCTTCTCCCGGGTAGTGTTTTCTTCATCTGAATTAGCTAGAAATTCATTGTTATATTGAGCTAAATCCTCAAAAATTAATTTTCCAATATTTATCTCTGTAACTGAGTCACCCTAGGGGTATTCAAATATGTATTCAGACATTGCCACTACATAACAATAAAACCCTCAGATTTGTTGCATTGGTTTTCCCACAATGCGTTTTTCCAGGGACTTAGTCCAAAATAAAGGTGTCATATGTGTGAATGATTTCCTTGTTCAGTTTCCTTATTTCATAATCATAATTATTGTAGTGTAGGTTGCTTGAATTATTTATTCATTATTTCAGGAATGTATTAAGAAATTATTGTGTAAAGTGAATTACATAATAGATGAAGTAATTTGGATGGTTGCAGTAGAATTCCTTATATTGATTGAGAGCTAGGAATTTTCACATGGTATTAGAGCATTGATGTGAAACCAGAAGGATCAATTTGATTTCTGATGTGAAGGGCCTTGTTGCAGCAGTGCAACAAAATGGATCCATTGAAGAATTGTGAAGTTCTTTCCTGGGGGGCTGAGATTTTCCTCGCAGTCTATCTTTGAGTGAGTTCACAGAAAGAACGTGATTCTATATTCAAGAAATTTTTGTGGCAGAGGGAGAAATGGAGAGCCTCCATGTAGAACACAGAGGGACATAGTTTTTTGAAGCTGTTTTTGGGCATAAAAGTGTCAGGAGGATTCAAGAGCACATATTTGGGGAATTGTTCCTTGGTGATTTCCTAGCAGAGGAACTGAGAATTTCTCAGTTATTGAGCGTTAGAGAAGAATAAGAACTTGCAACTCCACCTGGGGGTTTGTAAGCCTGCCAATAATTTTGCAGTAGGGAGGAAGAGGTAGCATATTCAAAAAATTTTGATTGAGATGACATCTCACTGACTTCATTATCAGGATGGGTTGGAGGGCTCCTCCAACTATATGATCTTGAAGGAGTAGGTTCAGTTCATTTTGTATGAACATGATCTGAAAGAGTTCATGGAGAACGTGGTAACTATACCTACACATCCAAATCAGAACAAGAACTACAAGGATGATATGGCGATGGCGAAGAGGTTTCTCCTTGATGGTGTCAAGGATCACATTGTCTCACATGTGGATGAGAAGAATATTGCCAGAGAGATGTGGGTAGGGTAAAAATGTGAAGCTCGGTTACACTTTCGTGAGAAACACATCCGAAAATTTCACTCTCCCAATAGTTCAACTAAACTTTGTAGGAATTTTTGCTGAACTTTTAGAAATTTTGGTTGACCTGTTAAAATTGCTTCGGTTGAACGGTTGAAATTGCTTTGGCTGAACTATTTCTGCCCTTAAAATTAATGGTGTGGGTAACAAATTTTTTTCCGAGATAATAAAAATGGAAAAGAAAGTTTGGTCGAACTATTAGTTCAGCTGAACTATTTGTTCAGACGATTTTTTTTTTATAAATATAGTGGCCCCTCGACAAGAAGAATTTTTTTTTGAGTTTTGTGTTTGGTTACCATTGGGAGTGCTGCAGTTTTTCTGTTTTCTGAAGGTTAATGAGCTGATCCTGTTTTTCTTATTTTTATTTATGGTTTTTTTTCCTATTTTAATCTTATTTTCATGTTTTTATGTGTTTTGCAGGAGATGTGTACAGTTTTCTCTACATGCTCTACATCCTCGTGGTGCTCGTTCTACATCCTCATCATCTACTCACCCTCCTTGATGTGCTATGTCTCCTTGTCTCAGTTCTAGGTGCTCTGTCTCCTTGTCTCAGTTTAAAGTTTATGAGAATTAGTGTTTAGGATGGTAATGTAATATTTTTTTTTGCATTATTTAAGATGGAAAGAAAATTTTTCTTTTCCAAAAGTGATATATTATTCTTTATAAAGTATGCACTGATATATTTTTGGACCAACCAAACAACCCCAATAGTGTGCCAGCCCTTTGCCAAACAAATTTTATTTCTGCCTAAACTTACTCCTTCCCTCTGACCCACGTTCGACCAGAAACACCTTCGGCTCAATCTATGACATTTTTCAATAACCTCTAAATTGATACCTACCTGGGCCAAGGTGCGAATCCAGCAAGCCCAATGCTCCTAACAAAATAGCTGTGCCTTTCCTGAATCGGAGTGTTGTTCCTTCCATTGTAGCTCTAGCTGACTATGCCTTAGCCTCTACGAGTGCATATACCTTTACCTGCATTACCAAAGCTGGTGGTATATTCTACTGATCCTATTGGTGCTACTTATACTCCTTCCAGTAGGGCTTTCTTTCTCTTCTTGATGTCAAACAACTTACCTTGCCTTTCCCGGTGGTGGATCAACTGCCTCTGCCTTCACTTATAGAGAATCACGAATATTTTATAGCCACCTACTTAGAGAAATCACCTTTATTATATGAGTTACCCCCGAGCCTTTTGTTTGAATACATTTCACTCTTTTTACACAACCTATAGGATGCTTTCACCCCAACACTTAGACTGTCGACGAGATAATCCCAGGATAGAACCATAAGCTTACCATGGTTATTTAGTTTTCCTATCGTTCACCTTTTCCTTCCTGATTTACCCTGTGAATTCACTTATAATCATAGCATTGGCCCAGATGCTTGCTTTGATGACTATATTCCCTATCGTATAGGTACGGGGTGCTTCCATTGTTGTTGTTCTATTCAAGTTGTTGCTAAGGATACTTCTGCTACTTATTATGGATCAATAGCTTCAACTCCCTATGTTGTTGCCTCTTACTTTGCGGGATCATTCACTCACTCTTTATAGGTTAACTCACTTTTGAATTGGCTCTGCCTTTCCTTCCTTTTACTTGTATATTTATACTCTTGGCATTGGCCCAAATCCTTGATCTGATGACTGTATTCCCTATCCTATAGATGGGGGTTGCCTCCATTGGTGATTTTTTGTTGAATTTTCTCCTAAGGTTACTTCTGATACTTACTATGGATAAATAACCTCAATTTCCTCGATTTTTGGCTCTAACTTTGCGAGGTTGTTCACTCACTCTTTACAAGTTAACTTACTTTCAAAATGGCTTTGCCTTTCCTTCATTTTACATGTATATAAGTAATATATAGGTACCTCCAGTCCCATGGTGATTACTATAGGAAGTAGTGAGATGAATATGTGGTCACCAATCCTATCCCTCAAACCTATGGATAAGAAATAATATGGACTGGTGCAAAATCCTATTGATTAATCTATGTGAAATGTGGCTCTATGTATGTCTGTTGAGGCTCTTCTAATCTATTGGTGCATAGTTTTGTTATTTAATTTATGTGAAATGTGGCTCTATATGTCTATATTTACATAATTTTGTATTAGAAAACAATGAGAGAGACAGGGAGAGGAGGAGGAGGTAGTGATATATAGACAAATTGGAGAAAGAGAGTGTATGTTTTGGGGTTGATATAGAGAGATAGAGTGAGATAGAGATATAAATGGAAGGTAAAGAGAAAGAAGAGAGAGATGGAGACAAGGAGGGAGGGATAGAGGGATTGATATATATGGAGTGAGAGAGAGTATGTGTTTGTGGGGGTGAGATAAAGATACAAATAAGGAAAGATTGAGGGAGATATAAATATAGATGGAGGGGGGAGAGAGGGAAGAAGATTTCTTTCACTAGATGCACTGAATTCAATGTAGATATTTCTAATCCCATTTGATTTCTTTCACTAAAATGCATTGATTTCAGTACAGATGATGATTTGTAATGATATTTTATTGCTCGCACTAAATGCATTAATTAAAATGTAGATATTGATTTCTAATTACATTTTATTGCGTACACTGGATGAATTGATTTAAATGTATATCAGTTCTACTCAAATTTTTTTATTTGCACTAAATGCATTGATTTTAGTGTAGATGGTGATTTCTAATCATATTTTATTATTTTTTCTTGATGCATTGATTCCAGTGTAGATGTTGGTTTCTAATCCTATTTTATTACTTGCACTAGATGCATTTATTTGAGTGTAGAAGTTTGTTTCTAATCTTATTTGATTACTTTCATTAGATGAATTGATTTCAGTGTAGATGATATTTTCTAATGTTATTTTATTTCTTTCATTAGATGCATTGATTTCAATGTATATGTTGATTTCTGATTTGATGTAATTGGATGCATGATGTTACATTAATTTTAAAGTCATTCGATTAATAATGTGCATTGATTTCCATGTAAGCACAAAACATTATTGACATCGTACATTTATTTTTGTGTTATAGTAACTAAACCTACTAATATTGGAGAGAAATATAGATAAGGTATGATGTTTAGTACAATGATTCGATCTAAATATTTAAATGGTTTACTATTTCAATTTTCCTTTTCATATAATTGATATGAAAATATGACAAAACTTACAGCCGTGACAATAAAAATAGTAGAAGAAAATAGTTTTAGATTGATCTCAATGAATACTATTTGTAATTGACTACATTCTTATTATTCACATTTTCTAATATTCAACACTATTACATTGTCGCTTTGCATTCAAAACTTTTATTTCATCATTCTCCATCATTAAAATTATCTTACAATATTTATCACCTCAACAAAGTGAGAGTATTTAGCATATTTAAAATGGTTATATTAATATTAGATGTATTTACATATTATTGATAAAATTAATCATATGTTCGAAGGTTTTCCTTGGCCGAATACGATTGAAACCAACCTAGATCCCTCTTAACTCTATATCTATCAAGCGTTGAAAAGGATCAAATCTCTCGATGTGCAAACCTTTCCTCAAGTTTTGCACTCAAAAAGGAGGTTTGAATCTTAGATATATCCCTCAAGTTTTTCACTCAAAAAAAAGGTTTTCACCTCAAGACATTTGATCCCTCTTGACGCTTGATAGATTTGAAGTTAAGATGGATCTAGGGTGTTATTATCGAGTATGATGGCTATGCATAACTTTGTGTATGCTCATTTCCAGTTGACAGGTGTCCCTTAAAAAAAACATAAATGATTATACATATTTTGCGAGTTTTGGTTAAAAGCCTTATAAACATAAATAATCACATCACATTATCGTTGTGGGTACTTTGTTGGTTGTGAATATTACGACCAAATATGAAAAAAATGTCGTAAAAATATTTTAGTTTCACTCTTGGCAAAACTTTCTCAATTTCAATCATATATATATGTTAACTAACATATTTCAATATTTATTTATATATATTATGTGGCTATATGTATGTTAATGGTTACTTTACTAAAATATTTTAATTCCCAAAAGGAAAAAGTAATTAAAGATAAAATAATTTAGTTACTTCTCAATAAGAGGAAAATGTGTAACTCATTCAATTTCCAATATAAAATATTATTAATAGATAAAATTTAATCAATATATGGTCTATATAGAGAGATAGAAAATCATTGTAGATTTATATTAATCAAATATTTATCAAGTACTAAATGGGATTAAAACTCTTAATATATGTAGATCATTTTTCAAGTTTTGCATTCTAAAATAAAGTTTGCACATAATGAGATTTAATATCTTGGGATTCTTTGTAGAGTTGTGATTAAAATGGACCTACACTGGTTCTATGTTTAAGATATAAAATACTCTCTTAATCCATGGTCATAAATCAGATATTTTACGCAAACAAGAAACTTGTGGCAAATCTCCCAACTTGTAAATTTCTTTGTAAATATTAAATTTGAAGAAAAGGTTGTATTTATAAACATTTGATTCATTTGTGTTTTATTATTTTTCCATCATACATATAACATTAGTACTATTTAGAAGAAAATTATTATAAATATTCAATTTTATATTTTATTAATTAAATTTAGATATTTTTATGAATTATTTAATTTATATAGTGAAATAAATGTTTATATATATATATATATATATAATTGTGCGTTTCTTAATTAAATTTAATAAGTTAGTGTATTTTTGTTAATTATATGTTCCAAAACATCGCAAATAAAAGCATATGTATTATAAGAGTTTTACTAAAAAAAAATAAAAATGTTTGTAGACAAAATTATTATAACAATTTTAAAATTTACTTTAACTTGAAAAAAAATGGTATATTATTAATATTAAAACTCTTACTAGAATTCCTCATCCAGAACAACATATCAGGTCATGTTAGAAGCATGAATCACCATGCAGAATACTCCATAGAGCCTAATTAATATTCCAGTTTGCGCTGCTTCTCTTTTTTTTATAGTAATCTCAGTAAGAAGGGGACTCCTTTTCTAAACTCTTAAACCTTCATAATGAGTTAAATAACTATTACATATTAAAGAGAGAAATAGTCTACTAATATGCGAGAGATTTTCAGATATTCCTAAGCTGTCGAGCTTCATTGGTTGATTCATTCAACGATCAACTCTATCAATGTTTTGACTAATCAATTAAAAGTTTGATTGTTTGGACTGTTGAACAACCAACGCTAAGAACACCCAATAAGAAAACGATATTTAAAAAAAAATCACGTGACATAGTCACTTAGATGTTACGAAGGAGTTGTAGGACTTGGAGTTAATTCAATGTAAACAAATACCAAATATGTTAGTTGGAGGGATGAGTTTTAACTAAATAATTTAAAAAGAATTCAACTAAAGATAAAGAGGAAATAAGATACGGAGGAAATAAAATTTCTCTTCACAACATAGAGATTTTAAAGAAAATTGGGCAGAGATGGCATAAAATCACTTCTATTCCAAAAAATAAAAAACTCTATTACAAACTAAAATTCTTCCTTTTCTGAACAATTAAAAAAAAAAATCTTGATGACTACTGCATAAATGCAGTGCTACAATTCATTAAGCTGCCCTTTGTCTTTTACAATATACACACATAGTGCTCACACCCTGCTTTTTAGCCTTCTGGATTTTTAAAACAATACACAGTCCATTTAAAAATAACACAGCAGTCTCACTTGTATCAGTATTTTTCAATTTTTCCTACAAGCCTTTTTTTTTTAACACTACACAGTCACACACACTATAAAAAAGATACACAGTAGTATATATGTGCCTTCGGGCCTTTTTGTTCTTTTATATGACATAACAGAACTTTAAAATATATATATATATATATATATATATATATATTATAAACATTAATGTTTATAGTATATATATTTATATATTTCAAATCCTATATAAATATGTATAAAGGTTTTGATAAAGAAATTGTTGCGTCACTTTTTAAATCATTAAAACATAAACCTAAGTCAAAACCTTTATCGCAGACTCAAAGAGAAAAATTAAACCTATCTTCATAAAAAATTTCGCATTCCAATTACCCGTTTGCTGACTGGGCATTGAACCTATGCGATCGCTCCCTCATTGGCTAGAGGTGGAGCCCACACGGATTTCAAACAAAACTAAGAAAATTGAATGGTCGTTTATCGGGTCTGAAATTGGAGTTTGGTGACTAGACTCCAAGGTTATGTGATAGCCTCCTGATTGGTTTATGGTTGGTGATGTGGATTAGGTGGGATCCCCAATTGTTGACGTGGACCCAATTCAAACTTTAACGAGTGCCTATTTCTACAAGGTTTTTAAATGCGGTTTGGTGGTGGAGTTTTAACGTAGGTACGACAGGTTTAAATGATGGTGGTTTTAGGTTTGAACACTCTGGTTGTGTGGTGATTGAACCACGTCTCCTCATAATAAAAACAGGCTATGGCCATATCTAAGAAAATTGATTTTGTAGGCCTTGGATTGTAACACCCCCAATTCATGTGTTTGAATTTCAAAGCTAGACATTTGAACTTTAATCCTAAGGGGAGTGGACCCTAAAGGATAAGTAAATTGTGAATGTAATTAAATATTTAATTTGAGGAAATGAATAAAATGATTTTGTGTAGATTGACCAAAATGAGATTTATGAGATCACTTGCCAAATTCATGAGGATGGATGAGGCAAATATTTCCCCACAATCTTTCAAAAATCCTTGAAAGAGATTATTTCTAATTTAGATTTTTGAGGAAAAATCTAAATTCCCCAATGATGAGGAAAATAGTTGGGAAGAGGTAAAAAGCTGGAAAAGCTGAGGAAAAGCATAACACAGCTTTAAAGAATCCCTAAAATGGGAAGCCTAGGCAAACAGGAAGAAAAGCATCCTAATATTCTGGACGCAGAATTAGAAACATGCTTTGGGGAACAATAGCTTAAATAAGTTTCTCTTAAATAGATTAGGGGTTGATCTGTTCTAGGAGGTGATCTCAGCTCGGCGGTGAGTTCTGGGAGACAAAAGGACTCTAAGGTTGGGAGGTTGGTCGACTGTATGAGTTGTATGTTTTTAAATCTATTGATATGTTTACTTCATATAGTATGAATTGGCTACATATAAAACTGATTGTATGTTAGAATTATAAATTCTACATTTAGCAGAATTAATCATAAGGAATTCACCTTCATAATTCTGCATAGTTGTAGAAAATAACTCTGTGAAGTAGAATCCAACAGAATCTCTAAACCAGTGTTGGTTTAAATATGAGGATACATATTTTTCAGAGATTAATTATAATCCGGTTTTAATCTACTTCTGTTCCATGAATTTAATTGTACACCAACTATAAGAGACTAGATGCAAAATTCAAGTTCCTGGAGTAAGAAGTTAAGAAAATAAATTAGAATAACGCAAGACATCCATGTCGAAAAAGTGCCAGGGCCGAGAGGCAAATATTGAAACTGAAATTAGAAAAATTGGTAGATGTTGAAATAGACCTGTAGTTTCGTTACATATTTAAATTGCACGGAACTCAACCGCAGATGTCTGTTAACTTCGTGATACACTTATCTATATCGAACCCAACCGCAGATATAACCGAAAGGTTTAAAAATGAAAAATAATAGAGCAGAGTAAACATGAGAATCAATATTCAATTTATAACTTTTCTGCCTGTAAAAACGAAATATGAAAATAAAATATAACGAGATAATAACTAGAGTTCTATTCACTTCATGCCTTTATGAACCACTAAAAGATCTGGACTGAGGCAGCAAACGAAAAGCATCATGAAATCTTCAGTTTCGTAAGCCATCACATATTACAGGAATACAACTTGCACTAGTGATAAAAATGCTAAGCATGATATATTACTCATCTGGTATATGCGAGGTACGCTCCTACCCTATCAAGAATTCCCATAAACTCGCTCCTTTGACAGTATTATTTAAATAAAAAAATTTATGTATGGTCGATTTGAGTGAATGATTGCATGTACAAGATATATATATATATATATATATATATATATAAATTTAATAATTAATACTGAGAAGAAATCGTAATTTACATGGGACAAAAACCCAGCACTAACGAAGATCTAATTGCAGAAAAAAAATAAGAGTAGTACTCAGAGAATTGTATCGCCCTCCTAGGGCCAGATCCCACTCAATTAGAGCATCTGAAGTCTGGAGTGAATCATATACATAAGTTACAAAACAAGGGTTAAATCCCTTTGGGGGACTAAATTCTCATCCATGAATAGATATATAGAAAAAAAAAAACCAAACATATAGAGGTTACATCAGTCGTATGGACCGCTAGGTCTCAAGTAGCCGCAAGGCTCATGCATACCAATCTGTGACAGATAGGAAGAACCGATACAATTAGCGCATAGAATAACGAGGTTGTTCGTAACATATGGACGCAGAGAAGTACCACAAATACCTGCTAATAGAAAAGCACATTAATCGTATTAGAAAAAAAAAAAATTCCATAAACGAATTTCGAAACCCAAACCTGGGGACGTATATCGAAGAAGGAGTAAATATGAAAGAAGAATTTAAACCCTTACCTGGGTAATGCGAGGATCTGAGAGTATAAACCTGAGCCTGGAAATGCATGGAATATTTAGGTGCAAGACAGGTTAATAGATTTAAACCCAAAAGTTGAATGTAAATGCGGGAAGGAGGAACAGAGTCCATAACATCGAGACAGTCTTACCTGTGGAGAGTTCAACTCCCCGGAAAAGAAAATTGTAAGGGAAGTGTCCTCGATCGTCACAGAAACCCTTTCGTATCCTATAAACCGCAACGTTTGTCAAACGACCAGAGAAGTCCTGGTAAAATGATAGCCAAGGACGTAAATTCCAAACCATGTTAACGTTGCTCTGAAATGAAACATGGGGAGAAGGGTTAGAGCACAGAAATTAGTCGGGGAATGCGAAACCAGAAGTAAAATGAGACAACCATACATAAGATACAACAGGCATACTAAAACACGAAATGTTCAGCCCTAAAAGATGCAAGTGGGTTTACCTCTGCGCGTCGACAAGAGTATAGTAACGGTCAGTGGGAGGAACCATGCACACTCGGAGGTCGAGCAGAGCTGCCATCGCCATGGCAAACTGGAAGAATGGAGAGTTGAACCGGAAAGCGTAACCAAGTTACGGCTCTATCCTTATAACAAACATAACGAAAATCCTAATGCTGCACAGCCATACATGTGGCACAAATCCGATGATTCACACAGGGATCAACAAATGTATTGACTGTTGTCTTGGGTTAGGGCGTCAATAAAAGCCCAACGTACCCGGGGCATGCAATATATTAACTACATAGGTCGTCCCGTAACCCGGAGGCCACAATCCCGATGCGGGTGGTCCTTATGGTTAAATGCGAGCAGCTGGTCAGGTGGGTTGGCACGTGGCTCATCACCACCGCCACCCATACTCGCATGCTCCTACTCTTAAATGCTACTGTCCAGCTCTTAATTGAAGTTTTATGGGAGCTCACTCCCCGATATCTTCTCATTCCTACTTCAGACATGGTGCACTCAGACGAGTTCCTGTGTGTCAAACCTCTCCGCGTATGTTGCTCCCTTGCTGCTGCTGAGCATCGCTCAAGCACCAGCACAGGGTCTCGATGCGCCTTAAGTTGTTGCATTGACATTCTGTCGGGCTTCCACTTCACCAACTGCTCCTCCTGTAATCTTTCTCACCCGTCCTTTTCGCCTACCAGTCCTTCGCAAGTTCATACAGCTCTTGTTGTTTCCCCTGTTCACAACACCATGCCTCGCCTTCGCCCGAGAATGCGTTGCAGGCGTGGTGGTTCCAGTGGGCATGCAATTAACAGGTCCTCCCCCTCCACTTCCGATTCTTCGTCCTACTCTTCTGAATTTGGACCAGTCTGCTTTCATGCTTCAAGAAGAGGTCGTGGTAGGGGTCGAAATCGTTTTAATCTTGCTGGGCACTTTCGATTGTCTTCCAGGGCACATTCTCACCATGCTCGTTTTCATTTCCCCTGCAGTATTAACAACACCTCTCTCCTTTCCACAGTCACCATCGACCTTCGAGCAGCCTCCTCAGAACAGGTCTCCTTGGGTCATGTTCGGGCTACTACGGAGGCTTCTCTGGAACCTATAGCGGACGTCGAGCACAACTACCCTCAGGCGGACAACCAGCAGAATGTTACTTCTGGCAAGGAGGCCAATATGGGTCTTCAGGCAAGCTCCTCTGCTCCAATTGTTGATGCACCTGCGCGCCAGGACGACCCTCCTCCTGAAGATGATGATCCCGACAAATTTGGCTGCCTCATTGTCGAGGAAGATCCTCCCTCTGCTCATTAAAGTGTATCCAGGTTTGCGCTTCCGGTTTTTGGTCTCTGTCGGCCTGAAGGTGTTCATTTTCAGTATGGTGCAGCTGCTTAATTGTTCTTATGTTCTTATGGTCACTCTTTTGTTATATGACCGGCCTCCCCTGCGTGGGAATCATAATCTGGTTTATGTCCTTGTTCTAGCTCTGGTCACAGGTTTTCAAACTGTCATTTTTGGTTTTGTTATGGATCGAAATTGTAAAAATCTTGCCACTCTGGCTTACTCTATAGGGGTCATACTATCAAGGTCTGTTCAATTTCCAGTCATAGATGTCAATCATTTCCTAGGAACAGACAGGATCACTGTTCTTCAAAGCTCTAATGGTCTGCCTCCTAATTGTTTTGATGGTCAATTATCGGGATGCTATGTAAGAATGCCGCGGCATTGGGCTAGAAATATTGGGGCTTCGGCCACTCTACGTAATTTTATTTTTGTATCAATATAAAAGTAGCCATATTCCAAAAAAAAAAAAAAAAACAGAGCCACAAAAAAAAAAATATGAATGGCAATTTAAGATATTAGATATGAGTACATACAAGATTAAATTGATTCCGACGTACCACTGAGCAATTGTAAAAGGGCAATAAAATTATGACAAACCCGATCTCATACAAAATATCCGAGATGTACTCCATATCTACACAACTAAAAACAATATAATCCATATGAACGAAAGAGAAATAAAGTGTGACTATGCGTATTGAAAAACATTAGGTCGTGTGGTATAAAATGAAATCATATCCATAACTTCGATTTGCTATGTGGCACTCTATCCATAACGCAATTCGAACAAAATGCATCATCTTATACATACATAGAAAATAAACTTTAATAGGGGTGAATCGTATAAGTATAAGTGGGAAAACTCGGGTAGGGTTTCCCATAGGATGTGGAAAAATATATTCGTTATATATTGGGAAGTTGTAAATGTGTATATATATAATAAGCATATATATATATATATCGATAAAATGAAGGAATGGTCATTGATTCAAAACTTAATGGTTATTGATTCAAAAACTTAATGGTTATTATAATAAATAGAAATTTAAATGAGATGTTATATTCTTGACTCTAAACACCCTTGAAATAGGGTGAATATATAACTGATGTGTAAATCAGAGAGTAAGGGATGATAAATTAGTCTAGAAAGTGAATAGGATTTAGTTCATCATTGTACAGGAATTCATAACGAAAGAAAAAAATAATGTTGTTAAACGGGAGGTGTGACATTGATGATGGCCCTTCAATGCACGGTGGCATGTAGACAAACCTTTCATGCTACTGTCTTTCAGCTCTCCTGCACGGTGTAGTTGAAGTTTAATATTTCAACACTTCCCTTTAAATTCAACTTCAGGATTTTCTTGCATACCAAAACACTTTCTCAAATAATTAAAAATTTTCTGCCCAAATGGTTCTATAAATATAGCAGCAAACTGCTCTTCAGTTCAGAATCTGCAATGTTGCAAAACAATTTCCCGATTGTTCACTACCTCTCTAATGTAGTGATACTTGGCATCAATGTGTTTCGTTATTTTATGAAACACTGAATTCTTTGACAATGATATTGTTGAGCTATTATCACAATAAATTGTTGTTCCTTTTACCTGCTCATGACACACACTCCTCAACATTATTCTCATCCAAACTTCTTGACATGATGCTGCTGTAGCTGCCACATAGTCTACCTCTGTTGTTGATAAAGCCACAATTGGCTGTTTCTTAGAAGCCCATGAAATGGCTCCTGATCCCATATGAAAAACATATCTAGAGGTGTTTTTCCTATCATCTATACTTCCATCCCAATCACTGTTAGTATATCCAATCAATTTATAATTTTTTGAAGTGGTCTATAAAATACCATACCTTTTTGTTCCTTTTACATAACTCAAAATTATTTTTACTGTTTGCCAATGTGCATCCTTTGGCCTTTCCATCAATCTAGAAATTAAACTCACAGCATGCATAATATCCGGCCTAGTTGCAGTCAAATACATGAGGCTACCAACTATTCTCTTCCACAAAATAGGATCAAAATCCTTGTTGCTATCTTCTTTGCTCAGTTTCAATCCCATCACTATAGGAGTAATTGTTGTCTTGCAATCGTTCACATTAAATCTTTCCAAAACTTAATTCACATATTTTTCTTGAGAGATAAAAATCTTATTTTCATTTTTCTCTACTTCTCTTCCTAAGAAGTATTTCAACAATCCCATATTAGTCATCTCAAATTCATCCTTCATGGCTATTTTAAAATTCTCAATGAGATAAGCATCATTACTTGTAAATATGACATCATCAACATACAAAACAACAATAAGAATCTTACCATCCTTCTCCTTGACGTATAATGTGGGTTCTCTTTCAAAATTTTCAAACCCATTTTCCAGTAGATAAGAATCTATCATATTGTACCATGCTCTTGGTGCTTGTTTCAACCCATATAGAGCCTTCTTCAATATTCATACTTTGTGCTCTTGGACTTCTTTCTCATCACCCAAAGGTTTTTCAACATAAACCTCTTCCATCAATACTCCATTTAGGAATGTTGATTTCACATCCATTTGGTAAAATTTCCACTTGTGTTGTGCTGCTATGGACAACATTGTTCTTACTGTTTCCATTCATGCAACTGGTGCAAAAGTTTCCTTATAGTCTCTTCCTTGTTTCTCCTTATATCCTTTGACAACAAGTCTAGCCTTGTGCCTTTCAATCTTACCTTCAACATTGCTCTTGGTTTTATAAACCCATTTCACTCCAATAATTTCCTTACCTTTTGGGAGATCAACTAATTCTCATGTTTTGTTCTTCTCTATTGCATTCATTTCTTCATCCATGGCATTTATCCATTTCTTATCATTTACAACTTCTCCAAAATGAATAAGATCGTATACATGACAGTATAATGAAAATAAGGAGTTCATACCTTCATTTGCTACCTCTTTCCCATAAATATCATTCAAAATTTTGAATCTGGTTCCTCTTTCACTTGGTGTACTTGTGCTTGTAGAAGCATTCAAATCTACTCCTTGTGATGTGCTTGGAGAAGCATTGTCTTCACTTCTCAAGGGTGTTCTCATACCTGCTTCTGGTGTCCCTTGATGTCCTTTTGTTGGTGGAGGTGGTGCTGCTAATGAGGGATGTATTTAAACCATTTTTCCTCATCATCATAATGAGACAAACAACTTTTTACATTCAGTGTTTTCTCAATGCTTCCATCCTAAGCTTCTTCCTCAATCAACTGCACATCTATGCTTATAACAAACTTCTTGGTGGATGTGTTATACAATATATATGCCTTTTATTCTTCACTGTATCCAATAAATATGCACTTGTCCCCCTTACTATCCAACTTATTCCTTAGCTGATCTGGAATGTGTACATAAGCCACACAACCAAAAACCCTCATGTGCATGCCAAATTTTTCTATGCCACTCCATGCTTCTTCTGGAACTTTGTTCATTACAGCTTTTGTTGGGCATCTATTCAAGATGTATGCTACACAATGTACAACTTTATCCCAATATTCATTTGGCAATTTTTTTTCCTTCAGCATGCTTCTTCCATGTCCATGATGGTTCGATTTTTCCTTTCAGCAACTCCATTTTGCTGTGGTGTATACCTTGTTGTAAATTGCTTGTGTATCCGATTTTCTCTACAAAAATATAGAAATAATTTTGAGATATATTCTCCTCTTCTTCTTGTCATTAAGACCTTAATATGATACCCACTTTGATTCTATACAAGAGCCTTAATGTAGAAGAATTTCTCAAATAGTTCACTCTTCAACTTCAAGAAGTAAATCCAAGTTTTTATTGTGAAATCATCAATTAAAGTCAGCATATAGTGACTTCTTGATAGTGATGGTGTTTTCATTGGTCCACGCAAATCTGAATGGACAATCTCTAAGGGTGTATTTTCCATTATGCTCTTTCCTGATGGAAAGTTTTCTCCGTGTTGTTTTTCTCAAGATGTAGCCTTCACATAGGTTGTCCGGTTTCTCAATCAATGGTAATCCCTTTACCATTCATTTCCCATGCAACAAATTCAAACCTCCAAAGTTGAGATGTCAAAATCTCAAGTTCCATAACCAATTTTCATCATTTTATTCTCTTTGGAATGTCTCTTGCATCACTGTTGTAATGAGATGTCCTTTCTTCAAATCTGCCCTCATTTCGAGAGGGAACATTCTTCTCCTTTTCATGTTCACCTCTGCAATGTATTGCTTGCTTGATGGTTTATCCATGATGGTGCATACATCATCTTCAAAGAAAACATTGCATGGCTTCTGAATGAGCTGTCCAATGCTCAAGAGGCTACAATTTATACCAAACACATAGTATACATCTGATATGGATCTTCCTTCTCCTTTCTTTGTCAAAACACTTACTCTACCTTTTCCCATGATGAAGACCTTACTGTCTGTCCCAAATGTTACTTGAGACTTTACATTTTCATCTAAAATGGAAAAAATGGAAATTTTTCCAGTCATATGGTTACTACATCTTGAATCTAGAAACCATATATCTTCATTATATTCTTCACCCATATTACACGCTAAAAACAACTTTTCTTGAGTGATATTTTCTTTATTAAAATTATCATTGGGTGTATTACCCATGTCACTCTGTTTCTTCCTACATTCATTGGCACAATAGCCATACTTCTTACAATAATGAACTTGGACTTGGGATTTATCATACCTTTCTCCATGTGCTTGGTTTTTTCCACCTTGTTGGCTACTGCCTTGGCCTTGGTTCTGATTTTTATTACTGCCCTTTCCATTAGTATTTGTAGGGTTGTTTCTTCCTATTCTGTTCTGGCTTCTGCATCTTCCTTTTCCTCTATAGTTTCCTCTGATTTGACCCCTTCCTCTTCCAAAGGACATTTGGGTCTTCAAAGCATGCTCCAAAGATGAGTTTGTTGTTCTACCTAATATTTGTTCATTTTTCATCAATGATGTATGAAGCTCATCAACTGTAAACTTAGAGAGATCCTTTGTCTCTTCAATGGTTGTGACTATCACATCAAATCTTGAGGGTAAACTCCTCAACACTTTCTACACTATTCTTATTTCTTCTACTATCTCTTCATGAGATCTCATTTGGGTAACCATCCCAATCAGTAGAATAAAGAATGATTCTATTGTATCAGATTCCTTCATGCAAATAACTTCAAAATACCTTCTCACTAATTGAAGTTTTGTAGTATTTACCTTCTCCATACCTTAGTAGGTTGTCTGGAGGGTATCCCATGCATATTTGGACCTCTTTTCTCCTGCAATCCTTAGAAATACACTTTCATGCACTACTTGATAGAGATAGAATATGGCTTTTGAGTCCTTCTTCCTACTTCTTTTTAGCAAATCATTCTTTGCCTGTGTTGAAGTATTAAATGCATTTTCATCTGTTGGTTCTTCTAGACTATCTTCAACAAGCTCTCATAAATATTGAGACACAACAAAGACTCTCATTGTGATTGCCCAATAGTCATAGTTCGTCCCATTAAACTGTGGGAGTTGAGTATTTCCTATACTCGTTCTTATATTGGCTCCTGCCATGGCTAGCTTTCTGAACTATGCAATAAAAAACTTGACTGTGTTTTTAAAAAAATTGTCTTTCTGCTTATAAGACAAACTTTGTCTTTTAATAAAACTTCTCTGGACTGCACTCCTTTTATAACAAAACAAAACTCTGTTTTTGTAAAATACCTTGTTTTTGTTGAGCCTTCACTCTGCTAGTCAAAACCTAGAACAAACTCCTTGCTTCAGCTTCTTTGAAAAACTTGAAAGAGCCTGGACTAGCTCTGATACCATGTTGGAATTTCTGAATGATTCCAAACAAATACAGAGGAAATAAAATTCATCTTCCCCACATAGAGATTTTAAAAAAATTTGGATAGAGATGGCATAAAATTACATCTATTCGAAAAAATAAAAAACATTGTTACAAACTAAAATTCTTCCTCTTCAGAGGGATTAAAATTTTTTTTTTTCTGATGACTGCTGCATAAACGTAGTGCTACAATTCATTAGGCTTCTCTCTGTCTTTTACAATATACACACACAATGCTCACACCATTTTTTTTAGCCTTATGGCTTTTTAAAACAATACACGGTCTATTTAAAAAAAACACAGCAATCTCACTGCTCTATGTTTTTTTTCAATTTTTCCTACAAGTGTTTTTTTTTTAACACTACACAGTGACACGCACTATAAAAAAAATACGCAGTAATATATATGTGCCTTCGTGCTTTTTTATTTTTTTTATATGAAATAAAGTAACTTTAAAATATATATGTATATATATATATATATATATATATATATATATAAATTATAAATATTAATGTTTATAATATTTATATTTATATATTTCGAATCCTATATAAATATGCACAAAGGTTTTGATAAAAAAAACTGTTGTGTCACTTTTTAAATCATTAAAACATAAACCTAAGTCGAAACCTTTATTGTGGACTTAAAGATAAAAATTAAAAATTTCTTCATAAGAATTCCGCATTCCAATTTCCCTTTTGCTGACTGGGCATTGAATCTATGCGACCGCTCCCTCATTGTCTAGAGGTGGAGTCCGGATGGATTTCAAACAAAACTAAGTGGATTGAATGGACATTTATCACGTCTGAAATTGGAGTTTGGCCACCGGACTCCAAGGCAATGCGATATCCTCCTATTGGTTTGAGGTTGGTGAAGTGGATTAGGTGGGCTCCCCAATTGTTGACCTGGACCAAATTCAAACTTTAACGAGCACTTGTTTCTGCAAGGTTTCTAAATGTAGGTTGGTGGTGGAGTTCTAACGTAGGTGTTGCAGGTTTAAATGCTGGTGGTTTCAGGTTTGAAGACTGTGGCTCGCCACGGCTCCTCATCACAAAAACAAGCTATGACCATATCCAAGAAATTTGGTTTTGAAGGCTTTGATGACGACCATTCAATGCACAGTGACGTGCAGACAAAACTTTGATGTTGCTGTCCTTTGGCTCTCCTGCACGGTGTAGTTAAAGTTTAATATTTCAACAAGAATGATCCAGAGAACGTGCACAGGCACAAGATTGCAAAAGAACAAGAAATCGTAGCAACAGCTGCAGTGGGAGCCGGGGGTTGCGGCTACCAGGTGCATCACAAAAACAATGAATTCAAAACAAAAGTAAAATATAACCACTTCTAGCCACCTACTGTAATATATATATATATATATATATATATATATATATATATATATATATATATATATATATATATATCTTGTCTCTCTGTAGAACTACTGTGTCATTATGGGACTTAATTTCAGCTTTCTTTATTTCTTTGATCGTTCTCTCATCGTAATAAACATTTTAATGTGAATTATTTATAATATCATTGAAATTTTTCTATTAACATATATGTGGAGATGTTGTTATTAAACCTTGGTTACCAGAAACAGAACGTTAGGGGGCGTTCTGGGAAAAAACAGAGCTAGAAACGCAATGGCCGAGGAAACTCCATCCTGTACGGTCCTTTCCATTCTCAGTGCTCAAAAGTCCATTTCTTGCGAAATGAGCTACGAAACTGATTGTTTCTTACCACCGTTTCTCCACAGTTTCTCTGGACTGGCCTTAACGAGTGGCGAAACTAGTTGTTTCTGTCTTAACGACACTTCCAAAACTCAAGTAATTTGTTCCAAAACTACAAAGGGTTTTTTATAAATTGTAAATTTATAAGAACTCGAACTCTCTAGCTCCGAAACTCCAATAATTATCTATAAAGTATGCGTATTTTGTTCCAAAGGTTTTTTAATCAATTCTAAATCCATAAGAGATCAAACGCTCTAGTTCTGAAACTCTAGCTGATTATCTATAAACTATGCGGATGCAAAAGAAACTCCAGTTGTTATTGCTAGCAGCAATGATTCTCAATTATTTAAGGGGCAGAGGAGAGTCTATTACCATTCATGGGATACACTGAAAGCACATATCAAAGCCAATTGAGCAGATTCATGCACGAGCGAGTTAGCTTCAGTGCCATCTCAATCTTAGCAATCTCAGCCTCGACCTTTCAGTGATCTCAACCTTCAACATCGATCTCAGCTTTTAGGTGAGTCCATCAGACTAATGATTCCTAAAAATTTAATTGGTTGTCAGGTAAAATATTCTTGCCATGTTAAACTTTGTGAAGAATTTGTTTAAATTTCTATGAATCTCTATCTGTGTAAGTGGATTTGAAAATATCTACATATTTTTTATAAACATATGAAGTTTAGGTAGTTCTGAATTATTATTTTAACTAGTTTCCATGGAGTTATCCATCTTTCAGTGCATCTGAGTGATGAAAATTATCAAATATGTGACTCGGTTAACCGTGAATGACAATTGAAAAACTGGATGCTTTACTGTAGTTTCAGTTCTTTGTTTACATATAGAACAATGATAGCTTCAGTTCTTTGTCTAAAACCCACGTCTGCCCCTAGCTTCTCCAGACCATAGCTTTCTCTTGGATGTTCTTTTCTGGTTTATTATTAGGTTTTCTATTTAGAAAAATCCCCCTGCACATAAACATTCCTCTGATCTTCAAGGTCTGGGTTGCTCTTGGATTGTGACGGTGCTCATAAAAACTACTTCTTCAAGGTCTGGGTTTCTCTTAGATCGTGTCCATTTTCAACTCTCTTGGACCCATAATTGAATACTATAAGGACATTCAGTTTTCTCATAGAAGCCAAAAAAATATGGAAGAAAGTAGTTTCTTGCAAAAAAGATTAAAACCAAAGCCTCTTCTTGTGGAAAATTCATCTCACACCAATGATAGCCTTTCATTGTACCTACATAGGTAAACCACAAATACAGAGTTCAATTAGAACATTATAGTTGATTTCACACACTATGAAATCATTACATATTTTTTCTAATATCTTTCGATATCAATAGCCAGCACCTAGATATCATTACATTACTTCTTCATTCAAATCATGTAGCGTTAACTTATTTGGTGTAGGATAGGATTCACATGTGACGTGCACACAAAATATTGAGAATTGACTCAATAATGAAAGTGAATGAAGATGGTGAATATAGAGAGTTAGACTGTTCCACAAAAATAAATATTTTATCTCTGAAGTTGATTGCTTAGTACTCCTAGGTAGCAAAATTGAGCATTTTGTCCTAAGAGAAAACTAGATAGGAGAAGTTTCCCAGGTACATTATTAACTAGCTTATATCTAATTATGGCTATATATGAATTCTACGGTAAAATAATTAGGATAAATTTTAAAAGGATTTGATGAGGTGATAGTGCAATTTTAGATAAAAAACTTGAAATAGCCATTTGGTGATGAAGAGTCCCATAATGGCAATAAATGAAGAGTCCCATTTGTATCTATCAAAACTTGAATGTTAACCGTGACGAGGGATTCCAAATCTGGCATATAAAATATGCTTTTGTTAAACCTTTTTTTGTTAATGGAAAAATTTTTCCCTTACTTGTTGAAGCTTTTATAAGTAATTTCTTTATGATGACGTGTAATTTTTTACAAAAGGGTGTATTAAACTGTATTAGCTAATAATATTATTTTCTTCAAAAATAAACAATGAGAAATTCCTTAATCTAGAAACTTCCATCTACCGTAACCTCTTTGGCAAATTTACCCATGTTCATATATTTGAAATAGATAATTCAAACACATAATCATATATTATTATTATTATAAATATAATTATAATAACTTTTAAGTAATAACAATATAATTATTAAATTAAAAAAATAGAAACATATCATCCCAAAATGTAAATTTAAGTAAGTATATCCATTAATTTAGTATTTAAAAGAAAGTTAAATCAAATATCAAGAATGAAATAGAGGTGGAAACTGAATAAAAAAGACTGATGGCACAAACAAATTTAGTGGAAAAATCAATCAGTTTCATTACAGCTTTTCAAGGCACCCTGGCTCAATATTTTTCATTTATGAAAAAGTTTTACTTTTATGAAAAGGATAATAATTATTGAGGTTAGGTGATGGTTTCAATTTTTCAGTTTTATTTTTGGGTGATATGTTAGTGTGATAAAAATTTAAATATTTTGAAAATTTGAAGGTTAATTTTTATAGCTATGAATTTATAGAGAATTTCAATATCTTGATATTTAAGTGAATAGTATGAGTTGTTGTAATTTGATACCAAGTCTTGCTAAAAAATATTGTGGTAAATATATGAAATTACTAATTCACCAAGTACGATATAAAATAAGTAAATAAATATCATCAAAGAAAAAGATAAAAAATCAATCAATTTCATTATATCTTGTCGATCGGCACTCACCCTCCATATATTTCTATTTTTATTTGATGAAAATGTTTTTAGCTTTGGTGAAAAACAAAGAAATTAACCGAAGGCTGAAAACAAAATAACCAAAGAGTGTAGTTTTTCTTTCTACTGGGTTCTTGCTAAGACATGTTTGTATATGTAATGTGATTATCCACTTTGATTCTTAGGAATAAGAGGTATATGTCAATGGACCTAAGTAATACTATATTGCTACACTGAACCTCATAATGGAAGATGGTTTGGGGTTTGTTTTCTTTGTCTCTATCTAGATTAAAAACTATCCTATGATATGTTTGTCTCTCTGTAGCCATTATCAGAGTTGTCTACTGAGGCGAAGGAATTGATCCAACAACCAAAAGTGGCCAAAATTTGAGGATTTTTTTTGTGCCAAAATTTGGGGAATTTTTTTAAAGAAATCTTGCAGTAGTAGTGTTTGAATGCTATCCATCAAAAGTTGAATGTTATCCGTGAGGAGGGACTCCAAATTTGGCATATAAAATATGCCCTTGTTAAACCTTTTTCTGCTAACGGAACAACTTTTTCCTAGACTTGTTGAAGTTTTTATAAGTAATTTCTTGATGATGATGTGGGTAATTCAATTCTCTAACAGTTGACAATTTTTTACAAAGTGTGTATTAAACTGTATTAACTAAGAATATTAGTTTCTCCAGAAATAAACATTGAGAAATCCCTTAACCTAGGAACTTCCATCTTCCATGACATATTTCGAAAGTTTACCCAAGTTCATATATTTAAAATATTGTCTTATAGTCACCAATCTCGTGTCCTATGGAAATAAAAACTCACCGCTAATATGGACACTAACTGCAGTCTATTAACCAATTACATGAAAAATCATTGCAACCTGAATTATATTTTCTAAAGATTGCTAAATATCATCTATAAAAACTGTCACAGTATACTATAACAATATTTCTCCACGCATAGTTGAATATTTTTATTATAGTACAATCTGAAAATAAATCTCAAAATGGAGCATTACCTGTAGAATTTCTAGATGGAAGTGCTCTTGCCTTGAAAATTTTCACAAAAATATATGGCTTTTTCTCAACCAAATCATAAGTAAGCCTCTCATTGTGGCATGTATAAGAACTTCCGAAATCTTTCATGAGATATTTTGTGGTCATGACTGAGGGTCGTGCCATGGTTAGTGTCTCAAAATGATGCATTTCTACTGTTGAAGCCCCGATAGGAGTGTTCAACCCAACATTGTAACTTTAACATGACTTGATCAAGAAGGGTATTTATAGATCATTATCATTATAATTTTATACTGAAGGAAATCAGTGACAATGTAAAATTGAAAACTTTGATATTTGGAAATAGAGAAGCCCTTACTTTCAAGAAGAAGGGATTTCTTTAGAAAATTGTAAATAAGTATTTATAAGATAAATTTTTAAAGGAAAAATGAATCTGGAAAATAAAAATTTACAACTCCATGGGATATATGATTAACTATGTGGATAAACTAAAGACAAAAAGGACCATGCGGGTCATGATTTCATACAATATCTTTGAACCTGGATCAAAATATCACTTCCATTGTTTATTCAATTCCCTCTCCTTTTTTTTTCAACTAGCATAATGTTGCTAGAGTGTAATTTTTTTTCAAGGTTAGTCGTTGCTGTTTTAGTCTGCAAATGCAGTTATGTACAAAATTTCGACTTGGAATGTCAAACTATGCTATGAAATGGTGAATATATGCAGTCTCTGCCATGAAAACAATTTGTAACAGTTCATCTCTCATTAGTTAGTTTATAAATGGACGACTCTCATAGTTAATATTTTTACTTAATGTTAGTTTGTTTATGAGTTTTAGAAAATATTGGTCATCTCTTTTCATGTTACATTAAAAAAATGTGAAGATTTAAAATACACGTCTTCTATTTTAAGTTGTGCATTAAAATGCAATGCATGATTTATTGTAAAATATTTGAAAATAGGTCCATAGTACATGAAATCAAAATGATATGTGAGATATGCCAAGTTAATATAATAAAACACAAGAAGAGTTAATCCGCATTGTTATTAGATTCCATTCAATGATTTGTTTTTGTTCTTTTATAGGCTTTTGTTATCTCTTCAAAATTTTAGTTAATTATACTTTTCAAATTAAGTATGAGTTTATTTTTAAATTTTTTTAATTTATTTATTTATATAAATTGTGCAGTTCTAAATTGGAAGAAAATTTTCATTTCCCATTGGAATGGAAGAAAGTTCATCAGCGTCACAATGTAGACCACCCCTTTCTCAACAAAGTTCTTCCACAATGGAATAAAAAAAAATCCAAACGAAAGAATATCAAGAGGAAGAAAAAAGCCTTTGAAGCAAGGCTATGGGCACTTGTAACATGCATTTAATCTTATAGTGGAGGAGCAAGTGGAACAGCTAGTTCAAAAGTTTGGTTGTGCCCCTATTGTTAAAAAAAAAAAAAAAATAGGGATTGTAGGAAGGGTTCGATGGCATTTACTTGGAATGGGGAAAAAAACACAATCGGTTTTATGTGACAGTGTACCTAAAACAGAGAAAGCCTCTCTACTAAGGAAATTTAATGAAGTTTAAAAATTTAGACATATTTTTGAGGTTTTCATTCAAACCAACAACAATCCTATTGAATTGAAACTTGCTGGTCCACACTCTCATTCTCAACATCGTGTTTCTGTTCCCCACCTTGAAAACTTATGGGATGTAAAAGGGAGGGGAAATCTTGATGCATCCATTTCACAATTTTTTTCTCACAAATAGCATAGCTTTCAATGTTTCTAGGTCTCCTTATTGGAAGGAAATGGTCAGGGATATAGTTAACAATGCTCCTAAAGGTTACAAGTTTCCTAGTTATGAAAAATGAGGACAACAATGTTATGTGATGAGAGGGCTTAGGTTGAAGCTAGACTTCATGACATTAAATATAGTTGGAAAGAATCTGGGGTCTCCATTGTCTCAGATGGTTGGACAGATGTCAACTATCGTCCCCTTATCAATATTTTGGTTTCTAGCCCAAAAGGATTTATATTCTTAAAATCCCATGATACCACAGGAAAGGAAAAAGATGGTCCATATATAATGGGTCTTCTCAAAGAGGTAATAGAGGAGGTTGGAAGAGAAAATGTTGTCCACATTGTTACAGATAGTGCCTTGAACAATGTCCTTGCTGGTGGGTTGATTGAGGATGAATATCCAACAATGTTTTACACTCCTTGTTCTGGGCACTGCATGAATTTTCTCCTAAAAGATATTAATAACATTGCCTGGGTTAATAAAACTATAATTGAAACAAATATGCTACAAAAATTTGTTGTTAATAATACATCATCCATAGCAATTTATAGGAAATATGCAAAACTTCAGCTTCTTCGATGTGCCGAGACTAGATTTGCATCACCATTCATTATGCTTCAACGCATTATTTAAATGCATCAATATTTGAGAGAGATGGTGGTATCAATGTATTAGCATAGGGGAAAGGTTTCCCATATTGGGGATGGCCCAAAAGTTGAGGACATTATTATTGGTATTTATTTTGAGGATTTTTGGAGGAGAGTGCAAGATATTGTCACCCTTATTACACCTATTGTTTCCACTCTTCACATATTTGATAGTGATCAACCATGCTTAGAGGATCTGTTTGAAAGTATGGATCAAATGAGGGAGAAGCTTCATGACATAACAAAAGATGAAAATTCTAGGATCGACATAGACACCAGAAATGAAGTGTGGGAGCTTAGTTTGAGAAGATGGAAAATGCTTCATAGCCCTCTTCATTCAATTTCATTCCTACTCAATCCTAAATGGTTTCATAAGAAACCATCTTCAGATGTCGAGGTGATGCAGAACTGGAACTCTTTTATAAGTAGGTGTTACGATCGGCAGGATCACACTACTTTATGGCTTGAGTTAGGAAAGTACTTGAGATCAGAAGACCACTTTGTAAATGAAGATTGTGTATACAATAGAGAACAACTTGGACCCATATACTTCTGGATGCAGTATGGTACAGGAACACCCTTGATTCATTGATTGGCTATCCGTTTTCTTTCGTAGGTATGCTCAATAAAAAATACCCTTAATGTATTGATTTATTGTTTAAACAATTAATTCTAATGTTCATTTTGTATTATTTTCCTTTTAAGATTTCAAATGAATATGACTAAGATAATGTTAATTTTATTTCATAGGTGACTAGTTCCTCTGCGTGTGAAAGAAATTGGAGTGAATATGGTTTTATCCATTCAACAAAGAGGGATCACCTAGGCACAAAAATGACACAAGATTTGTTATTTGTACATTCAAATATACGTTTGTTATCTCGACAACAACTAGAATACAAAATTGGACCCACGAGAATGTGGGATTATGGTGGTTCGCAAGATGATGGAGATGCTGAGCTTCCACTTGAGGTGTTACAAGATAATGTTGACATGCTTGATGATACCACAAAGTCTATTGACCAAAACAATGCTTTTGGAATTGGCTCAAGCCCAACAACCATTCAAGAAAATGAGCTTGAAAATCTAGATTATTAGGTTTACTTGCATTTTGCATATAAGCTGTTAGAAGTGACTTTAGAAATACATATATATTCAAACTATACCTTTAATTATTTTTATTTCAATTTTTTTATTCTTATAAATGTTCTCTATTTTCTTTGAATTAATGATAGGATAAATTTTTTGATGTACCAAATTCTCACTCCTTTCTTAAAACTAAATCACTATTTATGAATGTTTGTTTACAATTTCACAAGCTGAAACATTGATCTTTATGACTAATGCTTTGTTTTATCTTGTTAACATTTAATTATGTTTTTTTCTCTCTCTCCTCATTTCTTATATGCGAAACCTCCAAACTCCGAGAATCAAACTCCGTTTCTCGTACCATTCTGGTTTCTCGTTTCGTTTTCCATTTCTCGTTTCTGGTAACATAGTATGGTTTTCCATTTCTCGTTTCTGGTAACATAGTATTAAACTACATATGGAGCGCCGTTTCAAATGATTGCATTGATGGTTTCAATCCGTGCAAACCGTTTCTGATTCCGCTATACCCGTTTGTTCGTGAATAATTGTATTATATGAAGTCAATTTCAGGCTTTCAAAAGTTTATGTAATGGGGCAGATCCCTTTCGAGTTCTTTCAATAGTGTAAAAGATAAATAAGAAAATTTGAGTTAACGTTTTAAATACATAACTAAAAATTATTTAACACATTTCTGTATGTTTTGGTTAAATTAAATAAGTTAATCTGATCTGTTGGACTGTATTTAAATTAGCAATTCCTATCAAAGGTGTAAAATGTAAGCCGTTCAAAACGTTAATGCCATTTTTTAATGGCATTAAAAGGTTAATAGCCAGATTGTTGCTTCAAAGGTGCCTTTACAAAATTCGGTGATGTAGTCGATGAAGCAAATGCACAAGAAAATTAAATTTTGTCCAAATTTCGATTTTCACAATTATATACAAAATCTCCCCATACCATATAAAATTTATTTTGTTGCATGGAAAATATATTCCATTCGACAATAAACAAAGTCTGTGAAAGAGAAAAATTGGTACTATCAGATATACCTTCTGCAGATAACATGTTTCATGGGACCCTACATATTATTACACAGAAATAATATGGAAATATATTAGTGATGACATCCTATAAAAAAAAATTGGGTTCTGGAAATATTTTCGTGATGACATCATATAAAAAATTTCGGTTTCAATGGAAATCTATTTTTAAGTTGCGAGGTATTATAATCAAAAGGTTTTTTCAATTTAAAATGATTTTAAAGGGAAAATTTTCAAAGTTGCAATAAAGGAAAAAAAGTTTGTGAAGCAAGTTGTATCACATGAAGATAAAAAAATTATGCACGCAATATGTCTCAAGGAAGCTCAAAACAGGTGAAATATGGTATGAATGAAAGACTATGGGGTATAGTTTATTTTCTCTAAAATGTAATCAGGTGTTATATATCATATACGAGGATAAATATCGTGAAAAAAACAAATTTTATGTAGTATGCATTGTAATGCTTACAATTACAAGAACGATGTGACATAGGGTATATAGTAAGACATCTAAATTTTAATCCATATAATATAATAAAATAAAGCTAAATTTGAATAGTCAACTCCCATTTTGATCTAATAAGAAATAGAAAGGGTGACAAAGTGCATTGAAACTTATAAAATTTTAACTACTGCTAAGAAAATAGGAGTCACTGAGAAACTCCAAATTAGCTACCCTTCCGAGTTAGAGTTCACTCTCCTTTATTTTTCTTATGGTGAATCCATGAGCGGGGGGAATGTTGTTACTTAGCTACTCCTTTTTTGGGAAGCATTTAATATCACGGTTTAGATCTTCCTTGTGGTATGCGTGTCGCAATGCAACATTGGTGCTCCCCCAAATAAGTTATTATCAAGTTTATATCCTTTGCCTCAACTTTACCAATAACTGCCTGAACTTTATCAAAAATTTTGAAGCATTTTTACTCTTTCCTAGAAGCATTGAATGTCATGGATAAAATTCTGCATTGTGTGAGTGTTAGCGGTAGTGGGGAATTTTTCACATTTGACAATGCCTCATGTCCTCCACTTTTATTAGTGCTTTGATGTTTGCATGCCCCTCATGGTCTGAGTGTCTATTTTCATAGATAAAACTATTTGGATTTCAATGAACATTCAAACGTTGTTAGGTGATTCTAGCACTTCAGGGATTGTGGGAGATTTGCGCCTGGCTTATTGTTAATTGGTAAGAAAAGGGTTGGAAAAATATTACAAATGTGATTGATTTTCTAAAGTTGTATCCTCATGTAGTTGCAAGGTAGTATTGCTTCACTTTGAGATTGTTAGAAACCTAAAAACAAATGCACTCCATCTTCTGGTCTGACCTTTATGCTCTCCTCATTGATTATAGGCACAATCTATATTATTGTTTCTTAGCTTTTTTGTTTCTTCGAAGTGTAGACTTGTAGATGTCTTATTATTCTTCATTAGTTTATTGAATTTAGGAAATAAGTAACTAGGTATTGTTAATCAGCATATTTTTCTCAACTTTAGAGGTATCCCTCATTCTTAATTGGTTATATGTGTCTTCCCTTGCCATGGTCATAAAAACCCTAAAATTATTTCTCTCACTTAACCTCCTCCTTTTTTTTGTATGCCTTTGAGGTTTATTATTAGCAAAAAATTGCTCTCTCAATCCTTTATTGTTACATGCCTTTATATTTAATTTTTTTTTTTTTATTGTTATTTCCTAACTTCTTCACTTTTAAAAAATGATTATACTACTTTTTTGGGACATAAGTACTTAATAGCTGTTGGGAAATATAAGTGGACACTTTTTTTGGTACATAAATACTTGACGATTCTTAGGTATCACAAATGTATATTTTATTGGCATCAGCGAATAATATCCTACTATCCAATGTACTTCTCTAAAACAGAAATGTACATCTCTAAAAGTCAAGGTTGTTGAAAATGGAGATCCTGTCTTACTACTTTCTTAAAAAAATAAATCTTTAAAGGGTTTGTGTTTATTTTCCTAGTGCCAAAGGAATTACAAAAAAACTGAGATTGGTTAAACATACCTTCTCTTCTTCTCACAATTTTTTCCTTTAAAGTTGGGCACCTAGAATTGTAAAGCTTGTTATTTGTCCGCTACTTAGACATCCCCGAATTCCATATTTTGGTGGTGTTTTTATTAACAAATTTTGTTAATGGTGTAAAGGTGGAACATTACCCCTAGACTTTTCCACATTCAAAAGAATTCTTTAACGCTTTGCATTTTGAAGACGGCCATTTATTTACTTGGACCATCTAAAGTAATTATTAGTAATATTCTTATGTCAATAAATGTTTTATCGCAATCCATTGAGATAATTGATCATTCAATGGAAAATAAATGGAGGACATGTAAGACCATAACTATCATTTTTTAATAAAATATGAAAATATGAACTGAGGGGATATAATCTTATAAAATCTTTCTCAATGTATATGTGTTTTGAAGCACCGATATTCCCTTACTCAACCTATGCATGTCACAATCTTAGCATAGTTCATTACTAACATGGATGAAAGATTAAACGTTAATAGCAACCTATACTAAACCATTATTTTTCCTAAATATTTTCTTTCTTTGTCATATTTTTTAAAGGCCTCACATTTAGTTGCGGTCAGTTGTTTCGTTCCTTTCGTTTCTAGAAACACCAGGAGGTATGCCTTATCACCGAGTGTGAGTGGCTTTTAACAAATTTCACACACAAACATATATCTTTTATTTTCAAATTAAATTGATTATAGGTTGATATGAACTTTTGATGTCGATAGCAGAATGGTATATTCAAGTATAAAATATTTTCGTCAAAAGTTTATAAAGTGTAGTTGAAAAAAATATACTTTACATGAATATTTCATTTATTCAATAACATTAATACATTTTTCTGTATAACTTCACTTATCATAAACTATTGGAAAAAATTTTAAAACCTCATTTGTCTTGGAGATATCTTACACTTGTATAAATCTCTATCCATTTGAATTCAATGTATTTATAATTTTATATTTAGCTTAATGCGCTTATATTTCATAAGATTTAGTTAACTTATCTTTATACCTAATTCAACATTTTCAACATTGAGTTCAAAGTGTAAAAATAATAACCAACATTTCATGCAATCTTATTCGCAACTTAGCAATGAATTTTGCGATTATTTTTAACTGTCATTACATTGAATTAGGAACCATCATGATTTAAGCATGGCATATTTTAACTTATAGACGAAACGACATTTTCACCAGAATATAATTGTACAATATCAAGCAATATTGTGATTCTTAATTATTTAAAATATATTTTTGAATGTATAAATTGATTAAGAACCCTGAAAAACCCACGGGGAACTTAAATTCTCCAAATTAGATAACTTAAACTCAAGCTTAAAAAAATTGTTGACGATGATGGATCTTCCAACATTCAAGAGGTGTCATTGATATGAAGTCCCAAATAGACTTAATACTATTGGAATAGGCTCCCCATTTGGAATACAACCTGGTCGTCAAAGTAGTGAGTTTTAGTGGTATGCCTTGGCTAAGATAATGCATAGACTGATGCATTCTTGACTATGGTGAATTAAGTTTATAACTCTGTGAAGATTCAAGTGCAATGTATGAGTGATTCTAACAAAACAAGGGGAATATTAGTGAGCTCCTTAGAAGCTTGTAATACTATGCAACTTGAAAGGAACACACATGCATAAAAGGAATCGTAAGTTAGGCTACAAAATAGTTCACAAGATAACGATGATTGAAACACATAACGACACACATATAACAAGAATCATATGAATGAAAATGAAATAGTTCATAATCATTAGCGTAAATGAAATAACATATATTACAAACATAACAAGAGTAGTAATACTATATTAGCAAAATATGCCTGAAAATATGTCGGCTTAGAGCTTTGATTAAAGTGAAACTCCCAAACATACATTTACAATTGAAATACCACTAGTCCGAATAGTGGAACATGAAGACAACATATGCTCCTCGAGAAAAAGATACTCCCTCTATGCTAAGGAGAAGCCAAGGCTATGAAAAAAACTCCCAAGATTTAGATCAAAAGCAAAAACCATGCCAAAATCCCTTTACCTGAATAATTAGGGTCTATTTATAAAAATTGAGAAGATTTTCCATCTCCCTTTGTCACTCTTTGACTTCCCTCGTGACCTTTTGACTTCTTTGCATAATGAACCTTGATATTCGAAAAATAACACTTGGAATTCCACTTACAAAAATATTTTAAATACAAAATTACATATACTCTTATAAGATAAAATTGGGTAGAGTCAACTACGCAACCTAATAAGACAAAAATGATGCAAAGCCCGAGTTTGGGGAAACTCTAGCTTCACCACCTCATCTTTTAGTTTTTCAGTTACATGGTGAAATCAAGAATTATATTGTGTGATTACTTCCCCAAAATTTACAATGGGGTTGGGCTGGAAGAGAACTCTAGCCACCATTGCATTCCAATACACTATTTTAGAACTAGTTGAGTCTCCTTATATATCAAGAGAAAAAGGGTATTAACTAGACATGGCCACCAATGTACTTCTGCAAATTATGCCTATTCACATCCAAATATTCCTTAGTAGAGATCTTCTTGTGGTTGTCCTAGTATTGTTCGACCTCTTGTCTTACCTTGTTTCTTCCTTTAGCTTTAGTGAGTGAGCCAACTAAGGGTATCTTTTGTGACTTCACCATGGAATCCACACTGTTATATAACCATGCATCAGAGGCTTGAACATTGGTGACGAACGAGTAGAGTTTTTTTTTGCTCTAGCTGAGCATCTGAACCTATGTTTTCTCTAACTCAGCATGTTGTCTTGTCATCTTAACCAAGTCTAGAGGTGCATCTTTGTACTGCATTTCCGACTCATGCTCCACAACGATGGTGCTATAAATAGTCTTGAGAACTGTAGCATTGTCTTTTCACTTCTAATGCGTGTCATGCAAGAATATAACTTCTTTGTTCATGGTGACAAGCTACTCATAGAGGTTTGCGGTAGGGTTTCTACCAATGTCGATACTTCACTAAGTATGGCTACCTTAATTTTTCCCAGATATGCCTGGGTGGGAGTTTCTTTCTGGACCTCTACCTGGCGTTGCTTAATTTACTGCCTTTCAACCTCTATATTCATCGCCATTTTTTTTCCTTGACCATCAAATAGTTTTTATTTGACTTGGAAGTAGTGTGAGGGCCAAGTTGGTTGTGGAAATGTCTTCTGGGCTCTTACTGGTGTCCATCATGATCACATTTTATTTAATAAAGCAAGATGTTTGATATCATCTGGGAAATTTTTCTTCCTTACCTATATGATATTATTCTGTATCTCATCAAAGTCTAAGTTGTATATGTCTATCACAATACATTCGTCAAGAGGATAAATTTCATCTTCTTAGCTTCGAGATTTCTTTGTTGTTGGAGGAGAGGGAGACTAAGTAATGATTTTTTTCATGCTCCACATGATATCAACATCTTGGTTTTGCGGCTCTCAATCTACCTTCAAGTCTTTGATTACTATTATATCTTGAATTTCCCAAGATATTTCCTTATCATGCTATTTATTTCTCTCTTCCATTTCTTGGTTCCCTTCCTCTTCTTCGACTTTGTTTTGTGTTCCTCCCTCCTCTTCTTTTATCTACCTTTCTTCTTGTTGTTGTTTATTCCTTTCTTCTTCGAGTATTTTCTGATCTTGTTCTTCCTTTTTCTTCAGTTATTTCCCATGTTTCCTCTAATTCCTCTTTCTTTCTATTGCTATGTCCGCTTTCAATATTACAGGATATTCTTTAAACTTTTGGCTATGTTCCTCTAATGGAATATGCACAACCTTTCTCTTACTCTTTCCATGCACTAGGTTGCACCTTTCTGTTGGTTCTTCTGATGGAGTGACTTATTTCTTAGGAGTAACATGTGATATACCTACAAAGCTGACTCATTGGTGAGGCTTAGCTACATTGTAACAATTTTGTATCCTTTCCTCCACGGGTCTAGAATAAGTCCCACCTAGCCAATTGAAATGAATATTTGAAAAATGTTTCTTTTAAATGCTCTTAGGATCGTATAGGTTAAATTCCATGCGAATAAAAGAAAACTTATCTATCTCTTTAACTTTAGTGTCAGTAGTATTTATATTTTCTATCCTGTATAATCCAATCTGCAAATGAAGAGTGGGTGAAGGTTTTTTCTTATTCCTCTACAACACTCCTCATAATAATGTGGAAATATGATAAGCTACTTCTTCCATGACCAATTTTTCCAAGTAATACCTTGGTAGAATATTTAGAGACTTCTGACCATAGAACACTCTGAGGTATGTGCCATCCGGTGAGACATACCAATCAACCAACTTTGACATTGATTCCATTGCCTCACGGGAAATGCAAGGTGGGTTTTCCTAAAATATCAACTTGTATAATGGAATGAGGAAGTGATAATTTAACTTATCCATAGATCCTTTATAGTTTCACTCTAAAAGAAACTTGCAGTAAATGTGTCCAATAGGTTCCTTCGTTGATCAGTTCCAACTCATGCCAGGAAAATAATCTTGAGCACATATCAACTCAAGCAAATAAGAAGAAAGTTTTACTCCTATAGAGGTGTTGAGGAAAATATATATAGTGGTGGGAACTTACCCCTAATAAGTATATTTATTTAAATATTATTTATATCTATTGTTTTATGTAAGGACTTCTATAAGTTATGGTGGGAAGTAACTTATTGTAACTATTTTCAAGGATTTTATTTTTGGATAAAAAAAAATCACTACACAAATGCCTAAAGATCATGCATGAATATTGGAACCATATCCATAATTTACGGGATAAAATATGTGATGTAGTTATCAAGATAGCATTATACTATGGAAATCCTACAACAAGAATTTCAAGCTCTGTTCAAATCAAATATTTGAAAATTAGTTTTTCTAATAATAGTGAAAAATATATATTTATTTTTCAAACGTTAGAAATTATAACGATTTTGTAACCATATTTAAATTTAATTAACTAACCTAGATATATCTTAATTCTATATCTACCAAGGGCCTAGAGAGATAAAATCTCTTTTAACTCTAAAAGAAGTTTGCATCTCAAGAGATTTGGTTCCTCCCAATGCTTGGTCCATCAAGAGTTAAGATGAATCTAGGTTGGCTTAATTTTCCCCTTTAAATAGGTGATATTCCACATGAATACCATGGTTCAATGCCATTGGTGATTTTTAATTTTAATTTTATTTTATATAGGGTTATTTTTGTTTTGTTATTTTTATTTTTATTTTTTTATTTTATTTTTTGTTAGTTAAAAGGTTTACATTATATTTATCTTTGTATTTAATTCAATTTGTATTTATTTATTTATTTATTTTTATGTAATTTTAATTAGTTAAAATGTTAAACATTGCCTTAAAACATCTTTACCATATTGGGTTGTAGAGTGCCTCTTGGTGCAATAAGAACATAAAAAATTAATACTTACTAGCCTAGATCCATCTTAACTTTGGATCTATAAGACATCCTGATGTATCAAGTCTCTGAAGGTGTCATTCTCTTTTTTCAGTGCACAAATTGAGGAAAGGCTTTCACCTCAAGAGATTTGATCCCTCTCAAAGCTTGGTAGATCCTGTAATATCTGCTAGAAATTTGTAATTAATGATTTACTAAATTTAGAAAAAAATTATTGGGTAAAAATGTGAAGCTGGGTTACACTTTCGTACAAAACACATTCGGAAATTTCATTTTCGCCATAGTTCGGCAACTTTTAGGAAGTTCGGCCGAAATTTTAGAAGGTTTAGGCGAACTTTTGAATATCATTCGACCAAACTGTTTGAGTTGTTAAAATTGACAGCATATTCATGACATGGACAAACAAATGTTTGCTAAGAGATGGGAAAACTGACAACAACGCTTCGAGCAAACTAATAGTTTGGCTGAACTAATAGTTCGTTTGAACTTTTTAAAATAATTTTGCCCAATTTTTTGTTAAATATACTGGACCCTAGACTGCAACAAATTTTCGTTAGTGTTGCGCTACTCTGTTTGTCTCGCTGCTCTGTTTTTCTCACTGATTTGTTCTGTTTTTCTCACTGCACTGTTTGTCTCGCTACTCTGTTTATATTGCTCTGTTGTTGTCTCAACGTTGTACTGCTCTATTTCTATCTCGTTGCTCTCTTATTGTCTCATTGTTGCAGGGGTGAGGAGCGGAGCGAGCTAAGGTGATACTATGTTATTTTTATGCTCTATTTTTTTATTTTATGTTTTTTTAATATTTTTTTATTTTATTTTTCTATGTTTAAGAAAAAATTTAAGGCAAACCATGTACATGTCATTTATCACATAAACTGAATGGAAAATTTAAGGCATGTCATTTCTCCCTTAAACGTCAAGGAAAACTTTAAGGCAAACCATGTACATGGCATTTCTCCCATAAGCTCAAGGAAAAATTTAAGGCAAACCATGTACATGTCATTTCTCCCATAAAATTTAATGCAAACCATGTATAGGTCATTTCTCCCATAAAATTTAATATATTTTTAAAAAAATCATTTCTCCCATAAACTTTAAGGCATTTGTTAGTGTTTTGGGAACCATGTACATGTCATTTCTATGTAATTTCTCCCATAAATTTTAACGCAAACCATATACATGTCATTTCTCCCATAAACTTAAGGAAAACTTTAAGGAAAACCATGTAAAATTTATTTCTCCCATAAACTTTAAGGCAAACCATTTACATGTCATTTCTCCCATAAACTTAAGGAAAACTTTAAGGCTAGCCATTTACCTGTCATTTCTCCCATAAAATTTAAGGAAAACCATGTACATGTCATTTCTCCCATAATCTTTAATCTAATATATTTTTAAGGAATTTTACATGTTTTTAGAAACCATGTACATGTCATTTCTCCCATAAACATGGCATTTTCTAGTGTTTTTGTGAACGATGGACATGTCATTTCTCCCATAAAATTTAAGGAAAACCATGTGCATGCCATTTCTCCCATAAAATTTAAGGCATTTGCAATAAAATTTATGTCATTTTCAATAAATGTTAATTTAATGTATTTTTAAAGAAAATGCTACTATTTTTGGAAACCATGTAAATGTCATTTCTCCCATAAATTTTAAGGCAATTGCTAGTGTTTTTGGACACCATGTACATATCATTTCTTCCATAATTTTAATATTTTCTAGTGTTTTTGGGAACCATGTACATGTCATTTCTCCCAACCATGTACATGTCATTTCACCCATAAATTTTAAGGCATTTGTAGTAAAATTTAAGCCATTTGCAATAAGGAAAATGCTAGGGTTTTTGGAAACCATGTACATGCCATTTCTCCCATAAAATTTAAGGCATTTTCTATTGTTTTTTGGAACCATGTACATGTCATTTATCCCATAAAATTTAAGGCAATTTATATTGTTTTCACGAATCATGTACATGTCATTTCCCCCATGAAGTTTAAGGCAAACCATGTATATGTCATTTATCCCATGCATTTTCAATAAATGTTTATTTAATATACTTTTATTGAATTTGTTTTTTTTTTTTAGGGATAAAAAAGGCCACTAAATAGGGTTGAAAAATGGACATTATGCATAGATGTTTCTTTTGATCCAAATCCATGGAAAGAAATGACTACATATGTGCTTTGCCATATTGTTACTAACAAGGTCCTCCAAAGGAAATGAATGTACCGTGTAAAACAACAAACAATGAAGAATATTATATTGATTGATAGAAGGCTTGGGAACAACTAGGGAGTATGGATCAAATGGACTAGTATTTTTCACCAATTTCAAACGTGTGTGAAACTAGGTGAAAGGCGTGTACCAAGTTAAGAAGGAGAGGCTAAAACAACTGCATGGAAAAGAAAACATTATTGTTACACAATTTCAAATTTTTAGGATAAGGCATTCTGAAAATTTTAATAAGATGTCTAGTGATCTATTGTGTGGGGAAATTCCAATTCAAGATTCATTTGTGAAAGATGAATTAGTATTATACGGGGCAATGCCAATTCAAGATTCATCTCTCAAATATGAATTAGTGTTGAAACAATCTCCTTCAAAATTTATTGATGGACATTGTAACATATCATTGATATGGCTATGTATTTTACTTATAAATGCATTATTTTTAATGACCATGTGTTTTTTTCAATTATATACCGAGTGCGTTCCCACCATGTAAGCATAACTCGGTGAACTTGATCTTTTATAAAATTAAAATGTGAAGACTTCAACAATTTTTTGTTTAAAGTGAGTTTCACACATCAATTTGTGCTTTGAAAGTTGTGTTTTGCATAATTTGTGTTTGTGTTGAACATTTTTGTACTAAATTACATTAGTTTATTGAAATATTTTTAATTTATCTTAAACAGTAATTTTAAGAATTTATTTTAAACAGTAATTTTAAAAACATTTGTAAGTGTGAACTATATATATATCATGGAGGATGAAAGGAGAAGATCAATAGAATCCCATGCCTCTACAAGAGAGGGGGATCATAGATCGAGGGATGTTCATGGTATTTATATTAAATGTGCATGTTTTTAAATGACATTTGAATATATAATATTTTCTCCACACATACATGTATACATGTGGAATTGATTTTTTATTGAATATATATATATATATATATATATATATATATATATATAGACACACACACACACACACACACACACACACACACATGGAATTGATTTTTTTATCAATTTTGTGAGTTAAATTAGCTTTGAATAAATATATTTTTTTTATTTTTTAGGAGTTAGGAGGACAAGAGTATCTACTCCATCAATGGATCATGGCCATGGTTGACGCAACCATGGTATGGTTCAGAAAATTTAATCAATCATATGTACATGTATTTATATGTATGTATGTATGTATTTTTGAATTGATTATAAATTCATATTTTTTATGAAGCTTCCCTCTCGTCGCATGAAGGTGGTGCTAGTACACATTCCCTTGGTGGTTAATCAATATGTGGTGGCCAATTACATGAGGGTGGTTGTAACAGCCCAATTTATATGCTTGATAAAAATGACAATTGAAAAAAAGTCCAAAGGGGAAGTGGACCCCAATGGAGAAAGATTGTGTGGATTTTATTTAAATATTTATTAATGAAAAAGAAATAGAATAATTATGTGTGCACTATGAGTATATGATATTGGAGATAATAACCCTGATCCATGAGGATACGGATAAGGTTAAGACTTTCCCAAAAACCTTTCAGAAGACCTTGAAAGGAATATTTCTAAATTAGAGTGGAAGAGAAAAATATAATTCCCTAATGAAGAGGAAAGTAATTGGGAAGAGGTGGAAAAGTTGCAAAAGTGGAAAAGACAACTTTAAAGGACCCCAATGAGGGCAGCCAAGGAAAAAACAAGAAGAAAGCATCTTGAAAATTCTGGAAAATAATTTAGAAACAGGCTTGGGGAAAGAATAACTTAAGTAAGCTTCTTCAGGATAGACTAAGGTTAGTCTATCCCTGGAGGATCTCAGATTGAGGGTGAATTTTGGAGAGAAAAGAACTCTAAGGTTGGGAGGACTAGTCATATTACTAGTATGCACATTGGAATAAATTGTTTTACCTATCTATAGAGTTTTACAAGTGTAGATGTATTCTCAATTTAAATCGTAAAAAAATAAAATATATCCCCCATGCATTTAACAAAATTAGCCAGACAGGATGTCTATCACTGTATAGTTGTATGAGAGAGTATGGACAGACCCATTTACTAGAGTGTCTAAACCCTTGTTGGTTTAAACCTGGTTATTCATGTCTACTTTGAAAACCTTAAATATTAGAGTAGTAAAAGAAAATTTTAAGTTTCTGATTAATAGGAATTAATTTCTATTATATATATATATATATATATATATATATATATATATATATATATATATATATATGTAATTCAATCTACTGTAGATTTTAAATTCTGCTATAAAGAATTTAGAAAATGGCTACAGTATTATAAATATAAAAAGTTGAAATAAATTATAGAAATTGCTATTTCCCTGAGTTGGGGAAAGTTAAATATAATAGAGGCAGTAAAAAGGAAAATGGAAATACTATAGAAAACTTTTCCTACCTGCTGTATTATATATGTTATTTATGTTGCAAAGAATATAAAATAGATATATCATATTGTACTCTTGAAATTTAGACTCTAATGATGTAAATGCAAAGCTATATAAACATTTCAAGAATTTCGGTGTACAAAGTATAATTAAACGAATATAAATCTGTATATCTGCAAGAAAAACCCTAAGTACTTTCTGATTTCAAAGAGACCATTCTCTCCTAGAAACCAAATTTGTAGTCAATTACAAATGCTAAGTTGATATACGGAGATTTCCATTCAGAAATTATACAGAAACGAAATATTAGAAGAGTATATCCATGAAGGCCTCATTTTAAGATCTAAGTTAATTAAGGGTGAACTATCAAGATAAATTTAGATTTTTAAACCATATGGCATATATAAATAAAAATGCTCCTGTTATTAGTTGAAACTAGATAACCGAGTTAATCGTCGCTTCTCTGAATAATAGAAAATGCAATGTAAATGTTGTATCATTGAAGTATTATGGATACACACAAGAATATACAGAATATGAAAATTTCATCTAATTTCTATTTCAGAACCATGATATGTTGGGAAGATTAATTAAAATATTAATTAATTAAAACATTGTAAAAATTTAAAGTATTTAAAGCTAAACAGTCCCGTGAGGATATCCTCAATGAAAAAAAATGTTTATGTAACATTTATGCAATGTAGGAAGACTTGATAGTCAACTGCTATTAAATAACAGAGTTCCATAAAACTCTGGGATAGTATTACACATCGCTGAAACAACCTGTGTATGTAGATAAAAATATCTCAAAGTTAGAAGGTTGAGCGATGCTGGATGTGTACATCTGGTAGAAATGAAAAATTGACCAGAAACAATTATACCTATAATAGAAGCGAGTGAAGTTAGAGAGATAAAGAGGACACAAAATTGAAGGAATATTTACATATATTTTCGTAATAGAAATGTATTGTCTTACCTTAGGAAATTAAATTGAAACACGATGAGAAACCATGTAAGAAATTCATGAGACGAAATGAGAAACTAGTTATGTATTTCAATACAGAGGGAAGTGGAAAGTATTATAAAAATTAAATGTAATATACAACTAAACCGTAAAATCATTCTTACTTATCGAATGAATTGGTGAAGGTTATTTTATCAGTCCCCATGTCCAAATTCAATGAAACAAGCAGACAATGCTTGAGAAATTGCGGTGGGCAAATCAAGTTGTAGCCATGAAGTTGTAGAGGGAAAATTCCCACTCTGAATTGTGAAGGAATGAACAAGCTACAGGCCCTTAACCATGGGAAGCGTATTCATTAAGAGGCATAAGTGAGAACGAAGATTAAAACCTAGAAAAAGAAATATGAAATTTGGAGCAGAGAATCTAAGTCTCATTCAAACAAAAATGAACTCAAATTCTAAATTAATTGATACATGTTCTGAAACGAAATGAAAAAATAAATCAAGGAAGCGGGGTTCTTCGTTTCACTACAGACCCATTCTATAGCTTTCGATTTTAATAAATGGTTTGGCTCTGAGTATAAACAAAATTCTAGACTGGAGATTGAAATCCAGGACTTTGATATTCAAAATAAAAATTGTTTCAGATACAAAAAGACTCAAATGGTGCATAGAATAATGATAATAATCATATCAACCAAACCAAATGATTTACATACAGAGGCATAACAGACTATATCATTTATACACAGTGACATTGGCATAAAAAAATTCCAACGAAATGGAAATGAAAATATAGAACCAAGCTTGAAGCTTACTAGCTCTTGAAATAGAAAAGCCATGAGGCTGAAGGCATGACACGCTGAGAAAACTATGCATTGTCAATAAGGCTGATTGAAATCCCCAAAGGAGAAAGAACCAAAGAATTCATGAAAATTTGAAACATGGGATTTAATAGAGCCTGGGTACTCCAAAACCCTAACGAAATCCCACCATAGACGCATCACAAATCTATCGTCCTTCCCTCATATCAAATTCGTGATCAATCGAATTGAAAAGAAATCTATCGAGTTCAATTGCAAAATGTACCCAGTAGTTTGAGACTTTCACGCAAATGCAGATTGGTAGTATGGATTGTTTAAAAAAATAACTTGTCAGTGGCTCGAGAAAATAAATATGAAATCAACTGTAAGATATCAATATGCTCATCGATAAAAGCGACGTGACTCATAAATAAATGACGGTTGACATAACGTCTAAGGGAACCGAGTTATAAAAGACTGTGTAGTGTTTATTCATAAGGAGAATCACCTTTAGGTGGAAACCATTTTCATAAAGTCAACGAATTTCATATTTACCTTATATGTAATAACCAAATATAGGAAGTTCATCGAATAACCATCCGAAATGGTAAATTGGGTCAATAGAACCTAAATATGATCAAATAATTAACTCTCGATGTATATATATATATATATATATATATATAAATCACCGCGTCCATTTGTCATAAAAATGAATGGAGTATAGTGAGAGGACCAAATCGTTGAGGGTTTGGATTAAGGTCTTTTATTTTCAATAACACCAAGAGTGTTATCCTATGAATAAATAAATATAACTTTAATTAAGATAAAATGGAGTTACAATATATTTAATAAAATCATATTATATGGATTTAATAAAACCATATTATATATATTGTTAAAATATTTAATTGGAATAAAAGTCAATAAATCATATTAGATTTGATTACATAAGAGTGTGTACATAGTTTAAAAAATAAAAATAAAAATTGGGTATATTACAAATGGTATCAGAGCTCAAAGTTGAAAAACTGGGCATTTTATGTGCTCACACAAGTATTATATGCTTCTAAAAATTTTATCCAAATTTTATATTGATATGGTTTTTATTGTGCTGTGAAAAAAGTAGTGAACCAAATAGAAGAAAGCTATGGCTAAAGAGGATGAGCTCTATGTTGATCTGGGTGGTGGAGAGAACACGCCATATCCCAATGCTCCTTTGATGTCCATGTTGCACAGGATGCAATGGGATGTGGATCAGATCAGAAGCCAAAATGAGAGGCTATCTTTAGCCAGTGAGGAGAAGGAAAATATAATAAGAGAACTGACTTCATGGAACAACCAATAAGGTGAAGGTTCTAGAAGGAAGAGAAATGGCAGGGTCAATCTCTTAGATGAATCTGAGGAAGATGACACTGCTAGACAATAGTCTAAACAGAAGAAGGAATTACAGGGTGAATTCTGAAAAATAAAACCTCCCTCCTATGTTGGAGAGAAGGAGGAGGATGCTGAGGCATGGTTATTGAATATGATTAATTACTTTTAGGTTTATGAGTAAGTTCACAAATCTGCTAATATATGCGCCTTATATCTGAGAAGAAAAGGCAAAGGTGCAGAGATTTCTAAACTATTTTCCTATTGTTTATAAGGATAAAATCGAGTTTGGTAATCCAAAAATAATGCATGAAGTGGTGAGGAAAGCCAGATTATGCTATCAGCAGTTTCGTGGTAAGATGGACCAAGGAAAGAGCTGGTCAAATAAAGGTGATTTGAGTGGGAAGAATCAGAAACCAACCTATTTAAATAACTTTGGTCGAAACCATCAAAGAAAGAAATTCAATAAACCAAATGACAACCAAACTGCTCAATCTCAAACTTGTTCTAAAACAATGAATGGAAATAATAAGAAGGAAGGAACTGTTAAAATGCGAGAACCATTGAGGTGTTGGGGTTGTGGGGAACCTCATCTCTTGAGGGACTGTCCACACTGAAATATTCAGATGGTTCTGAGAGATAGTGAAGCTACCACTGTAAATGACGTAGCCAAGAATATCCCCACTATTAGTGCAACTTTGGAGAACCGACAAGCAGAGCACCAGTCTACTATGGTCGAAATGGAAGGTAAGATTGCTGACCAATCTATTACAGTGTTAATTGATCTAGATTTTTCTTTAAGTTAAATTAGTCCACACATTGTAGATAAATGCAAACTCAAAACTGAGAAGTTTCAGCAATCTTGGTTGGTGCAGTTAGGCAGTGGTACCAAACACAAGGTATTGCATAAGCTAACTCAAACTACCATTAAATTGAATGATTATTAGACAGAAGTAAATCTAAACATTCTACCATTAGGTTCCTATGATTTACTGATAGGAATAGACTGATTAGAAAAAAGAAAAGCTATGATGAATTTTTGGGATAAAACTCTGCACTGCATAGATACTGAGGGAAAACCATTTATACTAAAGGGAAAACCGAAGCAAATTTCTATAAAACAAATATCAGCCCTTCAATTAAAAATAACTGCAAGGAAGGGATATCAATTATATGTTATACATGTTAAAGAATTACAACAAAAATTAGAGGAAAACTTGTTAGACACCTTACCAGTGTTCAGAGAGTTTAAAGAATTATTTTTGGATGAGATTCATCATCTTCCCCCCAAGAGAGAAATTGATTTGACGATTGATTTAGGACTCGGGGAAACTCTGGTCTCTAAATTCCCTTACAGGTGCCCATTGCCCAGAATAGATGACCTTTTTGATCAGGTTAAAGGAGATTCAGTATTTTCTAAGATAGATTTATGACCTGGTTATCACCAGCTTAGAATTAAGGAGGATGATGTTAGTAAAACATCCTTTAGAACCAGATATGGTCACTACAAATTTGTAGTCCTACCCTTCGGCTTGAAAAATTCTCCTGCCACTTTTATGTGTTTGATGAATAGTGTCCTGAATAAATAATTAGAAAAATTTGTACTAGTATTTATAGATGACATTATAGTTTGTTCAAAAAGTGAGGTAAAGCATAAAGAACACCTAAGAATAGTATTGCATACTCTTAAGGAAAATCAATTGTATGCAAAATTTATTAAATGTGAGCTTTCTAAGGATAAATTCAGTATTTGGGGCATGTAATATCAGAACAAGGATTTGTTGTTGATCCTGAAAAGAAAAATTCCATTAGAGAGTGGCCTATACATACTAAAGTATCATCGGTAAGATCATTCATGGGGATTGCAGGATATTACCAAAGGTTTGTAGAAAAATTTTATGCATTAGCATACCCCGTAAATTCACTACATAGAAAGGGTGCAAAATTTGAGTGGAAGAAAAGTGCCAAAATAGCTTTGAACAATTAAAACTAAAACTAACTACAGCACCTATACTGAAGATTACAGCCACAAATTAGGAGTTTATGGTATGTACCGATGCATGTGAAGAAGGTCTAGGGGGAGTCTTGTTACAAGAAAATTCTATTATTGCATATGAATCTAGAAAACTTAAGAAACATGAACATAATTAGAGTGTGTATGATCTTGAGTTAGCGGCTGTGATTCACGCTCTCAAGATGTGGAGACACAACCTCCTAGGAAAGAAATTTATACTGATGATAGATCATATCAGCCTGAAATATTTCTTCACCCAAACACATTTGAATGTTAGACAAGCTATATGGCTATCCTTTTTGAGTGAGTTTGACATGGAAATAAAACATGTTAAAGGAAAAGAGAATAAAATTGCCAATGCATTAAGAAGAAATGCTTTGCAACACATAAGCGATATTGGGAGTAGTGAAAATTTTAACTTTGAAGGATGGGTTAAAAAGGTAGTAGAAAATGATTTGCACTATGAATAACTTGAAACTAAAATGCTGAAGAAGTAACTAGAGGGATACACCCAAAATCCGAAAGGATTGATTTGCTATAGAAGTAGATTATACATTCCTAATGTAGAGTCTTTGAAAAAGGAAATCCTTGATGAATATCGTAAACAACCTTATTCAGGATATCCTGGATATCATAAATTACTTAGAACCTTGAAAAAGAATTTTTTTTGGCCAGGAATGAAGAAAGGTGTAGCCAACTATTTAGCCAGATGTATGGAGCGTCAACTGGTCAAGGTCGAACATCAGCATCCAGCTAGTCTTCTAAACCCTTTACCAATTTCAAAATGGAAATGGGATACTATTTTTGTGGATTTTATAACTGGCTTGCCCAGAACAAAGTACCAACATGACCCTGTGATGGTAGTGGTAGATACTTTGACGAAGGCTGCACATTTCATACCAAATCAATCCACTTTTGGGACAAACCAATTAGTGAATGTGTTCATGAAGGAAATTGTAAGGCTACATGGAGTTCCTAAGATGATAATTTCAGACAGAGATGCCAAGTTCACTGCTACATTTTGGAAGAGTCTGTTTGGTGGCATGGGCACTAAATTGAATTTCAGCACTGCCTATCACCCTCAGATCGATGGTCAAACAGAGAGGAAAAATCAAATTACGGAAGATATGCTAAGAATGCATGTGATGGATAAGCCAACTAAGTGGGAATAATATTTACATTTCGTTGAATTTGCCTATAATAACATGTATCAAACTTCCATAAATATGAGTCCCTTTGAATCTCTATATGGAAGAAAGTGCCACACTCCTTTAAGCTGGAGTCAACCTGAAGACAGGTTAACACTAGGGCCAGATGCTCTACAGGAAATGGAAAGAGTTGTAAAGCAGATTCAGAAAAACATTAAAACAGCTCAAGATCGACAGAAAAGTTATACTGACAAGAAAATAATTCATCGGGAATTCAATGTGGGTGATCATGTATATCTTCAGATTAAGCCCAAGAAGAGCACTTTGCATACTGGCAGTTGTGCAAAATTGGCTCCTAGATATTGCAGGCCTTTTGAAATCCTAGAAAGGGCGGGACCAGTGGCTTATAAACTGGACTTACCTCTACATGTTAAGGTTCATGATGTGTTTCATGTGTCTTTACTAAAGAAATATGTACATGATGATGCTCACATTGTTCATTGGAATGTGATTCAGGTGGAACTAGAAGGGGAATTCCTTCCAAAGCTGCTTCAAATCTTGGAGCGGGAAGAAATTGAGTTCAGAAATCGAATAGTAGCTAGAGTAAAAGTGCAATGGAAGCACTTTACTACTGAAGAAGCTACTTGTGAAAGAGAAACTAAAATGATGGGAAAATATCCACCACTATTTTCAAAATAAACTTCTCTAGATTAGTTTGTTAACACCGAGGACGGTGTTTGTTTTTAGAGGGGGAATGTGTAACACCCAAATTTATATGCTTGTTAAAAATGACAATTGAAAAAATGTCCAAAGGGGAAGTGGACCCCAATGGCGAAACATTGTGGGGATTTTATTTAAATATTTATTAATGAAAAATAAATAGAATAATTATGTGTGCACTATGACTAGATGAGATTGGAGATCATAACCCTAATCCATGAGGATACAGATAAGGTTAATACTTTCCCAAAAGCCTTTCAGAAAAACTTGAAAGGAATATTTCTAAATTAGATTGGGAGAGAAAAATCTAATTCCCCAATGAAGAGGAAAGTAATTGGGAAGAGGTGGAAAAGTTGTAAAAGCAGAAAAGAGAGCTTTAAAGGACCCCAATGAGGGCAGCCTAGGAAAAACCACGAAGAAAGCATCCTGAAAATTATTGAAAAGAATTTAGAAATAGGCTCGGGGAAAGCATAGCTTAAGTGAGCTGCTTCAGGATAGACTGAGGTTAGTCTGTCCTAGGAGGATCTCAGCTTAGGGGTGAGTTCTGGAGAGAAAATAACTCTAAGGTTGGGAGGACTAGTCATATTACTGGTATGAACATTGGAATAAATTGTTTTACCTATCTACAGAGTTTTACAGGTGTAGACATATTCTCAGTTTAAATCGTAAAAAAAGAAGAAGATATATCACCCATGCATTTAACAGAATTAGCCAGACAGGATGTCTGTCACATTATAGTTGTATGAGAGAGTACTGAGAGACCCATATACTAGAGTGTCTAAACACTTGCTGGTTTAAATCTAGTGATTCATGTCTCCCCGGAGAAACTTAAATATTAGAGTAGTAAAAGAAAATTTTAAGTTTCTGATGAGTAGGAATTTATTTCTATTTTATATATATATAACTCAATCTACTGTATATTTTAAATTCTGCTATAAAAAATTTAGAAAATGGTTACAGTATTATAAATATGAAAAGTTGAAATAAATTATAGAAATTTGTATTGCCCTGTGTTGGGGAAAGTTAAATATAATAGATGTAGTACAAAGGAAAAAGGAAATACTATAGAAAACTTTTCCTACCTGCTGTATAATATATGCTATTTTTGTTGCATAGAATATAAAATAGATATATCAGATTATACTCTTGAAATTTAGACTCTAATGATGTAAATGCAAAGCTATATAAACATTTAAAGAATGTGGGAGTACAAAGTATAATTAAACAAATATAAATCTGTATATCTGCAAGAAAATCCCCAAGTACTTTCTGATTTCAAAGCGACAATTCTCTTCTAGAAATCAACTGTGTAGTCAGTTACAAATGCTAAGATGATATACATAGATTGCCATTCGAAAATTATACAGAAAGGAAATATTAGTAGACTATACCCATGAAGGCCTCCTTTTAAGATTTAAGTTAATTAAGGGTGAACTATCAAGATAAATTTAGATTTTTCAACCATATGGCATATATAAATAAAAATTCTCTTGTTATTAGTTGAAACCAGATAACCGAGTTAATCGTTGCTTCTTTGAATAATAGAAAATGCAATGTAAATTTTGTAAAATTGAAGTAATATGGATACACACAAAAATATACAAAATATGAAAATTTCATCTGATTTCTATTTCAAAACCATGATATGTTGGGAAGATTAATTAAAATATTAATTAATTAAAACATTGGAAAAATTTAAAGTAATTTAAAGCTAAACAGTCCCGTGAGGATATCCTCAATGAAAAAAATGTTTATGTAACATTTATACAATGTAGGAAGACTTGATATTCAACAGAAAAACCCTAGAACTGCTATTAAATAATAGAGCGCCTTAAAACACTGTGATAGTGTTACACATCGCAGAACCAACCTGTTTATGTAGATAAAAATATCTCAGAGTTAGAAGGCCAAGCGATGTCGGATGTATAAATCTGGTAGAAATGAAAAATTGATCGGAAATAATTATACCTGTAACAGAAGCGAGTGAAGTTAGAGAGATAAACAGGACACGAAATTGCAGGAATATTTACATATATTTTCGTAACAAAAATGTATTGTCTTACCTTAGGAAATTAAATGGAAAGACGATGAGAAACCCTGTAAGAAATTCATTGCCAAAATGAGAAACTAGTTATGTATTTCAATACAGAGGGAAATGGAAAGTATTATAAAAATTAAATGTAAAATACAACTAAACCATAAAATCGTTCTTACTGATCGAAGGAATTGGGGAAGGTCATTTTATGAGTCCCCATCTCTAAATTCGATCAAATGATCAGACAATTCTTGAGAAATTGCGGTGGGCAACTCAAGTTGTACCATGAAGTTGCAGAGGGCGACTTCCCACTCTAACTTGTGAAGAAATGAATAAGATACAGACCCTTAACCATGGGCAGTGTATTAATTAAGAGGCATAGGAAAGAATAAATATTAAAACCCATAAAAAGAAATTTGAAATTTGGAGTAGAGAATCTGAGTCTCATTCAAACAAAAACGAACTGAAATTCTAAAACAATTTCCCAAAATTTAGTCGTACATGTTATGAAACGAAATGGAACAATAAATCAAGGAAGAGGGGTTCTACATTTCACTACATACCCATTCTATAACTTCCGATTTTAATAAATGGTTTGGCTCTGAGTATAAACAAAATTCTAGACTAGAGATTTAAATCCACGACTTTGATATTCAAAAGAAAAATTGTTTCAGATATAGAAAATCTCAAATGGTGCAAAAAATAATTATAATAGTCATATCAACCAAACCAAACGATTTATATACAGAGGCATAACAGACTATACAATTTACACACAACGACATTGGCATAAAAAATTTTCAACGAAATGGAAATGAAACTATAGAACCAAGCTTGAAGCTTACCAGCTCTTGAAATGGAAAAGCCATGGGGCTGAAGGCATGACACGCTGAGAAAACTATGCATCATTGATAAGGCTGAGAGAAATCTGTAAAGGAGAAAGAACCAAAGAATTCGTGAAATGTTGAAACATGGGATTTAATAGAGCCTAGGTACTCCAAAACTCTAACGAAATCCAACCATACAAACGTCGTAAATCTATTGGCCTTCCCTTAGATCGAAGTCATGATCAATCTAATTGAGAACAAAACTAATGAGTTTAATTGCAAAATGTACCCAGTAGTTGAGACTTTATTGCAAAAGCAGATCCGTAGTATGGATCGTTAAAAAAAATAACTTGTGAGCGGCTCGGGAAAATAAATATGAAATCAACCATAAGATATCAGTACACTCATTGATAAAAGCGATTTGACTCATAAATAAACGATGGTTTACATAATGTCTAAGGGAACCAAATTATAAAATATTGTCTAGTGTTTATTCATAAGGAAAACCACCTTTAGGTGGAAACCATTTTTATAAACTCAAATGAATTTCATTATTACCTTATATGTAATAATCAAAGATAGGAAGTTCATCGAATAACCATATGAAATGGTAAATTGGGTCAATAGAACCTGAACCTGAATATATATATAGATATCACCCTGTCCATTTTTCATAAAAATGAATGGAGTATAGTGAGAGGACCAAATCGTTGAGGGGTTTGGATTAAGGTCTTTTGTTTTCAATAACACCAAGAGTGTTATCCTTTGAATAAATAAATAGAAATTCAATTAAAATGAAATGGAGTTATAATATATTTAATAAAATCACATTATATGGATTTAATAAAACCATATTATATATATTTCTAAAATGTTTAATTGGAGTAAAAGTCAATAAAGAATATTAGATATGATTACATAAGAGTGTGTACATAGTTAAAAAAAATAAATTAAATTGGGTATATTACAGATGGTACCAGAGCTCAAAGTTGAAAAACAAGGCATTTTATGTGCTCACACAAGTATTATATTCTTTTGAAAATTTTATCTAAATTTTATACTAATATGGTTTTTATTGTGCTGTGAAAAAACTAGTGAACCAAACAGCAGATAACTATGCCTGAAGAGGATGAGCTCTATGTTGTTCTGGGTTGTGGAGAGAACACGCTAGATCCCAGTGCTCCTTTGATGTCCATGTTGCATAGGATGCAACAGGATATGGCTCAGCTAAGAAGCCAAATGACAGGCTATCTTTAGCCAGTGAGGAGGAGGAAAAACTAATAAGATAACTGACTTCACGGAACAACCAAGAAGGTGAAGGTTCTGGAAGGAAGAGAAAAGGCAGGGTCAATCTCACAGATGAATCAGAGGAAGATGATGCAAATAGACAACAGTCCAGACAGAAAAAGGAATTACAGGGTGAATTCCAGAAAATAAAACCTCCCTCCTATGATGAAGAGAAGGAGGAGGATGCTAAGACATGGTTATTGAATATGATTATGTAATTTCGGGTTTATGAGTAAGTTCACAAATATGCTAATATATGCGCCTTATATCCGAGAAGAAAAGGCAAAGGTGCAGATATTTTTGAACTATTTGCCTACTGTTTATAAGGAGAAAATTAGGTTTGATAATCCAAAAACAATGCATTAAGTGGTGAGGAAACCCATATTATGCTATCAGCAGTTTCGTGGTAAGATGGACCAAGGAAAGAGCTGGTCAAATAAAGGTGATTCGAGTGGGAATAAGCAGAAACCAGCCTATTTGTAGAACTTTGGTCAAAACCATCAGAGAAATAAATTCAATAAACAAAATGACAACGAAATTGATCAATCTCAAACTGGTTCTAAAACAATGAACTGAAATAATAAGAAGGAAAACAATGTTAAAATGTGAGAACCATTGAATTGTTGGGATTGTGGAGAACCTCATCTCTTGAGGGACTGTCCACACCAAAATATTTAGATGGTTCTAAGAGATAGAGAAGCTACCACTATAAATGATGTAGCCAGGAATATCCCCACTATTAGTGTAGCTTTGGAGAAGCAACAAGCAGAGCACCAGTCTACTATGGTCGAAATGGAAGGTAAGATTGCTGACCAATATGTTACAGTGTTACTTGATCCAGGTGCTTCTTTGAGTTATATTAGTCCACAAGTTGTAGAGAAATTCAAACTCAAAACCGTGAAGTTTCAGTAAACCTCGTTGGTGCAGTTAGCCACTGGTACCACACGCAAGGTAAGGCATAAGCAACCTCAAACCACAATTAAATTGAATTATTACCAGACAGAAGTAAATCTAAACATTCTACCATTAGGGTCCTATGATTTACTGATAGGAATGGACTGATTAGAAAAAATAAAAGATAGGATGAATTGTTGGGATACAAATCTGCACAACATAGATACTGAGGGAAAACCATTTATAGTCAAGGGAAAACTGAAGCAAATTTCTATAAGACAAATATCAGCCCTTCAATTAAAAGGAACTGCAACGAAGGGGTATCAAGTATATGCTATACATGTTAAAGAATTACGACATCAATCAGAGGAAAACTTGTTAGACACCTTACCATTGATCAGAGAGTTTAAAGAAGTATTTCTGGATGATATTCCTCATCTTCCCCCCAAGAGAGAAATCAATTTCACGATTGATTTAGTACATGGGGAAACTCTAGTCTCTAGAGCCCCTTACCGAATGAGTCCCCCTAAGTTAATGGAATTAAAATGCAATTGCAGGAATTTTTGGATAATGGTTATATCCGACCGAGTGTATCTGCTTGGGGAGCACCGGTGTTGTTCGTGAAAAAGAAGGATGCTACCTTCAGAATGTGTATTGATTATCATCAACTTAATAAGTTGAATATCAAAAATAGGTGCCCATTGCCCAGAATAGATGACCATTTTGATCAGGTTAAAGGAGCTTCAGTATTTTCTAAGATAGATTTATGAACTGGTTATCACCAGCTTAGAAGTAAGGAGGATGATGTTAGTAAAACATCCTTTAGAACCAGATATGGTCACTACAAATTTGTAGTCCTACCCTTCGGCTTGAAAAATTCTCCTGCCACTTTTATGTGTTTGATGAATAGTGTCCTGAATAAATACTTAGACAAATTTGTACTAGTATTTATAGACGACATTCTAGTTTATTCAAAAAGTGAGGCAGAGCATAATGAACACCTAAAAATAGTATTGCAGACTCTTAAGGAAAATCATTTGTATGCAAAATTTAGTAAATGTGAGTTTTATAAGGATAAGTTCAGTATTTGGAGCATATAATATCAAAACAAGGATTGGCTATTGATCCTGAAAAGATAAATTCCATTAGAGAGTGGCCTGTACCTACTAATATATCATCGGTAAGATCATTCATGGGAATTGTAGGATATTACCAAAGGTTTGTAGAAATATTTATGCATTTGCATACCCCATAACTTCACTACAGAGGAAGAGTACAAAATTTTAGTGGACGAAAAGTGTCGAAATAGCTTTGAACAATTAAAACTAAAACTAACTACAACACCTATATTGAAGATTGCAAACCCAAATTAGGAGTTTGTGGTATGTACCGATGCATGTGGAGAAGGTCTAGGGGGAGTCTTGTTCCAAGAAAATTTTGTTATTTCATATGAATCTAGAAAACTTAAGAAACATGGATAGAATTAGAGTGTGTATGATCTTGAGTTAGTGGCTGTGATTCATGCTCTCAAGATGTGGAGACACTACCTCCTAGGAATGAAATTTATACTCATGACAGATCATATCAGCCTAAAATATTTCTTCACCCAAACATATTTGAATGCCATACAAGCTAGATGGCTATCCTTTCTAAGTGAGTTTGACATGGAAATAAAACATATTAAAGGAAAAGAGAATAAAATTGCTGATGCATTAAGCAGAAATGCTTTGCAACACATAAGCAATATTGGGAGTAGTGTGAATTTTGACTTTGAAGGATGGGTTAAAAAGGTAGTAGACCAAGATTTTCACTATGAACAACTTCAAACTAAAATTATGAAGAAGGAACTGGAGGGATACACCCAAAATCAGAAAGGATTGATTTCCTATAGAACTAGATTATACATTCCTAATGTATAGTATTTGAAAAAGGAAATCCTTGATGAATATCGTAAACAACGTTATTCAGGACATCTTGGATATCACAAATTACTTAGAGCCTTGAAAAAGATTTTTTTTTAGCAAGGAATGAAGAAATATTTAGCCAACTATTTAGCTAGATGTATGGATTGTCAATTGGTCAAAGTCGAACATCAGGATCCAGCTGGTCTTCCAAACCCTTTACCAATTTCAAAATGGAAATGGGATACTGTTTCCATGGATTTTATAAGTGGTTCACCCATAACAAAGTACCAGCATGACTCTGTGATGGTAGTGGTAGATACTTTGACGAAGGTTGCACATTTCATACCTATTCAATCCACTTTTGGGACAACCCAAGTAGCGAATGTGTTCATGAAGGAAATTGTAAGGCTACATGGAGTTCCTAAGATGATAATTTCAGACAGAGATGCCAAGTTCATTGCTACATTTTGGAAGAGTCTGTTTGGTGGCAAGGGCACTAAATTTAATTTCAGCTCTGCCTATCACCCTTAGACCAATGGTCAAATAGAGAGGACAAATCAAATTCTGGAAGATATGCTAAGAATGTATGTGATGGATAGGAAAAATAAGTGGGAAGACTATTTACATTTAGATGAATTTGCCTATAATAACAGCTATCAAACTGCCATAAAGATGAGTCCCTTTGAAGATCTATATGGAATAAAGTTCCAGACTCCTTTGAGCTAGAGTCAACCTAAAGACAAGTTAATACTAGGGCCATACGCTCTATAGGAAATGGAAAGAGTTGTAAAAAAAATTCAGAAAAACATTAAAACACCTCAAGATCGATGAAAAAGATATGCTGAGAAGAAGAGAATTCATCGGGAATTCAATGTGGGTGATCATGTATATATTTTGATTAAGCCCAAGAAGATCACTTTGCATACTAGTAGTTGTGCAAAATTGGCTCCTAGATACTGTAGGCCTTTTGAAATCCTAGAAAGGGTGGGACTAGTGGCTTATAAACTAGCCGTACCTCTACACGTTAAGGTTCATGATGTGTTTCATGTGTCTTTATTAAAGAAATATGTACATTATTTTGCTCACATTGTTGATTGGGATATGATTCAGGTGGAACTAGAAGGGGAATTCCTTCCAAAGCCACGTCAAATGTTGGAGCGGGAAGAAATTGATTTGAGAAATCGAATAGTAGCCAGAGTAAAAGTGCAGTGGAAGCACTTTACTATTGAAGAAGCTACTTGGGAAAGAGAAACTAAAATGATGGGAAAATATCCATGACTATTTTCAAAATAAAATTCTCAAGTTTAGTTTGTTAACACTGAGGACGATGTTTGTTTTAGAGGGTGAATGTGTAACACCCCGATTTATATGCTTGTTAAAAATGAAAATTGAAAAAAATTCGAAAGGGGAAGTGGACCCCAATGGAGAAACATCGTGTGGATTTTATTTAAATATTTATTAATGAAAAAGAAATAGAATAATTATGTGTGCACTATGACTAGATGAGATTGGAGATCATAACCCTGATCCATGAGGATATGGATAAGGTTATGACTTTCCGAAAAACTTGAAAGGAATATTTCTAAATTATATTGGGAGAGAAATATCTAATTCCCCAATGAAGAGGAAAGTAATTGGGAAGAGGTGGAAAAGTTGCAAATGCAGAAAAGACAACTTTAAAGAACCTCAATGAGGGCAGCCTAGGAAAAACAGGAAGAAAGCATCCTGAAAATTCTAGACGTAGAATTTAAAAACAGGCTTAGGGAAACAATATCTTATGTAAGCTGCTTCAGGACAGGTTCAGGTTAGTCTGTCCGTGGAGGATCTCAGCTTAGGGGTGAGTTCTGGAGAGAAAAGAACTCTAAGGTTGAGAGGACTAGTCATATTACTGGTATGAACATTGGAATAAATTGTTTTACCTATCTACAGAGTTTTACAGGTGTAGACATATTCTCAGTTTAAATCGTAAAAAAAGAAGAAGATATATCACCCATGCATTTAACAGAATTAGCCAGACAGGATGTCTGTCACTGTATAGTTGTATGAGATAGTACGGAGAGACCCATCTACTAGAGTCTCTAAACCCTTGCTGGTTTAAATTTGGTGATTCATGTCTCCCTTGAGAAACTTAAATATTAGAGTAGTAAAAGAAAATTTTAATTTTCTCATGAATAGGAATTTATTTCTATTATATATATATATATATATATATATATAACTCAATCTACTGTAGATTTTAAATTTTTTTATAAATAATTTAGAAAATGGTTACAGTATTATAAATATGAAAAATTGAAATAAATTATAGAAATTTTTGTTGCCCTGAGTTGGGGAAAGTTAAATATAATAGATGCAGTAAAAAGGAAAAAGGAAATACTATAGAAAGCTTTTCCTACCTTCTGTATAATATATGGTATTTCTATTGCACGGAATATAAAATAAATATATTAGATTGTACTCTTGAAATTTAGACTCTAATGATGTAAATGCAAAGCTATATAAACATTTAAAGAATGTCGGAGTACAAATTATAATTAAATGAATATAAATCTGTATATCTGCAAGAAAAAACCTAAGTACTTTTTGATTTCAATGAGACCATTCTCTGCTAGAAATCAATTGTGTAGTCAATTACAAATGCTATGCTGATATACATAGATTGCCATTCAGAAATTATACAGAAAGGAAATATTAGCAAACTATATCCATGAAGCCCTCCTTTTAAGATTTAATTTAATTAAGGGTGAACTATCAAGATAAATTTAAATTTTTCAACCACATGGCATATATAAATAAAAATTCTCCTATTATTAGTTGAAACAAGATAACCGAGTTAAACATTGCTTCTATGAATAATAGACAATGCAATGTAAATGTTGTAACATTGAAGTAATATGGATACACACATGAATATACAGAATATAAAAATTTCATCTGATTTCTATTTCAGAACCATGATATGTTTGGAAGATTAATTAAAATATTAATTAATTAAAATGTTGGAAAAATTTAAAGTAATTTAAAGCTAAATAATCCCATGAGGATATCCTCAATGAGAAAAAATGTTTATGTAACATTTATACAATGTAGGAACACTTGATAGTCAACAGAAAAACCCTAGAACTGCTATTAAATAACAGAGTGCCATAAAAATTTGGGATAGTGTTACACATCGTAGAACCAACCTGTTTATGTAGATAAAAATATCACAGAGTTAGAAGGTCGAGCGATGTCGGATGTGTAAAACTGGTAGAAATGAACAATTGACTGGAAACAATTATACCTGTAACAGAAGCGAGTGAAGTTAGAGAGATAAACAAGACACCAAATTGCAGGAAGCTTTACATATATTTTCGTAACAGAAATGTATTGTCTTACCTTAGGAAATTAAATGGAAATATGACGAGAAACCTGTAAGAAATTCTTGAGCCGAAATGAGAAACTAGTTATGTATTTCAATATAGAGGGAAATGGAAAGTATTATAAACCGTCAAATCATTCTTATTTATGGGAGGAATTGGGGAAGTTCGTTTTATCAGTCCCCATCTCCAAATTCGATGAAACGAGGAGACAATGCTTGAGAAATTGTGGTGGGCAACTCAAGTTGTAGCCATGAAGTTGCAGAGGGAAACTTACCACTCTGAATTGTGAAGGAATGAATAAGCTACAGGCCCTTAACCATGGACAATGTATTAATTAAGGGGCATAAGCAAGAACGAAGATTAAAACCCAGAAAAATAAATTTGAAATTTGGAGCAGAGAATCTCAATCTCATTTAAACATAAAAGAACTGAAATTCTAAATCGATTTCTCAAAATTCAGTCATACATGTTATGAAACGAAATGGAAAAATAAATCAAGGAAGAGGGGTTCTGCATTTCACTACAGACCCATTCTATAACTTCTTATTTTAATAAATGGTTTGGCTCTGAGTATAAACAAAATTCTAGACGAGAGATTTAAATCCACGACTTTGATATTCAAAAGAAAAATTGTTTCAAATATAGAAAACCTCAAATGGTGCATAGAATAATGATAATAATCGTATCAACCAAACCAAATGATTTATATACAGAGGCATAACAGACTATACGATTTATACACAGGGACATTGGCATAACAAATTTCCAACGAAATGGAAATGAAACTATAGAACCCAGCTTGAAACTTACCAGCTCTTGAAATGGCAACGCCGTGACTCTAAAGGCGTGACACGTTGTGAAAAATATGCATCATCCATAAGGCTAAAAGAAATCCGCAAAGGAGAAAGAACTAGAGATTCATGAAATGTTGAAACATGCGATTGAATAGAGCCTGAGTAATCCAAAACCCTAACGAAATCCCATCATACACAAGTTGTAAATCTATCATCCTTCCCTCATATCAAAGTCATGATCAATCGAATTGAAAACAAATCTATTAAGTTTAATTGCAAAACGTACCCAGTAGTTGAGACGTTAATGCAAATGTAGATCCGTAGTGTGGATTGTTTAAAAAAATAACTTGTGAGTGGCTCAAGAAAATAAATATGAAATCAACTATAAGATATCAATATGCTCATTGATAAAAGCGATGTGACTCATAAATAAATGAAGGTTGACATAACGTCTAAGGGAACCGAGTTATAAAAGATTGCGTAGTTTTTATTAATAAGGAGAACCACCTTTAGGTGGAAAACATTTTTATAATGTCAAATGAATTTCATAATTACCTTATATGTTATAATCAAAGATAGGAAGTTCATCGAATAACCATATGAAATGGTAAATTGGGTCAGTATAAACTAAATATGATCGAAGACTTAACTCTCGATGTGTATACATATATAAATCACCATGTCAAATTTTCATAAAAATGAATGGAGTATAGTGAGAAGACCAAATCAATGAGGGGTTTGGATTAAGGTCTTTTTTTTTCAATAACACCAAGAGTGTTATCTTATGAATAAATAAATATAACTTTAATTAAGATGAAATGGAGTTATAATATATTTAATAAAATTATATTATATGGATTTAATAAAACCATATTATATATATTTTTAAAATGTTTAATTGGAATAAAATTCAATAAATCATATTAGATATGATTACATAAGAGTGTGTACATAGTTTAAAAAAAAAAAAAATGGGTATATTACAGTGGCGATATGCATTCCCCCGGTGGCCAATCAATGGTTGATCATGTTGTTTCTCAAACAATCGGTGGTCATTCTCATTCTCAACGATCTCAGGTTGGACATGATGCTTTCCCAACCATCTCGAGGTGGCCATCAATATTAATATTATTTTCACTCAATTTGTACAAATTTGTTCACATGTTTCTTTTATTTATACAAAATTTTATATATTGATGGAGCATGTGAAAATGTTGCTCAAAAAGGACATAGTCTAGAATGCGTTATTCAAGAAGAAGGTTGTACACCAACAATGACTTATCCTGCTAACATTTTTTATTTACCTTGGGAGACAAACATCCAGCAATGCACATTACAAAGGTGTATCTTGTGTCTTTGAAACTCCCTACTCAGAGTCGAGAAAGTTGAGAAATAGTTACTTGGGCCAACCACTGATACTTTTGTAAAAATGATGAGGAAAATAAAGGAAAAAGTGATGGGTCCTAACACATGGGAGTATTTTAAACACAAAGTTACAACAAAAATGGCCAAGTCTATGTTTAGTTTCAGAGAAGGGCCAAAAAGAAAGATGCTAAAGGTGAAATATTTCAAGCACCCTGTAATAGCTTGCCGTTTGTATGATAGGCACATTTCTACCCATAGAAGACTACCATGGAATGACGAGGTTCCTCTTTATTTTTCAAAATTATTATATACAAAAATATTTTAGAGAATGAAGCCCAATTATAATGACCTTCCCTCTAATTTTTTTTGTCATGGGAAAGGTCGATTATGTGACTGTAGGGGTGCTAAGTGTGGTGTTGAGTTTCCTCACCCTGAGCCACCATTCGTAATTCTACCTCTTCATGTAAAAAATTTGCGGTCAGGGTTGGATTTCACTTCTCAAATAAATCGAGAAGTAGGGGATGTCATCATAGACAATGTTCATAGTGCACTTGGTGCAATTGATGTTTGTCTAAATTGAGAAAGAGGAGGAGAGAATGAACGTGCTAATTTTTTGTATCATAAAAATGATAATATAGACACCATGAGTATTGAAGAGCTCAAAAAATATGAAAATGAATCTCGCAATGGTTGGCAGGACTTAATTATTCATGAGGAAGAGGGAATGGGATCGGTATGTGTTAATGGTTAGGGTGAATATTTTAACACATGTAAAATTTGTAATAAATACATATACATACATTTATTTTATATGTTAATATAAAAAAGTACCATATATGTGAAAACCATTTGTAGTTCTCACGCTTGATGAATGAATATTTTAATATCACAGTCGAAGCTTCAGGTTCTCACAATCAAGATGGTTCTCACAATCAAGATGATATGTTGGAAAATGTTAGTGTTTTTTAAGTGTTCATGATGTTGATGAACAATTATTTTAATCTATTATTATATTAGTATCATGATGAAATATTTTTAAAATAAATAATTGTGTCCACATGTACATATATATAATTATTTTTTAACAGATTCTGATTCAATCATGTTAGAGTCCTGTAATTTACAGTATCACAAGGTGGTTGTGTACTTTCTCCTTGCAAAATTTTCATATTTTACATAAATGTAAATATTCAAATGTATTTTCCAAAGAAAGATTAAGAGAAACAAAATAACGATAAAAGAGGGTATTTAAAAATGAAAATATGAAAAGTTCATACTAAAGGTAAGCAACATAAAAACTGCGTGATTGTTTTCCGACAATCAAACCGAAAAGATCAAATTTCGCTCTAAAGATCTGAAAAGGGATTATTTTTGTCACGTTTGGGAACTTACAGTATGTTTTTATCCCAATTCCCTGACCATATTTCATATATTTTTAACCTACCCCGTTGTTATACCTCTTATCCTAAGTTGAATGTTTTCCCCCTCAACTCTCATATCCCGACCCATCCACGTTAACCATTCATGTTCCCCACCTCCACATTCAACGGTTTTAGATGAATTTCACACCCGCCTTACCCTTCGAACTTTTACCATGAAGGGGGGTTCGAAATGGGTAGTTTCAAGTCTGGCCCTACTCCTACCCATCAATTCACAGTTATTTCGCACCCCCCCTTCACAATATCGCCTACCACCTTAAGGACCCCTCCAGAAACTAACCTTGTGTTTTAAGTTCATGATATAACTATCCATAGGCGATATGAAATGAAGAGGGACCCATTTACCTGCCACACTTCCTTTTTATTTCATTTTCCTTAAAAATCATTTAACCTTATCGTTTATCCTGTTTTCCACTTTATATTGCTACTTTACCTTTTTTCACCCTTATATCATTTCTCTACCTCCGCTTCCGATTTCCCCAATTGCGATTAAAGTGGGTCATTCCTCCCTGACACATCAACCTTCCCTTCCACCATCCATCACATATTGACAAAGATAACTCTTCGCATTGTAACTAAACCTTAACACTTTCAATCATAGTTTTGTGATATATTGCATCACAGATTTTTTAACTTATCATTTGAAGCACTCACAATGTATTTTGTTTAACTTGTGATGCGGTTGGCCCCACCAAAATAGCTCCATGAACCACTTCAAGCCCTTTGAAATACATTGATATATTATGAAACATCATAAACTTCTCCTTACCGCAGAGAAAATTCGCCGCTTTATAACTTCATCGATGTAGTGGGCTCCATCTTACAACATCATCCTCTAATCAGTGCAAATCACACTTAATAGAATTAACGCTTACCTTATTTTCCAAAATTCTATACTCTGTGATATGCATTGTGGGTGGGTCCCAATCGCGTATTTCACTTCACATATTTTAGAGTTTACCTCGTCTACTTACCGCTAAACATTAAGATTTGATATTGTGATGCAGTCGGTTCCATTTTCCCCTACCACATCACTTACTTCCTCCCCACACTTCACACTTCGCATCTTTTAGAGTTTTCCTCCATCGCTTATAACTAAACTTTAATATTTCTGAACTACGGGCTACGATTCGGTCACACCTTGCCTCCACGTCACCTCCCTCTTCTCATCGCATCATTGATTCCACTTCTTATAACTTAAACTGTAAAACATGTGAAATACTATACCGATGTTGATGTAATGCGGCTTAAGAACTAAAATATAAACATTTTCGGGTCTGAGTATATGCGTTTTTACATTGTTTTGTCTGAAAAAGGGTTAAACATGGCTGAAAGGGCTCAGGTAGAAAAAGAACACCAAGGGTCGAGTCGAGTAAAGTGCGTTCATGAAGAAGTGTTATAGTTATACCATTAGAAGCAGGAAAGGCAACATAAGACATCAACACCATCACCAATCAATGAAAAGTGTCTAGAAATGAACAAGATCTGATTACCCAACACCAGTTTTCTAGAAATGTAGGGCTAGATGTTAGAGCCACCATTGGTTACCTCTTCGTGACCATCACAACCACCCCCAAGCTTATTGTTTGATCTTCCAAAGAACTATAAAAGTGTTTGGATCAACGAAGAGTTTCCCAGAATTAATTCCAAAGGTAGTGTTGTTGTCAAATATTTTTGTTCAGGACTTGCATGTCCACACTTGTCCATTTTCTACTTAATTATAATAAATGAAGGTTTTTCGAGTAATATAAGGAAACTGACTTAGTCATTATATAAATACTGCATACCTTAGTAGTATCAAGGGTTGGACCTTGTTAGACTTTGCATTGCAAAGATCATTTTATTAAAGAATTGTAATTGTTTGAGTTGGGCATCAATAATAAGAGACCATTCACAGGATTGTTGAGATATTTTAATGGTGATGTTTTCCCTCTATGTTAATTTGTTTCCTCTATCTTTTCACATTGTGCATCAACTTATCTGATTTCAAAACAAAAAATTTAGATTAATATTTGCTGAGAGAGCACCTTATTTCTGTTTGTGTTTATTATCTTAATGTTTTCTTCTAAAGTGGAGTGAAGGAATTCTTAACTTCTCTTTAGCTATTATTGAACTCACTACTTTCTTTCATGTCATATTCACACTGCTAGTAAGATCCAATCTTCATAGTTAGCTTGCCCTGTCAATGCGCTTGAAAATTTGATGCAAAATTTAACCTTTTATGACTCCATAGCCCAATGGATTAAGTTTCCCAGCTTTGTCTGTCCGACCTCCCAATCAACCAAACAAACCTACTAATTCCTATAACTAGCCTAATATCAACACTTATAATCATCAAGCTAAATCATAAAAATAGAGATATCCCTCTCTGAGTCTAGGAACACTAGGTCCTAGACTTCAAAGTGGTTTGATGTTTGTCCTCTATTGTTCTTGCCAATATTACAAATTACGGAGTACTAACACATTCGATGTTTTTGCAATGGAGGTACCCTCTTCTTCCATGTTAGGATATGTGTGAAATTCAACATCACAAGTATGAACAATTTTTCACTTAAATATATGTTTTTAAGATATAAATTGAAGTGAATTTTTTCTTCAAAAATGAGATTTAGATCTCGTGTTATTTTAGAGTTTCAAAATTGTTGAATTTTAGGTTTGTGGAGATGATTTTAGTTTGGAGCTACCCTCTTCCTCCCTGTTAGGAGATGTGCCAAATCCACCATCACGAGTATTCATTTTTTCACTTATGTTTTTAAGTTATATATTGTAGTTCAAAAGTTGCATTAAAAAATGAGATCTAGATCTTGAGTTATTTTACAGTTTCAAATTTTTTTAATTTTAGGTTTGTGGTGATGATTTTTGTTCAGACCCACCTTATTCTTCCCTGTTAGGAGATTTTTGAAATCCACCTTCACAAGTATTCAATTTTTCACTTATATGTTTAAGTTATAGATTGAAGTTCAAAAGTTTCATTAAAAAATGAGTTATAGATCTTGAGTTATTTTATAGTTTTAAAAGTTTTGAATTTTAGGTTTCTGGAGATGATTTATGTTGTCCAAGGACTCTAGCGATGGAGTGTATGATGGAGATAGGAACATCCACACCATTTGAACAAGTTGTCTAACTTTTTTTTTATATTATTGTAAATTATTTTATGCATTTTCATTTGAAATTTATTAATATATATATATATATATATATATATATGTATGTATGTATGTATGTATGTATGTATGTATGTATGTATGTATGTATGTACATGTAAATGTATATTGTACAGTTTATTGTGGAGGATGTATTGATGGCCCACCAATAGAAGACAATGGAGAGGGAACTAAATGAGGTATTACATGATTTTTATTTTTACTTTGTTTTTTTACATTAAGTTCTACGTTCTCATTCAATTTCAAAACATTAAATTTTAACGTTTGTACACATTTTTTATAGGTTCCCCATTCTTCAGAGGATAGCACAACAAAGCTCAAAACGTTGCTAGAAAAGACACTAGATACATCTCTATTTCATTGAGGATGCACATGTGCAACATTTTATTTGATAGATAGTTTTAAATTTACTTTTCTATATAGTCTTATTTATGAAGTCATATTTATTTTTCTATATAACTTGATACTTGTAACACCATACATTGTTATATATATTTAATTTTATTTCTCATGTGATATAAATTTTAGAAATAGTTTCAAACTACATTTACTTTTATCAAGAATGATTTTTAATTTTGGATAGTTATATTTGGCATATGATCACATGTCGTGATATAATGTTTTTCTTTTAAAAATAATTTTTTCATTTTATTTTTTAAATATAAAATGAATCTAGATGGAATTTTCAAATTACAAAATAGTTAATATTTTTGGATAGTTGAACTACATTTTGTTAACAGTCATATGCTGACATTTAATGTTTGTATTTAAAACTCAAGCTTTCATTTTGTTGCTCAAGTATAAAATGAATCTAGATGGAATTTTCAAATTACAAAATAGATGTGTATATTTTGGATAGTTGAAGTACATTTTGCATGTGATCACATGTTCTGATATAATGTTTTGTTTTTAAAACTCAAGTTTTCATTTTATTTTTCAAGTATAAAATGAATCTAGATGGAAATTTCAAATTAGAAAACATATGTATATTGTGGATAGTTGAACTAAATTTGGCATGTGATCACATATTGTGATATAATGTTTTTTTTTTTTTAACTCAAGTCATCATTTTACTTGTTAAATATAAAATGAATCTAGATGGATATTTTAAATTAAAAAACACATACATGTGTATATTTGGGACATTTTAACTACATTTGGTATGTGATCACATGTTGTGATATAATGTTTTTTTTTAAGACTCAAGTTGTCATTTTATTCGTTAAATATAAAATGAATCTAGATGGAAATTTCAAATTAAAAAACACATGTGTATATTTTGGATATTTAAACCACATTTGGCATGTGATCACATGTTGTGATATAATGTTTTTTTTTTAAAACTGAAGTTGTCATTTTATTTGTTAAATATAAAATTAATCTAGATGGAAATTTCAAATTACATTTAACGCATACATTGGTACATGTTATGCATTTTAACATGTTTTTGAATGCTATATAATTTTAGGATACATCTTTTATTTAGGTAATATTTAAGTAGATTTTGCATAATCATGCATGTCATTTAAAACAATCATAGATGGTTTTACTTATTTAAGTTTATGAATATATGTACATAAAAATGATTGAAGTACATGTTTGAATATATGTAAAATAGATTGAAGTAAAATACATATCGATTTATATATCTAAAAACAATCATAATATTCTAGGTGTTCACAGATCTGTCAAACAATCACAAAATTTTAAAATTCCATTAAAACATATATCCAGTACACAACATTTTTCATTAATGTACATAGAAAATCTACGCTCAATTAATAGCAAAGTGAAAATTAGAAAACACATACCACACATTTTGCATTCAAGAGTGAGTATTATAATTTTTGTAATAGGTACATGTAAAACAAAATCGTGCAACTTAAAATTTTCATTATATCAACTATGGTAAAAACACATATATGTACATTTTGAAATAATGATATTATGACAAATTGTACTAGACAATGTATGAAATCATTTAAGACCAGATAATATGCATTTGTATGTGTATACATATGTATAAATTACTCGTGTGCATGTACCAGAACAATGTACATGTGCAAACACTTGTACATATAACATAAAATATGCATATTATAATAATTGTAAAATTTAAGAATGAACAAAAAACGGCTATTTCATTTTTAGCTGAGTTCTGGAAGTTCTAAAAGATGAATCCAAAGAGAATAAATTATTTGGAAGTTCAATAAAAAAAATTCTAATGGAATCCCATCTTCAATGATCCATTCATGATGGGCTTTTGACATTTTCCATTTCTTAATTTTCAATTTTTCTTTGATTGAACTTCTATCAAATTTATATGTGATGCACATGCAAGTGACTATATTGACAATTTATAACATCAAGTTCATAGCCTTGAAAGTAAAAAAAATGCTAACTTGGATGAGTTTGTTGGAAAAAATAACCTTTTGGTATAATAGACCCTCTGTCATATGTAAATCCGTTATCATAATAATTTACCAATAATTTCATATTTCTTTCAGTGCAACGCATTAAATAATACTTCACATTGTCATAATTGGTAGTAGGTGCAACTACAATGAAACATCTCCTGCACAATAAAAAATATTACATTTAAATTTAGATCATAATTAACATGAAAAAATAGGTTTAAAATTAACATGGGTACTTGATTTTATTATCTATTTCTAGATCTCTATCATTTGAAATTAATTTAAATGTTACCTTATCTAACAATATGAGAAACTCGATGACCTTCGGATGATACTGTAGTCTCCTCTTATTTCATTTCATCAAATTTTGCAACGGGCATTTTCCCCTTTGTATTTAGTTATTTATATTTCCAATATTTTACATACATTTTTTTTTCACAAACATCATTGGATTCTATGTTGTCTATGTAAACATGACCAACACGAGATTTTTTTTCATTTATAAAATTCAAACACATTTTTGGACAACTCTCTTTTAATTGAATGCAATTTTCGAGTCCCTTTTATTGTTTCAATGTCATCTCCAATAGATCTATCTACATATTGAACCCCAATATGCCAAAAAAGCCTATATAGAAAATTCAAACAAGAATATAAATATGTTATTAAAAATACCATCAGAGATAATCATTGTGATAAATAATGTTTAAAATTATAAATCCAATAAAAATTAAATCATGTATCTTTGTACTTCTCTTGATTGACTAGTCTCATCGCTTAGTGCAATGATGCACCATTGAACAAGTTTTTCAACTGAGACTAGTCGATTTGCAGAGTGTTCCATTTGATATCTTCGAAGTGCTTGTTTTATACATGCCCCTGCACTGGAATGTTATCCTTTTCCATTACCATCTCAAAGAAATTCGAACAATGTTTAATGCGGGTTTTCATATGGAGACGACACAACCAAAACAATGATCATGAAGATCTTAATTGTCTTGCGCATCAATTTGACCATATCCAATGTTCACTGAATTTTATTTCATGACTTTTCAAGGAGTAATAAATATTTTCAAAACAATGTTGTACAAAATATGTATCATGTGTACGATCGTCACAGAAATAAAAGTGACATTCTGTAATAACATGTTGATTTTCACTGGTGCTTTTTATATGATCAATATTTTGTTTAGCATGTCTATATAAAATATGGACGAGCATGGATACTTGGTCAGAATGATAGTATTTACTCTGTATTTCTTTTTGTGGAACAAATGTATAGTTTTCTGTAAAATCAACTATTGAAAAAATGGTCCCTGGTGGAAAAAATTCACAGTAATTTTTGAATTGCAAGTCATGCCATCGAGATCTATGGGAATGCTTGGTGTATTTATAAATTTCTACCTCAAACATTCTCAAAAAGTCTATCACAAAAATTTCTTCTTCTTGTAAATAAATTATTTTAGCACTTGTAGTACTAATTGAACCAATCGATGTATGAATATATTCATATGTCTTCCATTTCACCTTTATGTTGGGCAATGATTTATCATTTATATCCATATGGTATTTTTTTTTAAATTTAGTCATATTTCCATAATCATCACATTTTTTTACCACCAACACATTTATTTTCATAAAATAATTCATGGCTTTCTCTTCCAAATAGAATTTGAGGTATGAAATCACGGATAGTGGAAGGAGGAGGTGAATCTTTCCAAAATGTTTTACCAAAATTAAGGAATGTGTCATAATATAAGTGAAATTCCACATGATAACAACAACAACAAGTGTCGCTTACAGTGATAGGTTTAACATAACAACATTTTTGTTGCACAAAAGCACTGATTGAGACATTAATTTCATGATTATCCTCTATGAACTTGTTGAAAAACTTTATCTGAGTGGTGCCTAAGAATTTTTTTTCATATTCTTCCTACTGATTTCATGTTATTCTTCTTCACATCGCATCCCTTTCTTTTGGTGAAATACATGAATTTTTCATCCAATATTCACTATTATTTTTTTAACATCTTCTCCAAGTCTATCTTTGTATGGTTTCCTACTAATAGTTGTCCAACAAGCGAGTTCATCATTTACAACTCTTTGCAATCAAAATTTCCGATGTTTGTGAATTTTTTTTCATGAGGTTCCTAATGCTTGTGAAATAGATTTTACGAAGAGATTGTCTTTAGTACATGATGAAACCACTGCCATTTGACTTTTTCTACGTGCATGTAAAGCACTTTTCTTTCTATATATTCCAATTGACTTTCGAGCACTATTTATATTTTGGATCACATTTTCCTTCATTTTTTTTATCTTTTGTTGATTTTCGAATACCCAATAAAGTCATAGCTTATTTTAATTTATTTGATGTTAAGATACTTTTCAACATTTGGGCTTGAATTTCCACAGTTTCATCTTCGAAGAATGAATCAATAATGCGCTTAACACGATATCGTATAACATGGTCAACTTTTTTATCTCCATATGTGTGAGTGTCAACATTTTCAAACTTATCATCATCGATATTTATTTAATCTCTACATATTAGAATTAAATGTACATAATGATTTACATATTCAATAAATAATTAAACTAATAAATATGTATAATTTCAATAATACACATTCAAGTTATATATACATACCTATTGATTCAATTTATTCACTCGAATTTATTTCAACATTTTCAACATCTACAATCATTGGTTCAATATCTCTTTCACTTTCTGTTTCAAAAATTTCTATCTCATCATCATTTTTTTGAGGAATATCTCTCTCTGTTTGCATTGAAAAATATTTTTGAAATTAGTTCATCAAATAAAAATCAAGTTTCACAATACATTAGTCAAATTTTAAATATCACATTTATAATATTTACATCTGCATACCTTCTTCAACTTCTAGTTGAGGTTGATTTTCCCTTTCAATATTTGAGTGTTCTTCTCTCTTATTTTTGAGATATTATCTCCCCTTTTCTCCACGTTCTTCAAGGTTTCTTGTTCAATCATATTTTCTCTTTATATTCCTTTGATTTCCCACAATAATTTAGTATGAAGCTCAAAACATTTCCTTCAAAATACTGTTAAAAAAAATCACTACATCAAAATTTAGACAAAAAATCAATTAAAGAAAACATCACAAAAGGTTTAATTTTAAAAAAACTCATTTTAAAAAATTTGCACAGAAGACATACTTCAACCCAAACAACTTACATTAAAAATTCCACCAAAACAATGTCTTTTAAAAATGAAATGAAGCTCATAATATTTCCCTCCAAGTCCTACAAAACAATTTCATTTAAAAAGTTGGACAGAAACTCACTTTAAAAAATCATTATAAAATATTTACTTCAACCCCAAACACTTACTCTAAAAAATGGCACTTTAAAAAATACTTCCAAAAAATATCCATTGAAAATTAAGCCCAACCTCCTAAAAAATGTCACTTTGAAAAATTCCTCCAAAAAATGTCCTTTGAAAATTAAGCCCAAAAAACCTCTAAAAAAATGTCACTAAAACAGAATACCTCCAAAAAATGTCCTTCGAAAATTAAGCGCAAAAAACCTCTAAAAAAATGTCATTTTAAAAAACACCTCCAAAAAATGTCCTATAAATATTAAGCCCAAAAATAGTCCTTTGAAAATTAAGCCCAAAAAAGGCCTTTGCAAAATCAACCCAAATGGAGAATTGTCTGAAAATATGCGAAAATAATGATTCTGTTTTTGGCTAGTTATATAGTTGCGAAATGGTTTTTTGGAGGGGCTTCATCAAATTTTCCGGCTGAAGTTATTTGTGAGAAAAAGTTCGACCGAACTTTTGTGTCCCTATAATTAACGGGTCGACGTGGAAAAAAACAATTCGACCGAACATTTTTTAAATTTCGGACGAACTAACACCTCTGCATCTACATAGTAGCTTGGCTCCGAAGACATTTCTTCAACTTTGGAATTATTAAAATCCTTCGAACTTTATGAATTAACTGTCGGAACCAAGACAATCATTTGCATAATTCACTCTAGTTTCAAGAAATATAACTTTTATCGAATTGCATAAATATTTTCTAATTTTAATCAATTTTGTAATAAAATGGGTGCAAACAATTTCTGAAGGTCATTATGATTGACTAAAATCAAAATTTTGTATCTTCCAAAATACACTCTAAAAAAAATTGAAAAAATTATGGTGCATTACATTGGTTCGTCCTTTGTAATGGGTATTTTTTATATTTTTAGTTTGTAACTAATATGTTGAAAACCTCACACGAGCCGAAACATATTCAAAATACATATTTTTTTCATATTTGATCAGTTCAAAAAATTCTAGTAATTATGATATGCATTAGCTAGTTTCGTAAATATAACGATACCGAAGTAGACTCTGTCTAGATTGTTTTAACGCTTTTTTTTCTCAAAAACACTAAGTTTTCCAATAATACAGCAATGTGTTTGAACATGACTTCTTATGAATTCTTTTATTTTTAAAGAACACACACTCAAATAAATGTTAAGTTGACATATCAAATTTGAATAAAAAAGTTCCAAAAAATAAGTAATAGAAAGCTAATAAAATTTTTGACATGTTTTATTTTTATCATAAAAGGAAATTATAAATAGGAAATTCGTTTGGGCTTGCAGAAAGTTGAAGAACACAAAAAAAAATTATTTTTTCTCAAAAAATGGAAAAAGGCATAATGATACTATATGATGTAGACCTTGTGAAGGTCAAAAGATAATTTGGAAATTACTAGTTTTTATTTTTATTTACCTTATGCACAAGTCATAATGAAAGTAATTTCGAATGAGCATCATAGGCCTAGCTAGTTAGACAGTTATGGGCCAGGGGCTTATGTACCCATAACCTCTCCTTGAGGAATAAAGACTCCTTAGAAAGGAAATCAAAAGGGTGAAAAGAGAACTCAAGGTAACCTAGGGAGAGGAACTACAAGAACAGAGGATTGATGTCCATGTTGTTTGCGAAGATGGTTTTGAGGAAAGAAAATATTGTTAGAAAATTATATATTATAGAGAAATGGAACACATAAAATATGCGGAAACACAAACACATAAAACATATAAAACAAGAGATACGCAAATATACGGGGTTTACCCAATTTGGGCTATGTCCACCGCGAACAACTAGTCCTTCCTTTATATTATCCAGCAAGATGAAGAGAAAAAACCTACAAAAAATCTGATGTAATACCCTCTACTCTCTCTCACAGTCCCGCTTTTCGTTTATCATTCATAATTCACCTACCATAGACAACCGAAATACAATAACCTCATACAAAATGAGGGGTTGCCTTCTAGGGCAAGAAACACTAAATTAAACATAACTTCCACTGTCAGATCATCAACCTAATGAATGACCCAGATTGAATACGAAATTACAATCTTTTACAAGGAATTTTTACATATTTTTTAGATTTACGGACGCTGCCCCCAAAACCCCCTGCCAGGGGGGGCTCCAAAAAGTTGTCATCGCACCCCCTGGACCCTCCTAGAAGTGCTGAAATGATGGGTGATGTTGTCACCCCATTAGGAACAAGGGTATAGTGCGGCGAATCATCTAGATAATGAAGGTAATCAAGCTCCACAACCAAAAAATATTTTCTTTCGTTTAAGTCTGGCTAGGTCCAGATAGTCGCTAAAATCATTCTATGTAGTAATGTGTACAAATTAAAAACCATGTTTGTGAGGAGTGCTCAGGGGGAGACATAGTACAAAGCCTGGTCTTATTTGTAGGGTGGAAAGACATTACTTTTTGTGTGAAATATGAGGAAACAACATATAACTATTTCACCTTATTGTTTGTCTTGATTTTTACTTTTAAGATTATTTTTGAAGTTACTATTAATTTTGGTAACATAATCATTAGCATTAATGGTAAATTATATGTAAATAAATTGTTTCTAGGAGTGGGTCAAAAAACCAATTAGCTAGGTTATGAACTTTAATGCATTGAAGAACCTTAAATCTCTCCACTTAGTAGTTCATAGGGTTTAGTCTCCTGGATGAGTTGTTATAGCATCGTGGAGATAGTCCCTCTATCCTATGAATGGGTACGTGCTCTATAGGAGAAAAAAAAAACATTCAAATTTATAGAATACAAATACATGAAAAACCAAAAACACAAAATTTCATTAAGAGTTAATAGAACCAAACTCAATTGAAAGTAAAATAAAACTAGTATATTTTCCATAAGGATTTATGTCCACATATTAAAATACATCAATATATACACAAAATCTTTACAGTAATTTCTTAAATATATGTATTAAATTTAAGTCCAAAGATTCAAGTTAACTATAAAACTTACCACAAATCAAGTTGTATTTGAAAGACCATTGATTAAATACAAAAATCGCTGGAAAGTTCATTGTCGCAAGCCATGCCAAGGAATTAGAGATACACATCTTTTTTTTAACTTCATAATATTTTTCAAGGACAGTCTTCCATAAAATAAATATGTTCTTCATATTACAATTAAAAATAATAATACTAGATGAGATTGAGATAAATTTCGTCAGTTATAAACCATATAGTTGAGGTTTAGGCATGAGCCACTTCCAAGGCTAACTCCTTTCTTAAAACCATAGGAGTCAAAATCGTTACATAATGTTGAAGAAATAGTAAACCCTCTTCCAACAAAAGAAAATATGATCATACCTAGAAATGGAGGGTAAAAAAAGGGAAAATGGATACTTGTAAGAAAGGCCAGAAGAAATTAAGTAGTGGGGCCATGTAATAATGCAAACAACATAAAAAAGAAAAAATTGAATAACCAAAAACAATATTTTACTTCAAGCAAGAAATAACTTGTTGCATAAAACACTGTATCCAGAACTGCAACCAAGAAGCCAAATTTAATTTTGGGAAAGAGAACCTTCATCCTTTAGAAGGAAATGGGGTTACTTTCAATGGATAAAATTCACAACACATTTTTTAGTGACCATGGTGTGGGAAGCATGAAAGATGAAAAGGTTAGTGCTGAAAATTGAACCGTTATGATGAGAACTCTACAGTGAATTAGGTTATCATGGAAAATTTCAATGAGGAATGATATTACCTGCATACAAATTTTGGTACAAACTTTCTGTAAGAACTCTGTAAATTCCTTTAGGGTGAGGAAAGGGGCACAAAGGTAACCATAAGAGTTCTTTCGACTAGAAAGTTGTATTTTCTAGCCCAAGGGGGCTCCCTCACTCAAATATAACTTTAAGGAGTCTAAAGCTCACAATTTCATAGAGACCATATCTGAAGAAGACTTTTATAACTCAATGAAAATATGTTGGGAAATCTGAGAGAAGGACATCTAAGGATGAGATCAATAAATATGGCAAACTCAATATTTCAGTGCATATAGAACTAACTATAAAATCATAGGAATGGTAGGTAAGTATTTCAAATTAATAAAACTATAGTATAGTGGGAAGTCAAGAACACAAATAACTATACCCCCCACAAGGACATGGACAACATGTATATGATGCAGAGTGTTGTCCTTGATGGCAACCCACTTGATGAAGATGATGGCAACCTACTTGATGAAAAGAGTATGTCTCAAGGCATACGCGGATTTTTCTAGACAAAGTAGCGTATGCACGCGGGAAATAATGTGCCAAGTCGCATATGGGAAAAGCACTCTAAATTTGTAAAACTAGGGGTAACTACCATGGTATTGACCCATTGTATTGAATGATGGTTCGCCTATGTGATCCGGTCCAGGAATACCATTGGAAGTTATGTGGTTTTGACTCATGGTATTGATGAAGGGTAACCCTATATAAGGAGAAGAAAATCATTGTGCAAAAGGTGTGCATGTGTCTGGGCTTTGATGAATACTTCACTCTAAAGTATATCTGTATGGTTGAACCCTATTCCTAATTGATAGATCTGAATCTATGATGCACCTATGAACATGATGAAGGCTCAAGATCTCTAGATCTAGAAATGGTGAATGTCAAGGATGATCTGAAAATAAGTAAAGAAGACCTAGCGCAATCCTATTGAAGAGATTGAAGAAATCTGGGTAAGTTCATAGATCTGGTCTGTACTGCAAAGTTTATCTTTTATAGATCTATACGCAGGTTTGTTTCATGAAAAGCGCGTGTATATGCGGGTCTGTGGAAGGAAAAGCGCGTATGCGCAGTTAGATTTTTTCCCTGGAAAATGCACTGAAGTATACGCGAGTTTGTCTTCTGGAAAGCGCGTATATACGCGGGTCTGATTAAATAAAAGCACGTATGATTTCTGATCTAATGGTTGCTGAAGGTTGAATGTGTTTCTGCATATCTATTTTGAAGTCTGGGTTATATCTGATATTCTGGTTACAGTGGTCTCACTGTTCTGTTTGAAGCAATGAGCAAGGTATGATTGTTGATAAGTGAAGGGTTGTGTTGAAGCTGTTTGATCCAGTTTGAAAATTGATGAAACGTGGTCTGTAGTGGGCTGAGGGTCGAAGCCTTCAGTCAGGGGGTTGTAGCTCCCTTCCAGGAGAGGCTGGTAAATGAGTTCAGGGGGTTGCAGCTCCCTTCTAGGAGAGGCTGGTAAACGAGAGCAGGGGGTTGTAGCTCCCTTCCAGGATAGGCTGGTAAACGAGAGAAGGTTGTAGCCTTCTGCAGGTGGGTGCCTGCGTGCTGGTTTGAGTCTGCACCAGTACATGATTGTAAGAAGTTTTCTTAATAATAAATTTTGAAGGTTGAAACGACGGAAACGGTTGTTTTCTCCCGAATTGGGTTTCCACCTAAAAATCTTGGTGTTCATGTGTGTTGCATATGTGTGATGATTATTCTGTTCTGTCTGCACCTGTTTACTGTTTCTGAAATATCTGATGAATGAATAATGCAATGATCTGAGTTAAGATTCAAACACATAATTAGATCTCTGGACATACGCGAGTTCTTTAAAGGATATCCACGTATATACGCTAGTTTCCTTCAGTAAAGTAGCGTATGGGTTTTTAGAAAGGAAAAAGTAAAAGTTTGATTGTCTGCACTAAATACTGATTCACCCCCCCCTCTCAGTATTTTTCCCAACAATTGGTATCAGAGCAGGTCCTTCGGAAAAATCTTAGCCACTAGAAGGAAGATCAAGCAAGATGAGCTATCAAGAAGGAACATCATCTATCAAGCCTCCGCTCTTCAATGGAAGCAATTTAATCTTCTGGAAAATGAGGATGAGATCCTTTCTTCAGTCTATGGGAGCAGATGTATGGGCCATTGTTGAACAAGGATATCAATATCCAGCTGCTACACCAACAGATCCAACTGAAAGGAAGAATTATGAATCAAATACAAAAGCGGTCAATGCTATAACAGGAAGTCTAACAGAATCAGAATTTGTCAAATTCATGCAGCTGAATACAGCAAAAGAAATATGGGACAAAATCATTATGAGTTATGAAGGTGATGCAAAGGTAAAAAGTGCAAAACTCCAAACTCTCAGAATTGAATATGAAAATTTAAAGATGCATAGTGATGAGAGTATTGCCAGTTTCTTTTTACGTCTTGATGATGTTGTAAATCATATGAAAAATCTGGGAGAAACAATAACCGAAACTACTTTGGTTGAGAAAATTTTGAGATCGCTAACGGCAAAATTTGAGTCAAAAGTCTCTTCTCTTGAAGAAAAACAGGATCTTCAAAATCTTACTGTGGTGCAACTTCATGGCATACTGACTGCATATGAAATGAGAAGAGGAGGACCATCTGAAGTCAAAGAAGCTGTTTTTAGAGCTTCTAAAAAAGGGAAAGAAGTACAAGAAGCAGAAGGATCAGGATATATTTCGGAAGAAGATGAGGCAAATTTTGTAAAGAAACTTCAACTTGGTACAGGACGGTTTAGAGGTAAGCTTCCTTTCAAATGTTTTAATTATGGAAGAGTTGGTCATTATGCTGCTAAGTTTCCTTACAAAGAAACACCTGCAAAAGGAAAGGAAGTAGCTAGAAATAAGAACCGGTCTAGCACTAGAAGAAGTTACTATACTCATGATGACAGTGATGGGGTATCTGATAGTGAGGAAGAATGTGAACAAGATCTTATACTTCTCATGGATTTTGAATCTAAAGAAGAAAATGATACTTTTGTGGATGCTCTAGAAGACAATGATTTTCTTGAAGAAAACAATCAACTCAAAATACGCTTAGAACAAAGCAGAATTCTCTTAGAAGAATATAAAAATCTCTTAGAAGAAAGGAAAATAACCATTGAGACTTTGGAAAAGCAGGTTGAAGAGGCAAAGAAACACAATGAGAAATTAGAATGTGAAGTGGTAAGTGTAAGAAAAGAATTTGAGAAAGCAAAGACTCTGAATTTTAGATTTGCTAAAGGATCTGAAACCTTAGATGAGATTATCAAGGTACAACGTTCTCCTCTTATAAAGATAGGTCTTGGATATATTGGAGAATCTTCTCAAGCTTCAGCACCAAATTATCTAAAAGCAGCTACAGCTGGTTTACAAAATTCTGCCACTCAGCAAGGGAATAAAGAATCTTTACAGGTAAAGCATGATCATCTTAATGAAAGGAACACTAACAGGAATATCTTTCAAAGAATCCCCAATCAACAGGTAAATTCAAGTAGAAGATTTCATGATCGCAGAAATTTCTTCTTCAATGGACAATGTTTTTCATGTCACAATTTTGGCCATAAAGCTGCTCAATGTGTTGCATATAAAACCATCATGACAAGAGAAGCAAGAAAGAAAAGGGTTGATATTGAAACAAAGAAGGATACCTATAACAACTTTTATCCTCTTCTAAATGAAGTTTAATGTGCCTATTGCAATAACTATGGGCATGAAGAATCTGAATGCAGGAGCAAAGTTCAGCCAAAAGAGCATCTTCCTTCAAAATCCAAAATATGGAAAAAGAAGGAATCATAGGTTGAAAATTGTGGCATAGCGTTATTTGCGGAAGGTGAAGAAAATCAATGGTACATTGATAGTGGATGCTCGAGACACATGACAGGTGATAAACACAAACTTCGTGCATATAGTGCTCTAGAAAAGGAAAAGAAATTTACTTTTGGAAATGATACTCCTGCTGTAATTAAAGGAAAAGGGTCTGTGTTTCTAAGAGAAAATGTGAAGGCTAATGATGTCATGGATGTGGATGGATTAAGGCATAACTTGTTAAGTGTAAGTCAAATGTGTGATCAAGGAACTGAAGTTGTCTTTAGTTCAAAAGAATGTGTGGTTCATGATCTTGATACAGGTAAAACAATTATAAAAGGAAAAAGAACTCCAAGCAACCTGTATGTATTGAAGAATTGCAAATAACAATGTTACTTGAGTAAATCTTCAGAAAACTGGCTATGGCATAGAAGGTTGGGGCATGTAAGCTTCTCTCAAATCAACAAATCAAGCAAACTTAATGTTGTTCGTGGTCTTCCCAATATTTCTCTACCTGAAAGTATCATATGCAAATCCTGTCAATTCGGTAAGCAAACCAAAGTGCAATTCAATGCCAAGGAAGGATCGTCAAGTAAGCCTCTTGAACTCATTCATATTGACATATGTGGTCCTATGAGGAAAAATTCACCACGTGGTGAAGAATACTATATCTTATTCATTGATGATTTCTCTAGAATGTGTTGGATTGGGTTGATCAAACACAAAGATGAAGCATTTGAAAAATTTCAGATCTTCAAAGCACTGGTTGAAAATGAATTAGATCTAAAAATCAAGTGTCTTAGATCTGATCGAGGAGGAGAATATACATCAAAATAATTCTTTGAATTTTGTGAACAACATGGCATAAAAAGACAGTTTTCTGTAGCAGGCACTCCACAACAAAATGGCGTAGCAGAAAGAATGAATAGAACAATTCAACAAATGGCTAGAGCTATGCTTGATGATTCCGAAACACCTGACATTTTTTGGGGAGAAGCAGCTCACACAGCAGCAAATATTCTTAACAAGGCACATGTTCGGGTAAATAGTGACAAAACTCCATATGAACTCCGGTATGGTAATTCTCCCTCTGTGAAACATTTTAGAGTTTTTGGAAGTAAATGCTTTATCAAAAATAATGATGAAAAGCTTGGCAAGTTTGAACCTAGATCAGATGAAGGAATACTTCTTGGTTACTCATCTACAAGCAGGGCATACAAATGTTACAATAAAAGGCTTTGAAAGATTGTTGAATGTATTGATGTTGTTATTGATGAGTCTCATGCAGTCCCTAAAGAAGAAAGACAAACAACAGAAGAAGATGATGGTGACTTTTGTCCTTCTACATCAAATAGAAATGATATAGACAATGGATCCAATGAAGAACCTGAAGATGATTTATCTGGAAAGGCTCCATCCATATATGTTCAAAAGAATCATCCTGAATCTCAAATTTTGGGAGACAAGGAATCAGGTGTACAAACAAGGAGGACTCTTGTGGGATCTCCTAGCTATCTGGCATTTCTATCCACGATTGAACCACACAATTTCAATCAAGCTAGCAAAGATGAATGTTGGATTCAGGCCATGAATGAAGAACTTGATCAAATTGAAAATAACCACACTTGGGAATTGGTACCAAGACCACATGATAAAAATGTCATTGGAACCAAATGGATATTCAAGAACAAGCTAAATGAGAATGGGGACGTTATAAGAAACAAAGCTAGACTGGTTTGCAAAGGGTATACTCAACAAGAAGGTATAGACTTTGAAGAAACTTTTGCTCCTGTAGCTAGACTTGAAGCCATTAGAATGTTTCTTGCTTTTTCAAGTTATCAACAAATCAAAGTTTATCAAATGGATGTTAAATCTGCTTTTCTTAATGGTGATCTAGAAGAAGAAGTATATATAGAACAACCGGAAGGATTCATTTTGGAAAATGATGAAAATCTTGTTTGTAGACTTAAAAAGGCTCTATATGGTCTCAAACAAGCTCCAAGGGCATGGTATTATCGTCTTGACAAATATCTTCATCAACAAGGATTCTCAAAGGGGTCTGCTGATAGCAACTTATACACAAAAATTGAAAATGATAAACTATTGATTGTGATTGTATATGTTGATGATATCATTTTTGGAAGTAATGAAGAATCTATGAGTTAGAAATTTTCTTCTGTCATGCAGCAAGAATTTGAAATGTCTTTACTTGGGGAACTAACATTCTTTCTTGGCTTACAAGTGCATCAAACTACAGAAGGCATATTCTTATCTCAAGAAAAATACCTTAAGCAAATTCTGAAGAAGTATGGGATGGAAGAGTGCAAACCTGTAAGTACACCAATGGTAACCGGATGTAATCTCAGTTCTCATGATGATTCTCCCATGGTGAATCAACCAGAATACAGATCTATGATAGGAAGTCTTCTGTATCTCACTGGGACTAGACCAGATATTATGCATGCATTTGGGATTGTTGGACAATTCCAAGCCAATCCAAAAGAGTCTCATCTTCAGGTTGTCAAAAGAATATTCAAATATCTACAAGGAACTCAAGACTTTGGACTATGGTATCCAAAGAATGTTGATCTTACTCTTCATGCTTACACTGATGCAGATTGGGCTAGAAATGTGGATGATCGAAAAAGCACAAGTGGTGGTGCATTCTATATGGGGCCCCGGTTGGTATCTTGGTTCAGCACGAAGAAAAGCTCTATTGCCTTATCTACAGTAGAAGAAGAATATGTGGCTGTCGCATCATGTTGCACTCAACTTCTATGGATGATGCAAACCTTACAAGACATTCAAATCAAATGTTCACCTCCTATCTCCATTATGTGTGATAATACAAGTGCCATCAGTATTTGAAAGAATCTTGTTATGCATTCCAAGACCAAGCACATTCCCATCAAGTATCACTTCTTATGTGAACAAGTGCTTCAACAAAATGTGAAGTTGGAGTATGTTCCCTCCAAAGAAAAAGTTGCTGATATATTTACCAAACCTCTGCCCAGGGAAACATTCAAATATCTCAGACAGAAGCTGGGAATGGTCTCTGCCTCTCAGAAGATCAGATATGCTTAATTTCAGAAGATTAAATTGGATACGCAGGTTTCTGGAAAGACAATCGCGTATATACGTGAGTTCATACATAGAAAACCGCGTATGGGTGGTTGCTGACAAAGTTTCTGGGCCAGCATTCTTTAGCACAAGCTATGGTGTTGTTTGGTATCTCTAATGTTGTATGGCTTCTCTGGTGAAGTTTCAGCTCTTATATTTTTGTTTCATTCTCTGATATTGGGTGAAGATGCCTTGATGATTGGCTGTCGAAACTGTTCAGGTTACTCAAGCTAAGGAGGAGTTTTGGTCATATGGAAAGGATGCACAGTTTCAGGGGGAGCATTAGCCTGGCTGAGAATAATGCATTGTTTGCATTATGATGGTTTTGCAACTTGATCTCTCTCTTGAGGTATTTTTTGTTTTGGTTGTGAAAATTCATACTTGTAATTTGATGAAAAGGTCATGTTGAGACCCATGTTGTAAATTGTAATATTCAGTCTTGTAAGGACTTGTTCAAATTTGTAAACCCACTTGGTTGGGTAGTTGAGTCAAAATGTGTAAACCCACCTGGTTGGGTATTTGAGTCGCATATGTAATTCCACTTGGTTGGATCTTTGATGTAAGTATGAGTCTTGGTGATAGGAAGGTCATAGAATCATGTACTTCACTGAAAAATATGTTTGAAGTTTCAGCATGAACTCAGGGGTAGCATGGTCACTTCAGTGCACATTAGATCTGCAGAGCTCTTATGTCTACATGAGGAGAAAAACCTTGTGTTGGCTTTGATCCGCCCTTTTCCCTTGATGTCAAAGGGGGAGAGTGACATGGTGTTTTTGTATCATGAATAATATTTGTGCTTAATGTATCTACCTGTTATGGTGATCAAACACCATCGTGGTTGCCATCAAGTCCAAAGGGGGAGATTGTTGGCGATATGATGCAGAGTGTTGTCCTTGATGGCAACCCACTTGATGAAGTTGAAGTTAATGATGGGAGGAATGTCAGTATGTGCCAGAACATGATGAGAAGAGTATTTCTCAAGGCATACGTGGATTTGTCTAGACGAAGTAGCGTATGCACGCAGGAAATAATGTGCCAAGTCGTGTGTGGGAAAAAGCGCTCTAAATTTGTAAAACCAGGGGTAAATACCATGGTATTGACCCATTATATTGAATGATGGTTCACCTATGTCGTCCCGTCCAGGAATACCATTGGTAGTTATGTGGTTTTGACTCATGGTATTGATGAAGGGTAACCCTATATAAGGAGAAGAAAATCATTGTGCAATAGGGTATGCGTCTGAAGCATGAATACTTCACTCAAGTATATTTGTATGGTGGAACCCCCGTTCCTAGTTGGATAGAGATCCGAATCCATGATGCACCTATGAACATGATGAAGGCTCAAGATCTCTCTAGATCTAGAAAATGTAGAATGTGTCAAGGATGATCCAAAAGAAGTGAAGAAGACCCTACAGAATCCCGTTGAAGAGATTGGAAGAAATCAAAAGTTTATAGATCCTGTCTGTACCGCAAAGTTTATCTTTTATAGATACATACGCAAAAGTTCATTTCAACATTTCATGAAAAGGCGTGTATACACGAAAGCGCGTGTATACGCGGGTCTGTGGAAGGAAAAGTGCATATGCACAGTTAGGGTTTTTCCCTGGAAAATGCACTGAAGTATACGCGGGTTCATCTTCTGGAAAGCGCGTATATATGCGGGTCTAATTAAATAAAAGTGCGTATGATTTCTGATCTAATGGTTGTTGAAGGTTGAATGTGTTTCTGCATATCTATTCTGAAGTCTGGGTTATATCTGATATTCTGGTTATAGTGGTCTCACTATTCTGTTTGAAGCAATGAGCAAGGCAAGGATTGCTACAAGTGAAGGGTTGTGTTGAAGCCGTTTGATCCGGGCTTGGAAAATCGATGAAACGTGGTCTCATGGTGACAGGCTTTCAGGTCGAAGCCTTCACCGGGGTCAGAGTTCTCTTCCAGGAGAGGCTGGTAAACGAGTTCAAGGGGTCGTAGCTCCCTTCCAGGAGAGGCTGGTAAATGAGAGCAGGGGGTTGTAGCTCCCTTCCAGGATAGGCCGGTAAACGAGAGAATGTTGTAGCCTTTTTCAGGTGGGTGCCTGCATGCTGGTTTGAGTCTGCACCAGTACATGACTGTAAAAAGTTTTCTTAATAATAAATTTTGAAGGCTGAAACAACGACAGCGGTGGTTTTCTCCCGAATTGGGTTTCCACCTAAAAATCCTGGTGTTCATGTGTGTTGCATATGTGTGATGATTATTATGTTCTGTCTGCACCTGTTTACTATTTCTGAAATATCTGATGAATGAATAATGCAATGATCTGAGTTAAGATTCAAACACATAATTAGATCTCTGGACATACGCGAGTTCTGTAAAGGATATCCGCGTATATACGCTAGTTTCCTTCAGTAAAGTTGCGTATGGGTTTTTAGAAAAGAAAAAGTAAAAGTTTGATTGTCTGCACTAAATACTGATTCACATTTCCTCGCATTTTTCCCAACAATACATAATGCAAAATGGAATTCTACTACTACATCGCATGACTAAGTATTAAGAACAAAAAAGAAGAGGAATACATAATGATTTCCATAATAAATAGAACCACAATCATTCTATATCACCCATGATGAATTATAGATGAAAATTTTCACTACGCCTTTAAAAATAGATAAAAGAAAACAATTGAAATAAAAAATTAGACAAGAGAAATATAAATTTGAAAGATAATACCACATGAATATTTGGTGATTATTGGCCATAACCTTGCACTGAGAAATTTATTCATAGAAAAATATCACATACAAGTATCTTTCCTTCAATCGACTCACTAACCAACCCTTCTTTACATGTCCATTATGAGTTTAAATACATTTACATTCTAAACCACTAATGACTAGGTTATGTGAAACATATGTCCATTCAAAATGGATAAAATTAGCCATAGTTAGCCATCAATTTCTTTTCTCATGAAAAAATACACAAATCAAACTAAAAACAACATCTACCACTCTAAAGAAAAATCATAAAAACTACCCATGTCTATCCATATTTTTACTTATCTAGAAAATAAACTTATCATATATGATATTTATACCTAATGTATAAACTCTTGAACTCATAGTGAAATAGGAAAAAAATAACATACGTTGTGTTATGCAGCGCTGTGCAGTAATCCATCTAGGCATGAGTTTTTCATTAGTTGGAGACTAGATCGCTTGCAACTCATAATTATGTAGGCTTGTGACTAAGAGAAATACTTCTCCATCCATCCTTTGGTACCTAGTAACCTCAAAACATGCATAAATTTCCACCTTTTCAAACCGACATCTAACATTTTTATAATTTTGCCCACAAAAGATGCAAAGTTGGCCTCGAAGAGACACCTGTATCTCCCAGTATATAACACCTATGTCAAATATGAAATAGGTTTTTTTATTCGTCCGATGATATCAAAAACCTCTTTCATTTCCTTCAAATTCATCCCCATATTCTTAGAAAAGGATTTGCAAGACAATGACTAAAACAAGAAATTTACACATTGTGAAAAATGTTCTTTAAATATGCATTTGAAACTCTCGATATGCAACACATGTGAAAAAACTAGAAGTGGTTATTGTTACTTGGCCCAACCTTGAGAAAACCTCTCTTAGATTCCCAAAATTTTCTCCATGTTGTCAGAATATTCGTTTCAAAAGGATGTAAAAAAGAAAGTATGTTGCACAAAGAGGATTTGGGTAGCACTCATGCTCTGTATGGTTGCACACCTCCTCTGCAAAATTGGATAAAGTGCATAGGTTTGAAATGTATATGTGATGGTGTATAACTCTTTAAGTAGGTTCTCCAACTCTTGCAAACCTCCTAAATACTTGATACTCACTTGCGTAGAAAATGTGCAACGAAGAGTCTAAGTAGCATGATGTTGTGTTGACTTTGTTTTGGAATTACCCACTTGATTTGACACTCTTTGATGCTTTTATTGAACAATTTATGCTAACAATTCAATGATGTTGGAGGATAACCTTTGACGTTATTATAATAATAGTAGTCATAGGCTCCACTGCTTCAAGAACTAAAAATAAATGAATAAGAAAAATACATTTGACGACAAAAAAAATAGGACCCTAACATTGACTCTAATGGGGATGGACTAGTTTCCTCATCAAACCATTAGAAAATGGAGTAAAAAACTGAAACTGCAAATCAAATCACTAACTGAAAATGAACTGAATCACTAACTTAAACTTGACTCATTTACTTACATATGGCAGCAAATCAGTGAAACCTCACGGCCTTCTGATCGGGATTCAAATTCGAATTATGACTTCCCATGCCATACTAAAATAGAAATTGGAACACCACTGAAAAGGATGCTCAAATCATTGAGCCTATTCATATTTCTATATAAACTAAATATTGAATAACTTGCTCACTCAAGCGATACGAAATTTCCAATGAAGCTAAGCAAGGAGATGATCATTCTTTAAATATTTCTCACACTTTCATTGATCAGGAAGAAAAAATGAGAGAATGGAAACTCAAATTGTAACTGAAACTGGTATTCTTGGTGTAGAAATGCTGCAAAATATACCTTCATTGATAGTTGTAACAAATTTCTAAGAGTATCTTCAAAATAATGAAAGGTTAAAAGGTAACTTTTTTCAAATATTATGGCTGAGTGTGCTTCTTCATTGTAATCCTCATTTTCTGAACCTTGGATGATATTTCCCGTGTTCTCATTCTTCTCATTCACAATAAAAAAATTGAAATTTTCTTAAGGAACTGCAAATGGAATATTTGCATCATGTATAATGGGAGTGTCAAGAGTTAACCTTTCTTGTGTTCCAGTAAAAATATGATCTTGATATTCAAAATATTTTGTTTTTGTTACTTGAAGAGGAATATTTTTTTGGATAATGTCTTCATTTTCATCAACAACACTTTTGAACTGACAATACTGCTGCAACTGTTCATCAATCTCAGAGGATGGAACATGACTATCATATGTAAGCACTAATTATTCATTTTAAATGATGTAATTATTCTCTTGTTATTTTGAAATTTCTAAATTCTATTGAATGTGATCAACAATTTCACGAGAAAGAACATTATTGAAATGAAGATTTGTTTCATTTTCGACCAAGGGAGAAATAACTACTTGCTGAAAATTTTCTTTAGTCTCATAGCATCCATCTTCTAGATCTTCTTCCTGGATAAAGTGATTCTCATGAATGGAATTTATAACCTCATCATCTATAAATCTATAATCTTCATAAAAACTTTCCAAATGCTCAATAAAATTTTCAAAATGTGTACAACAATATTTGACCAGCAACAAGGAGGGATGACATTCTTTGTACCTCTCATACAATACAACATGAAAATATCTAAGAGAATACAAGCAACCATTTGGAAATCTTTCATATCATGATTTTTCATTTCCTTCCAATGATACCATGAACATCTTCATCATGAAATCCTCCTGAAATTGAACGTTGAACCTACGTACATGCATGTGAAACTTGACGAAATGAAGAGAAACATCATCTCCTACTTGATCTCTAAAATTTGGAAAATAAGTTTTCCAATATACATGAGGCATGTGATTTGGAAACCCAGCAATGTGATCTACATTCATGGGATAATACCTTCTATATTTAGAACTCATCTTTATTCCTATATCCTACTACCAGTGGATTTTTCAGCAGGGAAAATTTTAAAGATGGATATCCATTTGAAAGTTTAGAAACCGTGGCAACTATTAATAATTTATAATAGAAATAAATTAAAATGTTTGATGATATTTTTGTAAAAATATCTATAATTTTCATTATATTATATTAGGCTATATAAGCTCATGGCGAATTTTAAATTAAAATAATTTCATACTATAAAACTTGGGCGAATTATTTTTAGAAAAAGTTGAAATTGGCGAATATTTTTTTTGAAAAAATTATAGAAAATTAGCCCACCTGCGAATTTTATCCCTTAAAATTTTCCTTGGTCTTCAGATCATGTTGAAACTTGACTAGAGTAGTAGGGTGAATGGTTCAACCTTCATATGTGTCTGACTTTTGTCCACCATCAGCAATCGGATATAAACTCTGATGACCTTTCCCACGAAATATGAAATTGTTCACTCCCTGGAAATGGCGCCAATATGTTAGCACTCTGTAAATCCCTTTAGGCTGATTAAAAGGCCACATAGATAACCACAAGACTGCTTTGGAATAGAAACTTGTCTTTTCTAGTTGAAGGGGGCTCCCTCACTCAAATCTAAAGATAAAGGACTCTAAAGCTCACAATTCCACAGAGACCATATCTGAAGAAGACTTTTATAATTTGATGAAAATATTCTTGGAAATTTTAGAGAAGGACATCTAAGTATGAGATCAAGAAATATGGCCAACTCAATATTTTAGTGCATATAGAACCAACTATAAAATCATTGGCATGATAGGTAAATATTTAAAATTAATAAGATCTTAGTGGGAAAACAAGAACACATAACTATACTCACTCATACGTAACAGAGTAGAATGAAATTATGATACCACATCTCATGTCTGAGTATTAATAAGAATAGAGAATATGAATAAGTAATGATTTCCATATGAAACAGAAACACAATAATTCTAGAGCACCCATGATTAATTCTAGATGATATATTTTAATAAAAATTTAAAGAGAATTAAAATAAAACAATTGAAATAATAGATTACACATGAGAAAAATAAATTTGAAAGATAGCACCACATCAATATCTAAGAATAAATGGCCAAAAATCTGCACTATGCAATTTATTCATAGCAAAAGATCACATAAAAGTATCTTTCCTTCAAACGACTCGCTAACCAACCCTTCCTTCCATGTCCACTATGAGTTTAAATACATTTATATTCTAAAAAAATCATTAATAGGTTAAATGAGCCATCTATCCATTCCAAATGGATCGAATTAGCCATATTTAGCCATCCATTTCTTTTCTCATAAAAAATTATACAAATCAAACTAAAAACAACATCTCTTACTCTTTAAATAAAATTCCTAAAACTACCCATGTCTATCCATATTTTTACTTATATAGAAAACAAAATGATAAAATATGATATTTATCTCTAATTTATAAACTCTCAAACTCATAATGAGATAGGAAAAAAGTAACATAGGTTGTGTTGCACAGTGGTACGCAACGATCCATGTAGGCATGCTTTTTTCATGAGATGGAGACTAGTTGGTTTGTGAATGAATTGTGTATGCTTGTTACTAATAAAAATACTTCTCCATCAATCCAATGACACCTAGAAACTTCAAAACATGCATAAATTTCCACCTTTCAAACCAAAATCCAACATTTTTATAAAATTTCCCACAAAAAATGCAAAGTTGGGCCTCAAAGAGACACCTGTATCTCCCATCCTGTAACACATATGTAAAATACAAAATATTATTTTTTTCTTTGGCTCATGATCTACAAAAAAAAAATCCTTCATTTCCTTCAAAATCTTCCTCAGATTCTCATAAAAGACTCTGCAAGACAATGACCCAAATAGGAAATTTACACATTCCCAGAAATGGACTTTAAAAATGCATTTGAAACCCCTGATATGTAACACTTGTGAAAAAAATGGAATATTTTATTGTTATTTGGCCCGGACTTGAGAAACACCTTTCCTAGGTTCCCAAAATGTGCCTCCATCTGGTCAGAATATTCATTTCAAAATGATGTAAAAAATAGAGTATGTTGTGCAACGAGTACGCTAGGTAGCACTCCATGCTCTGTATGGTTGCACACCTCCTCTGGAACAATGGATCAAATGGATAGGGTTGAAATGGATACATGATGTGGTATAACTCTTTAGGTTGGTTCTAAAACTCTCACAAACCTCCTGCATAATTGATACTCACTTGCATAGTGGTTGCGCAACGACTGTGCAGCAAAAAGTCTAAGTAGCACTCTCATGCTTTGACCTAATGTTTGTGAATGAACAACCTTACTTGAAACTCTTTAATTCTTTTATTGGACCCTTTGTGTCAAAAATTAAACTATGTTGGAAAACACTACCTTTGAGGCTATGATAGCAACAATATTCATAGGCTCAACTACCTCAAAAAATACCAATAAATGGACAAGGAAAATAAATATGATGATAAAATACCTATGACATTAACAACTTCCAGAGTAGTCGAGTTTCTTCTCTGTAACAATGAATTGACCCTACCATTCTACACAACAAAACCATCAATGTGAAAGTGTTGAATGAGTCTTGTTCTGAGTGATTCGAGTGGGTAGTGACCAATCAGAAACGTAGATTCAATCATCAACATAGATTTTTTGCATTGATCGAAGAACCGTAGGTTTTATCTCAGATCCCAGGCTTAATAGAGTTAAAGAAACTAGAAATTATGAGGAGAGTGGGACCTAATCAAATAATACCAACAATAGGAGTTGGACCAATACCATTTTCAAAATCCAACCCTAAATGTGGATGAAACTAGTGGAAGAATCACAGAACACTAATGTTGAGATATTAGAAATAATGAAATAATTGAAGAAAGAAAATGCTATATTGAGGGCTAAGAATGAGAGGTTGATGCAAGAACAAGAGAAAATTATGAAAATCCTTTCGAATTGGTAGAACCATTGACACCCTGATCCGAGCCCATAGCATGAGAAAATGCATAGCCAAGGAGGTGATAATTTAGAGTCACGAGGAAACCAAGGGAACCAGAAGGATGAATCAGATAATGTGTCAGATCATAAGAGGCCTAAGAGGAAGAGTATTGAGTTAAAGGTATATTTTAAGAAAATTAAACCTCTGATATTTTATGAAGAACAAGAGTAGGTTTATAAATCTTAGCTCATTAACATGAACAATGACTTTCAAATTTATGAGTACGATCATAGTATGGAAGCTCACATGGAAATTTATAAATTGTAAGGAAAGGCCATCTTATGGTGGGAAGAAGTAAAAATAATATGGGGAATTCACGAACATGAGTTGATCTCGGAAAATTTTCAAAAACATTTTGAACATAGATATTTAACTGAGTGTTTATATGATGAGAAATAAAAATAATTTCATGGTCTATGGTTGGGGAAGCTTGAAATGGACAAATTTATAGCAAAATTTACATCCTTACTGTACTAGGTACCTTACATATATGAAGAAAAACCCAAATTCTAGATATTTATCAGTAGTTTACCTCTATACATGAAGGAATGAATGGAATTATAAAACCAAAAAAATGTGTATTAGGTTATTAGAAAAACATAGATATGTTACCAAAAAACGAAGCAGAAATGGGAGGGAAGAAAATGGTATAATGAAAATAAAGGGCTTAAAATTTCATAGAATGTTAAAAGGAAATAATTTTATGAATTCCAAAGGTCCTTATAAAAATCAACAGAACAAGGAAGTAGGAAATATCCAACAAAATTATAAGTGGAAAAATGAGTTAAAATCCACGAACCAATCTAATAAATAAAAGCTGGAATCTATACATAAACCTCCCTTGAAATACTTGGGATGTGGGGGACCAAATTATCTCATGAAATTCCCTTACCGAAAAGGGAAAAAACAAGTATCAAAAATTCAAGAAGCATCAACAATAGGGGAAGTTGCGACGAGCTTTCCGAGAATCATTGTTGGATTGGAATATCATTAGGCTAAGTACCAATTGACCATGGTGGAGTTTGAAGGTAAAATTTTCTTCCAAATTGTCTATTTTTAATTGATCCAAGGGCTAGCTTAAGTTATATAAGTCCCAATATAGTATAAATATGTCAATTTGAAACCACTAATTTTAAAAATCCATGATTGGTACAATTAGTTACAAGGGCTAAAAGAAGGGTGCTAGATAAAGTTGACAACTATCATATGAAATTGGCAGGATAAGCAATATTATAAAACTTTAATGTTTTATCCCTCAATTCATATGATATTTTTATTGGCATGGATTGGTTATAAAAGCACTTGTCACTCATAAAATGTAAAGAGAAAACAAATATTTACTTGAATACTAAGGGAACGAGGAAAGAAGTTCAAGGATTTGAAAGAACTATAAAATTGAGACCAATATGAGAATCTGAGTTGGAGAAATGATTTGAAAGGGGTGTTAAATTACAGAGTAAATGTGGGTTATAAAAACTCTAAGGAAATTACTACCACCCTAGAAAACTTGCCTATAGTGCAAGAGTTTGTTGATGTTTTCCCAAAAAATATTCCCGGAATTCCTCCAAAAAAGGGACATAGACTTCACTATTGAACTCATTCTTGGAGTTGTTCCCATATCGAAAGCACCCTACCGCATGAGTATCCCTGAACTAAATGAACTTAAAATGCATTTACAAGAGTTGCTTGACAGAAAACATATTCATCCAAGTGTGTCACCTTGGGTAGGAACAATATTTTTTGTAAGTAAAAAGGATGGCACCCTATGGTTGTGTATCGATTATAGGAAATTAAATAAACTAATAGTAAGAAATAAATTACATTTCTCATGTATCGATGATTTGTTTGGTGAAGTGAAGGGGGCTACAATATTCTCTAAAATTGACCCATGCTCTGGGTATTATAAAATAAGAATTAAGGAAGAAGATATATATAAAACAACTTTCAGAACTCATTATGGGCATTATGAATTTTCTATTTTTCCCTTTGGATTTAATAACTCCCCTGCAACATTTATGTGTCACATGAATAGTCTATTTCATCAAGACTTGGAAAATTTTGTATATATAATTACATATGACACACTCATTTATTTGTGAAACATGGAGGAACATAAGATGCACCTCCAAATTATTCTTTGGACCTTAAGAGAGAATAAACTATATGAAAAGTACAACAAGTCTGAATTTTACAAGGTTAAAATCAGATATTTGGGGCATGCTATTACTAAAGATAAAATTTTTGTGGACCCTAAAAAGATAAAAAACAATATTGGAATGGCCCACCCCGCCTCTAAGAGTATGGTTGATATAAGATCTTTTATGGGACATATAGGGTATTATAGGAGGTTTATTGAGGGTTTCTCAAAGGTAGCTTATCCCATTATCTCTTTGCAATAAAAGGGAACAAATTTCAAGTAAACGGTGGATTCTCAAAATAGTTTTGATTGATTAAAACTTTTACTTACCACTCTTTGTATTTTAAGAATTGTTGATCTAGATAACGAAATTAATTTTCCCATGACGCCTGTGAAGAAGGTGTAATGGGAGTCATGATGCAGGAAGGAAGGATGGTGCCTTATGAATCTCATATGTTGAATTAGCATGAATAAATGTATTAATATTATGACGTGGAGTTAACGACAATGATTCATGTGTTAAAAATGTCGAGACATTATTTACCTAGAAAATGATGAATACTAATGAAAAATAACACCAGTTTAACTAATTATTTTAAACATCAAAATTTGAATTCTCGGAAAACACGTTGGACCTCTTTCCTGATCGAGTTCGAATTTGAAATTAAACACTTAAAAGGAAAGGGGAATTGAGTAGCATACGCCTTAATTAGAAACCTAAATTTTCTTTACGAAATATCATTCACTGAAGTAGAAAGGGCTTTTAAGGACCAAATTAAGGACGTTTCTCAAAGAGATCTTGAATACCAATTTTTGTGCCAAGAAGCCAAAAATCAAGATAGCAACAAAATACAATTGGGGTATGAGGTAAATAAATAGAAAATGGGTATTTATCAAAAGATAATATACGTTCCTAATCAAATAATCATTAAACAACTAATTCTAAACAAGTGTCATCAGAGTTATTATGGAACTCATCCTGGCTATCAAAAAATAATTACTACCTTGAGGAAGGAATACTTCTATTCATCTATGAAGGAATAGGTGTTTATTATCTATCCAAGTGCTTGGAATCCCAATAAGTAAGTACTCAACACCAACATCTAGCCAGACTTCTCTACCCACTACCCATTCCAGAATGGAAGTGGGAGATCATTACAATGGATTTTATTACCGGCCTACCTAATACCAAGAAACATAATAAATCCATAATGATAATAGTAAAAAATTTAAGTAAGTATGGTAATTTCATACTGGTGAAATCTTCCTTCAAGAAAATTCATATTGGTAATATATTTATGAAAGAAATTTTTAGATTGCATTGATTACCAAAGTTGATAATTTCTAATAGAGATGTTAAATTCACTTCTGCATTTTGGGAGGCCTTGATTTAGGGGCTAAGTAATCAGGTACAGTTCAGTACTACATACCACCTTCAAACTGGTAAGAAGGATGAATGGGGGAATCAAGTGCTTGAAAATATGATGAGAATGTTTGTGATGAAACAATCAACAAAATGGGAGGACTAGCTACACATGGTTGAATTTTATTACAATAATAGTTATCATACTTCCCTAAATATGAGTCCATTTGAAGTGTTATATGGACGTAAGTGTATAACACCTATAAGTTGTAGCGGTCCTGAAGAAAAATTAATACTGGGCCATGATATGTTGGAGGAAATAGAATAAGTAGCAAGGAAAGTAAGGTTGAATTTGAAAGCGTCCCAGGACCAAAAAAAGCACTAATCTGATAAAAAGAGAAGTTTCTAGGAGTTTTAATTTGGGTATCACATTTATGTGCAAGTAAATCCCAATAAGAAAACTTTGTGTTGCACAGGGTGTACCAAGCTAGTTTCTCAATACAGCAACCCTTTCTCGATTTTGGCCTCAATTGGAGCTTTCGCTTACCAGTTAGCCTTGTCGAGCCACATACATATTCATAATTATTTTCATGTTTCTATGTTATATATATATATATATATATATATATATATATATATGATCCTGAGAATGCTATCAATTAGAAGGATATATAGGTAACTAAGTCTGTAAGAGATATATATATATATATATATATATATATTAAAAAAATAACTCATAAATGCAATTGTGGTTGTAGGTCGAATTGGATGACAAGTTCTTGGTCGAGCGTCATTGTATACTCAATGAGAGAGAAGTGACGTTGTGGAAGTGAGTTATCACCCACGTTAAATTATAGTGGAATCACTTTGGCCCGGATGAAGAACCCCGAGAGGACAAAACGTTCACGAGGAAAGCATCCCCGCATTTGTTTTGAAAATGTAAAAACACCAAGTTACTGTTTTTCTAAAACATTAGAAAAATAATGAGTTACTGCAATTAGAAAAACATTAGTATATTATGCAAACCTTGTAAAGGTCAAACAATAATTTGGAAATTAATAGTTTTTATTTTTATTTACCTTTTGTACAATCATAATTAAATTAATGTCAAATGAGCCTCACAAGCCTGGGTAGTTAGAAAATTATGGGCGAGGAAGTTAACTTCCCATAACTTCACCTTGAGGAATAAATATTTCGGATAAAGGAAACCAAAAGGGTGCAAAGAGAACCTGAGCTTACCTAGGGAGGCAAAACTCCAAGAACAGAGGATCGATGTCCATGGTGGTTGTCTAGATGGAGTTGAGGACAAAAAATACTTTCTTACAACTATGTCTGGTTGGGATAAGATAGTCATTTAAATACTTCATTGCACTATTTTCTATAAAGGAAAAACCATGCCTCGAAAAAGAGCTCAAGGGAAACATAGTACAAAGTCTCATCTCATTTGTAGGGGGGAAAGGCATTCCCTTTGTGATTGTGTGGAATATGTAGAAACAACAGATAAGTATTTCACCTTACTCTTTGCAGAGATAGTTACTTATAAGATTATTTTGGACGTTAGTGTTCATTTTGGGAACATAATAATTAGAATGGATGGTAATTTATATGTGAATAAATCTTTGATGTAGGAGCATCAAAGCTAAATTTTTATTATTCCATTGTGTAATTTAGGGGGTGAGATATTTTAATTACTTTATTAATTAATTTTCTCATTTTTAATAAATTGGGAGAGAAAATACAAGTGTTGAGGATTATTGTAAATATTTCTTAAAGAATTAAGAATATGAATGGAGTGAATTAGGTAGATAATCTAGGGATTAGGAATTCCATAAACAAGATTTAGTTGAGTCCAAAAAAAGATGAATATAAACTATATTTTAAGTTGAGATTTGTGTGGAGGAAATTATGGAATGAAATAAATTATATTTATGTATAAATATGTAGCTTGTGAGGGTGAGAAGGGGAGTAAGAGAGGAAGGGAGGAAGTGAGGAATACAGAGAGTAAGAGAAATGGTTTGAAGGGTTGAGAGCCAAGAGGCTACCCATTGTAATATTTGGCCAAAGATTTTTTATGTTTTATATCATTATTTTATTTATATGACTCTCTTTCCTTCATATGTATTTTTGAGTTGAATATATTTGTGGTTTTAATCAAGAATTTTAATTTTAAATGAAGCATATGAGTTTGTACATGTTGGGATCTAATTTAACACAATATCCTACCCTCATTTTGGTATTAGAGCCTAAGTCTCATCTTGGACTTGTATTTGATTTGTAATCATGACTGGTGTGGCTTCATGTGTGTTAGTGCATGATGTGGTGTAACCAACGTGGATTTTCTGGTGCATAAAATTATTGATGCATTGTGTGAATGCAACATCAAGCATATGATATTCGAGGATTGAATAGAGTCAGCATTGGAGAAAGTTTGATGTAAAGGGCACAGGAAATGTTGCAAATATAATGCATTTTATAACTCGTGGGTGGCATCTAGCATAGGATGTTGGAGCAGCTGGTTTATGCTATACGTAGGGCTGGCGTTCATGGAAAAGCATCACTGAAGCTCCGATCGAAGAGTGTGTTGGGGTATGTTTTTTTTTATATTGTTAGAAGCTGCACATTATATATGTATATACGTGAATGGATGAATGCAGGGAATGGTTGAATTTGTATATATTGGGAATGCACTTGCAGCAAAAGCAGTCTCAAATTGCTTGAATTATAAACAAAGGTTGGAGTTAGAAGTATGAAGGATAGATGAAAAACGTAGCAGATCCATTAAGGAAGCAGCAAGAAATTAACGCAACCATTAGGGAAGGAGAATCGAAACTTAACGTAGTCTAAACACATGCAAGGACGTGTTAGTCAGATGCATTGATTTCCGGTGTTCAGTGGATGATCATGAAGCAGAGAAACACTTCGATGAACTACTTATCCAAATCGACAACACAAGGTTTGGTCACATTCAATTAAACTCATAAGTAGTCGATTCATTTTGGTCTAGAAAAGACTCTATATAGACTATGTATAATTTTACAATGGGTCAATTGATGTTGTGTAATCTGTATTTAATTGTATGGATCATGGCTAAATGAGAGGGTGAACATGTTGAAGAAAGAATGCAAGTGGGTGAGTGTTGGCTATAGCGTTAATGTATGGGGAGCGTTGACGTTGCAACAAGTAACCATTGTAGCTTTGACAAAGCCACGGATTGGAAGATTGTGGCAAGTGTGAAGCCACACTACTAGTGAGGCCTTAACGCACTTAGCAGAAGAAGACGACATATGATTAAGATTTCATGAAAGTGTAACGTCTGGTAGGCTGGACGCGTTAATACATGGGAGTCACAGTGTGGACAACTCACGCCTCCAAGAACAAGCCTGTGACATATGACGGCACACAGCAGACTATGCTACAGGTTGGATGCTATGTCTCAGCCATCGTTGGGTGGAAGACTGATGGTAAATGCTGTGAGCGGGCTTGACAATTTCCATGTCAGATTTGTGTGAGATGAGCATCGGCTGAATATTGAGTTGAATATTTTTTTTTATGGATCCCAAATGCAAATTTTCATTATGTTATTATTTTGATTATTGTAAAAAAAAAAAAAATGGAGTTTGCATAAAGTTGCAATATTGTATTGTTATATGTAATTATAGAGTGGAAACTGGAAGGGAACTCTAAGTGGCGAAGAATGAATCAATTACATCAAGTGAATATTAAACCTGATCTTAGTAAAATTGAATATTTTACTATACGAATTTGAAAGTGGAAATTTTCTTTCTACATCCAATTTTTGAAAGGCAGATGTATCAAGGCACTTAAAAGTGGCATGTGTGGGGCTTGTGAAAGAGGTTCGGTTCTAGCGGAACATTCAAGGTATGGATCCAGTATTTCTACGGTACAACCTCCCGGCATAAGAAAAGGTCACTAGAATTGATCGAAGTAATTTTTTTTGAAAAAATTCATGTACGTTTTTTTTCGGAGAATGTAATATTAAAAGGATATTCAGTTACATTAAGATTTCATGTTTTCAAACAAAGAAATTAAAATTGAAGAGATTTAGAGGAGGGAACTTGGCTTAAACTAAGAGGGGAGATTATACGTACTTTGAAATTTTCTAACATTATTTGTTGGGAAAATATTTATGTTAAAAAATTGTTGGGAAGAAATTTATTTGTTGGGGAGAGATTGTTAGAGAATGGACCTTGCACATTCAAAGTAAATCTGTGGAGGCTCGAATGTATTCCTAAATACGCGAGAGAAGGGTTGGATCATTTCAACCACGAGAAGATTCAAGGTAAGTGCTCATTGAATGAATCAATTATCATTGAGTACGGGTATTTTAAAGTCTGGATGATTAAAATTCCTTGCCATACTCAAGAAGATGATCTTTTCTAAATGTTATGAAAGAGTGAAAATGTCACAAATGTGGAGGTATAAGTGAATGGAAAATGAACGAAAATGTGTTAATCCTAGGTGATATAAAGAGAAACATGAATTTTTATGTGAGAGGGTTTATTATGCGTAATGTGGATTCTTCACAGTTTTGTAAGTCATTTTGGACCAAAGCTTGTAGTTGGAATGGGAAAATTCTTTTGATTGTGTTTTAAGATTATAAAAAAAATTGCTTGATGTTGAAGAATATTTGTTTTACCATCATGTGGTGGCATCTAAGAGGTGTTATTCAGAATGAAGGTGATGAACGAGTTGTATATTATTCATCGAAGAATTTAAAAACATGTTCTCTGTACACAAGTGAAGAGATGTGAATTGATATTATATGGTGCATGAAAGTACAGTGAAAATGGTTGCATTAAGATGATGAGAAAGTTGAATGAAGGGCATGTGAATGTTTATAGTGACAAATACGACACTGAAGAGTGGAAACCAGAGAAATGAGATTGCAGAGAGAAAGGTTTATTAATAACCTTAATAGGAGCATGAGGTAATAATTTAGGAAGGTATTTTTAAACATTGAAGACTGAATGGTTTATTTATTTTCACCTTAAAATAAATATTGAAAACCCTCAATTTCATTTCGACCAAAAAATTCAGTATCATGTGAAATGATAAGGGAAAAATGATGATTTTTCATAAGAATGAAGTATGAAAGAGAGTGAAGATTTTACATCCTAAAGATGTATTAGGGGTGTATGTTTGTTGGAGGATTTTATAACTTGAATTAAGTCAAAATATCCACTATCATTATTATTGGGGAAAAGCTTGAATTCAAAACAGATGTAAGATTCAAATCAAAGTTTGGATACTTTGAGGTAATATTGAGTATTCTCATTCAAGATGAAGAATTGATGTAACTCTGAAGTCAAGAGTCATAAGCTAAGTAAAAAGTCTAAATGTAATGGGGTGCACGATCGGCAAATCCCGACACTCAAAGAATGGTCATTGTATCACATGAGTTACTAAAGTGTTGTTTGCAACAAAGTGAAGAAAGAGGGCTTCTAGAGATTGGTTCCAAGACAGAGAACCAAGAGAAGCCAAGCACAGGAGGAAAACTTGCATGGTTGAATGGAAAGTGTGAGGAATTGCTGAAAAGAAGATTGAATGAAATCCACACATGAACAAATGAAGTTCACCAAGGAGAGGAAGATGACTGTTGATGGTCATTCCCAAAGATCTGAAGAAGACCACATACGAGGGAAGAAGAAGGAAATTGCCAAGGTAAGTGGCATATGTCAGCAGTTGACAGATGAATATTATGAGTGGGAGAAAGCTGAGATAATAGTTCACCTTGAATTTTTAATGAAATTTTTGCAGAGAAATGTGAAGGACCAGACACATGGTTGGACCGTGGTGAAGAAGGTAAAGTGGCAGAGGCTATATACAAAGAGGGAAAAGCAGGTAAACATACAGTTGACGAAAGAGCTAAGGAAGCTCGAGTAGATGTTGAGGAGTAAGAACTCAGTGAGGTTGAGTTAAAAATGGATGTTTCCATTTTTTACCCAGAACATGGTGAAATTCTGGGTGAAGAGATCAATGAGGAAGATCTCATGAACTATTGGGATAGTTCAAAAGAGTCTGAAGATGTGTTGGCAAGAGAAGCATATGAGGGTATGGAGCCTTACGTTTTTTCTCACAGTTTATGTATGTTTGCAGGATGTGCGAAATATGGTGAACAATCTGGTGAAACTGTCATAGAGGAGAATGAAACTCTTGAGGTGGAATATGATGGAGAATGCCTTTCAGAGGAGGAAGTTATTGATTTTTTACAAAAGGAAGAAATCATAAATGAATTCTTGTTTGGGGTAAAACAACAAGTTGAAGCTGTTATGGAGCATTAGCATACTGGAAATGCCGAAGAAATATTCCAAGGAGGTAAACAAATGTATTTGTTTAGTAAATTTGCTGATGGGATTTTACAATGTGATGGAATAGAAACCAGGATATCTTAGGAAGATTTCCAAAAGAAGAATGAAGTTGGGAATGATGGTTGTGGTAAAGTGCTGGAAATATTTCATATGGAAATCGAGTTCTTGGAATGATGGCTTAAGGAACCCGATGGAGAAGTAAAGATTGCAGAACCTGATCTAGAATAAATTGTAGTTACTATTCATGATAGGGATGAAATGGTTTTAAAATTTATGTAGTTGAATGAATGTTATAACTTTTAAAATAATGATATAACTATAGGTACAAGAACTGACATTAACATATATGATGTTGAAATCATAGAAATCGAGAAAAAATTATTTGACATTGAGATGGAAGATCACAAGTAGTAAGAAATTTATGTCGGTAGAGACATAAAGGAGACAAAAATATTGATCCAGTGGGATGGAGATGGAAGCAGTCAAGAGTTCAAAACAGGATCTATTGAAGTCGATAAATTCAATGGTGGGGGATTGGTGCTTGAAGCATCAAAAGAGATCGAAAGGTCTTATCAATTTAAAACTAACAGTTTGTTGGTGAATGTAGGTACAGAACTGGACGAGAGAGTTTTTTCTATTAAAATAATCAATGACTATATTTGTGGTCAAGAATTAATTATTGATTTTTTTCCATTATATAAAGTTTAGGGTTCAGCTAAGTTGGAGACGAAAGAGTTCGACCAAAAGGAATTACTCCGAGGAATTTCCAAACGAAAGTGTTGGAGAAGCCGATGGAATCCGATCAACAGAGTGGGTGATGAGTCACCAAATCAAGTTGATACTTCGAAGGACCAGCAGCAGAACAGAGTTTGGAATCTTGGAGGGAGAAAATAATTAGGACTTGTGGATGTCACATTATTACAGAAAAGTGATAGACCTCATAGATAGGAGTCTATGGAAAATTCTCTACATGGGGAGTCTGATGTAGGAGCATCAAATCTAAATTTTTATTATTCCTTTGTGTAATTTAGGGGGTGAGGTATTTTAATTATTTTATTAATTAATTTTCTCAGTTTTAATAAATCAGGAGAGAAAATATAAATTTGAGGATTATTGTAAATATTTCTTAAATAATTAAGGATATCAGTGGAGTGAATTAGGTAGATAATCTAGGGATGAGGAATTCTGTAAAAAGGACTTAGTTGAGTCCAAAAAAGATAAATCTAAATTAGATTTTAAGTTGAGATTTGTGTGGAGGAAATTATGGAATGAAATAAATTATATTTATATATAAATATGTAGCTTGTGAGGGTGAGAATGGGAGTAAGCGAGGAAGGGAGGAAGTGAGAAATACAGAGGGTAAGAGAAATGGTTTGAAGGACCTAGACCCAAGAGGCTGCCCATTGTAATATTTGGCCAAAGATTTTTTATGTTTTATATCAGTATTTTATTTGTATGACTCTCTTTCTTTCATATGTATTTTTTAGCTGAACATATTTGTGGTTTTAATGAATAATTTTAATTTTAAAGGAAGCATATGAGTTTGTACATGTTGGGATCTGATTTAGCCCAGTATCCTGGCATCAATTTTGTATAGGAGTGGGTATAAAAATGAGTTAGCCAGATTTTGAACTTTAATGCACCAAAGAAAATTGACTCTCTCTACTCGAAAGGTGATAGGAGTTAGTCACTTTTTCTTCCAAATTGGTACATGCTCTATTGGAAAAAAAAAGTAGCATTCAAGTTTATAGAAGACCAATACAAGAAAACAGAGAAAAAATAAATGTCATCAAGAGTTGATAGAACGAAACACATCTGAAAGTAAAATAAAAATAGCATATTTTACATAAGGACTGATATCCAGATATTAAATACAGTAACATATATGAAAAATCATTACACTAATGTCTTAACTGTATATATTTCATTTCAGTGAAAAGATTCAAGTTAATTGTAGAACTTATCACAAATCAACCCGTGTTTGAAAAACCCTTCATTAAATATAACAATGGCTAGAAAATTCATTGTTGTAAGCCATGAAAATCAATTAAACATACACATTGTTTTGAACTTAATAATACTTCTTAGGTCTAGTCTTCCATAAGAGAATATGTTTTGCATATTAAAGTTACAAATAGTAAGACTAGATGGGACTGAGACAATTGTATCAGTTATAAACCATCTAACCGAGGTCTAGGTATTAGAAAATTACAGTACTAACTCCTTTCCTAACACCATAGGAGCTTGAATGGTTACATAACGTTCCAAAATAAGTAAACCTTCTTCCATAAAAATAAAATGCAATCATACATGGAAATGGAGGGTAAACCTTAGTAAATGCTCCTGAATCACAAAAGAATGTGGAGTCAGAACAAGGCAGACAGATACTTGCAAGAAATATCATAAGAAATTAAGTATGGAGCCCTGTAATAATGCGAGAAACACCAAAAATACAAACAATTTGGGAACCAAAAAAGATATTATACCTGAAGGAAGAAAGAACTTGTTGTGAAAAACCTTGTAAGCACAACTACAACCGAGAGTTGAAATAAATAGAGAAGTCGAATTTAAGATGGAAAATAGAACCTCCATCATTTTGAAGGAAACGAGGTTACCTTGAATGAATACAGTTCGCAACAGGTTCTTTAGTCACCATGGTGCGGGAAGCATGGAAGACCAAACACGTGTTGCAAAAAATTAAACCGTTAAGTTGAGAACTTTTGAAAGAAATAGGTTAATAGAGAAACTTGAAATGAGGAAGGAGCTTACCTACAAAAATTCTAGCATTGAGCTACCATGGTGGGGTCTACAACGGCTAAGCATGGAAGAAATTGGTAGAAACTTTTGAGAGCAGTCAAGTTTCATCTCTTCAAGAATGAATTAACCCTACCATTTTGCAGAGAAAAACCCTCAATGCGAAAGTGTTGACTGATTCTCGGTCCGAGTGGGTCGGGTGAGTTGTTACCCATCAAAAAATATAGGTTTCAATCCTTGTCATATATTTCTCACATCTATCAGAGAGCCATATATTAGCCAGTAGATCCCGCAGATCAACAAACCAGGTTTAGGGTGTAAATTTCCCACCAAGGGTGTATATTTCCCACTGAACTTTAAAAATGTGAAAGAAACTAACAAGTTATGTTAATTAGATATTTGTACAATAAGAATGTAACCATAATTGAGCATCCCAAGGTATCGGCAATGACTCTAGATGGAAATGGTACAAATCACCCTTACTTACGTGACAATAATATTTGAACCATATTCCGTACATAATTTCAGCAAGGCCATGCTAACCCTTTTTTTATTTAGTGTTATTATTGTTCCATAGGTTAAAATTTAATTTAGGTGTCAAAGGATGTGACAATCTAGACTTAAGATGGATCTAGGCTAGTCTATTTACTCATAATTAATAACTTTGTTTTTTTAATTTAATTTTTGTTTTTACATAGTTTGATTGGATCAAAATATTTTAATTATTAATAATTATTATAATTATAATTTATTTTTTTGATCTAATGGATTAATTCAAAATGTTTAGATAACATAACATTCATGATTGACACTATGTGATTCATTTCACTAGTTTCAATGCCACTTTGTCACCTGTCTGAGCATCACCTGATGCATTGAGTGCTAAGTGAAATATTGAAAAATCATGAGAAATTAGTCGGTTATGACTACCTATCATGTAAATGGTCATATATGAATGACTTACTTAAGGTAGTTGAATCCCATAAATGATACCTAATATAATGCACTATGGTAAAAAACTCATACTTAAATACAAAGAGTAAAGGGAGCTCTACTTGAATGGTTCATGAGGAACAATACTTGCTAAGGTTTTGCAAATGGGGTAGCAAGCTAAGTGGGCTTGATTGTGGGGAAAAAAAACACAATTAAGCGTGCTTGATCTAGAGGAATTCTGGGTTGGGTAACCTCCCGGAAAGTCCTGGTTACTGGGTGCAAGCCCCGAAAGTGATGATTGTCGCCATGTGATTTATTTCACTAGTTTCAATCCCACCTCTTCACCAATGTGAGCATCACCTGATGCAATGAGTGCTAAGTGGACTATTAAAAAATCATGAGAAATTAATTGGTTACGACAACCTCTTATGGAAATGGTCATAAATGAATGAGTTACTTAACGCAGTTCAATCCCAAAAAGGATATCTAATATAATGCAGTTCGGAAAAAACCCTCATACTTAAATACAAAGAGTAAATGGAGCTCTATTTGAATGGTTCATGAGTCACAATACATGGTAAGGTTTTGGAAATTGGGTAGCCAACTAATTGGGCTTGATTGTGGGGAAAAACAACACAGTTACTGTGCTTGAGCGAGAGGAGTTCTAGGTTGGGTAACTTCCCGGGAAGTCCTGATTACTAGGTGCAAGCCCCAGAAGTGATGATTAACGCTATGTGATTCATTTCACTAGTGCCAATCCTACTTCTTCACCACTGTGAGCATCACTCGATGCAATGAGTGCTAAGTGAACTATTCAGAAATCATGAGAAATTAGTCGGTTACAAATACCTCTCATGGAAATGGTCATAGATGAATTAATTTCTTAACGTAGTTGAATCCCAAAAATGGCATCTAATATAATGAACTCTGGAAAAACCCTCATACTTAAATACAAAGAGTAAAGGGATCTCTACATGAATGGTTCATGACACACAATACTTGCTAAGGTTTTGAAAATGATTTAGGAATCTACGTGAGCTTGACTGTGGGGAAAAAAAACACAGTTCAGCACACTTGAGCCAAAGGAGTTATGGGTTGGGTGACCTCCTGGGAAGTCCTGGTTACCGGGTGCAAGCCTCGGAAGTGATGATTGATGCTATGTGATTCATTTCACTAGTTTCAATCCCACTTCTTCTCCCATATGAGCATCACCCAAGGCAAAGAGTGTTAAGTGGACTATTCAAAAATCATGAGAAATTAGTCAGTTACGACTACCTCTCATGAAAATGGTCATAGATGAATGGCTTACTTAGCGCATTTGAATCCCAAAAATGATATCTAATATAACATAGTGCAGAAAAACCCTCATACTTAAATACAAAGAGTAAAGGAAGCTCTGTTTGAAAAGGTCATGAGGAACAATACTTGCTAAGGTTTTGAAAATTGGGTAGCAAGCTAAGTGGGTTTGATTGTGAAGAAAAAAAACAAAGTTAAGCGTGCTTGAGCCAGAGGATTTTTAGGTTGGGTGACCTACTGGGAAGTCCTGGTTATTAGGTACAAGCCCTGGAAGTGATGATTGACCCTATGTGATTTATTTCACTAGTTTCAATCCCACTTGTTCACCCCTGTGAGCATCACCCGATGCAATGAGTGCTAAGTGGACTGTTATAAAATCACAAGAAATTAGTCAGTTACGACTACCTCTCATGGAAATTTTCATAGATGAATGACTTACTTAACGTAGTTGAATCCCAAAAATGATATCTAATATCATACACTGCGGAAGAAACATTATACTTAAATACAAAGAGTAAAGGGAGCTCTACTTGATTGGTTCATGAGGAAAAATACTTGGTAAGGTTTTGTAAATGGGGTAGCAAGCTAAGTGGGCTTAATTGTGGCAAAAATAAACACCGTTAAGCACGTTTGAACTAGAGAAGTTCTCGGTTGGGCTACCAGGTGCAGGCCCCAAAAGTGATGATTGACGCTATGTGATTAATTTCACTAGTTTCAATCCCACTTGTTCACCCCTGTGAGCATCACCCAATGAAATGAGTGCTAAATCAACTATTCAAAAATCATGAGAAATTAGTCGGTTACGACTAACTCTCACGGAAATCATCATAGATGAATGACTTACTTAACGCAATTGAATCCCAAAAATGATATCTAATATAATGCACTGCAGAAGAACCCTCAGACTTAAATACAAAGAGTAAAGAGAGCTCTAATTGAATGGTTCATGAGGCACACTACTTGATAAGGTTTTGAAAATGGGGTAGAAAGCTAAGTGGGCTTGAATGTGGGGAAAAAAACATAGTTAAGTCCGCTTGAGCGAGAGGAGTTCTAGGTTGGGTGACCTCCCAGTAAGTCCTAGTTACTGGTTGCAAGCCCCGTAAGTGATGATTGACACTATGTGATTGATTTCACTAGTTTCAATCCCACTTTCTCACCCATATGATCATCACTTGATGCAATGAGTGCTAAGAGGACTATTCAAAAATCATGAGAAATTATTCTGTTACAACTACCTATCATAGAAATGGTCATAGATGAATGACTTACTTAACGCAGTTGAATCCCAAAAATGATATCTAATATAATGCACTATGAAAAAGCCCTCATACTTAAATAAAAAGATTAAATGGATCTCTACATAACTGGCTCATTAGGCACAATACTAGCTAAGGTTTTGCAAATGGGGTAGCAAGCTAAGTGGGCTTGATTGTGGGGAAAAACAACACAGTTAAGCACGCTTGAGCGGAAGGAGTTCTAGGCTGGGTGACCTCCCGAGAAGTGTTGGTTACCGTGTGCATGCTCTGGAAGTGATGATTGAAGCTATGTGATTCATTTCACTAGTTTCAATCCCACTTGTTCACCCCTATGAGCATCACCCGATGCAATGGTGCTAAGTGGACTATTCAAAAGTGATGAGAATTTAGTTGGTTCCAACTACCTCTCATCGAAATGGTCATATATGAACGAATTACCTAGCCCACTTGAATCCCAAAAATGATATATAATATAATGCACTGTGAAAAAATCCTCATACTTAAATATAAATAGTAAAGGGAGCTCTACTTGAATGGTTCATGGGGCACAATACTTTCTAAGGATTTGCAAATGGGGTAGCAAGGTAACTGGGCTTGATTGTGGGAAAAAAAAACATAGTAAAGCGCACTTGAGCCAGTGGAGTTCTGGGTTGGGTGACCTCCAATTAAGTGCTAGTTACCAGGTGCAAGCCCCGGAAGTGATTATTGATGCTATGTCATTCATTTCACTATTTTCAATCCCACTTGTTCAACCCTGTGAGCATTACTCGATGGAACGAGTGCTAAGTTGACTATTTAAAAATCATGATAAATTAGTTGGTTACAGCTACCTCTCATGGAAATGGTCATAGATGAATGACTTACTTAATGTAGTTGAATCCCAAAAATGATACCTAATATAATGCACTATAAAAAAACCCTCATACTTAAATACAACGAGTAAAGGGAGCTCTACTTGAATGGTTCATGAGGCACAATACTTGGTAAGGTTTTTCAAATGGGGTAGCAAGCTAAGTGGGCTTGATTGTGGGGAAAATAAACACAGTTAAACGTGCTTGAGCCAGAGAAATTCTCAGTTGGGAAACCTCCCAGGAAGTCCTGGTTACTGAGTGCAAGCTCGGGAAGTGATGACTAATGCTATGTGATTCATTCACTAGTTCCAATCCCACTTGTTCACCCCTGTGAGCATCACCTGATGCAATGAGTGCTAAGTGAACTATTCAAAAATCATGAGAAATTAGTCGGTTACGACTAACTCTCACAGAAATCGTCATAGATGAATGACTTACTTAACGTAGTTGAATCCCAAAAATGATGTCGAATATAATGCACTGTGGAAAAACGTTCATACTTAAATAGAAAGAGTAAAAGGAGCTCTACTTGAATGGTTCATGAGGCATAATACTTGCTAAGGTTTTTCAAATGGGGTAGCAAGCTAAGTGGGCTTGATTGTGGGTAAAAATAGCACAATTAAGCACGCTTGAGTTAGAGGAGTTCTAGGTTGTTTGACCTCCTAGGAAGTCTTGGTTATCGGATGCAAGCCTCGGAAGTGATGATTGATGCTATTTGATTCATTTCACTAGTTTCAATCCCACTTCTTCACCCATGTGAGCATCACTCGATGCAATGAGTGGTAAGTGGACTAGTCAAAAATCATGAGAAATTACTCGATTACGAATACCTCTCATGTTAATGGTAATATATGAATGACTTACTTCACATAGTTGAATCCCAAAAATGATATCTAATATAATGCATAGCGGAAAAACCCTCATACTTAAATACAAAGAGTAAAGGGAGCTCTAATTGAATGGTTGGTGAGGCACAATACTTGATAAGGTTTTTAAAATGGGGTAGATAGCTAAGTGGGCTTGATTGTGGGGAAAGACAACATAGTTAAGCGGGCTTGAGCTAAAGGAGTTCTGGGTTCGGTGACCTCTTGGGAAGTCCTAGTTACCTGGTGCAAGCCCCAGAAGTGATGATTGATGCTATGTGATTCATTCCACTTGTTTCAATCCCACTTCTTCAACCATATGAGCATCACCCAATGCAACAAGTGCTAAGTGGACTATTCAAAAACCATGAGAAATTAGTCAGTTGTGACTACCTCTCATCGAAATGGTCTTAGATAAATGAATTACTTAGCGCAGTTGAATCCCAAAAATTATTTCTAATATAATGCACTATGGAAAAACCCTCATACTTAAATACAAAGAGTAAAGGGAGCTCTAATTGAAGAGTTCATGAGGCACAATACTTGCTAACGTTTTGCAAATTGGGTAGCAATCTAAGTGGGCTTCATTGTGGGGAAAAACAACACAGTTAAGCATGCTTGAGCCAGAGGAAATCTGGGTTGGGTGACCTTCCGGGAAGTCATGATTACTAGGTGGAGGCCCCAAAAGTGATTATTAACACTATGTGATTCATTTCACTAGTTTTAATCCCACTTTTTCACCCCTGTGAGCATCACCGGATGCAACAAGTTCTAAGTGGACTATTCAAAAATCATGGCAAATTAGTCGGTTACGACTACCTCTCATTGAAATTGTCATAGATGAATGAATTACTTAACACATTTAATTCCCAAAAATGATATCTAATATAATGCACTACAGAAAAAAAATATCATACTTAAATACAAAGAGTAAAGGGGGCTCTACTTCAATGGTTCATGAGGCACAATACTTGCTAAGGTTTTGTAAATGGGGTAGCAAGCTAAGTGGGCATGATTGTGGGGAAAATAAACACAGTTAAAGATGCTTGAGATAGAGAAGTTTTGGGTTGGGTGACCTCCTGAGAAGTCCTAGTTAAAGGGTGGAAGCCTCAGAAGTGATGATTGACACTATGTGATTCATTTCATTAGTTTCAATCCCACTTCTTCACCCTTGTGGGCATCACCCATTGCAATCAGTTCTAACCAGACTATTCAAAAATCATGAGAAACTAGTCGGTTACGACTACCTCTCATGGAAATGGTCATATATGATTGACTTACTTAACACAGTTGAATCCCAAAAATGATATCTAATATAATTCACTGAGGAAAAACCCTCATACTTAGATACAAAGAATAAAGGGAGATCTGCTTGAATGGTTCATGAGGCATAATACTTGATATAGTTTTTCAAATGGTGTAGCAAGCCAAGTGGGGTTAATTGTGGGGAAAAACAACACAGTTAAGAGTGCTTGAGCTAGAGGAGTTCTGGGTTGGGTGACCTCCCATGAAGTCCTGGTTACTGGGTGCAAGCCTCGAAAGTGATGATTGACGCTATGTGATTCATTTCGCTAGTTTCAATCCCACTTATTCACCCCTATGAGAATCACCCGATGCAATGAGTGGTAAGTGTACTATTCAAAAATCATGAGAGATTAGTCCGCTAGGACTACCTCTCATGGAAATGGTCATAGATGAATGAGTTACTTAATGCAGTTGAATCCCAAAAATGATATATAACATAATGCACTACAAGAAAACCCTTATACTTAAATACAAAGACTAAAGGGAGCTCTAATTGAATCGCTCATGATGCAGAATACTTGCTAAGGTTTTGCAAATGGGGTAGAAAGCTAAGTGGGCTTGATTGTGGGGAAAAACAACATAGTTGAGCGTGCTTGAGCCAGAGGAGTTCTGGGTTGGGTGAAATCTCGGGAAGTCCTGGTTAGCAGGTGAAAGCCCCGGAAGTGATGATTGACGCTATGTGATTCATTTCAATAGTTTCAATCCTACTTGTTCACCCCAGTGATCATCACAGAATGCAATGAGTGCTAAGTGGACTATTCAAGAATCATGAGAAATTGTTTGGTTACGACTACCTCTCATGGAAATGGTCATAGATGAATGACTTACTTAATGCAATTGAATCCCAAAAATGATATATAATATAATGTAGTGCGGAAAAACCCTTATACTTAAATAGAAAGAGTAAAGGGAGCTCTACTTGAATGGTTCACTAGGAACAATACTTGTTAAGGTTTTGGAAATGGGGTAGCAAACTAAGTGGCCTTGATTGTGGGGAAAAAAAACATAGTTAAGCACGCTTGAGTCAGAAAATTTCTGGGTTGGGTGACTTCCCAAGAAGTATTGGTGGGTGCAAGCCCAAGACGTGATGAATGATGCTATGTGATTCATTTCACTAGTTTAAATCCCACATATTCACCCCTGTGCATCACCCGATGCAATGAGTGCTAAGTGGACTATTCAAAAATCATGAGAAATTAGTCGGTTACGACTACCTCTCATGGAAATTGTTATAGATGAATGACTTACTTAACACAGTTGAATCCCAAAAATGATATCTAATATAATGCATTGTGGAAAAACCCTCATCCTTAAATACAAAGAGTAAAGGGAACTCTACTTGAATGGTTCATGAGGCACAATACTTGCTAAGGTTTTTCAAATGGTATAGCAAGCTAAGTGGGCTTGATTCTGGTGAAAAACAACATAGTTAAGCATTCTTGAGCCACAAGAGTTCTAGGTTGGCTGACCTCTCGAGAAGTCTTGGTTACCGGGTGCAAGCCCTGGAAGTGATGATTGATGTTATGTGATTCATTTCACTAGTTTCAATTCCACTTATTCATCCCTGTGAGCATCACGCGATGCAATGAGTTCCATTTGGACTATTGAAAAATCATGAGAAATTAGTCGGTTACGATTTCCTCTCATTGAAATGGTCATAGATAAATGACTTACTTAATGCAGTTGAATCCCAAAAATGATATCGAATAACTAGACATTACAACATCTCTTGCAGTGAGCTTGAGAGTGTCTCTAAACTAAAAATAAAAAATATATTTATAAAATATTTTAATTATGAAATGAGATATTTTTTGGGCATATGGTTTTTATGAGCCATGGTCTTTGCCCATGGTATTGTAATAGAGCCCATTTACACGTTAATAATATCCATGAGAAAATGAGGTCAAATATCTATGGTTAAAAATTTTGTTGTATTTTAAGTATTAATTTTTGTGTATGGCTACAAAATTATTATTTAAATTTATATGGTAAAAGGGATATTAATGTATAGCTACTATTTATATCTTAGGTGTTTTAATTTCAAATTCAAATTCAAATAAAATATTTATAAAATATTTGTGATTGGGAAATGAGAAATGGTTTGTGGGAATGTGTTATTGATGAGCCATGGGATTGGCCTATGGTATTGTAAAAATTCATATTTACAAGCTAACAGTATCTATGATAAAGTGGGCATGAATATCCATGGAAAAATATATCATTATATTGTAAGTATTAAAGTTTTCATGTTTTTATTAATTAAAATAAAATATGGTTATAGAATAATTATTTTAATTTATATGGTAAAATGGATTTTAAATTTTAGCTACTACTTATATGTTATATATTTTAATGTGATATCTATATTATTATTTTTGTTATTTGTAATTTTATTAATAAAAACACATTTACAATTTAAAAAAATTGAATTTTTTTATTTTTATTACTTTTAACTTTTAACTAATGATACAACATCTCCCCATATTGTTCCCTATATTACTTTTAACATTTTATTATTATATTTTAATTAAGTTTCTTACTTACATTACAACTACACATCTCCCCTATAACAATAAACTTACAATATAATAACATTCTTAACCATGGATATTTAGCGCACTTTACCATGGATATTATTAATTTATAACTAGGATTTGATTCAATACCATGACTTATCAATACCACTTTCTCAAAAAGTATAAATTATTTCATAAACAAAAGATTTTATAGATATTTTGTTATAAGTTAATTTAATAATATTTTTTTAATTAAATCTAAAATTTAAAGGTTATAGTTTTGATATATATCTAAACCCTTTAGCCTCATTACTAGTAAAAATATATATGTGTGTGTGTGCATGTGTGTGTGAAATATTTATATAATAACAACTAAATCTAACTTGTCTATGGATCTACCAAGCACCTAGAGGGATCAAATCTCTTTTCACTTTTGAAAAAGATTGCAACTCAACATATTTTCTTCCTAGATTCGGAGTTAACATGGATCTAGGTTAGTTATTATTACATAACTAGGTGCAAGATAACCTAGTATAAGGGAGATTTCTAGGTGATTTAATACCTAGAATAGGACAGCCAACATTTTTCAAATGTTGGGAAAAATATATATAGAAGAAAAAAATGTTAACCGAATGATGTTGTAGTATCCAAGTATAAATAATTCAATGTTGGTTCAATTATCAATAAAATTTTAACATTAATTAAAATGAAAACTTCAATTTGTTATATTGTAATTTTGTTTTTTAAATTAAATTATGAAAAATATGTAAATAACAGAAAATCATAATATACATATCACATTAAAATACATAAAATAAATCGTAGCTATAAAATAATAAAAGCACATTAAAAATATTGATGTGGTTGATATAGCCGAAGGCTTCATAAATATACCAAAAAAAACTATTGCAACATGAATAATGTCTTTCCAATGCACATCTTTGCCTAATTCACCATGTATAAAAAGGGTATGGGTCAACTTTAACTTCAGTAAAAAAGGAATTACACATCTTATTGTAAAATGGACCATTTTTCTCAATAAAATTTTCTTATATATAAATGAATCTAATTTTTAAAATGTATTAAAATTAATGGAAAATTTTGCTAAATAAAAATTTTATTATATATAAATTAAAGATATAAATAACAACAAGGAACTTATCATGGAGGAACTTAGTAGAATTGGAATAATCTCAAATCCTTAGGAAATTTGTGGGTGATCTATTTTTTAAAATTTATTAAAATTTGATGCAAATAAAACTCTGTAATACACTAAGAATATGTTGAGAATATTTCCTTGATAGTCAATCTAGGTCATTAATTAAAAAATAAAAATAAAATGTCAAAAAACCCTCATCCACCTTAAGTTGAAATAGGGAGCCTTCCACAATTAATATCCATTTTACCATATAAATTAAAATAAACATTGCAAACCTATAGCCTTAATTTGGAAGGTGCTAATAAATTGAGATGTGAAATGGATAAATTGATTGATTGTTGAGGCAAAAGTACTTGCATAAATTTTGGTAGGTAGTAATAGCTACTATATTTACAATATTACTCCTATAGAAGTGTTGATGAAAACATAAATAATGGTTGGAAGTTAACCTAAGAATATTTATTTACATCGTAATTCTATCCATTTTTATGCAAAGACTTGCTTAAACTAGAAATTTCACTATATTTTGCAAAGGAAACGTGGTAAGACATAAAAGAGAGAAGAATCCTCAAATATAAGAAATCAATGTATGCTAAAAATTAGTAAACAAAATTTCATTCAAGAAAATATTCAATGAACAAGGTTCATTAGGTACAAGGGATGCCAATTTGGTTTTCAAATAGTAAATTCAACTTTTCCTAATTCTATTTTTGCATTATACATTCGCCGATATGAAACATTTATTCGAAGAAAATGCATTCCAAACAAATCTATGCCTGCAAGCTATAAGTTGGAAGGTTCTGCAAGCTGTAAGTTGGAAGATTCGTCGCATATTTGTTCACGTCTCATAGGAATTCAATTTGATGTCAGGCTCTTGGAAATAGCATAATAATTTCATTTGATGTCAGGCTCTTGAAAATAGTAGAATAACCCCAACTGTTATGGGTACTATAACATAAATAGATTGCTGGAGGTATAGAAATGATGTACTTGACTGAGTTGTTCCAAAAGTATTGTCTGATGAGGTAGAGGAGGAAGTGGTCACATTTTATTGCAATTTGTGTGTTTTTTCCTTATGGTAGAATGCAATGTAAAAATGAAACTGTAAAAAATATACATGAGTATAAATATAATTATATAATATAATCTCTCTAAAAATGTATACATTAAAAAAATATACTTATTGATCATTCTAGCTCCTGAATCCGTAGCCAAATTTGATACATTAGGGATTGAAGCCACACATTCTACATAGAAAACTTGAATTAGCGCGGTGAACAACTATCGAGCATGTCAAAATATAATGTTATAATTTAAATAAAAAAATTTTGTAAGCTTGGCAATACTACATCTTCAACATGTCCAATAGGGATTTGAATAGGTGACCTCACATCAAGGACTTAAGAGAGCACCCTTCCAAGACCCATGAACAATTTTAAAATTTAAATATTATTTAAATATATTTTCTAAAAAAATATCCTTAGGTCGTATATCACAACCATCTCATGGTGATTTGGACTCAAAAGAAAGAAAAATAAAATCGTAGGAAAAAAATATACCTTTTGTAGCAAAGATATGGAACTTGCAGATGTAAAACAAAGCCAGATTTCTCATACAGGTTTGAGTACATCTGAAGGCCATACTCAGTGAACCAAGGTGGCAATGGTGTAGAAGGTGTAAGGGTCCTATAATAATAGGGATCATAATTTTGAATTGACTATCTTAAAGTCTTGTAATATTGTACATACTTTTCTTTCAACAAATGTTTTCCCATATTAAAAAATGTAAAGAGGGCAAGTCCTGAAAGAAAAATCAATGGACTAAAAGAAAAAAATAAAAAAAGAAGATAAAGTATGAACCTCGCGAAAAAAGAGATAAAAAATAAATCATGAAAGTGTTTCACATTCAAGTGCCACTATTTTTAGTTTACTTTATGCAAATAAAATTGTGTGCAGCTTGTCAAAAATGCCACAATTCATGATGGTTAGACAGTTTAAGCTTGACTCATTCATGCTTCTAAATTTTAGGTAATTATACTTAGTGAATAAAGATCTAGCCAAACCATTTAATCTTGGTAGATCAATAGTTAGGTAGAGAATAAAAATGAGCTCATCAATTTAATTTTAGGTATTGGATGTTATAAGGTTAGAATTATATTAGTTTTCTTATCAAAAGAAAAAAAAAATTGTCAACAAGCTCAAATGCACCAAATAAATGAAGGAAAAATGTTAGGGTAAATGATGGGTAGGTGGATTACTTTCACAAGGCATGGAGAGCATTAATTTGTTATTTTATATCACTAATATCCCCCAAAATCCCCTTCCCCTTTCTTAAAACCCTATTTTCCATTCTTAGAAGGCATTTCCCTTGTAAGAAAGTCCCTTTCATTTTGAAAATATCTCTTTCCCCTCATTTTTAACCTTTTCTCCTTATTTCACCCATGTTCACTTCCTCAAAACCCTTTTCCTAGTTAAAAAACACATTTTATTTTTGAGAAAATTAACTCCCCCTTTACTAATCCCCTCTTTTCATTTAAAAACATACAAAAACCTCAATTTGTATAGTTTAAATGGTTAAAGTTTAAAATGAATCGGGTCCCATTGCAAAAAACCCCTCCTCGATGTCATTTTAACGCTTATTCCTAATGTATATTAAAATCCCACATCTAGTGTATATATTAATTCCTGCATAAATATTTCATTAACCCCTGATTCATTTTAACTCATTTTCTTTAATAAGATCATGGGTCCCATATCATATTAACCCCCTTTTTATTAATTTAAACCTATAGTTTTTATATATATCCTGGGCCCACTTTTAAATATCCTACCCCACTTCATAGTACCTGCTTCCAATTATAATAATCCTGACCCACTTCTATTTTAAACCCCTTTGCATCACTTATCCCCGGGCCCCACCTATCAAAGCACCCGAACTCCTCCATTCACCCGATCACCTGATTAGATCCAACGGCCAATAGAAGCTTTCGCACCCTCGACTGCCCACCGTTTAAAACCATTGGGGGGTTACGAAATGGGTGGTTTCGCAGCCTCACTCCCTTTCCATGCATCAGTCCCATGTTTTATCGCATCCTTTATTCTGAAAGAACTTTACCACTTTTCATTATGCGATAACCCGCCAACCCGTCCTCGCATTTGAAATGAAGCCAGTTACTGTTTAAGTTCAATTTTGCACCTTATGTTTAACCATCTCCAGTCAAAATTCCATAAACCCCACCCGAAACAGTTATTTCATTATTATTGTGTGTTTGGAAAATTTGTTTATTTGTGGAGAAGAAGCCAAAAGAACCTCTCTTGAACCAGTTTGAACCCGAAAGAACCTCTGTCGACCCAGTTTGTAGCCAAAAGAACCTCTCTCGACCCAGTTTGAAGCCAAAAGAGCCTGTGTAGACTAAGGATTAAAATTTTGTAAACTAACTAAACCCTCTTTTGTGGCCAGAACCCCATCCAAAGACCAAAACTTCATTTTCCAGGTAATCCTAAAGCGCCTAAAACTTGTACTTAAGCAATAAAGTAATAAATTAATAAATTGAACCAGTTTAAATGGCCTCCAAGAGCATAATATTTGTTAATCCCCTACAACCTCTTGTAATTGATGTTGAACACACTCCCCTAGCAGAAAAAAATTCAAAATCAGTGATATAGTCATTGATTTCAACCTCTTTGAGCTCCACTACTAGAGCCATGATAAATTCATAGACTAGGCTAATGATATCTTCCTCTGGGACTCAAACTTACCTAGGTATATCTTCCCACATACCTTCCAATTTCCAGAAATCATCAGACTTTGTCAAATTAATTATCTGCCCAATGAAAGAGCCCTAGTAACTCATAGCAAAGATATTTTGTTCACAATCACTGCAGAATCCATATATCAAATGTTCCAAATCCAACCTAAGCCTGAAGAATCCCCTTTATCAATTGAAATCCTCATTGAATTATATTTGAATTTTGACTTTCCCAAGAGGTTTCAAATATTTCAAACCTTTCTTCCTCCATCAGTGGAAACCCCAAAGAGTAACCCTCCTTATTCAACTTCAATTTTTTTAGAGAGAACCGGAAAAATTGTCATAATTTTGTCTTGCATTCTACGGTATCTCACAGATGAATATGTAGATGTTTTTATCTTAGGCTTTCTATCCATTTCCTATCAAGAACAGCCTCCATCTTCTACATTTAACTTTTCTCAATACTTATCAGATGTTATCCATGATAAATTGGTTAAATTATCTCAGGAAGGAGTGTTTAAATATTCATTAGTTTTGTTTCATTTATTCCTATAATTGCAATCAGAAAGGTTTGAAGTTAGCCTTCAAAAGCTAGACACATAGAGTAATCCCCAATCTATAGTCTTCTTGAATTCCTTAATAAAAAAATATTCCACAGAATTTAGCTACAATGACTTCATTAATTCAATTTCTCATCCAATTGTCAACATGCTAAGCAGTAGCAGTCAACCTGAGATCAATGAAGAAATCAAGAAAGTATTGTAATTGTCTGAACACAGTAGGACATGAGATTAGTATTTATAATAGAACCACACTGAAATTAGAGTGTATGGATATCGACTCACTCTATACAAGCTTCATAAATACCTCCCAATGAGGTTATTTGCATTAGAATATATCAGGTATATCCTAAACTTAGATGAGGTTAATTTTCTGCCAGCAAAGAAGAAAACTCAGCTTAAAATTAAGGACCAGCTTAGTCCTTTCATTTGCAATAATAGGAATGTTGGTCAACAAGCATCAAAGTATCTACAGGATTCCAAGTTTAGTGATAGTTTCGAATGGAAGTATCATCCTTTGGGATTCATCAGCAAACTAAGAGTCAAAATCAATTTGACTCCTTTTTTTCATGAGTCTAAACCAGAGATTGAAAATTACTCCAACCAGTCAAAGTAGCTGGAAAATACTTTGAAATAAGTAGAGAAGGAAGTTGATACTAGTTTTTTCATGCATACTCCAACCCCACAAGACAAAAACTCAAATAGAACAAGAGAATAGGGATCTTATTCTGCTGAGACCACCACTGAAACCAAATTCAAACTAATGTATAGGATGGAGCCCAAGCTGAATCCAGTAATCGAACAAGAAGAAAAAGTGGACACAGTTGAGATTATTAATACAGATTTAATTTTCAGGGATAATGCATGTCCTACTATTTCAGAGGAAAATCATTAGCCTTCAACCTCTAGTGCTCAGATCATTCAGAAGAAGTATAATGTTGAAGTTTTTTCATCAAGTAAACTAATAGATAAAGAACAATATATAATGGAGAAGTATAAGGAAATAAAATTGAAGAATGAGGCATTGAAAGCTGTGACTTATGCCCAATATAGGAAACAGACACCTAGTTACCAAAACAAGTTTCTTTTTGCCTTTGATTATGATCCAAAAAAACATCCCAAGGCTTCCTAACAAGCCAAGGATAATAGAATTAAAACACTTGAATAATTCATCATAGAGGTTGGATATGATCCCAAAAACATCAAAGAAAATGAGGAAATTATCAAAAAGAAGAATGTAGACATTGATGCATTGAAAAAATAGCTAGAATTACCTCCCACTAAATATACACAAACTAAAGAGTTTTTGGAGAATTAATTCCAGAAAGATGAGATGACGAATCTCATCATTCAGTTGAAAACTCAACTGAAAGAGATGGAGAATGAGATGGATAAATTGGTACAGGAATAGAAGCCAAGAATGGAAACAGTTACTATTACATCCATTCCCATACATTCAGCATCAACTTCAGTGGCTACAGTAGTCCCCACTACTACAACAATTCCAGTCACAACAGAATTTTCAACAACAGTAGCTACTACAATAGCTACAATAGCAGCTCATCAAAATGACAAAGTAGTTAAATTGGTTAAAGCTATATACAAGACATCTCAATCCAAACAAATGAGATTTAATAATAGAATGAAAGAATAGGTAAAAAGTATTGAATATTAAAATAAATTGGTAGAGATGATGCATAAGGCTGAAGCAAAAAAGTCGAACAGATTGACTCATAGAGTTCAAAATTTAGAAAAAAAATTAACCTTTGAAGAACATTTGGCCCAAGAAAAGCAAAAACTATTGGCCAATATCGTTAACTCTGTTAATGATATTTGGCCATCCACCGAAGTTATCTTTGACAAAAAAGATTTGATTAAAAAGGTTAGTGAAGCCACTAAGAATGTCAAAGAAGAACTTGAAAATTAAATAGAGGCGGACATAGAGATAAATAAGTTTCTAAATTCTAAGAACAAGCATGAGCTAGAAGAAATTGGAGCAATTGATAGAACTGGAAAAAATTTAGAAGTTAAAAAGGTAATTTCCAAAATAAAATTAATGGTACAACTTGAAGATAAGTGTCAAGTCATGGAGTTAGCAATAAACAAATTTATAAATAAATTTTATGTCTTGAAGTAGAAAGGTCTACCTAATCCATTGGTGATTAATGATAGACTGATGAGATAGGAAGATTAGAGAAGTGGCCAAAGAACAATCCAACAATTCCTCTTTGAAAAGAATTCCAACAGGCAATGTACTCTATCTGATTTTTGAAAATATATTTTACCTTCAGCATGAGGAAAACCATCTATTTGTAAACAAGCCTACTTTCACCAAGTACATTGAAGGTCATGAAATTTACAGGAGGATGGTTAATATCAAAATCCAAGATTAAGAGAGTTGGGAGAAATTGCATGATTTACTGTGATAGTGAAAAGTAAAAGGAGGTAAAATAGAGATAAATTAAAGAGTAACAGAGCAATAATGTAAAATATGAATGTAGATGAAAGACAAAGTTTAAAGATCAGAAAACATAGTTAAAAGGAAATATCAACTAGCATAAATATGTAGCTAGCATAAAGAAATAGTCAAAGAGATTAAGCAGCAAAATTTCAAAGAGCAAACAACAAATCCAGATAAGCAGGGACACCTAGCATTTAGTCTCCTAGGTGTCTCTGTCTTATTCCATGAAGTTATTTTATATTCCCTTGAATAAATCCTAAATCAGTTTTAGGATATTCTGTATTATTTTTTGTATAAATACTTCGGAAATTCGAAGTATTAGAGTGGATTCCGGAACATTTCTATAGTTGTAATTGATCAAAATACCTGAGGGTTTATTGTACCATTTTCAAGTCAGCAAATAAGACAAGTAATAAAGGCATTGACTTACAGGATTCATGTGTTGAGCTACTTCATTGAAGTAAACATTTCAATTGTTCATTGTTATTTTTCTTAAGTATTCCATAAACTTGTATGTTTTTCCAAATTTAAGTGTTATAACAGGAATATTATTGTAGAAATTGTTTAAGTACACTATGTTCTGAACTATTGTTCATGTTAATGTTTTCTTGTGGTATATAGATCTGAGAATTCTTCATTTCCCTCCCATCTCAATTGACCTATTTGAAACTTCCCTCATCATCTGGTTTAAGGAATCCATGACTACTCCCTGATCCTGATTGAAAGCCACTTCCCCATTCAACCTTTAAAGGTCTAATCTTTCTCAGCTACCCTACCATGTGAACACTTCCTTTATAACTTGAATATGTCGTGTTTTATTTACATTTTGACTCCATAGCCTAATGGAAAAGTAGAAAATACAACTATCCATCTAAATCAGTAATTCCACCAAACCAAACAAAATCAAACCCAATCAATATTTCATGACTAGCCTAAAATCAATTAAAAACAACAAAGTTAAATCATAAAGAGAGAGCCCTCTCTGAGCATTAGGAAGTCTAGATCCTAATTTCAAAATTAGGTTTGTGGTTACCTCTAATATTTCTTGAACACACACAACAACCATGGGAAATTATTAGAGTGATAACATACTGGCGACCATATTGGGGAAATCAGTCGTTGGTCAAATAAATATTAAAGGAAACACTTTTACTCATCTTTTCACCTTATGTTTGATTTAGGGTTGTTATAATTTTCACTAAAATTTAAAATTATGGCTTCCAAAAGAACATACTATATCGGGTCTCATCCTGATCCACAACCTGCTATAATTGTTGCTGATCCTCACAGAATTTTAAGAGAAAATAAAAAAATAGAAAGTCTAGGAAGCAGTAGTCAATTAGTCAAATCTATTTCACGCCCTAAAGAATTATCAAGCTTACAAGATATTCAATTCAATTTATCATTTGAGCATTCCTTATTTAGAGCCAAATCTGAAAATTCCATCTTTGATATTGTAATAGATCTTGATTTAATTAAATTTATTGAAACAAACGATACTAGCTCACTTGATTCAGATCAATAGGCTCTAAAGAATTTTGATGATCTTGATGCTTTGACTTCAAATTTGATTAAATATATTGACGAAGCATTTTTCCAACAATCAGTTCAGTTAGCTGCCCTAGTTTATTCTACCCCCAAGCGCTCTACCATTCCCTTAGAAATTTTAAAAACAGATCCATTTAGATTCACCTCACCCATAATCTTCACTATAGTTCAGTCCATAGAACCATTCATACCCAAGATTCCTCTTCAAACCAAAGTTTCATTCCCATCTTCCAGTGCTGCAAGTACCTCATCCAATATTCCAACTACATCCTCAAGTGTTCCAACTTCATCTGCAAGCACTTCAACCTCATCTCCAAGCACTACTACTACACCTCCTAGCCAAGCTAGAATATTAGCCATGGTAGCTAGATATGCCCATTTGGTCTTACCAGGTTAATTACATGCCATGCCATAAGACTATAAAACTAAAATATTTCAGTTTGATGGTACTGGTCAATACACTGCCCAGCAACATGTAAACAAAATGACTGATTACTTCTAATTACATGAAATTGATGAAGATGATGTTCAAATGAGACTATTTGCATAAACATTAGTAGGAGAAGTAAATAATGGTTTAAAGGTCTACCTACTAGTTATATTGGTGATTTAGATACTTTCCGTAGATTTTTTTATCAATAGATGGGAAAGAAAGAAAAACCTTTACAAATATTTTCTGAATATGATAACACCAGAAGAGCTCCTAATGTATTAGTTCCAGATTTTTGTACTAGGTTTAATAGTATTTATAATGCAACTCCTACCAATATTAAACCTCCACTAGACTTGGGCTTAATCAAACTCCCTTATGGTTTTGACATTGATATGTCTTACCAATTGAGAGAAAGAAACCCTACAACATTAGAGAAATTCAAAGTGATGCAATTAGTGTACAAGAAAACTTATTTGCTAGAAGAGCTCGAATGAGAAATGAAAGAAGAGTAACCATTAAGGATGAACCATCCACATTAGATAATAAAACAGATAGATTAGCTAAAAGCATGAAAAAAATAATGGATAGGTTAGAAAACATGGAAATAAAACCACAATGGGATAATCAGCAAGATCCTCAAATCAGAAATCCCAACTTTAGGAAGAATCCTAACACAGGTAAATCTAGAGAAACAACACCTGATCAACAAATTAAACCATCTTTCCAAGAGAACTATGTTGAGAGTTCTTAAAAAAATGATGAATAAGAGGATACCAAAATTAACTTAATGGGAATTAATGATGAAAATACTAATTTTCTTACCTAAGAAGAATACAAATTATACATGTTGCAACAATTACAGTTAGAAATCAAAGAGTTTTTTTATTATAAACAAGGCTATGAATCTGTAATATATGAAGTTTTGAAACAATATAGCCTTAGAAGTAAGAAAAACAGAGAAGCCCCTACTAAGAAAAATATTCAAACTCAAACCAAGAAAACATTAGAAGCTCGTGTGAGCAAAGTTTTACAAATCCTCCCTAGAGATACTCAGAAAACTTCAAGCCCAAAGATTGTAGACATAACAGATACTGCTACTCAAACTCCAACTACTGCTAAAACTATCACTCCTACTCAAACTCTTCCTCATAAGAAAATTGAAAGTAAGATAGTGGAAACACAAACTCAAACACCAATTATGGATAAAATAGAAAAGAATATCCAAACTGAAATTCGTAAAGAATAAATCATTCAGTGAGGAAAAACTAAAGTACCATTTAACATTCAAGTTGAGTTAGCCAAATTGAAAATACCAGTTCCTTTATCAGAACTAGAAAAAAATGATTTATACAAAGCCCAAATCACTGAAATACTGAATATAGGTGAAGGAGAAGACTCTGTTAATCTAAATGATGATCAACCAGAATTATTGTTTGGTCCTGAAGTTAATGGTAAACACCAACAAGGAGGTGTACCTCCATTTTACATTAGCTTGAACATTCATGTGAAAATATTACACAATGCAATGTTAGATTATGGTGCATCCCACAACTTAGTGCCAAAAGTTGTCATGGAAAAACTGAATTTAAACATCACCAGACCATACAAAGATATTTTTTTCTTTTACTCTAGCCAAGCTAAATTTCTTGGGCTAATAAAATATTTGTGTGTTACCCTAGTCCAATACCTAGCTAAAAGTATTATCATGGATATTCTAGTTGTTGATATCCCTCCAAAGTATGCAATGTTATTATATCGCTCATGGGGAGAAAAATTGCATGTATCACCACAATTAGACATGTTGTATGCCAAAATTTCAGTATTTGTTCATACAAAAAAGCTTTACAGGGAAAATTTACTGAAATTCATGGTCAACAGTGTAGAAAAACCCAAAAATTATCATATTTATTCTCTGCATTCTGATATGGATTCTTTCATCTTATGTAATTCAGACACTGGAAAAGATAGAAACACATCAATAGAATAGAAACATAAACAAATTGAAAATGAAAATATTTTTCATGAATTTATGTGGCACTTAGATTTTGATGGTTCTCTGAAGATTAGGAGTAGCATTCGGAGTATGGATTTATAGCTTAGAGAATGATCATTCTGAAGGTCATGCCTTTAGGTTAAACTTTAAATGCAGTAATAACATGGCAGAGTATGAAGCGTTAATCTTAGGACTGCAAATTGTTAGAAAACTTGGAGCAAGAAGAGTTTCTGTCTTGGGAGATTCAGAATTAATCATATAACAAATCAAATGAGAATATCTCGTGAAAAATCGTAGGCTGAGCCAATACATAGAAACTATTCTAGATATGAATAATAGTTTTCTTGAAACTGACTTTGTTGTTATTTCAAGGAAGCAGAACATGGAGGCACATAGTTTGGCTACTTTTGCCAGTACATGCAGATTTCATTTTCAGCTAAACCTCCTATACATTGAAGAGGTAAGACATAGGCCAACTATATCACATAATTTGAAATATTGGCAGATATTTTCAAAATATTCTCAAATCTAAAATTTTATGAATGTTGAGGGAGAATTTAAAAACTATAACATAGATACTGATTGTATAGTAGATGACGCTATAAATAGTGAGATAGATATAAGTGATGTGGATAAATTAGGGCCAACTAGATTCACTAGAGTAGAAATAGATAAATTAGAAACAATAGAAATAGAAGAAATAGAAAATGATGAATCATATATTTTGAACCTGAAAAATAACTCTTTGCCCTAGGGATTAGCCCCTTTAGAAGATCTTTTTGACTCAAATTTTGTAGCTAGAAAACCAAAAATGGAGCTTTTAAGATCAGACATAGAAGAATGTAACATAAGAAATTAATAAAAACCCAAGCTTGTCAAATTATCCAAAGCATTACCCCCAACTGAAAATTTGAAGTACATAAGTCTTTTTAAAGGATTTCAAGATGTCTTTGCCTGGAGTTATGAAAAACTCAAATCTTATGACACTAGTGTAATCCAACATAAAATACCCATCAAAGAAAATCAAAGACCCTTTAAACAAAATATTAGGAGAATTAATCTAGTTCTTATGAAATTGATTGAAAAAGAAGTAAAAAGGATGTATGAGGCACAAATCATATCACCCATTAGATATTATGATTGGGTCTCAAATATAGTTTCCACTAGGAAGAAAACAGGGGAAATCAATCTCTGTGTTGATTTCTGGAACTTAAACAAAGTTTCACTAAAATATAATTATCCTCTCCACAAAATGGATCATATTTTACATAGGGTAGTTGGATCATCCAGAATGTCATTACTTGATGGCTTTTCTGGATACAGTAAAATCCTAGTTCAACCGGAAGATCAAGCAAAGACTGCATTTACTACTCCTTGGGGAACTTTCATGTATTTGAAAATGCCCTTTGGATTCATGAATGTAGGAGATACCTTCCAAAGAGCTATTATTATAGCTTTTGCCAAAGAGATTCATGGATTTTTAGTCATTTATCTAGATGACATAACAATATTTTCCAAAACAGACAATGAACTTCTAGATCATTTAAGAAGAGTTTTTATTAAATGTAGAAATTTTGGTATTTCCTTGAATCCCAAAAAGACACTCTTTGGACTAGAAGAAGGTAAAATCTTTGGAAACATAATTTCAAAAGAGGGAATTAGAATAGATCTAGCTAGAATAGAGGAAATTTTGAACATAAGTCATCCTAGAAACATCAAATAATTGCAGGAAATCTTAGGTAAAATAAATTTCCTTAGAAGATTCATTTGTAATTTAGTAGAACTAATCAGAGAATTGAATGACATGTTAAAGAAATATTTAACACTTAAATGGACTGTAGAGGCTAAATAGTATTTTGAATCAATCAAAGAAGCTTTGACTAAAACACCTGTCCTTATAAGTCCTAATTTCAAAAAAGATTTTATAATTTTTTCTTTTGCTTCAGAGTACACCATTGCAACAGTCTTGTTGCAAAATAATGATCATGGTTACGAAACACCAATTTCTTTTTTTAGAAAATCCTTAAGATATGAAACACTAAAGTACAATATAATTGAAAAAAAGGCACTTTATTTAGTGAAGCCTTTTAAAGATTTCAGAGTGTACATCTTATACTTCCACATAATTTCATATGTTCCAAATTTAGTAGTAAAGGACATTCTAACTTAGAATGGGCCTAATGGAAAAAGAGGCTAATGGATTGCCACTATATTGGAATATGACATTGAAATAAAGCTTACAAAACTTATTAAAGGCCAAGGTTTAGCCAAACTCATGGCTGAATCGAACTGTCACACCTTAGATATTAATTTCATTATTCAACTAGATGATCATGAAGCGATGGCAACTCCAAAAATCAGTGAAGCTTTTATTGACTCACCCTGGTACACATATATCATATTTATTTTACTAAATCTACAAGCTCCTCTTGGTTTATCTAGAACTAAAGGTATATTTTTGAAAATGCAAGAAATGAAGTATTGTATCATAGATAATGCTTTATTTTGGAAATATCATGGTTGCATTCTATTTAAATGTTTATTGAAATATGAAGATGATAAAGTAATGCAGGAGTTTCATGCAGGTGACTGTGGAGGACACCTCTAGTGGAGAACATCTCCTGACAATATATTGAGGGTAGGTTTTTAATGTCCCAATCTTTTTGTAGATGTTATAAAGTATGTGACCTCTTGTCACAAGTGTGAGATATTTCAAGGGAAGAAGAAACTATTACCATTACCCTCAAACCAAACTCTGTAGAAATGTCATTTCAACAATGGGGTTTAGAATTCATTGGTAAAATTCACCCACCCTCCTCAGCCCAACATAAATGGATATTGACAGCCACTGAGTATTTTACCAAGTGCATAGAAGCCACTCCTTCTATACAAGCCACCGATTCTATCATTATCTCATTCCTTGAAAACAATATCCTTTCTAGATTTGGATGCCCACAAAATCTCATTACCGATAATGCAATTGCCTTAAAATCCAAGAAAATGGTAGAAATTTTTAATAAATACCACATAAATCTTTGCCATTCCACTGCCTATTACCCTCAAGGTAATGGACTTGAAAAATCCTCTAACAAAAGCCTAGTTAATATCATAAATGAACTATTAGAAGAAAACAAGAAGACCTGGACCAAAACGCTGGCTAATGCCTTATGGATAGACAAACTAACTACCAAAAATTCTATTGTTTCATTTCCCTATCAATTGGTATATGGGATAGATGTTGTTTTTCCTTCCCCATTGGGAGTGCTAGTGATGAAAATGATTCAAGTGCTACAAGAAGAACCAAATTATATCCAAAGGAGGATAAATCAAACCATTCATTTGCAGCAAACCATGGAAGAGGTTTACATCAAATCACAAGTGATCCAAGACAAAATAAAAAATATATTTTATAACAAAACCAAAGCTGATGATTTTTACATAGGTGACAAAGCACTCAAGTGGGATTCCAGAAGAGAAGGAAAAGGTAAACATGGTAAATTTAATTTTCTATGGAAAGGCCCATACATCATTTATGGTTACAAAGGTAAAAATGCATTTTTCTTAAAGGAAATAGATGGAACAGATCTACTAGGTGGACCAGTCAATGGTAGAATGCGGAAGCACTTTTTTTCTCCAGATTAGACATTAGTTCACTTGTTTTATTTTTCAATGTGAATAGAATTGCAAAGTTTAGATTGGATTGGATGATTAAATTTTGAAGTTGAAGCTCAGAGAGATGGCCCTAAGCTTTGAAAGGTATAACATCATATGATTGAACAAAATGAGAGCTTAGAAAGTAGTTACAAGGCAAGAAAAGTCAAAGTTCCAAGGCTACTGATCTTAAAGTTCTTGACATCTCACCAGGAGATTCCATTCCCATGTGGAGGCACTGTTAGGGTTCTACAATAATAAGGATCATAATTTTGAAATTATAATGTTAAAGTCTTGTAATATTGTACATAATTTTCTTTTGGCAAATTTTTTCCCATATTAAAAAATGTAAAGAAGGTAAGTCTTCAAATAAAAATCAAAGGACTAAAAGAAATAGATCAAAAAAAAGATAAAGTATGAACCCCACAAAAAAGAGACAAAAATAGATCATGAATGTCTTGCACATTCAAATGCCACTACTTTTAGTTTGCTTTATGCAAATAAAATTGTGTAGCTTTTCAAAATTCCCAAAATTCATGATGGTCAAACAGTTTAATCTTGACTTATTCATGCTTTTAAATTTCAAGTACTGATACTTAGTGAATAAATATCTAGCCAAACCATTTAATATTAGCAGATCAATAGTTAGGTAGAAAATAAAAATGATATCATCAATTTAAACTGAGCTATTGGAAGTTATAAGGTTAGAATTAGATTAGTTTTCTTATCAAAAGAAAAATAAAAGGGTCAACAAGTTGAAATGCACCCAATAAATGAAGAAAAATTTTAAGGGTAAAGGATGGGCAGGTAGATTACTTTCACAAGGCATGGAGAGCATCAATTGGTCATTTCATATCACTAATATCCCCCAAAATCTCCTTCCCCTTTCTTAAAACCCTATTTCCATTCTTAGAAGGCATTTTACCTTGTAAAAAGTCCCTTTCCTTTTGAAAATATCCCTTTCCCTTCATTTTTAACCTTTTCGCCTTATTTCACCCCTCTTCCCTTCCTAAAAACCCTTTCCATAGTTAAAAAGCACATTTTATTTTTGAAAACATAACTCCCCCTTTACTAATCCCCTTTTTTCATTTTAAAACATACAAAAAACCCACTTTGTATAGTTTAGATGGTAAAAGTTTAAAATGAATCGGGCCCCACTACGAAAAACACCTACCCGATATCATTTTAATGCTTATTCCTAATGTATCTTAAAATCGTGCATATAGTTTATATATTATTTCCCACATACATATTTCATTAACCCCCCATTAATTTTAACTCATTTTCTTTAATATGATCTCAAGTCCCATATCATATTAACTCCCTTTATATTAATTTAAACCTATAGTTTATATACATCTCGGGCCCACTTTTAAATATCCTACCCCACTTCATATTACATGCTTCCCATTATAATAATCCTGGCCCACTTCTATTTGAAACCCCTTCGCATGACCTATCCCCGGGCACCGCCTATCAGAGTACCCTAACTCCTTGATTCACCCGATCACCCGATTAGATCCAATGACCAATAGAAGTTTTCGCACCCTCGATTTTTAAAACCATTGGGGGGTTGAGAAATGTGTTGTTTCGCACCCCTGCTCCGTTTCCACGCGTTAGTCCCACGTTTTATTGCATCCTTCATTCCCAAACCACTTTACCACTTTTCATTATGCAATAACCCGCCAACCCGTCCTCACATTTCAAATGAAACCACTTACTGCTTAAGTTCAAATCCATGCCCAATGGTTAAACATCTCCAGTAAAAAATCCATAAACCCTACCCAAAAAAGTTATTTCATTATTGTTGTGTATTTGGAAAAATATTTTATTTGTGGAGAAGAAGAGAAAGGAACGTCTTCCAACCCATTTTGAAGCCAAATGAACCCGTGTAGAGATAGAATTAAAGTTTTTTAGACCAAATAAAGCCTCTGTTGTGGCCAGAACCCCATCCAAAGACCAAAATGTCATTTTCTAGGTAGTCCTTAAGTGCCTAAGAGTTGTACTTAAGCAAGAAAGTAATAAATTAATCAATTGAACAAGTTTTATGGCCTCCTAGAGCATACTATCTATTAATCCCATACAACCTCCTGTAATTGATGTTGAACACACTCCTCTAGCAGACAAAGACTTCAAAATCAGTGATACAATCACTGATTTCAACCTCCTTGAACTCCATTGCTAGAGCCATGATAAATTAATAGACCATGCTGATGATATCTTCCTTTAGGACTCAAACCTACCCAGATATATCTTCCCACAGAGCTTCCAATTTCTAGAAATCATCAAACTCTGTAAATTTAATTATCTGCCCAATGAAAGAGCCCTAGTAACTCATAGAAAAGAGATTTTGTTCACAATCACTTTAGAATCCATAAATCAAATGTTGCAAATCTAGCCCAAGCTTGAAGAATCCCCTTTATCAATTGAAATCCTCACTGAATTATATCTGAGGTTTGACTTTCCTAATAGGTTTCAAATATTTCAAACCTCTCTTCCTCCATCAGAGGAAACCCCAAAGAGTAACCCTCCTTATTTAGCTTCAATTTTTTCAGAGAAAACTAGACAGATTGTGACAATGTTGTCTTGCATTCTAGGGTACTTCACAGATGAATATATAGATGCTTCTTCTTCATTTAAATTTTCTCAATACTTATCAGATGCTATCCATGAGAAATTGGTTAAATTACCTGAGGAAGGATTGTTTAAGTATTCATCATTTTTTTTTCATTAATTCATGTACTTCCAATCAGAAAGGTTTGCAGTTAGCCTTCAAAAACTGGACACAGAGGGTAATCTCTAATATCTTGTCTTTCGGACTTCCTTAATCAAAAAACATTCCATAGAATATAGCTACAAGGACTTGATTGATTCATTTGTTCATCCAATTTTTAACATGCTAAGAAGTAGCAGTCAACCTATGATCAATGAAGAAATAAAGAAAGTATTGTAATCGTCTGAACACAGTAGGATAGGAGACTGGTATTTATACCAGAATCACACTGAAATTAGGGTGTATGGATGTCAACTCACACCATACAAGCTACCCAAATACATCCCAATAAGGTTATTTACATTAGACTATATCAAGAAAATCCTAAACTCGGATGAGGTTAGTTCTCTATCAACAAAGAAGATAACTCAGTTTAAAATTAAGAACCAGCTTGGTCCTTTCATTTGCAATAATAGGAATTCTAGTCAACAAGAAGAAAAGTATCTATAGGATTTCAAGTTCAGTGATAGTTTCAAAGGGTAGTATGACCCTTTTGGAGTCATTAGAAACTAAGAGTCAAATCCAAATTGACTCCTTTTGTTCATGAGTCTAAACGAGAGATTGAAAAGTACTCCAACCAGTCAAAGTGGTTGGAAAATACTTTGAAAGAAGTAGAGAAGCATGTTGATACTAGTTATGTCCTACATACTCCATCCCCAAAAGATAGATACTCAAAGAGAACAAGAGAAGAGGGAGATTATTATGCTGAGACAACCACTGAAACCTAATTTAAGCTAATGTACAGGAAGAAGCCGAAGCTAAATCCAGTAATTAAACAATAAGAAAAAGTGGACATATTTGAGATTATTGTTATAGCTTTAATTTCCAGGGATAATGCACCTCCTACTGTTTCAGAGGAAACTCATTAACCTTCAATCTCTAGTGCTCAGATCATTCAGAAAGAGCATAGTGTTGAAGTTTCTTCATCAAGAAAACCAGTAGATAAATAACAATATATAATGTACAAGTATAAGGAAATCAAATTGAAGAATGAGGTATTGAAAGATGTGACTATGCCCAATATAAGAAACAAACACCTAGTGACCAGAACAAGTTTCTTTCTTCCTTTGATTATAAAACCAGGAAGATGCATATGACCTTTTTGCAGCCCATAGTGCAAGCTCCAAATTATTTAGCAAACTACAAGAAAACAACATTTGAAGTCATGGCTAAATACATTCATCCTATATACCAAATTTAATTTCATAAGAAAGTAGGAGAAATAATATACTCCACTATGACCAACAAAGCTATGAGTGTTCAAAAACCAAAATTTCTCTAGAAAACATCAAAGCACAGTTAAAACTACAGAAGACTTCCTCACAAGCCAAGGATAATAGAATTAAAACACTTGAAGAATTGGTCATAAAGGTTGCATATGATCTCAAAAAAATCAAAGTAGCTGGAGAACTTATCAAAAAGAAGAATGCATAAATTGTTTCATTGAAAAAAAAAGCTAAAATTACCTCCCATTGAACATCCACAAACTAAAGAAGTTTTGGAGAATGAAGGCCATAAAGACGAAATGATGAATATCATCATTCAATTGACAGCTCAACTGAAAGAGATGGATAATGAGATGGATAAATTGGTACAATAAAAAAAATCAAGCATGGAAGTAGTTATTGTTACTACCATTCCCATAGTTTTAGCATCAACTTTAGTGGCTATAGCAGTCCCCACTACTACAACAATTCCAGTCACAACAAAAGTTTCAGCAATAGTAGCTCATCCCAATGATGAAGTAGCTAAATTGGTTAAAGCTATGCAAGAAATGTCAATCCAAACAAATGAGATTAATAGACTGAAAGAAAAGGTAAAAAGTCTTGAAGATGAAAAGAAATTAGCACATATGATGCACAAGGCTAAATCACAAAAGTCAAACAGAATGACTAATAGAGTTCAAAAGTTACAAAAATAATTAACATTGGTAGAACCTTTGGCCCAAACAAAGAAAAAAATTTGGGAAAATATGATTAATTTTGTTAATGATATTTTTCCATCCATCCAAGTTATCTTTGAGCAAAAATATTTGATTAAAGAGGCTAGTGAAGTCATTCATAAATTCAAAGAAGAAATTGACAAGAAACGAGAGGAGGCCACAGAGATACTTATGTTTCTAATTTCTAAGAAGAAGCATGACTTAGAATAAATTGGAGTAAGTGGTAGAACTAAAACAATTTTAGAAGTTAAAAAGGTAATTTCCAAAAGAAACTTAATGGTACAACTTGAAGATAAGTGTCAAGCCATGGAGCTCAAAATAAATATATTTATGAATAAAGTTGATGTCTTGAGGCAAAAAGGTTTGCCTTGTCCATTGGTGATTAATGAAAGACTAATAAGATGAGAATATTATGACAGGAAGATAAAAAAAGTGGCCAAAGAACAATCCAACAATCCCTCTTTGAAAGGAATTCGAACAGGAAAGGTAATCTATCAGATTTTTGAAAATCTCCTTTACCTCCAGCATGAGGTAAATCACCTATTTGTAAACAAGCCTACTTTCACCAAGTACACTGGAGTTGATGAAATGTAGAAATGGATGGTGAAAATGAAAATCCCAGGTGAAGAGACTTGGGAGAAATTGTATGATTTACTGTGATAGTGAAAAGTAAAAGGAGGTAAAACAAAGACAGATTAAAGAGTAACAAAGTAGTAAAGTCAAAGGTGAATGCAGATGAAAGACATAGTTTAAATATCATAAAACAAAGTTAAAATAAAAGATCATCCAATGTAAAGATGCAGCCAGCGTAAATCAACATTCAGAGAGATTAAGCGGCAAAATATCAAAGAGAAAGAAACAAATCCAATAAGCAGGGATGGTCAGCATTTAGTCTCCTAGGTGTCTCTATCTTCTTGAATGAAGATATTTTATTTTCCCTTGAATAAATCCTAAATTAGTTTTAGGATATTTTGTATTATTTTTTGTATAAATACTTTAGAAATTATAAGTATTATTTCTGAACATTTCTATAGTTATAATTGATCAAAATACCAAAGGGTTTATTGTAACATTTTCAAGTCAGCAGACAAGAGAAGTAGTAAAGGCATTGCATTACAAGACTCATGTGTTGAGCTACTTCAATGAAGTACATTTCAATTGTTCATTGTTATTTTTCTTTAGTATTCCATAAACTTGTATGTTTTTCCAAATATAATTGTTATAACAGGAATATTATTACAGAAATTATTTAAGTACATTTTGTTCTGAACTATTATTCATGGTAATTTTTTCTTCTAATATCTAGATCTGAGAATCCTTAATTTCTCTCCCATCTCGATTGACCTCTTTGAAACTTCCCTCATCATCTAGCTTAAGGAATCATTAACTGCTCCTTGATCACGATTGAAAACCACTTCACCATTCAGTATTTAAAAATCGGATCTTGCTCAGCTACCCTGCCCTATGAACACTTCCTTTAGAACTTGATTCTGTCTTGTTTTCTTGACATTTTGACTCCATATCCCGATGGAAAATTAGAAAAGACAAACATCCATCTAAATCAGTAATTCCACTAAAACAAAAAAAATCAAACCTAATCAATCTTTCATAACTAGCCTAAAATCAACTAAAAAAAACAAATTTAGATCATAAAGAGAGAGCCCTCTCTGAGCATTAGGAAGGCTAGATCCTAATCTCAAAATTAGGTTTGTGGTTACCTCTAATATTTCTTGAAGACACATAACAACCCTGGGAAATTATTGGAGTGATAACAAAAGGATCATCAAGATTATCTTATTACCATCTTTTGCCATAGGATGTTCACTTCCAAATAAAAGTGTATATATATATAAAAATAACGTAAATATGCTAAGTCTCTACCTGGACCCTACTGATTCAAAAGGATCCTGGATCCTACCGATTCAAAAGGATGTGATCGCTTGTTGCAAAGTGATCCTGCCATGGCTGAGAGGAGTGAACTTTGCAGGGTCAGCCCGAATCCAAGGCCATGAACAAGAAAAAAAAATTGAACACCCTCAGATTGATTCAATTAAAGCTCAGGTTACCCAAAACTAATATTTGGATGACACCTCACCCTCAGCGAGTGAAGAGGAAATGCACAGCTTTGGCTCTGTTGATGATTCCTCCAACAAATTTCCATTTCATGGGATGCTAAGTTTCACTGAGGAAGTCTAGCAGATTAAGGCCACCGATTAAAATTGCAGAAGAAGAAAACCATTACAATGGTTGTAGGTAAGTACGCAACCCACTTGTGGATTCTGCGGCAGATAAGGAAAATTGGTGGGTATCCTGCGGTATACTGATTTGATCACCTGTAAACATCGTGGGATATGAGACCAGGGATGAACTCTCATGGCTGTTAATGGAGCATGATAGCAACGAAGAACAAGGAGGAGTTAATATGCTCATCTTAGGCATGGGCGTGGGCATGGGTATGGGGACATAAATATTGGGTGACACAATTACATTAGCCAAAAGGCTTGAAAATCACAATTTATTTTTCTCATCTGGTTGAACCTACAATTGAATCCATGGAATTAAGCATGAAATCAACAAAATGTAGACGAGTAGTACTAAGGCCCATGAAATTAAGCATGGAATAAAGACAATGCAGACGAGACGCGGGGATAATATATTGTTTAGCCAAATTTGTTGTTCTAAGCTCTACGAGAGCGTTTCCACGGGGAATGAATACTGCATTCAATGAAATAATAAAATGTGAGGGAAGGGGGTGATCGCTGTGGAGTACCATTAAATGAACATCATTTAACTGGAACTTTCCACGTGCCTGAAAGAAGACAAGAGGGTATACAATATTGTATTCTGGATGATGACAAATAACAAGAGTGGACAAAATGAGGTAATGAGTTGCTTTGGCTTTGCTGATGATTCGTTTGATGAAGAACCATTTAGAGATGATTTCATCGAGGGGGATTTGCCTAGCGATGGTGATTCATATGAAAGAAAGTTATTTTAAAGCAGTCTGTATTGGTTTTGACAAGAATATCATTGATTTATTTTTTGAAGAAGATGAACATTTGTTAATTTTTTTGAGTCCACAAGGGACAAAAGCGAAGAGGAGTTGGTTGACATAGAGAAAAAAATTTGGTATTTAGGATGCCGAAAAAAGAATGAGAGTGGAAGAAGCATGGTTCATTGAATTTAGTCTGCAAGATGCAAAAAATTTTATGGTGCTTTCATAACTACATTATAAAAAGATATTTTCAACTACCTTTCCCTGTTCATCCAACGGTTGACATCCAATGGTTGAATATGTTTTAATCATATAACATACAATCGAATGGCTTCACGTTATGACACGAAGCATATAGGAGAGCTGTTTTCAAATAGTTATGCCTTACGACATAATTATGGTGGGAATTAAATATTATAAATATTTTATTTACTTGAGTATTACCTACTTGAAAGGATTTTAATTTGGATTGAAAAATTACTACATAAATATTTCAATTTCATGCATGAATATTTGAACGATATCTATAACTTATGGCATATAATATGTGATTTAGTTATCCACATTGAATTGTAAAAATATTTTCTCCAACTATAACGCCATCATGATTGCCCACATTCAGGCCAATTTCTATGGAAGAATTTTGGAAAATATGATTATCCTTTAGCTTGATAACCCTGGTAAAAGAGGTAAAGGGAAAGTTTAATTTAGGAGATGTATCTCAACTATATATCATATTACTATTCTCATCAATTGGTTCTATCTTGAGTGGTTTGGATGATGGTTTTATATCCCATCCACCCAAGTTCAAATCTTCGGTGACATGGTCCATCATAGTAAGGGTGGAGGGATAGTCATCATGTTATAGTATTGGATCCCGACTCCAGCTTCTGGTAGTCTCTAGATGACTCGGTCCTAGGCTAAACTACAATTTTTTGATATATGTGGCTTGCAGGTAGGTTTCTAGTCCCCTTTTCTAAAACAAAAAGGAAAACAAATTGGGTCTCTTTTATTTTCTTGAAATTAAAAAATATTTTGAAACCATTCCTTAGGGTAAAATATGAAGGAGTCTGGAAGAGATAATGGTTCCTCTCAAGCTGAGGGATTTTGTGACTACGTTATACAAGAATTTAATTATGAGGTGCGAGACCATAAAGAGTTGGTAAAAATAAATTAGATGCAATATCATAGTTAAGCAAGGATATCCCTAAAACCCTACCCATTTTGGCATTTACATTGAAAATCTAGTAGTGTGTATCAAAGTTATAGGATCTAATGACCTCAACCTCACTGGTATGGTAATTATTCTTCTCTTTTATGATAATAATATCATTCTTTTACCTAGAAGTCATCCCAATCTCCACAAGAAGCTTAGAATCCTCCAATACAACCTCCAATTTAGGCTTCAATTAAATTTTCGAAAAAATTGTTTTTCTTATAATATTGAAAAATAAATACTTATTCTTCAAAGGTTAAACATTATAATAAATTTGTAACCATATTTATATTTTAACTAATAAACACATAAAATTTAATACTTACTATAAAATTGCAATATAACAAGATTATTAACCATCCATATTCATCCCCACTTTACCATGGATATTATTAACTTGTAGATAAACTTTCTTACAATATTATCCATAAATCATTTCAAAATCAAAATATTTAATGAAGTTTTTGTTTTAACTTGTTTAAAAAAATTATTTAATTAAATCTAAAGAAAAAGGTTTACACTTTTGAGATATATCTAAACTGTCTACCTATACTACTAGTCTCGATATACCAAGGGTTGAGAGGGCTCTAATCTATTGTATTACAACAAATTTTTAGAATCGTTTCACTCCAAAAATTGTTTGCACCTCAACAAATTTCATCCATATCGACCCTTGGTATATCATATAAGATCCACCTAGGGTGGTGTCATATAAATTTCATGTGTCTCTATATAAAATTATTTTCCTTTTTAATGTTATTAGAACCATCATTTCATCTCTATGAAATATGTAGGTTTAGATATATCTCAAAAGTGTATTTTTTTTTCTTTTAGATTTAATTTTAAAAATGCTATAAAATTATCTTAAAATAAATCATTTATCAAATATTTTGAGTGTGAATGAATTATGTTTTGGGGGCATGTGGTATTGATAAGCCATGGTATTGTCCCATGGTATTGTAACAAATCCTATTCACAATTTAATAATATTCGTGATAAAGTGGGGGTGAGTATCTGTAACACCCCTAGTTTTATGTTCATGCAAAGTTAGACATTTGAACTTTAATCCAAAGGGGAGTGGACCCCAATGGATAAGTATTTTTTGGATGTAGTTAAATACTTAATTATGAAAAATAAATAAAATAATTCCTTGCAGATTGACCAAATGAGAATTATGAGATCACCTGCTAAATCCACGAGGATGGAAAGAGGCAAATACTTTCCCCAAAAATCTTTCAAAAATCCTTGAAAGAATTTATTTCCAAATTAGATTTTGAGGAAAATCTAGTTTCCCCAATGAGGTGGAGAGTAGTTGGGAAGAGGTAAAAAGCTGGGAAAAGCATAAAGGAGCTTTAAAAATCCCTAAATAAGGGCTGCCTAGGCAAACAGGAAGAAAAGCATCCTGAAATTCTAGACGCAGAATTAGAAACAAGCTTTGGGGAGAAAAAGCTTAAATAATCTATTCCTGAATAGATTAGAGGTTGGTCTATTCTGGAGGTGATCTCAGCTTGGGGGTGAGTTCTGGAGATAGAGGGACTCTAAGGTTGGGAGGAATGGTCAATTGCAGAAGTGGTTTGCCCATAGTGTTTATGAAAATTAAATTTCTTACAATGTTTTAGTTCTTGTGTTCCATACATTTACAGAATTGTTAGAAGAATTTAATCCTCTCAGTTCTGCATAGTTGTAGGAACTATAATTTATGAGGAAAATCAGCCAGAAACTCTAAACCAGAGACTGGTTTAAATCTGGAGATTTATACTACCTTCATAATTCATAAGTGTAACTTTAATATGTTCCTGTTAAAAATATAATTTCATCAACAAACACTAGAGAAACAAAACTTGTATGAAGGAGTGATTAAATACGTGAAGTACAGATATGTAGATTTGTCGAAGTAACCATGCATGTATATCTATAGATTTACCCACTACAACAAGAACAGAATGGAGAGAGAGAAGCACAGATTTTCTTCAGAGCTAGATATGTTCAGACATACAAGAAATAGAGCTAAATAGAGTTTACTAAACCTGTAAACAATTCTCGTCTGAGAAGTAATTATAAACTGGTGCATGAACAACATCCTTTACTAGTGAATGGTCCAAACTGAATACTCTATTGGAAAAATAATTATAATGAAAATTTTATAAAATGGCATCCAACCTATATAAGCTGTGAAGGATAACAATTATTTCACCCACCTGATCTATATGAAATGCTGGTTCAGAGTGCTAGCTTGAAAACTAGATACATTGAATCCGTTTTAACAAGAAAAATATATATACAGTTTGCAGAGGATATTATGGTTGACACCAGTAAATAATACAGGGAAATTTCAAATTAAGGAGTATAAAGAGAGCCTACTGTTGGAGTAATATAATACATATGAAAATATAAACCTGGTGGAAATTGTAACTACTCATTCACCGGATTGCTGTAGACTTGAAAACTCTTGCAATAGAGATATTTATATTCATTTATGTATTGTAACAAGGAAGAGAAAGGGAAGATAAGACTAGTAAACTTATTAATTCCCTTAATCAAATTTAAGCAGATCATTACTAAAGAAATAAACTTAAAAACGAGTAATAACATGAGATAGTAATCTGGAAAAAATTAGAATATAGTATTGATTTGTCATCAAGAACAGAGATGAATCACACACACCCACACACACACACATATATATATATATATATATATATATATATATATTAAATTCGGAAAAAAATGAAGGAAACTAGGCTATCGTGCTTCATTGTAACACTACAGAAAATAATTATTCCGGGAATTACATTGACTGGATTAAATTTTTTTAACAGTCCCAGTCTCTGACAAAAGTTATGACTACAGTAAAAACTTTTTACGAAAATAAAACTTGAATTTTCTAAACCAATTTTGTGCAATAAGAATGAGAGAGCTTGGTCACACTCCTACTGAGGATGCATCGATACCGACCTGAAAGTCCAAGGTCGTAATAATTCAATTCGAATGAATTACAAATTCACCAAAATACCAATGAAGAGAACTCTTGACGAGATTCGAAGTTACTTGAAACAAAATGAGGGCAACGTGAGAGATAGTGATAACGATGCGGTGTGAAGGTACCTTGGAAAATAATATACTCAAACTGAGCATAAAAACAAGGGTTACCTTGAAGATTGGAATACCTTGATACCGAACACGACCTGCACGAAGGATACACAAATAGTGTCAAAACAAAAAACTCGACGACCAGGACGTTACTTGGAATGAAACCACACATAGGATGAAATGTTACAAATGAACCACCTGCGTACCTGGAGTAGCGTGTTCTTGCTAGAAGGGAGATGCCTAGAGCCAGGGCAACTTGGCTCAAATGAAACGAGTCTAGCCACAGAAGACCGAGAGTAAAAATTCCTACCATCACAGGGATTTAATGTTAGCACAGAAACCTAACAAGGGAACGCTAAATGAAATGTATGAATTAATGGTAGAAAAAAAATCAATCACGAAATAGAAGAAAAATAATCAACAGGAGGTTGATTTACAAGTGACTGAGACAGTTTTTACAAAGTCGTAATACCCTAAACCGAACGTAGTAATTCTGGTAAGGAAAATGCCTAAATTTACATACCTGACGGATAATGAAATAAAGAACTAGTTACTCCAGAAGCCGTGGAGAGCATGATGTTTCACTATTCCCGACGAGCAAAGTATTGACACCAGGAGTCGGTCAGGAAGATTGAAGGGCGAAAGAAAAATCCATTCAACAACTCAGGAATTAATACGATTCATCAAAATAAAACGAGCAAAACACTAGCAGTCTTGAACCATATCCATCGTCCAAGTGTCATCAAATTGTTGGGATACACGTGGATCGATTGGGGGAAAAATCGAAATCCATTACATAGCCATTCAAAACACAAATGTAAATTTATTGAAATCGATTTCACAATACTCTCAAATCGTATCATAGGGTCGGCACTATTAAATGAGCTGACATATGTTGCAAATATAACAATGTAAATACGCAAACTCTTGCGTGTAAAAGTGACCAATACTGGTCAAGAGATGACAAAACAAGTTGTAATTCAACAGAGCACCATTAAACCATGTTGACGAGGTATTCAATGCCGGCCACATTAAACCAAAATTTCCAACGTAACATAACTAGTACATGACTTTAATGTCGCCTATCCCTACCATAAACTCGTTGCAGTGGAAGGTACATAGATATCCATGGTGCCATGGTTAGTAAAATCAGGCAATGAAAACAATAGCCGTGAGGTCAAAATGTATTCTTATGAACGATGAACGATACACGAGGTAAGTAGAAATAAATCGTTCAAAAATTTGGATAAGTCGAGCTCAAGCCATAGCTTTATGACTTTTGAAATGGTCCAAGGATATAAAAACAAATGAATCACATATCCATAAGATCCATAAGACTATGACAACGAAAATCCACAGCATAAGTGGGATGAACCCTATAAGGGGTGCGTGAAAAGGTTGAGTGCATAGTTAGAAATTTTCCATGGCCAAATATAACAATAAAAATTGTGTGTGTATAAAGTATACATATTGATATGTTCTATGAACAGGGGTAATCATATAAGTTATGGGTGTGTAATATATATATATATATGTGTGTGTGTGTGTGTGTGTGTGTGTGTGTGTGTGTGTGTGTGTAAAACATAAAACCCAAAAAAATCATGGGAAGAGAAATTAAAAATTAGGATAGTTAGCCAGACGTACATATATGAGTACTGGAAGGAATAGGAAAACCTTGTTCTTTTGAAATTCATCATTGATGAGATTCAATGGTAGATCTGAATGGTTGTGGCAAATAGGAGAACATAATTAAACTATCCATAGAAAAAAGAAATTATTTTGGGGTAGAAAAGAGGAGACGTTACAAATTGTATCAGAGCTCATGTTAGATAAAACTCGGCTGTTGATGTTGTGCTCACTGTATAAATTATGTCTTGTTGAAAAAAAAAAAAAAAATTTGTTACTGATATGTGTTGTTTAGTGTACAACAGTGCTAAAACAGAAAATTTAAATGGAAGAAGGTGAGGAAATTTATGTTGATATATGTGATGACGATAATACACTAGATCCCAACGCTCCAGTGATGGCTATGTTGCATAGTTTGCAATGAGAGATGGCTGAGATAAGAAGCCAGAATGACAGATTGTCATTAGCCAGTGAGGAGCAGGAAAAGCCCATCAGAGAATTAACTTTGTGGAACATCCAAGAAGGTGAAGGTTCTGGAAAGAGGAAGAAGGGCAAGTTATCTGATGAATCTTAGGTAGATGATGTTACTAGGCATCAGTATAAGTAGAAAAAGGAATTACAGGGGGAATTCCGAAAGATCAAACCTCCCTCCTATGATGGGGAGAAGGAGGAAGATGCTGAAGCCTGGTTGTTGAACATGATTAAGTATTCCCAAGTCTATGAATATGAAAGAAATCTGAAATCTAGATTAGTTGTCTACCAGCTACAGGGTAAGGCTACCTTGTGGTGGGAGGAGACGAAAATTATTCATGCCATTGATGAAAAAACAGTGACTTGGGAAGATTTCCAAGTCAAGTTTAAAAACCGCTATCTGAACGAATGTTATTATGATGATAAAGCAAAGGAATTTCATGAACTTACACTGGGACAACTCACTATTGATGAGTTTGTCACCAAGTTTACAAATCTATTAAGATATTTCCCTTACATTCGGGAACAAAAGGCAAAGGTGCAAAGGTTTTTGAACTGTTTGTCTGCCGTGTACAAAGAGAAGATCGAGTTTGATAACCCAAAAACTATGGAAGAAGCAGTGAGGAAAGCTAGATTATGCTACCTACAGTTTAAAGGAAAGGGCATGGAAAAGGCTGGATAAACAAAGGTGAAATCAAAGGAAAGAAACAGAAACTAGCTTACTTAAAGAATTTTGGTAGGGATCATCAACGGAAAAAGTTTAATAAACCAAAAGAAAGCCAAACTGCTCATTCCCAAGTTGGTTCCAAACAAATAGATGGAGAAAATAAGAAGGAAGGCACAATTAAAATGAGGGAGCCTTTTAAATGCTGGGGTTGTGGAGAACCTCATCTCTTGAGGGATTGTCCCCACCGAAATATTTAGATGATTATGAGGGATCGAGAAGCTACCACCATAAATGATATAGCAAGAAATATACCCACTATCAGTGTAGCCTTGGAGAATCGACAAGCAGAACACCAAGCTACCATGGTTGAAATGGAAGGTAAGATTGTTGACCAATCTGTTACTGTGTTAATTGATCCAGGTGCTTCTTTGAGTTACATTAGTCCAATAGTGGTAGAAAGATGCAATCTCAAAACTAAAAAATTTTAGCAGTCTTCGTTGGTCCAATTAGCCACTGGTACCAAGAGGAAGGTAACTCATAAGCTACCTCAAAAAAAAATTAAATTAAATGATTTTCAGACAGAAGTGAATTTAAACATTCTGCCCTTAGGCTCATATGACCTGCTGATAGGAATGGACTGGCTGGAAAAGAGAAAGGTGATGATGAACTGTTGGGATAAAACTTTGCATTGCATATATGAAGAAGGGAACCCTTTTATTCTCAAAGGAAAACCAAAACCCATCTCTGTAAGAAAAATATTAGCATTGCAACTAAAAAGAACAGCTAGGAAAGGATATCAAGTATATGCAGTACATGTTGAAGAATTAGAACAGCAACCTGAAGAAAACTTGTTAGATACTTTTCCAATAGTGAGAGAGTTTAAGGATTTATTTCCAGATGAGATTCCTCATCTTCCCCCCAAAAGAGAGATTGACTTTTCTATCGATTTGGGGCCAGGAGAAACACCTGTTTCCTGAGACCCTTATCAAATGAGTCCCCCTGAACTCATGGAACTGAAAATGAAATTGCAAGAATTGCTGGATAAGGGTTATATCCGACCAAGTATGTTTCCTTGGGGAGCACCAGTGTTATTCGTGAAAAAGAAGGATGGAACCTTTAGAATGTGCATTGACTATCGTCAACTGAATAAGTTGACAATTAAAAACAGATACCCTTTGCCCAGAATTGATGATATTTTTTATCAGGTAAGAGGAGCTTCAGTATTTTTTAAGATCGATTTAAGAACTGGTTATCACCAGCTCAGAATTAAGGAGGAAGACATTAGTAAAATAGCTTTTCGAACTAGGTATGGACACTACGAATTTGTAGTCCTACCTTTCGGTTGGACAAATACCCCTGCCACCTTTATGTGCTTAATGAGAAGTGTGTTAAACAAGTACTTGGATAAATTTGTACTAGTGTTCATAGAAGATATTTTAGTTTATTAAAAAATTCAGGAGGAGCACAAAGAGCACTTGAGGATAGTCTTGCAAAATTTGAAAGAAAACCAGTTATATGCCAAATTCAGTAGATGTGAATTCTATAAGGACAATATCCAATACTTGGGTCATATTATTTCTGAACAAGGGTTGGTTGTTGACCCTGAAAATATAAATGCTATTAGAGAATGGCCTGTGCCAAATGATGTTTCAGCAGTGAGATCATTCATGCGGATTGCAGGTTATTATCACAGATTTGTGGGAAGATTTTCTGCCATAGCATATCCCATAGCCTCACTACAAAAAAGGGTGTCAAATTTGAGTTGACTGAAAAATGCCAAAATAGTTTTGAACAATTAAAATTAAAACTCACTACAGCCCCTATACTAAAGATTGCAGATCCTGACAAAGAATTTTTTGTGTGTACGGATGCCTGTAGAGAGGGGTTGGGAGGAGTCATGTTGCAAGAAAATTCGGTTATTGCATATGAGTCTAGGAAAATTAAGACACATGAACAGAACTATAGTGCATATGATTTGGAGTTGGTTGATGTAATTCATGCCTTGAAGATGTGGCGACACTATCTCCTTGGAAAAAAATTTACATTGATGATTGATCATATTCGTCTTAAATATTTCTTTTCCCAAACTGATTTGAATGCTAGACAGGCCAGATGGCTGTCTTTTCTGAGTTAATTTGATATGGACATAAAACATATCATAGGGAAAGAAAATAAAATTGTTGATGTCTTGAGCAGAAATGCTTGTCAAAATATAAGCAGTATTGGAAGTAGTCCTAATTTTGATTTAGAAGATCTAGTGAGAAAGGTAGCAGACCAGGATCCAAATTATGAGAATCTATAGGTGAAAATAATAAAGAAGGAGATGGCTGACTACACTCAAAACCAAAAAGGGTTGATCTACTACAAAAATAGATTGTACGTCCCCAATGTAGGAAATTTGAAAAAAGAAATCCTAGATGAATATCACAAAAAACCGTATGCAGGGCATCTTGGATATCAGAAAATGTTAACAGCTTTGAAAAAGAAGTTGTTTTTTCCAAGAATGAAAAGAGTTGTAGCAGAATATTTAGCTAGGTGCATGGAGTGTCAACTAGTTAAAGTTGAGCATCAGCATCCTATTGGTCTTCTAAATCCTTTGCCGATTGCAGGATGGAAATGGGACACAGTTTCTATGGAATTCATAACAGGGCTACCCAAAACCAAATACCAACATGACTCAGTGATGGTGGTAGTAGACAGTTTAACAAAAGCTACACACTTCATACTTGTGAAATCTACTTTTGGGACAACCCAAGTAGCAACTGTATTCTTGAAGGAAGTAATAAGGCTCCATGGGGTCCCAAAGATGATTGTTTCAGACAGAGATGCTAAGTTCACAACAGCCTTTTGGAAAGGTTTATTTGGAGGCATGGGCACTAAATTTAATTTTAGCACTACCTATCACCCTCAGACAAACAATCAGATAGAAAGAACAAATCAGTTTTTGGAGGATATGTTGAGAATATATGTGATGGATAGGCCATCAAAATGGGAAGAATACTTGCACTTAGCTGAATTTTCCTATAATAACAGCTATCAATCCTCCATTAAAATGAGTCCATTTGAGGCACTCTATGGAAGGAAATGTCGTACTCCTTTGAGCTGGAGCCAACCTGAGGATAAGCTAATGTTGGGACTAGATGCTTTACAAGAGATGGAAAGAATTGTTAAACAAATACAAAGAAACATCAAGACAGCACAAGATCAACAGAAAAAATATGCTGATAAGAAGAGGATACATCGAGAATTCAAAGTGGGGGAGCATGTGTATTTGCATGTTAAACCCAAAAATAGCACACTTTATGCTGGAAGTTGTGCAAAATTGGCTCCTAGATATTGTGGGCCTTTTGAGGTGTTAGAAAGGGTGGGACCAGTGGCTTATAAGCCGACCTTACCGCCCCATGTTAAAGTTCATGATGTGTTTCATGTTTCATTATTAAAAATATATATACATGATGCTTCTCACATTGTTGATTGGAATGTGATACAGGTGGAACCAGAAGGGGAGTTCCTTCCAGAGCCACTTCAAATATTGGAGCAGGAAGAAATTGAATTGAGGAATCAAACAGTAGCAAGAGTAAAGGTGCAGTGGAAGCACTTTACTGCTGAAGAAGCTACCTAGGAAAGAGAAGCTGAGATGATGGAAAAATATCCATCTTTGTTTGGAAAATGAACTCTAGTAGCCAGTTATCAACACTGAGGACAATGTTTGCTTTCAGAGGGGGAATATGTAACACCCCTAGTTTTATGTTCTTGCAAAGTTAGACATTTTAACTTTAATCCAAAGGGGAGTGGACCCCAATGGATAAGTATTTTGTGGATGTAATTAAATACTTAATCATGAAAAATAAATAAACTAATTCTGTGCAGATTGACCAAATGAGAATTATGAGATCACTTACTAAATCCATGAGGATGGAAAGAGGCAAATACTTTCCCCAAAAGTCTTTCAAAAATCCTTGAAAGAATTTATTTCCAAATTAGATTTTGAGGAAAATCTAGTGTCCCCAATGAGGTGGAGAGTAGTTGGGAAGATGTAAAAAGCTGGGAAAAGCAGAAAGCAGCTTTAAAAATCCCTAAATAAGGGAATCCTAGGCAAACAGGAAGAAAAGCATCCTGAAATTCTGAACGCAGAATTAGAAACAGACTTTGGGGAGCAAAAGCTTAAATAAGCTATTCCTAAACATATTAGAGGTTGGTCTATTTTGGAGGTGATCTCAGCTCACGGGTGAGTTCTGGAGATAGAGGGACTCTAAGGTTAGGAGGACTGGTCAATTACAGAAGTGGTATGCCCATAGTGTTTATGACAAATGAATTTCTTACAATGTTTTAATTCTTGTGTTCCATACATTTACAGAATTGTTAGAAGAATTTAATCCTCTGATTTCTTCATAGTTGTAGGAACCAGAATTTATGAGGAAAATCAACTGGAAAATCTAAACCAGAGACTGGTTTAAATCTGGAGATTTATACTACCTTCATAATTCATAAGTGTGTAAATTTAATCTGTTTCTGTTAAAAATAGAATTTCATCAACAAACACTAGAGAAACAAAACTTGTATGAAGGAGTGATTAAATACATGAAGTACAAATATGTAGATTTTTCGAAGTAAGCATGCATGTATATCTATAGATTTACCCTCTACAAAAAGAACAGAATGGAGAGAGAGAAGCACAGATTTTCTTCATAGCTAGATATGTTCAGACATACAAGAAGTAGAGCTAAATAGAGTTTACTAAACCTGTAAACAATTCTGGTCTAAGAAGTAATTATAAATTGGTGCATGAACAACATCCTTTACTAGTGAATGATCCAAACTGAATACTCTATTGGAAAATTAATTATAATGAAAATTTTATAAAATGGCATGCAACCTATATAAGCTGTGAAGGATAACAATTATTTCACCCACCCAATCTATATGAAATGCTGGTTAAGAGTGCTAGCTTGAAAACTAGATACATTGAATATGTTATAACAAGAAAAATATATATACAGTTTGTAGAGGATATTATGGTTGACACCAGTAAATAATACAGGGAAATTTCAAATTAAGGAGTATAAAGAGAGCCTACTGTTGGAGTAATATAATACATATGAAAATATAAACTTGGTGGAAATTGTAACTACTCATTCACTGGATTGCTGTATACTTGAAAACTCTTACAATAGAGACATTTATATTCATTTATGTATTGTAACGAGGAACAGAAAGGGAAGATAAGACTAGTAAACCTATTAATTCCCTTAATCAAATTTAAGTAGATCATTACTGAAGAAATACACTTAAAAATGAGTAATAACATGAGATAGTAACCTAGAAACCATTAGAATATAGTATGGATCTATCATCAAGAACAGAGATGAATCACAGATATATATATATATATATATATATATATATATATTAAATTCAGAAAAAAATTAAGGAAACTAGGCTATCGTGGTTCATTGTAACACTACAGAAAATAATTATTTCAAGAATTACATCGACGGGATTAAGTTGTTTTAACAATCCCAGTCTCCAGCCAAAGTTATGACTACCGTAAAAACGTTTTACGACAATAAAATTTGAATTGTCTAGACCAATTTTGTGCAATAAGAACGAGAGAGCCTAGTCACACTCCTACTCAGGACGCGTCGATACCGACCTGAAAGTCCAAGGTAGAAAGAATTCAAGTTGAATGAATTACAAATTCACCAAAATACCAATGAAGAGAACTCTTGACGAGATTCGAACTTACCTGAAACAAAATGAGGGCAACGTGAGAGATAGTGATAACGATGCGGCGTGAAGGTACCTCAGAAAATAATATAATCGAAATGAGCATAAAAACAAGGGTTACCTTGAATATTGGAATACCTTGATACCAAACACGACCTGCAGGAAGGATACACAAATAGTGTCATAACAAAAAACTCGATCACCAGGACGTTACCTGCAAAGAAACCACACATAGGATGAAATGTTACAAATGAACTGCCTGCGTACTTGGAGTAGCATGTTCTCGCTAGAAGGGAGATGCCTAGAGCCAGGGCAACTCGTCTCAAATGAAACGAGTCTAGCCATAGAAGACCGAGAGTAAAAATTCCTACCAGCACAGGGATTTAATGTTAGCACAGAAACCTAACAAGGGAACGCTAAAAAAAATGTATGAAGTAATGGTAGAACAAAAATCAATCACGAAATAGCAGAACGATAATCAGGAGGAGGTTGATTTACAAGTGACAGATGGTTTTTACAAAGTCGTAATACCCTAAACCGAACGTAGTAATTCTGGTAAGGCAAATGCCTAAATTTACATACCTGAAGGATCATGAAATGAAGAACTGGTTACTCCAAAAGCCAGGGAGAGCACGATGTTTCGCTATTCCCGACGAGCAGAGTATTGACACCAGGAGTCGGTCAAGAAGAGTGAAGGGCGAAAGAAAAATCCTTTCAACAACTTAGGAATTAATATGATTCATCAAACTAAAACGAGAAAAACCCTAGCAGGCTTGAACCATCTCCACTATCCAATTGTCATCAGACTGTTGGGATACACGTGGATCGATTGGGGGAAAAATCGAAATCCATTACATAGCTGTTCAAAACACAAATGTCCATTTATTGAAATCGATTTCACAGTACTCTCAAATCGTGTCACAGGGTCGACACTATTAAATGAGTTGACATACGTTGCAAATATAACAATGTAAATACGCAAACCCTTGCGTGTAAAAGTGACCAATACTGGTCGAGAGATGATAAAACAATTTGTAATTCAACAAAGCACCATTAAACCATGTCGACATGGAGATGTTGACGAGGTATTCAATGCCGGCCACATTAAACCAAAATTTCCAACATAACATAACCAGTACACGACTTTAATGTCGCCTATCTCTACCGTAAACTCATCACAGTGGAAGGTACATATATATCCATGGTGTCGTGGTTAGTAAAATCACACAATTAAAACATTGGCCGCAAGGTTGAAATGTATTCTTATGAATGATGAATGATACACGAGGTAAGTAGAAATAAATCGTTCAAAACATCGGATAAGTCGAGCTCAAGACATAGCTTTATGACTTTTGAAATGGTCTAAGGACATAAAACCAAATGAATCACATATCCATAAGATCCATAAGACTATGAAAATGAAAATCCACAGCATAAGTGGTATGAACCCTATAAGGGGTGTGTGAAAAGGTTGAGTGCATAGTTAGAAATTTTCTATGGCCAAAGATAACCATAAAAATTATGTGTGTATAAAGTATACATATTGATATGTTCTATGAACAGGGGTAATCATATAAGTTATGGGTGTGTAATATATATATATATATATATATAACATAAAACCCCAAAAACTCATGGGAAGAGATATTAAAAATTAGGATAGTTAGCCAAACGTACACATATGAGTACTGGAAGGAATAGGAAAGCCCTGTTCTTTTGAAATTCATCATTGATGAGATTCGAGGTAGATCTGAATGGCTGTGGAAAATAGGAGAACATAAATAAACTATCCATAGAAAAAAAAAAAAAAAAATTGGGCTAGAAAAGAGGAGATGTTACAATATCCATGGTTAAAACCCATGTTATATTGTGTGTTTATTATAATCGTTAATTTTTTATGTGAATATTAGTTAAAGTTAAATATGGTTACAAAATCATTATAATGTTTAACTTTTGAAAAATAAATATTTCTTTTTTAATGTTATTAGAAAAAATATTTCTCGAACATTTGATTGGACCATAACTTGAAGGTATTATTATATAATTTGCATAATATAATCCCATGTGGATAACTGCATCAAATATTTTATGCCATAATTTTTGGATATGGTTCCAATATCCATGCATGATATTTAAATATTTGTGTAGTGATTTTTAATCTAAAAATAGAATCTTTGAAAATAGCTCATACCCTATTAAATAACGTATTTACAATAAGTTACTGTATTCCTTAAGTAAAATTGTAATCTTCTGTACATCGTAATTGATTTACCACCCAAAATATGCAAGTACATGCCATAGTCTTGGGCATTTTTTTAATGGTTATCCACTTCACATCTCAATTTATTAGCTCTTTTCAAGGCACAACTATAGAATTCAAACACGTGTTTTAAACTATATCGTAGAATGGATTTTAATTTATAACTATTTATATTTTATATATTTTACTCTGATATTTATAATATGCATATTATTATTTTCTTTATTCTTAATTTTATTAATAAAGAAAATATTTCAGTATAACAAATTGAATTTGATTATTTTGATAATTTTAACTTTTTATTATTAACTATTTGGTGTTGAACGCTACAACTCTCATACTAGGATCTATATTGATTTCGACCTCCTCTTTTTTTAATTGATCCTACTTGTAAATGTTAAATGTTTAAAAAAAGGTTTACATCATAATGTCACACCCATAATGGGGTTTTTTAAAATTTTTATATATATGTGTTTCTCTGTATTTGAAAAAAGTTGACATACTTGCATACTTTCATACATTATACTCCTAAGACAAATATCCACCATACTTGGTTTTAGAATGCTTTTGATAGATTCAAAGTTAATATGGATGTAGATTGGTTATTATTTATTATTGCATGAGAGAGGCGCTCTATAACTAATGTTATCCAATATCGGGTGATGTTATAATGGTGTAAATGTTTCTAAAATTTTAAAGTTTATATTTAGTATCAATTCAAAAAAATTACAAATTTAAAGGTAATATAGATCCACCAGATATTCTGAGAGATTGCAAGCAGATTAATGTTTTCAATGAATAATAAAAACTTAAAAGTAATCAAAATATTACACTTCAGTTAGTTATATTGTAATTTTGTTTTTATTAATAAAATAATGAACACATTTTTAGATAAACGAAAATCATAATATATGTATCAAATTAAAATATATAACATATAAATGATAGCTATAAATTAAGATCCATTTTACCATATAAATTTAATGAAGCATTGCAATCAGACTTAACATGTTTTAGATATGATGTTTTAAATATGGTATTCACTTGAGTATGAGCTATTATCATGGATTTTATTGAAGCTCATGCATGAATATTGGAACCATATCCATAAATTATGGCATAAATATGTGATGTAGTTATCCACATGAAATTATAAAAAAAATCACTCTAACTATAGGACCATTATGATTAGCCCCATTTTAGCCAAGTTGTATGGATTCAGTAATAATAAAATTGATCACTTATGTTGTTTCGTTTACTTTACAAATTATTTTGACATATTTCCTCATATGGAAGAGGTTGGAAGGGAAAATGGTTCTTCTCAAACTATGAGGATAGAAGAAATTACATGCAATATTGGAGTGAACTAAGGATCTCACTTATCCCCTAATTTTTGGCATTTACATTAATAATCTATAAGAGTGTCTCCAACTTAGGGGATGTGATGGACCCAGCATTTCTAGTATGCACATTATTATTCTCCGTTATAGTGATACATTACTCTTTTGAGGGTCTGTAATAAATAGTAACAATGACTTAAAAAATATATTTACCACAAACATTATTTATAAGATAGGTAAACGATTATAATTATAATATATAGGGAGGCTAGATATTAATGAATCAAAAAAGAAAATACAATCATTTTTTAATGATATTAGCGCAGACATATAAATATGTAAGTAGTTAATTAAATATAAGAAAGGATAATTGGATGCGGAAAGAAAGAATTATTATGAACTAGCATGTAGTTTTATTAATATCTTTACATGGACTCATTTTTCCCTCTTTGTATATATATATATATCTATATATAAATAAAGGATTTATAGTTCGTGTGTGAGAGAGAGAATTATATAGGGGGGGTCGACACCCCACGGGGGGGATTATAAATATAAATTACTATATACACACAGTTGACTAAGTGGTCATTGGGGGGGGGGGGGGGGGGGGGGGGGGGGGGGGGGGGGGGGGGGGGGGGGGGGGGGATATATATATATATATATGGTCGTAACCAAAATTAAATTTAATTAATAGGAATATAAAAACATAATACTTAAAATAAAATTGCAATGTAACAAGATTCTTAACCATCGTTATTAGCCCCACTTTACCATGGATATTATTAATTTGTAATTATTCTTTGTTACAATACCATTGGCCAATAACATGACTTACCAATACCACATGCCCAAAAATCATAACTCAATTCATAATCAAATATTTTATAAATACTATATTTTAACATTAATCTTATAAAATTTTCTTGAACTATATATGAAAGACAAATATTTATATTTTATAGATATAATGAAACCCCCTACCTTCACTGCTAAAAATATTTCATGATATTCTATAGAATTTAAATAAAATTTTGAATGAAATTTGGAAACATAAATTATATATTTGTGTGTGTGAGAAATTTCTATAATACTAGTTTAGTTGCATCTTAAGTTTACATCTCCCAAAAGCTTAGAGGGATCAAAACATTGTTCACTCCATACCTCTCAAAACTATGTTCATTCCAAAAGTGGTTTTCCCATCAACATATTTGGTTTGCACCTCTCTCTCTAGTCTTGCTTGATTGGGAGTTAAGATGGATCTATGTTGTTTTTGTTGAGAGCATGGAAAATTTTAAGGATATAAATTTATCTCAAAATTTATAACATTGGCGAATATCACTACACTCTAATATGAAAACTATAAAATGCACAATTTTATTAAAGTACCCAAATTTATAGACTCTAAATTTTAGTGTATTTTCAAGGTAAAAAAATTAAATTCAAGAATTTTTGTTTTCAAGAAGAATGGAAAATTAGCCCACCGACCAATATTTGTAGGTTGAGAGGTGCTCTACATCCTAGTATACGATAATTGTGTAGGTGTAATGTGAGTATTCTTGAAATATTTGAAAAATATCTATAGAAACTAAATAAATAAATTTCGGTTCAATATGTGGTGATGTTGTAGTGGTGTAAATGTTTGTAAAAATTTAACATTTAAGTAAAATCTCAATTAAAGAATAAAATAAAAGGTTAAAAATAATATAGAGTGAGTATGAGAGAGATTTTGTAAACAATTGAATGTTGTTTCAATTAAAAATTAAACATTAAGAGTAATAAAAATAATAAATTTAATACATTACATTTTAATTTAGTGTTTATTAATAAAATTATGGGCAATTTTTTAGATAAAGAAAAATCATAATATACATATCAAGTAAAAATATATGAAATATAAATAGTAACTATAAATTAAGATTCATTTTACCATATAAAATAAAACAAGTGTTGAAATCCTATAGTATTGGATAAACTAAATGATCCTTGGGGCATTATTAACTTCTCTTATAAGTATAATTATTGCATCGTATTTCTATCAAGTTTTTATGCAAAGACTTTCTTAAATTATGGTGAGAATCAAGTTATGGTAAATATGTTATTTACATGAGTATGATTTATTTTCAAACATTTTATTTTTCCATTAAATAATCACTACACAAACACCTAAAGATCATGCATGAATACTCGTACCATATTTATAAATTATGTTTTAGCTATTCACATTTCATTATATTTTTCAAACCAAATGTTTGAAAAAAAATTATAATAATATTGAAAACAAATATTTATTTTTAAAAATTCAACAATATAATGGTTATGTAACCATATTAAAATTTCACTAATAAGCACATTAAATATTAATAATTACAATATAACAAAATTCTAACCCACCTTAGCATGGATATTATTAATTTGTAAATATGATTTATTAAGATACCATGGGTCAATAACATGGCTTATCAATACCCCATGCCAAAAAACCATAACTCAATTCACAATGAGAATATTTTATTTTAACTTAAATTTATAACTTTTTCTAATTAAATATAAAAGAAGAAAGGTTATACTTTCTATATATAAATAAAACCCTATTCTCACTTCTACTAATTGCAGAGAGGGGACAAATATTTTTTCACTCTAGTTTACACCTAAACAGATTTGACCCTATTGGGGCATGGCTCAAATCTCTTTTTCACTCGAGTGGTTTGCATCTCAAGAAATTTGACTAATCTTTCACTCTAAGAGAGATTTGCATCTCAAAATGTTCTATTTTTTATTATTTTATATCTTATGTTTAGTTTTTATTTTATTTAACCAAATCACATTATAAAATCTCTACATATTGGATCACAAAATTACTTTTAACCTTTTATTATTTTAACCTAAATTTATAACTTTTTCTAATTAAATATAAAATAAAAATTATTATACTTTCTATATATATAAATAAATTCCTAGTCCTACTCTCACTTCTAGGTCCATATTTATTTTGGATCCACTAAGATCCATACATACTATGTTTGGTAACTCTTTTTCTTTGTTTGGGAAAATGCACTCCAAAGAAAGAAAATAACACCTTTCACCATGGTAACTGAAACTATACAATGGATACCGCAACATGTTGATGCAGGAACATCCAACTTAGGGTAGACAAAAAGTATAGGTTTTTGTCAAGAATGTAGTTGTAATAAACGGTTGACAGTTTCAAACTGAAAATTATTTCCTACAGTGATACAAAAAGGAAGAAAATACATTTTTTAAGGTTCGACTTTTCCATCATAGAGAGAAAGAGAAATAACAAAACGAAACAAAGATTTTGTTTCAGAGAAAAGCATATGAGTTTAAAAAGAGATTTGCAGCCAAATACTGTATTTACTTTTCTATCTATTGTTACATTAATTGTATGTGATAATATTGACAAATTGCGTGACTATAATAAGAATGAGTAGAAGCAAATTCATATCCAGGTGCTGGAGTGATTAACCATACTAACAAACTGAATACTATATCTACCGACGAGTCTACACAAACAAGAGAAATATCACAGACATTTTCCGAACAAGCAAGAATTGCAAAAATATTGCCAGGTATTCATTATCATATAATCACAGAAGTTACATTCTACTATTGACAAGTAAAGTTCAAATTCTTTCAGACAAATTCTGGTAAATTATCATGAGAAATATATTACAAAATGAGTTTGCAGTTTGGGTTCAAAACCCCCCAAAAAAATGAGTCCATGCATGAAGGAAAACTATAAAGAAACGGAAGAACGAAACCCAGAAGTGATTGCATAGAATTTTGCAGAAATTTTGTCTAACTACCCAGAAGGGAAAATCATACGAAATCGAACGATGTTGAATACATAGTAAGAAAGAAGGCACGAAGGCCTATTTCAGGAAGAAACAAGATATAAGCTACCAGAATTTTCTTAAAGGAGACAACCCTACCCTTTAGGGTTTCGAATGCTGAAGGAAGTAAACCATGAGTTGAAGTTTTGAGAATACCTCCGAGCAGAATAAGCGCTTCAGAGATTAGAAATCTGAACAGGTTTTAAAAACCAAACAAGAACGTAACTAAGAGGAAGAAGATACGAAGAGTATATTTGGTGACTTACCAGAAAATAAAGGGTCGGTGAGCAAAGAGGAAATTTTTTGTTGAAACCGACAAGGGCCTACTCACAAGGAGCCAAGCCCATTAGGAACTTCATCAAAACATAAAGGATAATGAATCAAAGACAGAGAGCTTACCTATGAATATTTTCGAGCTGAAATCAGACAAAGGAACCATTGGCGACCTCAACCTATGAAGTGTAAAGGAAACCGGTTAGATTTTTTTTCAAGTAAAACTGAAGATCGAAATTTAAAAAAAATGCCGGATTGAAGAATTTACAAAGGGAGCAAGAAATAATTATAACCGGAAGATACCATATAACTGAAGAGCTATTGAATGCCATCATAGGGTTTGAAAAAACCCTTTCCATAGAAAACAATGAAACAGGAGCAAGGTAAAGCCACCATACCAGCGGAAGAGCCACATAATAAGTCTCACAAAATTGGAATAGCCATAGAGAAGACCTCGTAAAGAAAATTGTAACAGACACAGAACAGAAACCCTCACAAGAGCTCGGCAAGTGAAAATTATTATCGACTGACAGTGTTAGGGTTTGATAGTGTAGGAGAGTGAATTTCGAGAACAAGAAAAGTGTCAAGTTTCGTGACAGCCCACAAGGATAAGCGAAATAAATAAAAATTGATTGCAATTAAAAAAATCAAATATGCCAAGCACCATATGAATAACACATATACCGAAAAAATAAATTTCCACCATTATTCAAATCCATAAAGTGTATGTGATATAACAAATCATATATTATAAATTGTGACATGTTTAAGTTTGGTTCAAGGGTTTTTGGGAGCGCAGATTTGGTGTAAGGGTTGGGCCCCATCAAATTTTGGTATCAGAGCAAGGCTGTGAGCTAGAAGAAATGGAGGTTGGTCGGCGAGGTCGAGGAAGAGGTTTACGTAGAGCATTAGATGAAGGAATGAGAGAAGAGATCTAGATCCTTAATGCCTGATTAGCGGCGGTAGAAGCAGGAAGAAGAAGGGATCCTGAGGGAGGAGATGACAGTGATGAAGAAGCTGCAGAGACAACAGATGGATCAAATGGAGAAGGACCTAAAATTAGAATGTTTAGGTTAGTTTTGTTAGCAAGTAGTAAGCCAAAGAATGAGCTTTCTACTTATTATGGAAATTTATTAGCAGAGGTGCTGCTAGATTGGCTCAGTGAGATAAATAAATATTTTGACTATGAAGAGATCAACAAAGATAAGAGAGTAAAATTTTCTACCACCAAGTTGAAATGAAATGCGTCCGTATGGTGGGATAGTGTCCAGGAAAAGAGGAAAAGGTTGAATAAGCAACCTATAAAGAAGTGGGCCAGGATGGAGGCCAAACTGAAGGGAAAATTCCTACCCAAGGATTAGCAGATTATGATGTATAGGTAGGTACAAAATCTGAAACAAAGGGGGTTGACTGTCAAGGAATATATGGAAGAATTCTACAGAGTGAGTTTGAGATCTGGTTATGTAGAAGACACCCCTGAAAAGACAACAACGTTCGTGAATGGATTGAGGGGGGAAATACTAGATGAAATAAGTATTCTTTCACCCAAAACCATAGATGAGGCATATCAATGTGCCTTAAAAGCAGAGGAGAAAAGAAACAGGAAGTAGAATGCCAGAAGAGGAGGAGGATTTGGCAGAGGTAGAGCTGTCAATCCTAGTGATGAATGTAGCAGTTCCAAGACTCCTGGAACATTAGAAAGAGACAATAACACTAGAGGGGGAAGGCCATACCAGTGTGGAAGAGGTAATGGCAGAGGCAGAGGAGCTACTATCCAGTGTTATAGGTGCCATAAGTGGGGGCATAAGTCTTATGACTGTCTTGAGGGTGAACCAGTAGGAGGTAAAGGAACATATGTTGCCCATATGGAGGAAGCAAAAGCACCACCCCAAGAGGTAGAGAATGTACCCGAAACAGGGGAGGCCTTGGTGCTGAATAAAGTGTTGCTAAAACCAGAAAAAGAAGTAGTTGAACCAAATCAAAGAAAAGAATTATTTTGGACAGTTTTCAAATCACATGGTAAATGTTGCAAACTAATAATTGACAGTGGAAGTACAGAAAATTTAGTAGCCACAGAAATGGTGGACAAGTTGCGGCTGAAGAGGTTGAAACACCCCACTCCTTACAAGGTGTCGTGGTTACAGAATGGACATCAACTGTTAGTTGATGAGCAGTGTGAAGTTTAGTTCCATATTAGCAGGTATAAAGATAAATTGATTTGTGATATTATGCCTATGGACGTGCGTCATGCACTATTAGGGAGACCATGGCAGTATGACAGGAAAGTGGTGCACGATGGGAAGACAATCTGTTACAAGTTTGTCAAGGATGGGATTAAGCATACACTTGTACCCATCAAGGAAGAAGAGGCAACAGAGACTAGTGGAGTCAAAGCATTGTTGGTGGGAGAAAAATAATTCTTAAAGCAGATCGAGGATAATGAAATAAAATTTGTTGTTGTAAGGAGGCCAAAAACAGTGATATTGCATACAAAAATTACAGATCTACCAGAAGAAATCCAAGATATGTTGCAAGATTTTGGTGACATTATAGTGGATGATTTACCAAATGAGTTACCTCCTAAGAGAAGTATCAGTCATCATATCAATTTTATACCAAAAGCTAGTTTACCAAACAAGGCAGCATACTGAATAAGTCCTAAGGACAATGAAGAGATTAGGAAGTAGGTACAGGAACTGTTAGACAAAGGGTTGATAAGGGAAAGCTTGGGCCCCTGTGCAGTTCCAACAGTTTGAGCTCCTAAGAAGGGTGGAAAATGACATATGTGTACAGATTCAAGAGCTATCGATAAAATTACTATTAGATACGGATTTCCATTGCCACAAATGGATGACATGATGGACTTCTTTAGTGGAGTAGCATACTTCTCACAGATCGATCTGAAGAGTGGTTACCACCGGATTCGAATTCAAGAAGGGGATGAATGGAAAAAAACTTTCAAGACAAATGAAGGGTTGTATGAGTGGCTGGTAATGCCATTCGGTTTGAGTAATGCCCCTAGTATGTTTATGTGCCTGATGAATGAAGTGTTGAAAGAGTTCATTGGGAACTTTGTGATTGTTTATCTGGACGATATTTTGATTTTCGACAAGACTAAGGAAGAACACTTTCGACATGTTCGAAGTGTGTTGGAGAAATTGCAGCAGAATAAGTTGCTGATAAATCTGAAAAAATGTACCTTTTTTTAGAAATAATTGGTTTATTTAGGTTTTTTGATTGCAGAGAATGAGCTGAAGATGGACCCGGAAAAAGTTGCAGCTATTGTTAGCTGGCCATCCCCAAAGAATTTGTTTGAGGTTCGAAGTTTTCATGGGTTGGCAAGTTTTTACCGGAAATTTATCAAATATTTCAGTGGAATCTACGCACCTATGTTCGATACCATCAAAAATTCAAATCAGCCTTTCTGTTGGACTGAAGCAACACAGAGAATTTTTCAAACTTTGAAGAAGAAGATCACTGAAAGACTGATTTTGAGGTTGCCTGATTTTAACAAACTTTTTCAAGTTCATTGTGATGCTAGTGGTATAGCCATTGGGACAGTACCTATCCAGGAGGACAAGTCGGTCGCTTATTTCAGTGAGAAGTCGAATGAAAGCAAGCAAACATACTCATCCTATGATAAATAATTTTATGCTATCATCCAAGCACTAAAGCATTGGAGACACTATTTATTAGGTAATGAATTTGTTTTATTTTATGATAATTCTACATTACAGTATATTATGTAGCAGCACAAATTAAACCATAAGCATGTAGAATGGGTTGAGTATTTGCAGAGTTTCACATTTGTGTTAAAACACATTAGTGGACAAGCCAACAAGGTGGCATATGCATTGAGCAAAAGAGCTTTTCTCTTATAGGAGAGTACGATACAAGTGCTGGGCTTTGAGCATTTGAAGGACTTGTATCAGACAGATGTAGATTTTAAAGAGGCTTATGAATCCTGTCAAAATCCTTTGCTAAGGAACAATAGTCCATGGTTGGACTATAATTTGTAGGAAGGATTGTTATTCAGAGGAGGACAGTTACGCATTCTCGACTGTTCAATGAGGGAGAACATTATTCGGGAAAAGCACAGTGGAGGTCTAGCTGGACATTTCGGCATAGACAAGACATTATCACAGCTCAGAAATTTCTATTACTGGGAAAAGATGCAATGGTACATGCAAAGATATGTGACCAAATGTAAAATGTGCCAATTTTCAAAGGGAAACGACCAAAATACAAGACTTTATATGCCATTGCCTATTCCAAGTAGACCGTGGGACTCAGTCAGCTTGGACTTTGTCTTGGGTTTGCCCAAGAAGCAACGAGGTTTTGAATTGGTGATGGTGGTAGTAGACAGGTTTTCTAAAATGGCACATTTCATTCATTGCCGAAAAACTATTGATGCCACTCATGTAGCACACTTTTTTTCCACAGACATCGTTAGATTGCATGGCCTGCCGAGGTCCATTATTTCTGACAGGATGTAAAATTCAGAGGACATTTTTGGCATACCCTGTGGAAGAAATTGGACACTCAGTTGAATTTCAGCTTCAAATATCACCCACAGACTGATGGGCAAATACAGGTGGTGAACAGGAGCTTGGGAAACCTGCTACGTATTTTGATTGGTGAAAATTCATGGATGTGGGATCGTGTACTTGCTCAAACAGAATTTTCTTATAATGATTCACCAAATCGCAACACATGATATAATCCTTTTCAGGTTCTATATGGCATGCATCCTCGCGGAATACATGAACTATGGGATTTGGGAAAGCTTGAAAGAAGGAGTGCTGATGGGGAATATTTCGCCCAAGCAATGAGCGATTTACATGAGCAGGTGAAGTCGAAATTGTAGGAAAATAGTAAAAAATACAAGCAGCAAGCAGATTTGAAGAGGCGGGAAGTCCAGTTTAATGTAGGGGATGAATTTCTTGCACATTTATGCAAGGAACGTTTTCCTAAGGGCGAATATAAAAAGCTTAAGTTTAAGAATATTGCCCCCTGTAAAATTCTTCGAAATTTTTCCGCCAATGCCTATGAATTACAACTACCACCAGGGATAGGCATATCACCCATTTTTAATATGACAAATCTGTTTCCACATATTGCCAGTCCTGAAGATGACAAGGCAACCTGGCCAGAATGGGACACCCAGTTTGACAGTGGTTCTTTGATGAGGCAAATGCCTATGGCGCAACCCCTTGAGATCGAGAGTATTCTCGACACACAGGTAGCCAAGCGTACTCACAGGAAGGAGTACTTATGTTACCTTGTCAAGTGGAAGAACCGTCCCATTGAGGACAGTTCATGGCTTAACATAGCACAAATACAAAAATCAGGTTGTTCTGTTGAAGATCTCATGGAACGGAGCCATGAATTTTTGTTACCCCGGGAGTTTGATGCAGGACCATCCAACTCAGGGTATACAAAAAGGACAGGTTTTTGTCTTACTGTTACAAATGATTTCTGATAGGTCATTGAAAATATGGTTTTTATTTTTATTTTAGGAAATTACCATTAGGGCCAAAATGTTAATTAAGTTCTTTAATTTTACTTAAAGGTTTTCTTTTAACTTGCAGTTGGAAATTCGTTCTTACATTAAAAGAACATAGTCAAGAATGTAGTTGTAATAAACGGTTGACAGTTTCAAACTGAAAAATGTTTCCTACAGTGATACAAAAAGGAAGAAAATACATTCTGTAAGGTTTGACTTTTCCATCACAGAGAGAAAGAGAAATAAAAAAACGAAAAAAAGATTTTGTTTCAGAGAAAACCATATGAGTCTAAAAATAAATTTGCAACTGAATACTATATTTACTTTTCTATTTATTGTTACATTAATTGTATGTGAGAATATCGAAAAATTGCGTGACTGTAATAAGAATGAGTAGAAGCGAATTCGTATCCAAGTGCTGGAGCGATTAACCATACTAACAAACTGAAGACTATATATACCGGTGAGTCTACACAAACAAGAGAAATTTCATAGACATTTTCCGAATGAGAAAGAATTATAAAAACATTGCCAGGTATTGATTATCATATAATCACAGAAGTTACATTCTACTATTTACAAGTAAAGTTCAAATTATTTCAAACAAATTCTGGTAAATTATCAAGAAAAATATATTACAGACAGAGTTTACAGTTTGGGTTCGAACACCCCCAAAAATTGAGTTCATGCCTGAAGGCAAACTACAAAGAAACGGAAGGACGGAACCCAGAAGTGACTGCATAGACTTTTGCAGAAATTTTGTCTAACTACCCAAAAGGGAAAATCATATGAAATCGAACGATGTTGTATACACAATAAGAAAGAAGGCACGGAGGCCGATTTCAGGAACAAACAAGTTATAAGCTACCAGAGTTTTTTTAAAGGTGAAGACCCTACCCTTTAGGGTTTCGAAAGCTGAAGGAAGTAAACCACGAGTTCAAGTTTTGGGAATACCTACGAGCAGAAGAAGCATTTCAGAGATTAGAAATATGAACTGGTTCTAAAAAAAAAACAAGAACGTAACTAAGAGGAAGAATATGCGAAGAGTATATTGGGTGACTTACCAAAAAACAAAGGGTCGCTGAGCAAAGAGGAAAATTTCGGTTGAAATAGACAAGAGCCTATTCACAAAGATCCAAGCCCATTAGGAACTTCATAAAAATGCAAAGGATAATGAATCAAAGACAAAGAGCTTACCTATGAATATTTTCGAGCTCAAAGTGGACAAAGGAACCATTGGTGACCTCAACCTGCGAAGTGTAAAGGAAACGAGTTAGATTTTTTTTCAAGTAAAATTGAAGATGGAAGCTTAAAAAAAACTATCGGATTGAAACATTTACGAAGGGAGCAAGAAATAATTATAACTAGAAGATACCATATCAATGAAGAGTTGTTTAACGCCATCGTAGGGTTTGAAAAAACCCTTTCGATTGCAAACAGTGAAACGGAAGCAAGGTAAAGCGACCATACCGGCAGAAGAACCACAGAATAAGTCTCACAAAATTGGAATTGTCACAGAGGAGACCTCATAAAGAAAATCGTAACAGACACAGAACAAAAACCCTCACAAGAGCTTGGCAAGTGAAAATTATTGTCGACTGATAGTGTTAGGGTTTGATAGCGCAGGAGAGTGAATTTCGAGAACAGGACAAGTGTCAAGTTTTGTGACATCCCACAAGGACAGGAGAAATAAATAACGATTGATTGCAATTAACAAAATCAAATCTGCCAAGTACCATACGAATAACACATATACCAAAACAATAAATCTCCGCCATTATTCGAATACATAAATTTTATGCAATATAAAAAATCGTATATTATAAATTGTGACCTGTTTAAGTTTGGTTCAAGTGTTTTTGGGAGCGCAGATTTGGTATAAGGGTTGGGCCCCATCACATGTCAACCAGCGAGCATGAAAAGTCTAGAAAAGGAGAAAGATTCTAATGAAACTTATGCTTCTCGAAGGAGTGGGAGGGTTGATCTACATCTCTCCTCAATCAAAGAACAAAAAGGTGTATTTGAAGACATGTTTCAAGCCTTGACCCTAGAAAATAATAAAATAAAAGAAGCTATGAATTTTGCATTAGACAATGTTGATGTAACAGGGTTTGATGAGACCTGTGCATTGTCATGGGATATTGATAAATTCCATATTCGAATATTTCTAGCGAATCTCATCTAAATGAAAAAGTTGGCATTGTCTTAAATAGATTTTGTAATGGTCACGTTGCGTATAATCAATAGAAATATAATATTGGGAATGGGAAGACTTATCTAGTTGAAGAATTTAAACTAAAAGAAAAATTCTAGTCCATTGAAAAATGACATAAAGATGATTTCTGAGAATTATCCTACTTATCCAGAAGAGAAAATTTTTTGGTTTAACAGAACATTGATGAAAATGAAGGCATAATTTCATTTGTGCTTATTGATAGATACACAACAGGAAAAATGGGAAATACTTTCATTTGTGTTTATTTATAGATACACAATAGGAAAAATCCAATCTAAGGGTCGTGGCAGTTGGAAACTTCATAAGAAATCCATGGAATATATGTTATGTTTTATGTTTGAAGTTCCTAGAAATATAATTTTGGAACGTGAAAATTTTTGGTTTAACAAATCATTGATGAAAATGAAGGCATACTTTCATTTGTGCTTATTGATAGATACGTAACAGGAAGAATAGGAAATACTTTCATTTGTGTTTATTGATAGATACACAATAGGAAAAATCCAATCTAAGGGTTGTGGTTGTTGGAAACTTCATAACAAATCCATGGAATATATGTTATGTTTTATGTTTGAAGTTCCTACAAATATAATTTGGGAACGTGAAATTTAGTATGGCCTTTCCTCATGCGCCTCATAAATGCAGATGTCAAGAAGCTTCTAGTGAAATAAGAGAATTAGAATGTAGTGTTAAGCCTTAAATTCATTTTAGTATAAGTATTCCAAACTCTATAGTTTCCAACCAAGGCTATGAGGAAATTTTGTTGCAAGTTAAATCTATGGGCATGCTTCACTCTAGAATTAAACGAAGTTCAAATTAGGACAATAATACGTATGAAGGTGTAGGTGTTACAGTAAAATATATTATTTTGTGTTTGGAAGCTAATACTAGTGGGAACAAATTGAGTATTTTGTTGGGATAAGCTATTAAGATGCACATGGATCGTATAATATTTTTTGTGAAAATTTCATGTGATAAAAGTTAATAAAGGAAAAATAATAACCATGGTTATGGGACAATTATTCGAAGATGATAGTGGAAAAAGAATCTGAATGGGTGTTCATTTCAGTTATTTATAGCTAAGAGGAAATTGGCAAAGGCAATGGAAAATACATTGAAAAGGTAAAAGAGCACTAATTGGAATTGTATTTATGAAAATAAACTAAAATAGGGAGAAAGGAAGGTGAAAGGTCATATGTTACAGGATAAATTTGAAGGAAAAATAAAGGAATTTGATTAAAATAGAGACCTCATTAATAAAAAGGCTTATGATGATCAATTGACAAGAGTTTGTCAGCATTTGTCAATTAATTTTGAGAATTACACTTAGAAAGGAGAAAAACACGAAGAGTAGGAGATTAAGCAAGAAAAGGAAAGTAAAATCGAGCATATCAAGGAAAAGGAAAGGAAAGGAAGAAAATATCAAGCAAGGAAGAGCAAGATCAAACAACGTCAGCAGTAATACTTGAAGGTAGCATATTTAATGTATAATTTCCTAACTGGTTTTGACATGCATGGCACGTGCATCTTGGTATTTGGTTCTTTTCATGTTGGTGGCATGGTTTTGTTTGGTTGTAACAATGGTTCTTATCCCTTCCTTTCCTTTTTCCGGATAGCATGGTGTGACGGGATGCTTCTTGGTTTTGAGTTTTGGAATTATTTAATGGTTTCAGAATTTTGGGTGGAGGTGGTCTTATGAACATTTTCAAAGGCCTAGGAATCCCTTGACTCATTTTGGAAAGATAAACAGTAAAGGTTGAGGGTAGTGTCTCAGTAAGGGCCTAGTGATCCGATGTGGATTGAAATTAATCCTACACACAAGGATATGGAAAAATCCTCAAGGATAGTGATGAGATCTGGAGGCATTCCAATCTCAATTCGGTTTTGTGTTCTCAGTACCGGTTTAGATGAGATCACAGTATGGTAAGGGTGGAGGTGGTTTAACCTCTAGATTCCCTTGGTTGTTTTTGGATTGGTTTATCCACGACATGCCACAATCATGCTTGGAATATGGCATGGGGGTGACTGGTTGAAATAAATATTTGGTGCAACCATGTCTATGATTGGGTGATACGTGGAAGTCCCGAACGTGGTTAGCTCTTGCCTATGTTTAATGAAAGTTAGGATCTCTTTCTTTTGTTCTTTTTATGATGTGGTTTTAATGATTGATATCTTATGCTTATTTATGTGCTTATATGTTGGCTATAAGTGTAGTTATGTGAATGGTAAACGAGTAAATTCAAAATAAAATTATCATATTACCTAAATATTCAAAAATTTAGGTTATTTGATCCTTCTTAATATTTGATAGATCCGAGTTAAGATTTTTCTGATTACATATTTTTAATTCTTCTTAGATTTATCTCCCCTTTTTCTATTAACAATGAGAGAAATAGATTGAAAACCAAACTTTTCACTTCCTCTATCAAAAATTCCACTCCAATTATGATTTTAGTAGGTGAGGAAAAGGAGATATATTAAAACCAAAACTTGTGGCGAAATTTCCTTCACTCCCTTTATTGACCTATTTGTGAAAGTACACTAAATGCATAAATTATAGAAAATATCAACCACACATCCACTAAATGCATAATTTATGAGAAATATCCTTCACAAGTGATGGCCTTGCATGTGCATTAAAGTGATCCAATTCATTGAATGGTGATTACATGTTTTGCACTAATCATACTTTCCATCTCTCACTTACCTCTTCTCTCGAAAAAAAAATAAGTTGAATAAGGTGAATTTATAAAGTTTTCCTTCCTATGATATGATAAAATAAACACCATTTCCACTGTAATGTTGAGTGGAAATCTTCCTTGCTTCTAACCACAAATTGGAGTTATCCTTTTGATTTTTAATATTCATCATCATTTCGATCGCACTATATATGGATATTGAAATTCAATTCGTATGTCGGGAATTTCAAATGGTTATCTATGGCTTATATAGCAATGGTGGCTAAATCTCTTGGAATGGTGTGGTGGTAATGGAGATCGAGTATAAATTTGAATTTTCTAGCAAATTTTTTAATTGTACGGTTTTTGAATTTTATTTTTATACAATTTTTTTTAATTAATATAGATTTTTTTTGTTTTAGCAATTTTTTAATTTTTCAAATATTTTTCAACTAGATAATATTACTATGTTTTATATTACTTTGGAATGATTAAAAATATTCAATAGTGTTTATCTTTATTTCTAAATGATGATCTTTTGTTTTTTTTTTCTTTAATTCGGTAAGAATTGATAATTATGAGATTTATGTTATATTCATGGGATTTTCAAGTGAGCTTACTAGGGACCTCAAACTAGTCAATAATCTAGTGTAACCATGTATAGTCATTATTTATGTAATCTCAAGGTTTTACAAATTATGCTAAATTATTCTTGAAATTTTTTCAAGTAGTTTGGTGAAACATATAAACTATAATGTATTTTGTTGGATAATGATGTTAGGTTTGAATGTGAATAGTTGGATTGAAGGAAAAAATTATAGATAATAGAAAAAGTTTGAGTCCATTTTTAAATTGGAATTTAGGAGGACTATAATATTCCAATAAATAATAATATGCACCTCATGCATTTAGAAGAAATGCATAATCTCCTGACAAGGAAGAAAAATGCACCTAAAAGGCGTAAAACCATTTGTGTTTATATTTGATGTTGGAAGTAATGGAGAAAGCCATAATTATACTGTTGTTATGATGAAGATAGGATTGATATTCTAATGTTAGATCTCAAATCCGAATATCTAGGGAGTGGTTGAAACCATCCTGTTAGTGTGAAAACCTATATAATTAAGGCTTATCTGACTCAATAATTAGAGCATGTGTATGAGTGTGTATACACTCTCCAGGTTCTAAACTAGAGAGCTATTTAATCAATAATTTATATATCCGTTTATTAACATGTTATCAGAGCGCATAAGATGAGAGGCCTGTGTGCCTGCGCTATGTTTAGAATCTGAGGAAGTAAGTATCTAAGAGTTGATATTTCGTTGCAGCTTTCTATTTGTTGCATGACAACAACTGCAATGGTTTGACTCCTATGACAGCATCACCATCATCGCTTTGTTGGGAAAGTGGTCAAGTTATTTTTCTCATAGATGGATGGAATCTAGGGATGGTTGGAGCAATTGGCCTGAGGTTGCGTATGCTACATACCTTTACAAAAATTGTTTTTCCAACCTATCAATTTGGATATCGTTATTGGTTAAGCAGTGGAGGTAGAAGCCTGGTGAGCCTGTGTGGATTTTCATCGAGACAGGCTGCAGCAATGTACTTGGAGGTTGAGCAGAGGCCGAGATCCTATGTGAAGAATCTATCTCATTGATGATTTTTTTTTTTTATGTCCACTGGTGCGGTGACCATGGAGTTGTAGTGCATATGAGCACAGCATAGAGGAGTGGCCTGGAGTATGTAAACAAGTGGATCGAGCTCATTGGTAGCAAATCCGAAGAAGGAGTGGGCGTGCTAAGTGAAGGTGGTGCGATTCGAGGTAGAGCCTGAGAGGAGGCCGCGAGTTGCATGGAGGTCATGAAGGCACTCCACAAGGAGAAATCCCTCTACTCATTAGTGAAGACTGAAGGAGGCTGTTTGACTTGTTGTGGATGTCATGGCAGTGGAGCTGCATCTAGGTATATGGATTAGAGTATGGTGGGCTGATCTGCATGGCCCAAGGAGTGACCATGTTCTTTGATTGACTCAAGAGATTAGGTGTACCTGAGGGGATTGTGTTGTGACAATTGCTGAGAGAAAGGACACGAAAGATGCCAATGGATGGTTGAATTCATCCAAAGGCTACGACATTCACACCTTTGTGGAACTGTGGAGCATCGTTCCCTGTTGCAGGTGTTGGAAGTCATCCCGTCTGCACACGTGAGATCTAGATCTGTGGAGTTGCATCGAGGCACCGTGGAGAACCATGGTATTGTGTAGAGGTCGTGTCGTGATGGGTGATAAACACCATTTTGATTATCATGATAACGACATTGTGAAGGCCAATTTTAATGGAATTCTTTTCCAAGTACCAGGCGGCACAATAAAGATCCTATTTACTGGTAAAATTTGGTTGTTTTTGCAGAATTATATGAGGAGGAGGCCCAATTTTGTAGTTCTATTGGACCAAAATAATTTATTAAAAACAATATTTATTTATTTGCTACATTGTTCTTTCAGAAATATGTGTGATATTGGAAATCACTAATTACATGCATGAGAATTGGATACCAATAATGTTTCCAGCTTATTGAGAGGTCATTTTTTTCTCGTCACAAGAGTTGAGGGCATTGAGACCTGTGTGGCATAGAAGCCATAGTATACAAGGTTTTACTATTGAAGAGCTGCCAAAGGGAGGTTTCCCGCCTGTGTGGTAATAGAGTTGTTGGAGCTCATTAGGGGACCGAGTGGAGTCAAAATTTGGAAGCAAGAAAAAACCAAATAATTTGGAATTTTAACAACATGTGTATATTTGTAGATATGTTTGATTCTGATGAAGGTGATGATTTTCTCATGTGGACATTTGGAGGCGTTAGCTTGGGTAGCATCAGTAGAATTTTTTCAGAAAAATGATGTGGTTCTGTTGATGACCACCAGAAATAAGAGGCACAATCTATTGTGCAAGATCCTGATATTGAAGAATCACGAGTTGATCTTTAGGAAGGATGTAAAGAGGAAAAAAGTGTTGAAGATAAATTCGACGAGCGACATGAAGCTGATTGCAAAGACGTGGCAGAAGAAGGTAGAGCTGGAGAGAATTTAAACTGTGATGATCTCATGAATATTTCTGTGTGTGTAGATGTTAACAAAAACAAGGAAGAAACAACGAAGATTCAAGAGGAATTAAAGTTTCATGAATCATGGCTCAAAACACCGTGTCTTTATGAAATCAACATAGAATTTGCATCCATAAATGTTAAATACATCTTTGCAGAATTTCACATGCGTGACACCAAAAATAATGAGAGAAAACATTCTCCTATTAAGCCTGTCATAACTTTGAGAAGGTCGAAGATAAGCATTCAAGATTTCCATCACTAGGGAAGAAATGAGGTGCAAATATATCACTACCTCACTACGAGGAAATTAAAGATGAAGCCTCACCTCAGAATGAAAAAATATGGACTCACAAGCATAAAGACCAAAATGAAAACCTCTGTTACCAAGTTTTTCATGTTTTCATCGTAAGACTAGCTAAGGCTAGACCAACAGGCGTATGTTATTGTTCAGCACCCTTTCTCCATTAAGGGGGAGTGTTGGAAGTAACGGAGAAACCATAATTATATTCTTGTTATGATGAAGATATGATTGATATTCTAATCTTAGACCTCAAATCCTAATATCCAAGGAGTGGTTGAAACCATCCCGTTATTGTGAAAGCCTACATAATTAAGGCTTATCTGACTCAATAATTAGAGTGTGTGTATGAGTGTGGATACACTCTCCAGGTTCTCACCTAGAGAGATATTTAATCAATAATTTATATATCCATTTTTTAACATGAGGTAATTACAAAGTGTAATTACCAAACAGAACCAGTGTAATTACCGAACAGGACGAGATGTAGATTTTGTAGATGGATATTGAGAAAAGTAGTCTTTAAGGGGGTGTGTTGGAATGTGTAATTCATACTTGTCTTCAGTTGGGACTTTCTATGTATAGATTCTATTCCTATTCCATAGGTTAGCTAAAACTAAGTTCCTATTTTCATGTGAGGTTGAGATATTCTCTCAACCAACTTATTGTGCGTCCAGGATAGCCTACTTATCTTCAGACTATACCTCATGTATATATGTAACTTTATTGATTAATGGGATATAGTGTGTACCTGAGATTTCATCTTGGTATTGGAGCCTGTATGGGCCTAGACCTCGGCCCCTCCTGGACTGAGGGAAATAAGAGTACATCTATATTATTTTTTTCTTAAGTGTCATTTTGTCCATATTTTGAGCGTTGGTTCGGGTTTTCTGTGGCGGGCTCAGTGGAGACAATGTTTTTGAAAACAAAAGAACATGTTCACTCCTTGGGCCAAGCATATCAGCCCACCATACTCTGATCTGTGTACTTAGATGCAACTCCACTTCCACGACATCCACAACAATTCAAATGACCTCCTTCAGTATTCACTAATGAGAAAAGTGATTTCTCCCTGTGGAGTGCCTCCACAAACTCCAAGCAACTCGCGGCCTCCTCTCAGGCTCTACCTCAAATCACACCACCTTCACTTAACACACCCACTCCTTCTTCGGATCTACTGCTAATGAGCCCAATCCACTTGTTTACATACTCCAAGCCACTCCTCTATGGTGTGCTCATAGGAACTACAACTCCACGGTCACCACACCAGCGGACATAAAAACAAATTCACGAATAAGAAATATTCTTCACACAGGCTCTTGGCCTCTACTCGGCCTCCAAGTACACTGCTGCAACCTATCTCGGTGCAAATCCACGCAAGCTCACCAGGATTTTGCCTCCAGTGCTTAACCAATCACGATATTTGCACTGATAGGTCGGAAGAACAATTTTTGTAAAGGTATGCAACATACACAAGCTCAAGCCGATTCCTCCAATCATCCCCGGATTCCATCCATCTACGAGAAAAATAACTTGACCACTTTCCCGAAAAATCGATGACGGTGATGCTTTCATAGGCATCAAACCATCGCAGTTGTTTTCATGCAACAAAAAAAATGCTGCAATGAAATCTCAAATTTTAGATACTTACTTCCTCAGATTCTAAGCACACTGCAGGCACACAGACCTCTCATCTTATGCGCTCTGATACCATGTTAAAAAATGGATATATAAATGATTGATTAAATAGCTCTCCGGGTGAGAACCTGGAGAGTGTATACACACTCATACACATAATCTGATTATTGAGTCAGATGAGCCTTAATTGTATAGGCTTTCACACTAACGGGATGGTTTCAACCACTCCCTGGATATTATGATTTGAGATCTAAGATTATAATCTCAAACCTATATTCATCATAACAACAATATAATTATGGCTTTCTCCATTACTTCCAACACTCCCCTTAATGGAGAAAGGGCACTGAACAATAACATAAGCCTGTTGGTCTAGTCTTCTCTAGGCTTACCATAAAAACATGAAAAACTTGGTAACATAGGTTTTCATTTTGGTCTTTATGCTTGTGAGTCCATATTTGTTCATTCTGAGGTGAGGCCTCATCTTTACTTTCCTTGCCATGAGGTAGTGATATATTTGCACCTCATTTCTTGCCCGGTGATGGAAATCTTGAATGCTTATCTTCGACCTTCTCAAATTTATGACGGGCTTAAAAGGAGAATGTTTTCTCTCATTATTTCCGGTGTCGCACATGTGAACTTCCGTAAAGTTGTCTTCAACATTTATGGATGCTACTTCTGTGTTGATTTCATAAAGACATGGTGTTTCAAGCCATCCTTCATGAAACTTTAATTCCTCTTCAATATTCATTATTTCTTCCTTTTTGTTGTTAACATCTGCACACACAGAAATATTCATGAGATCATGACAGTTTAAATTCTCTCTAAATCTATCTTCTTCTACGAAGTCTTTACAATCAGCTTCATGTGGCTCATCTAATTTATCTTCAACACTTTTTTCCTCTTTACATCCTTCCTGAAGATCAACTCGTGACTCTTCAATATCAGGGTCTTGCACAATAGATTTTGCCTCTTGTTTCTGGTGGTCATCAACAGAACCACATTGTTTTTCTAAAAAAATGCTACCCATGCTTCCAAAGCTAACGCCTCCAAATATCCACATGATAAAATCATCATCTTCATTAGAATCAAACATATCTAAAAATATAGACATCATGTTAAAATTCCAACTTATCTGGTTTTGTCTTGCTTCTAGATTTCGACTCCACTCGGTCCTCTAACAAGCTCCAACAACCCTGTTACCACACAGGTGGGAAACCTCCCTTTGGTAGCTCTTCAACAATAGAACCTTCTAGACTGTGGCTTCTATGCCACGCAGGTCTCAGTGCCCTCGGATCTTGCGACGGACAAAAAACGACCTCTCAATAAGCTGGAAACATTATTGATATTCAATTCTGATGCATGTAATTAGAGATTTCTCATATCACACATATTTATAAAAGAAAAATGCATCAAATAAATTAATATTGTTTTTAATAATTGATTTCCATCCAATAGAACTACAGAATTGGGCCTCCTCTGCATATAATTCTGCAAAACAGCCTTTACCAGTAAATAGGATCCTTATTGTGGCGCCTGGTACTTGGAAAAGAGCACCATTAAACTTGGCCTTCACAATGCCATTATCATGATAATCAAAATGGTGTTTATCGCCCAGCATGACATGACCTCTACAAAATACCATGGTGCTCCACGGTGCCTCCACACAACTCCACGGATCGATATCTCACGCATGCAGACGAGATGACTTTCGACGCCTGCAACAAGGAACGATGCTCCACAATTCCACAAAGGTGTGAGTGTCATATCCTCTGGATGAATTTAACCATGGATTGGCACCTTCTGTGGCCTTTCTCTCAGAAATTTTTGTAACACAATCCCCTCAGGTACACCTGATCTCTTGAGTCCATCAAAGAACATGGTCACTCCTTGGGCCACACAGATCATCCCACCATACTCTGATACGTATACCTAGATGCAACTCCACCACCATGAGAATTACAACAAGTCAAATGACCTCCTTCAGTCTTCACTAATGAGCAGTGGGATTTCTCCCTGTGAAAATCCCTTTTCTCATTAGTGAAGACTGAAGGAGGTCGTTTGACTTGTTGTGGATGTCATGGAAGTGGATTTTCATCTAGGTATACGGATCAGAGTACGGTGGGTTGATCTGCGTGGTCCAAGGAGTTACCATGTTCTTTTTTTGTCAAACACATTGTCTCCATTGTGCCCGCTACAGAAAACCTGAACCGACACTCAAAAAATGGAAAAACCTACACTTAAGAAAAAAGCAATATCAATATACTCTTATTTCCCTCAGTCCAGGAGGGGCCGAGGTCCAGGCCCATACCGGCTCCGATACCATGTTAAAAAATGGATATATAAATTATTGATTAAATAGCTCTCTAGGTGAGAACTTGGAGAGTGTATACACACTCATACACACACTCTATTATTGAGTTAGATGAGCCTTAATTATATAGGCTTTCACACTAATGGGATGGCTTCAACCACTCTTGGATATTAGGATTTGAGATCTAAGATTAGAATCTCAATCCTATCTTCATCATAAAAACAATTTAATTATGGTTTTCTCCATTACTTCCAACATTTGAGTATGAATGTATCCAATTCATGATAGCCATGCTAACCACACATTTCAGATTTCCATATCCAGCTAATTTTATTTTATTTTTTCTATCCGAAATAATAAATTGAGTCATTTTATGACAACTAGAAACTACATAAAAGTCTTGAAATAAAATGAAAAAAATCTTATTTATTCCAAATAAAAAATAAAACTTAGTTATTATTTTATATAGAATATTAATAGCTCATGGTTAGTGACATGTCATGTGAGTTTCAACCTTTAAGCTTTAGGTTTTAATGTTCATGCTTTAGGCTTAATTTTATACAAAGCAAGATTGCAAGATGTGAGTGAAAAGACAATATATTTTAATAATTCCAAACATACACTATGGGTGAGCCTATAATTATCTTAAAGTCTCATGTTAAAGTATGAATATTGTCAGTGTCTCCCTGGAGTCTCTCCAAGTAGAATCAAGACGTTTCTTTGTTCTAGTTGAAAGTTTAAAGAAAACGATTGAATTGTTGCATAATCAAAATGAAAGTTGACTTCAGAATTTTCCATAAGAAAGAGATTGTACCAAAGATTGCACGCGAGGAACATATTACAGTGTAAGTGTAATTATATGTTACCGAAGATGTTGTTCGATAAAGCTATATTTTAAAATTGTAAAATAATATTTAAAATTAAAAATTAAAAAATAGTAATAACAAAAAAAATCCATATTATCTGGAAAAAATTACTTTAATGTCAATTTATATGTATTTTTTAAATTATTTAATTATTTAATATTAAACATATATGTAACTTTTTTACTACTTAAGATGAAAGTTACAAATATCATGTAAAAATTATATAATTGACATTAATAATATGAAAAAATTACTTTAATGTCAATTTATATGTATTTTTTAAATTATTTAATTATTTAATATTAAACATATATGTAACTTTTTTACTACTTAAGATGAAAGTTACAAATATCATGTAAAAATTATATAATTGACATTAATAATATGTAATTCATTTCAGGTTTAGTTGAAATGTAATAATTAAAATTAAAATATACTAGGAACAAAAACTATTTTAGTGCTAGTCATGACTAAAATATATCGATGTCTATATTAAATAAATTAACTTAATATCAAATTTATATAAAAAAGTAATAATAATTTAAATATATATATATATATATATATATATATATATATATATATATATATATTACATTTTCATTTTCCTAAAGATATGTGTAATTTATTGCATCTTAATAATAAGTAGATATATAAAATTCAAAGAATATTAATAACAAAAAAAAATTTAGTATGAATGATATATATAAAAATATAAAATTGCATTATATTAATAGATTTCTTTTCGGAAATTTGTGATTGATTTGGTGTTATATATATATATATATATATATATATATATATATATTAAAAATGATTTATAAAAAAATAGTTATATATATATATATATGGCCCTATATATACATGTTCTCTACTTTCAAATATGGCTGAGACATGCACTAACATTTTAATATATAAGATGTTTAAAAAAAAAAAAATCAATGTCAACTATGTATATATTACAAAAAATAAAATAAAATAAACATATACAAAGAAAAATATATGGATTTTATATATAAAGAGGAGAGAATTCTTATTTGATTAATAAGTTTTGTACATAGATTTGTAATTTATCCATTTTTTAATATCCAGATGACATATAGCATTTTAAGTATTAATAATAAAAATAATATATATAAAGAGAGAGAGAGAGAGAGAGAGATAAGATAGGTAAATTAACAAGTTATATTTAAAAAAATATTTATACCAAAACTAATTTTTTATATAGAGAGGCCCTTAGAAATATATGTTTTCAACTTCCAAATATGATTAAGTTGTGTATTAATAATTATTATATGTAGAGAGAGATTTGATCCATCTCTGAGCTTGGTATATATAGAGTTAATATGGATGTATGATGGTATTAATAATTAATATATTAAGATTACTGGTTTATATTTATGATATAATAGTCTAATAAATATTTTTTTACTGAACTGATATATATTTTTATATATTTTTATATATGAGTATTTATGGTTCTTATTATGGGGCTTTGATGTTTTTTCTATCATTATTATTATGTTGGTTATTTGCTTTATAAACATGGTTTTATGAGATACTTTTTCTATGGTTGTCGTCATGTTTTTATTAGTAAATTAATGGTTAAGGAATGTATTATCTAATAGATGATAATGCACATATTTTGAGAGGGAATCAAACCTTCTTTGAGGATGCTCAAATGACTATGACACCTCTTCATTCATATCTGAAATTATGTCCATTACCTATTCATGATGTGTTTGACAAAATGCTTCTCATGATTGAGATGTGTCAACATATGTCTACCTTGTATTTATCTTATTTATCATTTATAAGAGTTTCATTGAGTTCTAGGCATATATCTAGATCCTAGCCCTAAAAAAGTGGCTCAGATCATAGGGTCGTTGGCCCATAACTCAGTAATCTAGTCTACAATCTAAGCCACTCAATTTTCTTTTCAAGGTAGCGAGTGAGAGCTCAGGTAACTAAAAAATAAATTTAACTCAGGGGTTGGGCACGTAGAGTGGTAGGTTATCTCTTGGGGGTCTTGTAGCTCCTAAAGAAGGTCAATTTGGTTTTGGCTTATAATTCCACTACTTTAACAATAAATAGGAGGTTGAGTCATATCATAGTAGCTTTGGACTCATGTTTACCCCTCCAGGCTATTGAAAGTGGGTAGATATGGGAGGGGTGATTACATCCACATTACTAAGAGCCAAGGGGGTACTAATTTTTTGAGGTGAAAACCAATTTTGGAATAATTTTTTTCAAACATTTTCCTGTCTATATATAAAAATATTCTCCTTTTTAATTTTATTAAAATCTTTATTTAATCTCTATAAAATATCGTCTAAATATATTTAGTAGTAGTGTTGTATTTATATAAATTTATTCTCCTTTTTAATTTTATCAAGACCTTGATTTAATCTCTATAAAATATAGTCTATATATCTTTAGTAGTAGTGTTGATACAACATTTAGATATATCTCAAAAGTGTAACCTTTTTTTATTTTAGATGTTATTTAAATTTTTTTATAAAATTAAGTTAAAATAAAACATTTATCAAAAAAATTGATTCTGAGTGAGTTATGGTTTTTGGGCTTTTGTTATTTATAACACATGGTATTGGCCCATGGTATTGTAAAAAAAAAAATTGTTTTTCAATAGTTTTACAAATACTATTTTCCAAACATTTGATTGGACCATAATTTGAAGGGATTATTTAATAATTTGCATAATATAATTCCATGTGGATAAGTGGGTCACATATTTTATGCCATAATTTATGGATATGTTTCCATGAACTTTAGTGATTTTTGTAGTGATTTTTTGATCCAAAAATAGAATCTTTGAAAATAATTCATACTCCTGTAAATGGTATATTTACAGTTATTTACAAATTTATAACAATTTCTCACAGAAACTTGACCACTTAAGTAGATGTTATGTTTTTATAAAAAATCCAATTTGATATTGCCAATTTGATGTTTTTAACTGTGCTCTTGCAACGCAAAATTTTCTGGCTTGGATCCTCGGGTTTTAGTGAGGTTCCTTCCCTATGAAATACCTTGGCATGAATTTAAATACCGGCTCGGTCCAAATTTTAGATTGGTAAGACGCCCTCATCCGAGTGGATAAAAGGATACAGAATTGGGCATTCAGAGTTTTGAATGCACCGGAGAACGTTATCCTCTAAAAATTGGTGTTACAGGCCTTACCAATTTATCAGATGTCAGGAAGAGCATGTCCAAAAGGGATTTGTTCCCAACTAGTATGTGAGTTCAAGAAATTCTTATGGCAGGGCTCCCAAGGCAATAGGAAGTGGGCTCTTTTGTCCTGTGATAAGCTACTCAAACCAAAGGCCACAGGAGGACTTGGCCTACGCGACCCGCCAACCTTGAATAATGTGCTGGGAGTGAAACTCTGGTGGCGTTGGATTCAGGGAGGCCCAGACTTGTGGAAAAACATCTGGATCAATAAATATGAGATTCCTCGCACAGTCTCTGGAAGATTAAAGACATACCAAACACCGAGAGGCTCATCCATCTGGAATTTGGTGGCAATGAACTTGCACTTACTTCAGTCCCACAGTTTTTGGGAGGTTAAGGAAGGAGGTACAACTCTATTCTGGGAAGATTCTTGGCAACAACGGGAAAAACTATTCAGTCGACTTGACTTGGGTTAAATATTTTTATATACGAAAACACCAATTCACAGGCACCTACAATAATACTGGTGTCAAAATCATAATGACCTCTGGAGGAAATGGAAGGACAAAACACACTAGCTGGAGGCTCCAGAAACGCAACAATGGGAAAACCTGGCTAAAGAACTCAAAACCAGGAAAATAAGACAAGCGTATGGACCAGAAATTCTTAGATGGGGACATTTGACAAAAGGGAAATTCACAATCAAAGAAGGATACTATATTCAATCCCAACGAGCGCATTCTGAAACTCGACCAGTATGGAAAAAAAATTGGGCATTGAGACATTGGCCTAAGGTGGAATATTTCTTATGGTTGGTAAGTCATAGAATAATTTTGACCTGGGAAAACCTACAGAAACAAGGGATGGTGGGACCCTGTCAGTGATCCTTGTTTCAAGGTGAGAGTGAAACAACAGAACATCTTCTGAACTCATGCCCAATGGTGCAGCAACTATGGAGGAGCCTTGAAGAACTGTGCAGGCAAACAGATAAAAAAAATGACAGCATCATAGAAACCATCCGTAGCTAGCGAAAGGGGAGGTTTCACTGTCAAGTGATTAACAGAGCATGGACACTATCACTTGGATTCCTCCTTTGGCATATTTGGAAGGAAAGAAACCGTAGTATTTTCCAAGATACTGAACAACCATTGCAGCACATTTGGCAGTGCTCTATAGATAATATCCATGAATCTATCTTAGTATAAAGATGGGTAGATAAGGATTGGCAGACGGTGGGTTTTGAATCCCAGATATTAGAATCTTTAAACCTAAAACTGCAAATGTTGTATAAAAGTTTGTGGAAGTACAGACCACCTAGCCAAACTATTGAGGAAACCTGAACACCCCCCCAACCAGGCTTTATCAAATTGATTATGATGGAGCCTCGAAAGGAAATCCGGGGCAAGCGGGGTCTGGAGGGATTTTTCGCAACTCTCAAGGAGCAGTATGTCGGTTTTATGCCTTCGACCTGGGCTACGCCACAAATAATGAAGCTTAATTGCTAGTGGTAAAGTAAGGTATTGTTATTGCAATCAGATAAAATGATCATAGAATCATAATTGAAGGAGATTCAGCAATGGTCATAGGATTTCTACGCAAGCTGCAGCAAGGCACACCCTGGGAGAAAATCTCACACAATTGGCACACAACTGCCCTCATTGAAGAAGTGAGCCAACTGTTGAAACAGATCCAATACCTGATCCCTAACCATATTAGGCGTAAAGGTAATCCAACGGTAGATTACATGGCTAATTGGGGTTGTAAACAGATTAAGCGTACCATAGATTCTCACCCCACAGATGCAATCTGGGAGGTGGAATTCCACTCTCTCCAGCTGATAGCTAACAAAGATCTCCAACCCCCCGATCGGGGTGTACACCTGTCTAAAAGCATTTAAGAGGTGTTGAAATATGGCAGTTTGTTCATCCTCCAAAACATTAGGCATCATAATGGCACATTGGAGTTTGATCTCACAGAAGTACGTGAACATCCTTTCCTTAATGAGTATGCAGGGTGGACAGCCTGTGATTTCAGACCGCCGAAGGAATGTTTTACAAACGGTAAGTCGGCCACCTCCTCACCTTCATTTGTGCATGCATCGCTCCTTCCATGCAAGTGTTTGGAGGCATCAGTGGAGTAAGTCGGGCACTGTTCACTTGACCAGGTGGTGGTATGTACACAGTTTTCGCCTTGTTCTTATGGTTATAGTCGTTGTGGTTTCGGGTTCCTTGAAGATTGAAATGATGGATTTGGTTATCTTTATGGTTTTTAGTTTTGACCCTAAATTGCAGCCGGTTAACCCTTGTTTTCGAGACCCCTGCAACATGCTAACAAAATTTAATTACTGTGTTTTCAATCCTTTTAGCTCTGAGCCCAGAGTCAAGTTGATTTTGTTTGGCACCCTGAAGGTATCGTGGTGGTATTTAGTAGGAAGGGTTTGCCGCCGGGTTCGGGTCGCAACCAGGGCTACAGACTGTCGTAGATGTTGTGTGGGTCATTGTAATAGCTGTTTTATGGTTCATTTTCGTAAATGCGGTATGATTCACTCAAGTAGATGTAATCTTCAAACCCATTGGGACATATTGTGGCATTTATGTATGCATTCTCTTCTATGGATGAATCTACCATGTTTTCTAGTTTGGGTTTTAATTGTGAATATTTGTTACGGGAGTCTACCCTTCAACAACCGTGTGCGCTCTGTTTCGCTTCATTCTCCCTTGGCTACCTTTACACAGAGGTTTGGGAAGTCGAGTCGGGAAACAGGGTCCTTGGCTTACTGTGCCATTGGTAGTCAAACCGCCTTAATGTATAGTGGAAATTCTAGGTTCCTGAGGGTAATTGTGCTTGGCTTGTTTCGTAAAAACACCATTGATGCTAACGAGATAAGAACTTGGTGGTCCCTTTATGCTGATTTCTCCCTGACAGTGTATTCTTGCATGCTAGTGTTAAAATTTAGGTTCTTGTGTGCCATGGGGAAGCGTAGGTCCTCCTCCCAAATTGCAAAAGGGAAACATCAGGTTCAGTCTGAGCTAGCCCCAAAGAAATGCGGTATGAAATCAAATCTGGAGATTTTAGAGAATCTTGCAGCAACGTATGTAATGGGAAATTCATCCACGATTCGCCAGGAAATTCGTGGCTGGGAAAGAGATATACCGACAGATCCTGAGGACAATGAAGCTGAAACTGAAATCTTGGATTTCGTAACCGACCGAGGCAATACCCGAGGCCAACTCACGTTATTCTAGCAGACTATCCACACATACTGGATTCTTAAGTGTCTTCTTGCAAAGGCCATGCAGAGTTTTCCCCCTAGCCAGGTTCAAAAATACCATCCAAAGATAGAAAATAGCCTCAAGGACATGCTATAGGATATGCAAAACCAGCTTCACCATATAAAAATCACCGAGTATCAGGCAGCTGATCACATTATCAGACCTGATGATCATGTGGGTCATATGGAAAAGCAGCTCTAGCAACTCTAGCAAGTGGACATGCCAGGGTCTACAGTGAAAGACCCAGCTCCAGTCTCTTCTTCAGATACCTAGTGGCTCCTTTTACAATGTTGTTTTATGAAATTTACAATTTTGTATGAACTCAGTTTTTATTTTCAGCATGTAGAAAAGTATGAACTAGAACAAATAGCTAATGATGGACATAGACGGATGAAATTATTCCAATTTTGGTTTTCTTTTCATGCACTAAGATTTCCAACAGAGCTGGTTTCCTATGGGAAGGTTGAGGCCATAGACTGAATTTATATTTTTATAACTGGATTTGCAAATATAAATAGAAAATAGAAAGGTCCTACTAAATACACAAAAAAAAATCATAAAAATTAAGAAATTATAACTTTATTTGTAATTATAAAAAGAATTAATATATGAATTAAACATACATACAAATTAAGATTCATTTTATCATATAAATTAAAACAACTATTCAAATCCTATAGTATTAGATAAACTAAATGATCCTTGGGGTATAATTATCTTTATAAATTTTGGTAGGTAGTAACATAAATAATTTGGGAAAACATAAATAGTGGAGAGAAGTGCTCTCATAAGTATAATTATTACATCGCATTTCTATCAAGTTTTTATGCAAGGACTTTCTTAAATTATGGTGAGAATTAAGATACGGTAAATATGTTATTTACATGAGTATGATTTATTTTCAAACATTTTATTTTTCCATTAAAGAATCACTACACAAAGACCTAAATATTATGCATGAATACTCAGACCATATTTACAAATTATGTTGTGGCTATCTACATGGCATTATATTTCACAAACCAAATGTTTGAAAGAACAAATTATAATAATATTAAAAAAAAATATTTAGTTTTTAAAAATTAAAAAATATAAGGATTTTGTAACCACATTTAAATTTGACTAATAAGCACATTAAATATTAATACTTACAATATAAAAAAATTCTAACCCACCTTAGCATGGATATTATTATTTTGTAAATATGATTTATTAAAATACCACAGGCCAATAACATGGCTTATCAATACCACATGCCAAAAAACCATAACTCAATTCATAATGAAAATATTTTATTTTAACTTAAATTTATAACTTTTTCTAATTAAATATAAAAGAATAAAGGTTGTACTTTATATATATAAATAAAACCCTACTCTCACTTCTAGGTCCATCTTTATTTTTGATCTACTAAGTGTGGAGAGGGGCCAAATATTTTTCCACTCTAGTTTACACCTCAAGAGATTTGATCCCTCTTGGGGCATGGCTCAGAATTTGACAGTTTTTTCACTCTAAAAGAGGTTTGCATCTCAAAATGTTTTATTTTATATTATATTACATCTTATATTTAACTTTTATTTTATTTTAACCAAGTTATATTATAAAATCTCTACATATTGGGTTAGGCAACTACTTTTAACCTTTTATTTTATCTTAAATTTATAACTTTTTCTATTTAAATATAGAAGAAGAAAGGTTTTACTTTCTATATATAAATAAAGTCCTAGTCACAATTCTAGGTCCATATTTATTTTGGATCTACTAAGTGCCGAGGGGATCAAATATTTTTTCACTCTAGTGGTTTGCATCTCAAAAGTTTTTGATTTACACCTCAACAGATTTGATCCCTCTTGGGGCATGACTCGAATATCTTTCACTCGAGTTGTTTGCATCTAAAGAAATTTGACACATTTTTCACTCTTAAAGAGGTTTGCATGTCAAAATGTCTTATTTTATATTATATTATATCTTATACTTATTTTTTATTTTATTTTAACCCAGTCTTATTATAACATCTCTACATATTGGATTAGACAATTACTTTTAACCTTTTATTATTTTTTAATTGACGACTACAACATCTCATATTGAGATGTTTTTCTTTTTTTAGATTTTTTTTAAATTCTAAAATAAAATTAAAATAACATATCTATAAAATAATTTTATTTTGAAATGAATTATGGTTATTGGGAAAGTGGTATTGGTAAACCATGGTATTAACCCATAGTATTCTAACAAAACCTATTTACAATTTAAAAATATAAATAATAAAATGAAGTTGAATATCCATGATATCCATTAAATCCTGAAATATTTAAAACTTAGAGATCAATGAATCTAATATCTCCAACTAATTGGTTGCTAGAGATTAGTTGCTAGAGGATAGCACCAGTGTTGTTCCCCTATTCTTTTAAAGAAGAAATCCGGAGAATTTCAAAAGAAAGAGACTCCCATTTATAATAAAAAGTGAAAAATAATATATTTTTGTAAATAATCAAGAAGGATGTGGTATTTTCTGATGGTATTTCGGTCAACTATATCTGACAGTAAATTCCAGAAACTTGGAAAAAAATCCAATGAAAAGCTACAAAGGAAAAAGGGAGGAGAAAGAAAAGGTATATATTTGGGATTTCTCTATTGGTATATGGAAGGCCGATTCCTTATTATCAGAGTTTTTAATCGCGTTCGACTTAAATCCCTGTTGTTGTTGTGTTATTTATTGTTATATTGGATTCTTCATACAAGGGGTCGGAGGTCATAAGCACCAAAGCCCATAGATATGTGGGACCATAACCCACCGTAGCGGGAAACTAAAGGCCAAAGCCACTCCTACGCCATTCTCCATTGGTTGACATGCCATATTCCTATCTCTAGAATCTGGTAAGCCTTCTCCAGCCAACACCAAATTTCGGGGACTGACCATATTCTATTTCGCATTATAGTTAATCAGTAGAGGTGTCGAGATTGTGGATGTAGGAGTTAAGAGAGGATTTGTTCATCCTATGGTTTGGAGCGGTGATTGCGTGGGCCCAAATCCATATCGTTAGCCTTGAGGTTTCGAGAGAAGGGTCCAATGATCATCTAACTGGTGTCTTGAACCGAAGATTAAAACCTGGTCGCGGTCCACCAAGGTATCTATCCAAGCCCAGATATATCCAAACCACACCCAAAATTACCCAAAATTGTATTTGTAGTTTTCACAGGCTGAGGAGTCGCGTAGGCCAAGTTCATGGTGGAAGGGCTACAACACAAAGGAGAAACAATCCACACGCTGTTCTCGAGGGCTGAATGGCCATATTCTTGTGCAACCATATATATATATAGCGACCAAATCTTCTTGTATAGAAGCGTGGGGGAAGAGTATAGAGTCGTTAACTAAGTACCCCACCCTCGCCTCATGGTAGAATATATATATCCTCATAATAAAGGAATTTCTCTATTCTATTCATATGTTTTAAATGTTGGATATTTTCTTTCGGTTTCTACTGTTTTTAGATTTTCATTTTTTTCCATAGTCATTTTACAGTAGTATCAAAGCCACATTCTTGGCTAGTTGTGGGATATGTTGCTTTAAAAAACCAAGGGAACGAAGAAGAACTAATGTGAAACCAAAAATATTCAAGACTAAAAAATGTTTTTGATAGGATGGCCTTAACTCAACCAGAAATTATGCAACTTCTCACAAAAATGTCCCACACTAAGTTTAGAAATTCTAACCAGTAAAAATATAATGGGGAAGGTGACACTCATTCTAGTGGGAGCACCCATATACAGGTGCACTCCAATCCCATAGTAGCCTACACATTTATGGTCGTAGACCAATGAAGCCGCCACTTTCGGATGATTCCTCCAAGGGAGCAAGAATCTCTCTAGCCCACTGCAGCAGTCACAACTTGGATGATAGAGTACCAAATGTTACCCTCTACAGTAAAGGCCACATTGAGCATAAAATATTATTATTTTATGGGTTGAAAGCAACAGAGGAAAGTGGCAATTTATGGGGGTGATAACGAAAACTGTATCACTAAAAATTGTCAGATGACTACAAAGAAGAAAAAAGAGAAAACCATAGACAAGCACTAGGAAATAATACATTACCAACATCCAGTGTAGATGATGTTCATAAGGAGTTTTGGGTCACCGTAGTATTAACCGTGGGAGAAAACGATGGGATATTTACTAAGGTAAATAATATCAGGTCTAAAAGATAAAAGGGTAAAAATAAAACATTGAAAAAGCACTTGATATGAGATTCTAGTGATGTTACTCCATTTCAAAATTTTGAATTTAACTAGGGAGGATGGAAGTGTACTCTCAAGAGTATGTCATGAAAATAAATAACTAGGAGGACAAATAAGGATGTAAATAAGGATGTAATACAAACAGAGGTTCTCCAAAGTTGCATTATACTGATTGAGAAAATTCAAAATGTAGGTCTATAGTTAATGAAAAACCATATTTAGAATTTAAGAGAAAACCACTAGGCTTGGATGCTTCAGATCAATTTTCAACATCAGCAAAGTTGTTGGAGGAGGGAAGGAGCCCAATCAAAATTCACTTTCGTTGAAGACGCCTTAAAGGTCCAGCAAGGAAATTCTCTCGAAGTCTTCAAGAAAGAATACACTTCAAAATGGAATAGAAACAAAACTTCTTATAGCTCAAAATGAAGATGCACTTAATGATTTGGAAATATTCATGGATAAAAATTGATATGAGCGACAATACACTGTACAAATCCCGCGTACATGTACTGTAGAACTAGATAATATTAACACAAAATTCCTAGCTATCTTTCAGAGTTTTATAAAGGTCGATTTTGGTGATATTCTTGTCTTCTTAATTAGGAGAGAGGAAATTGAGAGACTTGTGCAAGAGCATGCTACACATTTCTTTGATAACATACCAAAATTATATTGTTGTTGAAGGATAAAATTTTCTAAGTATAATTGGAGGTCCTACAAGGGTGACGATTGAACTCATTTCCACTAGCTATGTTGTGTTTACAGGAATTATTCCAAGGGGACATAGGATAGCCATTTCTCGTCCAATGTTAACAATCATGCGAAAGCAATCTCTAGAATTGGTGTTGGACGTTGGAAATATGAGATTTGAAGCACTCTCACAGTGGGTAGATTGGTTCGATAAGCTAGCCAATGAAATTCATTCAAGTAGAAGGGTGATTGTAACATTTGATAATGAATATTTTCAAACAACCAATCTTTATGTAGAAAGTATACCACCTAAGGGGGTGATAATCATATTTCATGGGAATTTGGTCGGTTTTCTTATTTCCAGTATGAAAATAAGGTGGCGAATAACAAAACAAGGTTGAAGAATGAAATGGAATAATGATTCTGTTGTTGTCACGAACAAATAATGTAGTGAGGTAGCAGAGGATGAAATGCAAGAGGTTAATTGTGGTGAATTTGTTACACTCCCTTCCCAAGAGGATGAGATTAAAGGCAAGAGACCGACACGATGGAAATGTATGTGCTTGATTTTAGTTGTGCATTTCAAGAATATAAAATGGTAAGGGGACATGAAAATCCATTAAGGAATTTCTTATTCGACCTTGGATGAAAGGAGAATACATACTATGTTTGGTAGCTCTTTTTATTTGTTTGGGAAAATCCACTCCAAAGACAGGAAATAACGCCTTTCACCATGCTAACTAAAATTGTACAATGGATACTGCAACTTTCATCTGAACAAGCAAGCATGAAAAGTCTAGAAAAGGAGAAATATTCTAATGCAACTTATGCTTCTAGAAGGAGTGGGAGGGTTGATCTGACAGAATGATAGAAGAAGAAACAAATACAAAAGATTACTGGAGAGCACAAACTGTAAATTATTCCATTATGAGTAATCTATATATACATGCATATAGACAGTTACATAGAAACAGTTTGAACCAACTAAAAACTAATTTCTAAACTAACACTTAATGGAAAGATTAAATATTTTAACACTCCCTCTTAATCTTGAAGGTTACATTGTTTTATGCCTAACTTTTGACATTGAAATTCAAAATTAACTTTTCCTAGTGGTTTTGGTGAAGATATCCACTAACTATTCCTTGGATTCACAAAATTTGAGAATAATATCACAATTTTTGACAAGTTCATGAATGAAGTGAAAACGAGTGTCGATATGTTTTCTCTTTTGATGAAATACATTGTTCTTCGACAAGGAAATAGTGAGAGTGTTGTCACAAAGGATTGAAATAGGTTCATTTTATGTATATCTGAAGTCAGAGAGAAGTCTCTTTAGCCACACTGCTTGACATGATGCTGAATTTGCTGCAACGTACTCGGCCTCTATTGAGGATAGCTCAACCATGGGTTTCATTTTCGATGACCATGATATCAAGTTTCTGCCAAATAGAAAAGCATAGCCAGAAGTGCTTTTTCAATCATCAATACATCCTGCATAATCACTATCTGTATAACCAACAAGCTTACTGTCTGCAGAGGCTACATACGATAAACCATAAGTAGATGTACCTCCAATATATCTTAACACCCTTTTTCTAGCCTTCCAATGACAGTATTTAGGAGATTCCATAAACCTGGAAATACAACTAGTTGCAAATGCAGTATCCGATCTTGTAGCCTTAAGATACATAATACTACCAGCAAGTTGCTTATACAAAGTCACATTAACAATACTACCCACATCATCTTTACTCAAATTTGTACCAGCGTCAATAGGAGTATCCATCGGTTTACACCTCTCCATATTAAAAATTTTCAAAATGTCAGTAGCATACTTTTGTTGATTCATAAACATACCATCTTGTGTTTGTTTCACTTCGATACCTAAGAAGTATCTCATTAATCCAAGATCTGTCATTTCAAATTCATTTTTCATTGTAGATTTAAATGCATCTAACTTCATGTTACCTGTATAAATTGTGTCATCAACATAAAGACACAATATCAAAATATTACCTTGATGATCATTCTTGATATACAAAGTGGCCTCATGGTGGCTTCTTTTGAAACCATTATTCAGCAAGTAATGGTCTATTCGGTTGTAGCAAGCTCTTGGAGCTTGCTTCAAGCCATGTAACTCTTTCTTCAGCCTATACACCTTATGTTCTTGATTTTTTATTTCGAAACAAGGTGGCTGATCAACATACACTTCTTCATTCAAAACACCATTCAAAAAAGCAGACTTTACATCCATTTGGTAAATCGGCCACTTGTTTTGTGATGCAATAGATAATACAAAACGAACAATGTCAATTCTTGCTATAGGTGCAAATGTTTCACCATAATTTATGCAAGGTTTCTATGAAAAACCTTTGGCAACTAATCTTGCTTTGTTCTTATCAACTTCACCTCTCTCATTTAACGTTGTTTTAAAAACCCATTTGACACCTATATTTTTTTTATCATGAGGTAGATCAACCAAATCCCAAGTTTGATTTCTTTCAATAGCATTGATTTCATTATTCATCACATCTACCCATTCTTTGTCCTTTATAGCCTCTTCAAAACAAGTAGGTTGAAATAAAAGAAATGCAAAATTTACAATATCATCAACATCATCTTGTGCATAAATATCACTTAAGTTTCTCATTTTAGGATTATCAGAATCAGACTCAAAAGATGATGAACTGCTACTACTTGATGAACTACTACTAGTTTTGTCTTGAACCTATAATCTTGGAGTGCATGTTTCAGGATCTTGATATTCGTCTAACAGAATACAAGGATTAGGACAAGTATTGTTCTCCATTTCATTCCAAGACTTGTCTTCCAGAAATTTCACATCTCGACTTACGACAAACTTCTTAGTTATAGGATTACATAATCTGTATGCCTTAGATTGATCACTATATCCTATAAAAATATACTTTTCACTCCTATCATCAAGCTTTTTTCTCAATTTTTCTGCAACATGAGCAAAAGCAATACAACTAAATACGCGAAAGTGTGAAAGAGTTACCTTTTTTCCACTCCATGCTTCTTCATACAAAATTTTGAACACTGGAAGTTGGCGATCTATTCAAAATATATACCGAACATGCAACTGCTTCAGCCCAAAAATATTTAGACAAATTTCATGTTTTGAGCAAACTTCGAGCCATATTCATAATTATCTGATTCTTTCTTTCCGCAACTCCATTCTGCTACGGAGTATAACTAGTTGTCGTTTTTTTCTAATACCATGTTGTTTGGAAAATAAATGAATTCATTAGATTCATACTCACCTCCTTTATTAGACCTCAGAACTTTAATAAACTTGCTACTCTGTTTTTCAGCCTTGGCTTTCAACTCCTTAAACTTCGAAAATGTTTTCGATTTATATTTGATGAAATACACCCAAATTTTCCTGCTAAAATCATCAATGAAAGTAAGAAAATAGAGACTGTGAGCAACTGATTTTTCTTTCATTGGACCACGCAAATTTGTATGCACTAACTCTAGTTGTTCTTTTGCTCTATTAGACGTTGAAGCAAAAATATCTTTCTTATGTTTACCCACTATACAACTTGTACATGAAGAGATATCATCAGGAAAAGAAGACAAACCTTTCACCATAGACTATCTTTGCAAAAAACTCATAATTTGGATAGGTAAATGACCATATCACAAATTCCACAGATCATAGTTAGTTGGCATTGAAACATTATGTGCATACAAATTCTCACTTTTCAACTGTAATTGATAAACCTATTCTTTGTCATTGGAATATTTGCAACAAGAGGCTTATGTTTATCAACAATATTGCAAGTAGTGTTGTGAAAGCTAACATCATAACCATGTGCATCTATCTGACCAACACTCAACAAATTATGCTTGAAATTGGGTACATAATAAATGTCATAGATATTCTTCACAAATTTTGTTTGGTTAAGACAGGCACAACACCCTTTCCTGAAGCTTTAACCTCAGGATCATCACCCAAACCAATAGAGGAACTGAAAGATGTATCAAGATGTGAAAAAAAATCAATATGACCAGTCATATGATTACTACATCCGTTGTCTACCAACCAAACATCTTTATTAGGTACTTGCGCAATTACTTGGCATGAAAAAAATAAAGCATCTGATGTTTCACATTCAGTGTTTGTTACATTGGCTTTGTTTTTACTCAAAGACTACTATAATTTTCGACATTCAGACTTATAATGGCCATATTTTTTGTATTAGTGACATTGAATTTTTTATTTATCTACCCATCTATGAACATGATCATTTTGAGACTTCTCTGAATGTGCTTGAGTTACCTGGGATTTATCACCAGACTAAGACTATACTTTACCTTTTCCTCTCCTGCCACGAAAACATCTGCCTCTACCTCTATCCATAGAAGCTTTAGATTTTAAAGCATGCTCTAAATTACTAACATCTAAATTAATTATTTCTTTATGATCCAACAAAGAACCAATTAATTCTTCTACAGATAACTTCGTTAATTCTCTCGATTCAAAAACAGTAACAATCATGTCAAATTTTTTAGGCAAACATCTAAGAACTTTTTCAAAAATTATTTGGTCTTCTATTTCTTCACCATTCATCCAAATCTGATTAACATCATCCATAACTTTAGTCATAAACTGATCAATGGTTTCTGATTTAGTCATTTTAAGTATTTCAAATTGTGTTATGACAGTCTGTAATCTTACCATTTTTACTTTATCATTTCCTGATAAGCAACCTTAAGTATATCCCAAATTGATTTAGCAACTTTAGAAGTAGTGATTTTAGGAAAAATAGAGTCATCTAAGGAATTTAAAATGCACTACTTCGCTCTACCTTCTTTCTTTTTGATTTCATCCAATTATTTTCTTTGGGGAGCAGTCATACCAGCAATTGTATTTACGTCATGTTCTGTGAACCCCAAATCTATTGATTCCCAGCACCCTAAGCCTTTTAAGCATGCTTGAATTTTAAGACTCCAAAAATAATAGTTCTTTCCACTAAATAATGGCGTGGGGATTGCAAGCTGACTTGTTGACGCCATGTTTGAAGTAATCAAAAAACTGAAAACAAATCTTTTTAAAACACTTCCAAATAGATAGCACAAATAGATTTTCGATGAAGGTGATTAAAAAATATATTGTTTTTAACTCTTTTTAATTTCAACACCTTAATTTTATAAATCCCATAACTGAAGATTCACACCAACATTTAAGACATATTTCCTTTCCTTTCCTTTCAACATCCTCGTTTTTAACTCTTTTTAATTTCAACACCTTAATTTTATAAATCCCATAATTAGAGTTTCACACCAACATCGAAGACATATTTCATTTCCTTTCAACATCCTCATTCCCTTCCTTTCAACATCCTCATTCCCTTTCTATCAACAACCTCATTAATAGGCTAAAAAGCCAAACCAATCAACTAAAAAACTGTGGTAGCCAATTACACAATTTTTTCAAAAACTGTGAATCAAGTAAGAAGAAAATTTGCAAGCCTTCCTCAAACGCTGGTTAGACAAACTATTAAAACTAATTAAGTAAAACACTTGTCAGATTTTTTATAACACTGATTAAACAACTATAAAAACTGTGAATCATGCACCTTCAATGCATGAACTCAATTCATGGCTTACAAATTCCTCATTGGAGGCTCCTTCGTTCAATGACCTGGCAACTTCAAACACCAAAGACAGAACTTCAGTGCAAAAGCAGTCAACAAAGTAGGCAGCAACAACTTTTCTACTTCAAAATCTTCAAACGGTAGCTTCAAACAACTAGTGCAAGTCTTCAACAACAATCTGCTTCAAAATCTTCAAAGAACAGCTTCAAACAATGAGTGCAAGTCTTCAAAAACAAATCTCTATTTGTTCGCCTTTGCCCAAGAAGAACCCCAATGCTCTGATACCATGACAAAATGACAGAAGAAGAAACAAATACAAAATATTGTTGGAGATCACAAGCTGTAAATTATTCTATTATGAGCAATCTATATAAACATGCATATAGACAGTTACATAGAAACAATTTGAACCAACTAAAAAATGATTTCTAAACTAACACTTAATGGAAGGATTAAATATTTTAACATGATCTACATCACTCCTCAATTGATGAACAAAAAGGTGTATTTGAAGACATGTTTCAAGCCTTGACCCTAGAAAATAATAAATAAAAGAAGCTATGAATTTTGCATTGGATAATGTTGATGTAACAAGGCTTGATGACACCTGTGCATTGTCGTGGAATATAGATAAATTCCATATTCGAAAATTTCTAGCGAATCTGTGCTAAAAAACAAAGTTGGCATTGTCTTAAATGGATTTTTTAACGGTCACGTTGCATTTAATGAAAATAAATATAATATTGGGAATGGGAAGGTTTATCTAGCTGAAGAATTTAAACTAAAAGCAAAATTCTAGTCCATTGCAAAATGACATAGAGATGACTTCTGAGAATTCTCCTACTTATCTAGAAGCACAAAATTTTTGGTTTAACAGATCATTGATGAAAATGATGACAAACTTTCATTTCTGTTTATTGATAGATACACAACAAGATAAATAGGGAATACTTTCATTTGTGTTTATTGATATATACATAATAGGAAAAAGACAATCTAAGGGTCATGGCAGTTGGAAACTTCATAAGAAATCCAAGGAATATATGTTATGTTTTATGTTTAAATTTCATACTAATATAATTTTGGAAGGTGAATTTTATTGTATGGCCTTTCGGCATGCACCTGGGAAATTCCGATGTCAAGAAGCTTCTAGTGAAACAAGAGAATGAGAATGTAGTGTTAAGCCTCAAAGTAATTTTAGTATAAGTACTCCAAACTATATAGTTTCCAACCAAGGATACGAGGAACTTCTGTTGCAAGCTAAATCTATGGGCATTCTTCACTCTAAAATTAAACCAAGTTCAACTTAAGACAATAATACGTATGAAGGTGTTACACTAAAATATATTATTTTATGTTTGCAAGTTGTGAACGAAGACTAGTGGGAAAAAATTGAGTATTTTGTTGGGATAAACTTTTCAGATGCACATGGATGGTGTAATAGCACTTTTGAGAATTCCATGTGATAAAAGTTAATAAACGAAAAATAATGACCATATTTATGGGACAATTATTCAAATATGACAGTGGAAAAACAATATGAGTGGGTGTTCATTTCAGTTATTTATGGCTAAGGGGAAATTGGCAAAGGCAATGGAAAATACATTGAAAAGGTAAAGAGGCACTAATTGGAATTTTATTTATGAAAATAAAGGAAAATAGGGGGAAAGGAAGGTTAAAGTTCATAGGTTACATGTGAGGATGAAATTTAAGGAAAAATAAAGGAAATTGATTAAAATAGAGACCTCGTTACTAAGAAGGCTTATGAAAATCAATTGACACGCATTTGTCAACTTTTGTTTGTTCATTTTGAGAATTACACTTATAAAGGAGAAAAGTACGAAGAGAAGGAGACCAAGAAAGATAATGAAAGGAAAATCAAACATAAGAAGGAAAAGGAAAGGAAAGGAAGAAAATATCAAGCAAGCAAGAGCAGGATCAAGAAGCTTCAGCAGTAATACTTGTAGGTAGCATATTTAATGTATGATTTCCTAGCTTATTTTGACACGCATGGTATGTGCATGTTGGTATTTGGTTATTTTCATGTTGGTGGCACATTTTTGGTGGGTTTTTTTTAGTGGTTCTCAACCCTTCCTTTCCTTTTTCTAGATAGCCATGGTGTGATGGGATTGTTCTCGGTTTTCAGCTTTGGAATTGTCGAATGGTTTCAGAATTTGGGGTGGAGGTGGTCTTAGGAACATTTCCAAAGGCCTATGAACCCCTTGACTCCTTTTGGAAAGATAAACGATAAAGGTTTAGGTTAGTGTCTCAGTAAGGGCCTAGTGATCCGGTGTGGATAGCAGTAAATCCTAGACACAAAGATATGGAAAATTATTCAAGGATAGTGATGATATCTGGAGAAATTCCAATCTTGGTTGGGTTTTGTGTTCTCAGTACCGGTTTAGATGAGATCATAGTATGGTAAGGGTGGAGGTGGTTTAACCTCTAGATTTCCTTGGTTTTTTTTGGATTGGTTTATCCATGAAATACCACAATCATTCATGGAATATGGCACGGGGGTGAATGGTTGGAATAAATATTTAGTTCAGCCATGTCTATGATTGGCTGATACATGCAATTCTCAAACGTGGTTAGCTCTTGCCTATGTTTAATGAAAGATAAGTTCTCTTGCTTTTGTACTTTTTATGATGTGGCTTTAATTATTGTTATCTTATGCTTATTTATGTGCTTATATGTTGTTTATAAGTATGGTTATGTGACTGGTAAATGAGTAAATTTAAAATAAAATTACCATATTACGTCAATATTCAAAAAATTGGGTTATCCTGCATAACTGGAACTAATCTAGATCCATCATAAAGTTGTATCTATCAAGGCCCGAGAGGTATTAAGCTTTTCGAAATGAAAACCTATTTTTTTAGTGCAAAAATTAATGGTTTACACCTCAAGAGATGTGATCCCTCTTAATTATTGATAGATCCAGATTTAATATTGATCTAGGATGGTTACATATTTTTAATTTCTCTTAGATTCATCTCCCCCTTTACTACTAGCAATGAGAGATAGATTGAAAACCAAACTTTTCACTTCCTCTATCGAAAATTCCACTTCATCTATAATTAAACCGAAGGTGTTTACTTTTGAATCATTGCACTGCTCAACATAGTTGACCTTTTTATTTTTTTCTGTTGATTCAAGTAAACAAATGTCACATTGTCCACCGTTGGATCTATATAATAATGGAGATGGGGAGTCAAGGAATGTCCTGATGTTTCTCACTAAAACAAAAAAATTTACAATTAATTTCCCTGTCATTTTCACAAATCAATACCATAAAAGAATCTTGTCATGTTGCAAACTTAGAAGTCAGGGAATATCTGCAATTTCCCCACTTACTAAAAAGATAGCTTACAGTTACTTTCTCTACCATTGCCATATTTGTGCTATAAATAGAGAATCATGCCAAGCATCATTGCTATTTCCATAGATAATTATGATGAGTCCAGCTGAGTCATCGATGGAAACTATGATGGTGAGTCTAGTAAGATCCAAATTGTTTTTATGATAATATTTTTCTGTTTTATAAAGCCTGCAGGATTGATTCCATGACCCTTGGTAATGCGATACGAGATTTCGAGGGCTTTCACTTTATATTTTCTCTTGTGTTATGATAGAATGTTCTTTTCACTAGTTTTATGTTTCTTTAAATTTCTCTGAAAGAAGGCTCTGTCGAGTATTTGTCAATATAACTTTGGAATGTGGATGCATTGTTGTTTATTTATTTATTGTTATTATGTAATGAAATGTTCACTCAGGAGAATTAGAAAAGTAGGCTAGTTGATAATATTGTTTAAGATCATCTCTAATATTCACTTTGATAGATTATCTGGGTGCTAATACACATGATGGTGTATGGGTTGTTGAAGAATAGGTTCTTGAGAATATTGGAAAAATTTTAATTAATATGATATGTAATGATAAACGGTAGTCTTCAACCCATGAAATAAAGGGTTTGAAAAATTAGATTAATCATGTCCTTAATGGTCAAATACTGATTTTTCATGGTTTGTAGCAAGACATCTTGGCATATGATTCAGAGCTTTCCAAAGTACCAAGATCAAAAATACATTTGCTAAGAAGATGGGTGTTTTTTTCAAAAATAGTAAGCGTAATTTCTCTTTTAATATAATTTTTGTCTAATTTTATTTTTTTAAAGCATTGCATCAGTACACATGACTCAATTTTAACATATATATGAAATTCAAGTCCTTGGATGCATTATTTGACATATTTTGGTGATAATTCATTCAGGATTTTTTATGCATAACCACAAGACAAAATTGCTACTTCAAGCACAACAATGAAAGAAAAATCTTCCCAAATCTTGACGAGATAAACTACCTTCAGTGTATCTTTGCACCTTTAGGAAAAACTACTAGTTTTACTAAGTGAAGAAAAAGAGATATATTGAAAACAAAACTAGTGGCAACATTTCCCTCACTCCCTTTATCGACCTATTTGTAAAATTCCACTAAATCCATGAAGTATAAAGTATAGGAAATATCGACCACACATCCACTAAATGCATAATTTATGAGAAATATCCTTCACAAGTGATGGCCTTGCATGTGCATTAAAATGATCCAATTCACATACGTTGATTCATGGAAAGGTTAATGATTACATGCTTTGCTCTAATCACACTTTCCATCTCTCACTTACCTTTTCCCTCGAAAAAAAAGTTGAATAAGGTGAATTTATAAAGTTTTCCTTCCTCTGATATGATAAAATAAAAATAGAAATGGCCACACCATTGCTCCTAACCACAAATTGTAGTTAGCCTTCCGATTTTTAATATCCATCATTATTTCGATCGCATTATATATGGATATGGAAATTCAATTCATATGCCGGGAATTTCAATTGGTTATCTATGGCTTCTATAGCGATGGTGGCAAAATATCTTGGAATGTTGTGGTGGTGATGGAGATCGGGTATAAATTTGACTTTTCTAGCGAATGGTTTTATGATAATTTAAAAGAAAATATTTGCGTGTGGTCTTTGAATTTTATTTTTATCCCTTATTTTTTAAGGTTAATATAGATTTTTTTGTTTTGTTTTAGCAAATTTTCAATTTTTCAAATATTTTTCAGGAAGGTAATATTAATATGTTTTATATTACTTTGGAATGGTTAAAAATATTCAATAGTGTTTATCCTTATTTCTAAATTATCTAATTTTTTTGTTTTTTTAAATTTGGGAAGAATTTACAATTAGAAAATTGTTATTTTCATGAGATTTTCAAGTGAATTTACTAGAGACCTTAAACTAGCCAATAATTTGGTATAATTATCTATAGTCATTATTTATGTAGTCTCAAAGTTTTACAAAATATGTTAAATTATTTTTGAAATTGGTTGTCTATGGCTTCTATAAAGATGGTGGCCAAATCTCTTGGAATGTTGTGGTGGTAATGGAGATCGAGCATAAATTTGACTTTTCTAGCGAATGTTTTTATGATAATTTAAAAGAAAATATTTTCATATGGTTTCTGAATTTTATTTTTATACATTAATTTTTTTTGTTAATAAAAATAAAATGTTTTTATAAGGTTTTTGAATTTTATTTTTAGACATTATTTTTTTTTTTAATATAGATTTTTTTGTTTCTTTTGTTTTAGCACTTTTTAATTTTTCAAATATTTTTCAACTAGATAATATTACTATGTTTTATATTACTTTGGAATGATTACAAATATTTAATAGTGTTTATACTTATTTCTAAGTTATCTATTTTTTTTTGTTATTTTTTAATTTAAGAAGAATTGACAATTAGGAGATTTATGTTATTTTTATGGGATTTTCAAGTGAGTTTACTAGGAACCTCAAACTAGTTAGTAATTTAGTGTAATCATGTATAGCCATTATTTATGTAATCTTAAGGTTTTACAAATTATGCTAAATTATTGTTAAAATATTTTCAACTAACTTGGCTAAACATATTAACTATAATGTATTTTGATGAGGAATGATCTTAGGTTTCAATATGAATAGTTAGATTGAAGGAAAAAATTATAGGTAATAGAAAAAATTTGAGCCCACTTTTAAATTGGAATTTAGTAGGACTGTAAAATTTCAATAAATAATAATATGTAGCTCATGCATTTGGAAGAAATGCATAATCTCCATGAAAAGAAATAAGAATGCACCTAAAAAGCATAAAACTATTTTTGTTTATATTTGAGTATTAATGTATTCAACTCATGATAGCCATGCTAACCACACATTTGAGATTTACATATCCAACTAAAAAATATATATTTTTCTATCCAAAATAATAAATTGATTCATTTTATGACAACAACAAACTACATAAAACTCTTGAAATAAACTGAAAAAAATCTTATTTGTTCCAAATATACAATAAAACTTAGTTATTATTTTATATAGAATAATAATGGCCTATGGTTGAGGACATGTGATGTGAATTTCAACTTTTAAGCTTTAGGTTTTAATTTTCATTCTTTAAACTTAATTGTGTACAAAGCAAGATTGCAAAGTGTGAGTGAGGAGATAATTTTTGTCCAATAATTCCCAACATACACTGTGGGTGAGCTACTTATCTTGAAGTCTCATATTAAAATATGAATATTGTTAGTATCCCATATTGAAATACTTATCTTGGAGTCTCTCCAAGTAGAATCAGTATCTTAGTTTGTTTTATGCAACTCTATTTGAAATAATATATATAAATCAAATTCAACCCCTAATCGTGAACATGTTCTAGTTGGAAGTGAAAAGAAACGATTGAATTGTTGCGTAATGAAAATGAAAGGTGAAGACTTCATAATTTTCCATAAGAAAGAGATTGTACCAAAGATTACATGCGATGAACATATTACAGTGTAAGTGTAATTACATGTTACCGAAGATGTTTGATAAAGCTTTTAAGATTGTAAAATAATATTTAAAATAAAAAGTTAAAAAATATTAATAATAAAAAAATCAATATTGCTTATAAATAAAATATTTCAATTTAACTTAATTTTATATCTATTTTTAAATTATTTAATTATTTAATATTAAACATATATGTAATTGAAATACTATTTAAGAAGAAAGTTATAAATATAATGTAAAAAAATATAATTGATATTACATTATATGTAATTCATTTTAGGTTTATTTGAAATGTAATAATTAAAATTCAAATATAGTAAGAACAAAGAATATTTTACTGCTAGCTATAACTAAAATATATCACAGTCCATATTAAATGACATAACTTAATATCAAATTTATATAAAGAAAAACAAAATAATATATATATATATATATATATATATATATATATATATATATAACATTTTCATTTATGTGTAATTTATTACATCTTAATAATAAGTGGATATATAAATTTTAAAGAATATTAATAAAAAAAAAGTTTAGTATAGATTATATATATAAAAAGATAAAAATAGTACTATATTAATAGATTCTTTAGCGAAATTTGTGATTCATCTAGTTTTTTATATAAAATTTCCATGTAAGAAGTTATAGATATATATATGTATATATAACATTATAAAAATTATTTTACTATAAAGTTTCCATATAAGAAGTTATATATATATATATATAACATTTTAAAAATGATTTATAACTATATATATATATATATATATATCTTTTACTTCAGATTTCTTATTCGATTAATAAGTTTTGTACATAGATTTGTAATTCATTCATTTTTTAATATCCAGATGAAATATAACATTTTAAGTATTTGTAATAAAAATAATATATAGAGAGATAAGATAGGTAAATAAACAAGTAACATTTAAAAAAAATTATACCAAAACTAATTTTTATATAGAGAGACCCTTACAAATATATGTTTTCTACTTCCAAATATCATTAAGGTGTGTATTAATAATTATTATATATAGAGAGAGATTTGATCCATCTCTAAGCTTGGTAGATCTAGAGTTAAGATGGATCTATGATGGTATTAATAATTATTATATTGAGATTACTCGTTTATATTTATAATATAATAGTCTAATAAATTTTTTTTAATATATATTTTAATATATTTTAATATTTTATATTTTTATATATGAGTATTTATGGTTCTTATTATGGGGGCTTTGATGTTTTTCTATCATTATTATTATGCTAGTTATTTGCTTTATAAACATGGTTTTATGACATACTTTATCTATGGCTCTCATCATGTTTTTATTAGTAAATGAATGGCTAAGAAATGCATTATCTAATAGATGATAATGCATATATTTTGAGAGGGAATCAAACCTTCTTTGATGATGCTAGATAACTACCATACCCCTTTATTCATATCTGAAATTATGTCAATTACATGTTCGTGATGTGTTTGAAAAAATGTCACTCATGGTTGGGATGAGTCAACATAAGTATTTGTTCAAGTTTTGAATTAGAGGCCTTGTATTTATCTTATTTATCATTTCTAAGAGTTTCATTAGTTTCTAGGAATATGTATAGATCTTAGCCCTAAAAAAGTGGCTAAGATCTTAGGGTCGTTGGCCCATAACTGAGTAATATATTCTACAGTCTAAGCCACTCGATTTCCTTTTCATGGGAGCAAGCGAGAGCTCAAGTAACTAAAAAATCAATTTAACTCAGAGGTTTGGAACCTGGAGTGGTAGGTTATCTCTTGGGGGTCTTGTACCTCGTAAGGAAGGTCAAGGTTGAGTCATACCATAGTAGCTCTTGGCTCATGTTTACCCCTTGAGGCTGGTGAAAGTGGGTAGATATGGGAGGGGTGGTTATATCTAGATCTACTAAGAGCCAAGAGGGTACTAATTTATTGAGGTGCAAACCAATTTTGGAATATTTTTTCTCCAAAAGTTGCTTGTATATATATAAAATTATTCTCCTTTTTAATTTTATTAAAACCTTGATTTAATATCTATAAAATATCGTCTAAATATATTTAATAGTAGTGTTGTATTTTCTCTCCAAAAATTACTTGTATTTATATAAAATTATTCTTTGTTTAATTTTGTTAAGACCTAGATTTAATCTCTGTAAAATATAGTCTAAATATCTTTAGTAACAGTGCTGGTAGAACATTTCGATATATCTCAAAAGTGTAGCTTTTTTTATTGTAGATGTTATTTAAATTTTTTTATAAAATTAAGTTAAAATAAAACATTTATCAAAATTTTTAATTGTGAGTGACTTATGATTTTTGGGCTTTTGTTATTAATAAGACATGGTATTGACCCATTGTACGTAAAAAAAAATTGTTTTTCAATAGTTTTACAAACACTATGTTTCAAACATTTGATTGGACCATAATTTGAAGGGCTTATTGTATAATTTGCATAATATAATTCCAAGTGGATAACTGGGTCACATATTTTATGCCATAATTTATGGATATGGTTCCATGAACTTTAGTGATTTTTGTATTGATTTTTTATCCGAAACTAGAATCTTTGAAAATAGGTCATACTCACATAAATAGTATATTTACAGTTACTTACAAATCTATAACAAGTGCTCACAGTAGCTTAGTCCCTTCCACTTAAGTGGATGTTATGTTTTTATAAAAATTCAAAATTGATATTGCCAAGATTAAAAAAAATATTGTAAAAAATAAGAAATTATAACTTTATTCTTAATTATAAAAAGAATTAACATATGAATTATATATATATATATATATATATATATAGCAAAGTGCAGGTGGATATTCATAACCTATAAATAATTTTCGTTACAATACTATGATCCAATACAATGGCTTATGAATATGACATGCCCGAAAAAACATCACTTATTTCATATGATACTTGTTCATATAACATTTTCTAATTTAATTAATTTAACTAAAAGGGTATAGTGGGAATAAAACTGTAAGCATGCATTCAGAGAAATAAAATTATTTTTGAGATAAATCTGAATGTTTTATAAGTAAATACAACTAAAAACATTCTAAAATATCCCATGGAAGTTAAATCCCTACAACATGCCTCATAATTATTGATAATTAAATTAAAAGAAATTGTGATATTATAACCTATTAAATATTTATCAGCTGGCGGAAGTTGGTCCTACCACTTTCCTCATTATTGATAATTAAATTCTAAGATTATGGATCATCTCAACCCCGTCGCGACGCATATATTAATTGCAGTTAAAAATTGTATTGATTTTGATAATGGACATTATATTTTGTATGAATATAAAAATATTCTCTGTTTTTGATAATATATAAAAATAAAATGTTATGTCCACCTATACTTTATCCTTTTATCATCTTACAAAACTAGGTTATGGTAGTTTCATTATTTAAACATGAATGTAATTCTGCTTTATGTTACAGTGCTTCTTCGATGAGGGGTGATGTAAACAAAAATATTACAATCTTTCTTGACGATCGTTAAAGTTGGGCTTTAAACAATATATAAACATGATCGCTTTGTAATGATTGATCTCTTAGTTATTTTCTAATCATTGTAACTATACTTAACTATTTGCTAAATATAGTGGGGCCTCACTATTTATATTTATATTTGAAGGTTACAATACAATTCGTTGTGCCTCAACACCTGCTGAAAGGAAACCAGTGCACAGTGACCATCTTAGTGGATAAAGCATACAAAGAATTGAAATGCGTTTCGTCATCCTGTATTACAGGCTATACGTTTCTGGGCCTTTGTGTGCAGTACAGTATTAGAAAAGGTTCACATTTCAAAATTGCAAATATCATAAAGCAGCCAGTGTTAAAGGAACCACTAGGCATGGGAAGAAAACGGAAGTGGGTCTTTGACGATGAACCACAGCATGTCTGCTGGAGATTCTTTTCCATGCGGCCTACCCTATCATCAAGTCTGCCCATACGGTCAGCTGCCTCGTACTGGGTAATCTTGATATGATATAGCTGATTCTGCATATCCTGTAGCATGTCCATAATGCGGGGTTCTAACTTTGTTGAGTCAATCTAAGCCTGACCAGGGGGGGAACTATGCATGGCCTTTGCAAGAAGGAATTTAACTATCAAGTAGGTATGGATAGTCTGTTGGAATAGCGTGAGACGACCTCGAGTGTTTCCAGGATCGGTTATGAAGTCCAGAATTTCTGCTTCTGCTTCGTTGTCTTCGGGGTCAGTCTGAATGTCTCTTTCCCATCCCCAAATTTCCTGACGAACCGTGGAAGAATTTCCCATGACATAGTTTGCAGCTAAATTTTCTAGAATCTCTTGATTGGATTTTCTACCTCTTTTCTTTGGCATAGTCTCAACCTGGACCGGTTGTTTCACTTTTGTAGGCTGGGAATTGGATCGACGCTTCCCCATTGTGAACGGAAGCTTAAACAATAACAGAAACAGGCAGCGAGAAATAGTGAGGGCGTGAATCACATCATAATACCACCTTGTTTTTACCCCATGAGCAGCAAAGGTGTTGCTGTGCATCCAACATAGAGCAATTAACCACAAGACACAGATCTGTAAGTTGAGCATATGGGCAGTTCAACTACCCAAGAGGCATGAGGCCGCAAACCCGGTTACCCAATTCGAAACAATGGAGGCCAAGGACCCTGTTATCCAATTCAAAACATAAAACCTATGCAGGCCAAGGACCCTGTAATTTTCCTGGAGGAACTGAAACATAGTTGACCATTCACAGGAGGAGGTGGTAAAGCTCGCAGAGTAAACAATAGCAGGAGTGACAGCGGGGAGGGGATGCAGCTGTGACCTTCCCTTAATAAAACTCTCTCCCAACCGACGCCAAAGAAACTGCAAACATAAATGACTGTGCGTGTCCCGATGGGAATGATAGTTACACCCTATACTCTAATCGACCCACCCTAGTAACTATGTAACTATTACCTGAAATCAACTTCACAATTTTTTTTCTATAGATTGGATATGAAGAAGTTATATGATTCAATAAATATATCTTCTACATGTAAAATTTTGATACACAATGTATCTACACGATTATGAAATCATTATAATCACCTTTAATAATAAGATTTTAAGAATTTTTTATCATTTGGAATTAAACAGATTAACCCTCTATATCTACCCAACGAAAAATATTGTTGAGAAATCACTAAGGAAGACATTAGGGTTGACTTCTTTACAAAATTAATTTCTTGTTCCATTATATGTTGGCTTATTATTACATTTTTTATATTATGTTCATTAAACAATTACCAAAGTCATAAACCATGAATATCACAAAAGACAAAGAACACAAAATATAGGATCCAATCTAGGGAAAAATGCCTCCAAGGGGAATACCCAACAAATTATTCTATTCTTATAGAATCATATCAAGTTTAGAATTCCAAGACCCAAAAACCACAAATAATACATCCCAAAAGACCCAAGTGAGCGCGCATTTCAATATTCTCAAACTAGTCAAAGTTGACTCTAGGCAATGATAGTCAACGCCTTAAAAAATTGGTTAAAATGTATATTTTTAGCCTCTACAACTCCTTTCAAATTACACATGCATGAGATAATTAGGGAAAAAATTTCCTCCTTTGACCTTCACTTTCTCTCCTTATTATTTTTCTATTTTCCTTGAATTTTTAGCTAGTTTTATCTCTCTTCTTGGCATAGAAATTTAACCTGCTTGTGATGCCCCAAATGAGGTCGAGATATCTTCTATTTATAAAAATCCATTAGATCGAATGGATCACTTTCATGGCTGACTTCTTCTTATGGGTACGAAATTATCATTTTTGACTCAAATAAAAACCTTTTTCAGCTTCTTCTCAAAGTCCAAATGGGACTTGACTCTAATACAATGATTTTAATCATGATAAATATTCCTTTGAATCAGTAATCCCTAGAAGCATGAAGATAATGTTTGACCTAATTAAAAAATTGACTTGGACATGAAACCTATTCCTATGAAATAAATTTATCTTTCTTTCCTTTTTCTTTTACATAAAATATACGTAATGACATAAGTACAATGACAATTATGAAGACTGAACCTAGCTACAATTTTTAACACTGCCTCTTAACTAGGGAGGTATTAATAATTTCATAAGAAGGTACACATAAACTCTCAAATTGAAATATTCTTATAAGAAGAGTCAAATTGACAAGTCATCTTAAGCATCAACATCATAACCAACATTGTCAACATAACAATATGGAAAGGCCTTGACTAAAAAGCTATATTGATCTACTATATTAGATAACAATGTTGGGAGGCATACAAATGGACACCACCATAGCCTCTTAGAGCACATGCCCCATCTGGATGTTCACTAGGTATGTCATTTTAGGACAATTATTATCTTTTATTTTCAATCCTCAAATAATATTAGCCCTCTTTTCTCACTATTTTATTTGGAGACTCTGTATAATACTCAAGCAGTGTTAGTCCACTAAACTTCCTCTATTGGATTCCTGATCCTCAAGGATTATCGTTCTCATGTTCTTATCAAATAATCCATTCTCCCTACTAGTTCCTTCACTAAAACTTATCATTGTTAGTCCTCGTCTAGTGGATGACACATGAAGAATATGGTGTCCCTCACCACTCCCTCTCAATTAGGGAAATAATCCCCATTACCTCTCAACCAATTAGGATAATTAAGCATAAGCTTCAATTTATCACATTCATCAGTGACAACTTCTATTATGGACATATGTATAGTAGTTATAGGGTTCCTTCTTCTTCTATCATCATATAATTCCTGACTTTCACCTTCCTAAATGTTTTGGATCCAAAATCCTTCATTATCTATCTTCGTGAAAGGTTTCTTGTGATCAGATTTACTTATCACATTCATCAACGATAATTTGTAGTATTTTTGTTATTAAGGGTATTTTTTTTCAAACCAATTGATGTCGGACCTCATTGCATCTCTCTGTATCTAAATGGGAAAATTAACTTCTTCTAAATTAATATCTCGTGTCATAATAGAATACATACTTATGCCATTATTTACCTATGTTGTTCATCTAATACATATTTTCTTTCAATTGAGTTAGATGAAAGAGTTTTATATTTAGCTACTTTCTTTCTATCCCACACTTCTGCAATTTTTTATTTGAGGTAGCTTAGCCATAACATAAACACAAATATCAATATTAGAGTTATAGGATCATGATTTTATTTCTCATTAATATGAAAAATTATGTTGTTTGATACTTTTTATTCTGCCATATTTTTGAATGATTTATCTTTATATATTACGAGGGTTATTCCTCTTGCTGGTTATCAATTAATATGTTCCCTGAGTGCTTCAATATTGTATTGAACAAGATCTTCACATATGCCTCTAAAATTATCACTCTTACCTTAAGTTCTTCACAAGAATATATTAAATATAGGTCAATAGCATGGTTTATATGCCTTGATTCTATGTGTTGAATATACATATGAAAGATTTATTGTCTCGTACAATTCTTAACCAAGACATACCATGCTTATTCTTCCAAGTAAATGTTTTTCATCTAACTCTTTCTATAAAAAAATTCTAAACACTTCTATCTACCATCTAATGAAGAGCTTAAATTTTAATTATATCAATACTTCTTCATTTCAAATACCCATCTAGAAGAATTCCTTCTCAACAAATTCCTTGAAGATAATGTTTATGATGAAACTCCTTTATTTATATGAGACATGCCTCAATTGTATATTTATGGTGCAACTCGACTAACTTACGCGTTCTTCCATGCTTTGTTTCTTCTAGTGTAATGTGCAATATTTATTCCATATGATGATGAAGCTTATTCTAACAATGGGTCTTAATGATCCCTTCCTAATGAATTAATTCTTATACAAGATGATGCCAAGTAGTAGCTTCATTTACTTTTAAGTGCATATACAATGAAGGAGCTAAATGGTTAAAATCCTTCTATCTTTGTTCTGCTACATTCTTCCAATAAATGACTATGTAGATTCTAATCCTCCCAATGTTGTATGCTTATTTTCATGATGCCATAATTCTTCTAAAAGTGATTTTGCAAGCTATTCTACATACTATATTCTAATAAAAATAGAAAACATACTATTTTGTAGAGTCGATATCTTCAATAGTAGAGATCCTTAGTGTCTTCATTTTTTGGAATTTTTTTTTTCAGTTCTTAATTTTCTACAGCGATGTCGGATTAACTCCTTTCTTTCCTCTTATTGTCCTTCTTACTTTTAGGATCCTTAAGACAATCTATTTTAAGGTGTCTATATTCATTGCATCAAAATCATTGTACTTTGTGAATATCTTTTCTTTCACGTGGTTTATTGTTGTTACTTCTATTATTCCTTTGATGAGATTTAAATCTTCTAAACCTTCCATCCTTATTATTCTATCTAGAAACAAAATATTGATACCTTTCATTGGGTTCAGTGTCATCTTTGGCCCTCAATATTGTTTCTTCTATAACATATAGATACCATAGTTCATCAAATATTGGATTTTCCTTAATAGAGTATATCCTTAACACAAAACTTATCCATTATGAGGTTAAATCATTTAGTATAGAAGTAGTCAATTCAAAATGTGAAATAAATTCTTCAAGTCCTTGTAGTTGATAAAAATTCATATGAAACGAAACCGAATCTTCATCCTTTGATAATATTGTGTTTTATAGTTAATTCCTTAAAAATTTATTTTGACCTTGGGTAGTAACCAAATATAGTTTTACCAACTTGTCATATATTGCTTTAGATGTACCCAAATTCACAATGAATGGAATAATAGTATATTTTATGGATACAATGAGAATTTGAGCCCAAATTCTCCTTTGGTATAACTGGCCCATTCTTGAGTATTATCCTTCTTTGGTTATGTAAGTTGTTTAATAACATAGTCCATGACTTCATTTTATGCATGTATCAAGTATATTCTTTCTCTTCTATGCTTGGAAGTTTCATGACCCATTGAGATTGTTGCCTTATTTATAGAATGAAGTCATTTTATTTCAAGATTGACACAAAGAGAATAATATATTACTTACTTCTCAAATGAGTAACCTTTGATGATGTCTTCAAATATCTTGACGCTCTGAAGACATTCCAACTGATTTCAAACATGTTCTTCTAGGATGGTTGCTTCAAGGATGAATGATGATGATTCCATGAATGTATATGATTTTCATAGGATTCTTGATGCTCCTTAAGTAAGTGTATTCTATATAGATATCTTCAAAAATATATGAAGATCAAAGAACTTCCAAGAGAGAGATATGATGATCTTCTTCAAAAGGTGATGAGTAACCAAGAGCCCTCAATGATAGGGATATATATGAATATTTGATATAGTATTCTTCCTTCATTATGAATGATGAGTATTTCTCCATCCTTATGTCATTCCTTATGTCCTCCAAAGTATATTTGATGGATTTCTTCCATTTATGCCAAAAAACATGATCTTCAAGCGGCCTTCTCCTCACCTTAGTTGTGATACCATGTTGAGAAATAATTAGGGCAAGAATTAGGGTTCATTTCTCTTTATGTTGATAATTTCTTGTTATTATATGTTTCATTCTTATTTATTTTCTTACATTATTACGTTTGTTGTGTTTTATTCATCAAAAATTACCAAAACCATAAACCATGAACATCACTAAAGACAAAGAACATAAAATATAGGCTTCAAGCCATGGTAAAATTCTTTGAAGGGGAAAACCCAATAAATTACTCACTTTTATAGAATCATATCAAAGTGATGATTCCAAGATCCAAACACCAATACTAACACCTCCCACAGGACCCAAGTTATCCCTCCTTTCAAGCTTCTCCAACTAGTGAAACTTAACTCTAGTCAACGATATTCAATGTCTTCAAAAATTGGTCAAATTGCATCTTTTTAATTTCAAATGGATGAGATAATTGGAGTAGATTGATTCCTCCTTCGACCTTCACCTTGTCTCCTTACGCATTTTTTTCCTTCATTTTTTCGCTAGATTTCTCTCTCTTCTTGGCACAAAAATTGAACTTGCTTGGGATGCCCTAAAGTATGCAAAAAAGTCTTCTATTTATACACATCCAATACATCGAATAGATAACTTCCAGGGTTGACTTGTTGAGGCCATGGTATTATGGGGACAAAATTCACATTTTTTACTGAAATAAAAATATTTTTCCACTTTCTTTTCGAAGTCCAAATGGGACTTCACTCTAATACAATAATTAACTCATGAAAAAAATTATTTTGTTTCAATAAAACCTATAAGCATGAAGAACATGCTTGGCTTAATTAAAAACTCAAAATGAGCATCAAACCCATGCATGAAAAAAAAAAGTATAATTTTATTTACTTTTTCTTATACATAAAATATATATAGTTACATAAGTACAATAAATATTATGAAGACCGGACATAGTTACAATTTTCAAAAACTATTTGTTTAGGAAGATATAAAAATTCAACAAGAAGATATGTCTGCCAATTTTTGGTTCTTGTGAGCTTCATTGAGTTATAGTAGCCAAATATTTATTGGCATTTACCACAATCCTAAATAGAAACACATAAATAATCTATGCAGACATCATATATATGTTTTCGTGTAGGTATGTCAATATTTTAACTTTGATAAAGTTGGCATACATAAAAGTGGGGTATAAGGATTTTGGAATGGGTTTCAATGTCTGAATTGAGGGAAACTAGAGTTTGCATGGAAAAAAAAAATTAGGCACTATAGGTTGCAAGGATAAAAAATATTAGGCACTCTTTATGCGTAGAACACAGGGGAAATTTAGTATCTACAAGTTAATAATATCATGCACACTATGCATTGCTAAAGATCCTTGATCCAGTGTGGGCACAATCTCCAAATTTCATCAAATTGGTGTATAACATCCTGCAAATAAGTATTCATATTAATAGTGATATTGTAGACTACTAATCACATAATAAAATTCAAAGCTAGTACAAAATTTCTATGGAAACTATATTCTCATTATTACTAACTATCAAAGTAGATCATTTACATAATTCACTCTTGGATCTCATGTTTCCCTTAACTGAATCCTAGTCGACACTCCATTCTCTTTTCCTTCCAATATCCTTCTCAACCTATTCCCTCAAATCTCTAAATCAACTCTCTCTTAAATCAAAACTAGATTCTACATGCCTCATACTGTGTGTGAACTCTGGATTGATCCAAAATATTTATCCATATCCATGATTTATTTTACTTGTAGTAATATTTCCCATCTTTCACTTCCAATTGTTTTTCTTATTTCCCCTCAAATATGCTTCTTTTCGTTGCATTCTCTTCATGCTCAAACTTATAATTTATTTATATGATCTTGTATCAACCTCCCCTTGAAAGGAAAAAATTGGCTTATCCCTCCACTAACATTGTTTAATCTTATATAATCTTCCACTTCAGCAATTTTTCTATATTATATCTCATAAATTGACATGTTTGTCTTGATCAACTTTCTCCTTCCACTGTGTGAAGCACTACTTGTACAAAACATTCCTCTCCATGACCAAATTTTTTCTTCCACTTTACCTTGGATGTTTTCTATTCATTTTTCCAATTCTTTTTCACTTCTTAATTTTCTATAGTGATGTGGGATTAACTACTTTATTTCCTTTTATTTTTAGTATTGTTTTGAGGATTGTTAGGACAATCTATTTTAATGTGTCTATATTCATTGCATCAAAATCATTGTACTTTTAAAATATATTATCTTTAACGTGGTTTATTGTTGTTACTTCTATGAAGACTTTGATGAGGTTAAATATTCCAAACCTTCCATCCTTCTTATTCTATCTAGCAATAAAATATTGAGACCTTTCAGTGGATTCAGTGTCATCTTTGGCCCTCAATATTGTTTATTATATAACACATAGAGACCATAGTTCCTCAAAGCTTGGAATGTCATTTATAGAGTATATTATTGATTGACGGCTTATCCATTCTGAGGATATCTCATTGAGTATACATGTAGTCAATTCAAAATGTGAACCAACTTCTTGAAATCCCTGTAGTTGATCCCTCAATTGTGAAACCTTCACATGCCACAAAACTAAATCTTCATCCTTTGATAATATTGTATTTTATATTTGATTCCTTAAAGATATTTTTTGACCTGGGGTATTAACCAGATATATTCTTACCAACTTGTCATATATTTTTTTAGATGTTCCTAAATCTACAATGAATGGAATATGATTATATTTGATGGATTTAGTGAGAATCGTTTGAGACCTAACTTCTCGATTAGTATACTTGGCCCATTCCTGAGTCTTATCCCTATTTGGTTATGTAAATTTTATAATAATATAGTCCATGACCTCATTTTATACAAGTATAAAGTATATTCTTCTCCTCCATTATTGGAAGTTTGAGGACCCATTGACCTCTTTGCCTTATTTATAGAATGAATTCATTTTATTTGAACATTGAGACATACAGAATAGTATATTACTTACTTCTAAAATGAGTACCCTTTGATGATGTATTCAAATATCTTTATGATCTCAATACATTCCAAGTGACTTCAAACATGGCCTTCTAGGGTGGTCACTTCAAAGATGAATGATGATGCTTCCATGAATGTATGTTATTTTCACAGGATTATTGATGCTCCTTAACTGAGTGACTTCTATATATATATATATATATATATATATATATATATATATATATATATATATATATATATATATATATATATATATATATATATATATATATATATATATATATATATATATATATATATATATATATATATATATATATATATATATATATATATATATATATATATATATATATATATATATATATATATATATATATATATATATATATATATATCTTCAAAAATATATGATGATCAAGAACTTCCATGATAGAGAGATGATGATCTTCCTCCAAAGGTGACGAGCAACCAAGAGGCCTTAATGATAGGGATATAGATGAATAGTTGATATAGTTGTCTTCCTTCAAGATGAATGATAAGTATTTCTCCAACCTTGTGGCCCTCCTTATGTCCTCCAAAGTATATTTGATGTATTTATTCCACTTATGTCGAAAAAGGTAATCTTCAAATGGCCTTCTCCTCACCTTAGTTGTGATACCATGTTGATAAATAATTAGGGCAAGAATTAGGGTTAGTTTCTCTTTACATTGGTAATTACTTGTGATTATATGTTTCTTTCTTATTTATTTTCTTTTATTATTAATTTTATTATCTTTTTTTCATCAGACAATTACAAAAACCATCAATCATGAAGATCATAAATGACAAAGAACACAAAATATAGGTTCCAAGACAGGGGAAAACCCCTTCAAGCGGAAAACCTAATAAATTACTCACTTAGTATAGAATCCTACCAAAGTGATAAGTCTAGGACTCAAGCTTCTCCAACAAGTCAAAGTTAACTCTAGTCAACGATAGTCAATGCTTTCAAAAATTCGTCAAATTGAATATTTTCGGCTCGCACAACTAGGATTTTAACTTTGGCCCCTGCAAATGGTTTATAATTTCACATGTATGATATAATTTGGCTAGATTGATTCCTCCTTTGACTTTCGCCTTATCTCCTTAGATTTTTTCTCTTTTCCTTGAATTTTTTTCTACTTTTATCTCTCTTCTTGGCACACAAATCAAACTTCCTTGGGGTACCCCAAATTTGTTCAAAATATCTTCTATTTATACACATCCAATATGTCGAATGGATAAATTTCAGGGCCAACTTGTCCAAGTAGTGGTATTGTGCAGACAAAATTGACATTTTTGACTCAAATAAAAATGTTTTTCCACTTTCTTTTCAAATTCCAAATGGGACTTGAATTTTATACAAAAATTTAACTCATGAAAGATATTATTTTATTTGAATAAAACCTATAATCCTGATGAACATTCTTGAATTAATTAAGAAATTGAGTTGAGCATGAAACACATGCTTGAAAAAAAAAAAAAATTCTTTATTTTTTCTTTTACATAAAATATATATAGTTACATAAGTAAAATAAAAATTATGAAGACCAGAACTAGTTACAATTTTCAAAAAATATTTATTTAGGAAGATATAAAAAATCAACAAGAATATCATTCTCCCAATTTATGATTGTTGTGAGCTTCAGTGAGTTCTAGTAGCAAAAAAAATATTGGCATTTACAACAATCCTAAATAGAAACATATAAATAATATTTGCATTTGTCATATATATTTCGCCTTGTAGGTATGTTAGTATTTTAAATTTTATAAAATTGGCATGCAGAAAAGTGGGGGCTAAGGATTTAGGGACGGGTTTCAATGTTTGAATTAAGGGGCACTATAGTTTTCATTGAAAAAAATATCTTTTTGGAACTATATATTGCAAGGAAGAAAACATTACGCACTCTTTATGCATAGGAAAACAAGGAAATTTAGTATATACAAGTTAATAATATCATGCACACTATATATTTCCACGAGTATTGAGGCACTGTGGGAACAATGTAATAATATCATAAAATTGGTGTATAACATCTTGTAAATAAGTAGTCATACTAATAGTGCTAATGCATACTAGTAATCACATAATAAATTCAAAGGAAATACACAATTTCGGTGGAAAACATCTTCTTATTATTACTAATTATCAAAGTAGAACATTTACATGATATAGTCTTGGATATCATGTTTCCCTTACTTGAATCATAGTCAACACTCCACTCTCATTTCCTTTCAGTCTCCTCCTCAACCTATTCCCTCAAATCTCTTACACACCTCTCTCTTAATTCAAAATTGCACATTGGTTTTTCATGCCTCAGACTGTGTGTGAACTGTGGATTGATCCACACTATTCATGCAAGAAATGGTTTATTTTACTTGTAGTATTATTTCCTATATTTCATCTCCATTTATTTTTATTTTTTCTCCTAAACTATGGTTATTTTTTTTGCATGGTCTTCATGTTGAAACTCATAATTTTTTTAGATGCTCATGCACTAACCTTCTGTTGTAAGGAAAACCTGGGTTGTCCCTCCACTAACATTGCTTAATATTATCTAATATTCCACTTGAGAAAATTTTCAATATTATATCTCATAAATTGATGTGTTTGTCTTGATGAAATTTTTCCTTCCACTACCTTCACAAGCACTACCTGTACAAAACATTCCTTTCGATGACCAATTTTTTTCTTCCACTTTACCATGGATGTTTTTTGTTCAGTAGCTTAAGTGACTATACTTTTTTTTCTATAGAGCATGATAGAATTACAAGATATATAGTAGTTGCAATATTAAAAATATCTCGAAGTCACAATCACCATAAAATTCCTATTTAAAAGGTACCCACATGCTTATAGAAAGAAAAATGTGATAAAATATAGCTTACTTCTGAAAATAACAAACATATTATAGAAAATATAAAAACTTGATACAGAGATTTGATTGACAAATTCAAACAACACAAGAAACATTATAAAACACTTTGTACATATATTTCATGATGAATCAAATAACCCAAGATTTTTATGAGACTTTTTGAAAATAAAACTCAAATACACATAATGGCATACTCATATTAATACTAACTATCAATGAAGGATTTGATGTTTTGTAATCTTAATAATAGCTACAATTTATTTAGAGAAACAAGAAAAAAATTTAACAATAACACCTTCAAAGTTATTTTTCAATCAAATGTTTTAAAAACAATTTTTCAATAATATTGAAAAATAAATATTTATTTTTCAAAGTTAAACATTATAACTTGCATTGGTCAATGCTAAACTAATAATGGTCAACAAGAAAATTTATGTGTAGATCCCTATCTTTGTAGGGAGTAATAAGTTGCTTCCGACCATAATTTAAGTAATTCCTTACATAAAAATTCGATATAAATAAGATGCAAATAAATATTTTTATTAGGAGTTAGTTCTCACGATTATGAGTGAAAATGTAAATGTGTACACCTACTAGTGGTTACTACCCACCAAAATTTAGGCAAGTTCCCGTGCCTCAGCAATTAACTAGTTTATCCACTCTACATCTCAATTTATTAGAAACTTAGAAACTTATCCATATGGCACGAAGGCTGCAATAAAAACTTCAAAGTTATTATCCAATCAAATGTTTTAAAAATAATTTTTCAATAATATTGATTAATTAATATTTATTTTTCAAATTTAACCATTATAACTTTCATTGGTCAATGCTAAACTAATAATGGTCAACAAGAAAATGTATTTGCAGATCCCTACCTTGGTAGGGACTAATAAGTTTCTTCCCACCATAATTCAAGTAATTCCTTACATAAAAAATTGATATAAATAATATGAAAATAAATTTGTTTATTAGGAATCAGTTCCCACAATTAAAAGTGAAAATATAAATGTGTACACCTACTGGTGGTTACTACCCACTAACATTTAGGCGAGTTCCTGTGCCTCAGCAATTAACTAGTTTATTCACTCCACATCTCAATTTATTAACTAGTTTTAATGTAATATGTATATTATGATTTTATTTTATCTAAAAAAAAATGTTCTTAATTTTATTAATAAAATAAAGAATACACTATAAAAAATTCAGTTTTATTATTTTGATTATTTTATTTTTTTATTATTAATTGAACCAACATTGAATTTTTTCCACTCAGACACTACTTCTCGTTCTATAATACTTTTAACATTTTTTTTTTAATTGAGCCTACATGTAAATGTTAAATTTTTACAAAAATTTGCACCGCCATAACATCACCCCCATACAAGGCTGACATATATTTATTTTTATCTATACATATTTTTCCCAATATCTTAAAAAATTTGACATACTTACATACTTTCTTACATTACACCTACACATCTCCTCTATACTGGGTTGTAGAGTGTCTATGATAGATCCAAAGTTAACATTGATCTAGGTTGGTTATTATTGCATCGAGGAGTGCTCTACAACATTTTATAAGGGACATGTGTAGGTGTAATGTAAGTAGGTGAGTATGCCAACATTTTCTAAACGTAGGGAAAAATATATATAGAAAAAAAAATGTCGACCTAGTATGGGGTGATGTTATAGTGGTGTAAATTTTTGTAAAATTTTGGCATTGGCATGTTGAATCAATTCAAAAAATATAAAAGGTTAAACGTAATATGGAATTGAGGATGAGAGAGATGTAACGTTAGAGCGAAAAAACTTCAATGTTGGTTCAATTAATAATAAAATGTTAAAAGTAATCAAGATTAAAAAAATATATATATTATATTGTAATTTTGTTTTTATTAGAAAAAATATGAACAAGACTTTTAGATAAAGGAAAACAATAATACATATCACATTAAAATATATAGCATATAAATGGTATCTATAAATTAATATCTATTTTAACTTATAAATTACATCAAGTGCCACAATGTTACAGTGAGCTAATAAATTTAGATGTGAAGTGGATAAACTAATTTAATGTTGAGGTAAAAGAACCTGCATAAATTTTGGTGGGTAGTAACAACGACTAAATATGCACATTTACACCTTTACTCCTACATAAGTGTCGAGGCAAATATAAAAAATGGTGGGGAGTGAATCTTGATAACTATATTTATTTACATCTTATTTCTATCCATTATTTATGCTATGACTTACTTAAATTCTTATGGGAAGTAATGTATTATAACTATGTTATTTACGTGAGTATGAGCTATTTTCAAGAATTTTATTTTTGGATTGAAAATCACTACTCAAATATATAAAGATTGTGCATGAATATTGGAACAATATCCATAAATTATCGCATAAATATGTGATGCAGTTATCCACATGGAATTATAAAAAATTTCCCTGTAACTATAGGACCATTATGAATAGCCACATTTTAGCCAAGGTGTATAGGCTCATTTTGGAAAAGAATATTACACTTTTGCTTGAAATCCATGGTAAAAAATTTAAAGAGAAAGTTGGAATTAGGAAATATCACTCAACTATAAACCATATTGTTACTATTAAGGTCATTAATGAGGAATATCGTAATAAAAATATTGATCTCTTTTATTGTTTTGTTGACTTTAGAAATGATTTTAACATTGCTCATTGGGATAAGCTATGGAAGAGGCTGGAGGAGATAATGGTTCCTCTAAAGATGATGGTTGTTGTGACTTTTTTGTACAAGAATGTTATTGTAAATCTTAGGAAAACAAGTGTCAGTTAGAATAAATTACAAGAAATATTAAAGTTAATCAAGGATGTCTCTTATCCCCTACCTTTTCTGGAATTTACATTGATAAGTTAGGTGACTGTCTCAAATATTCAAGATATGATGGCCCTAAGATTTCTAATATGGACGTTATTCTTATCCTTTGCGATGAATATACCATTATTTAGCTAGGATCCTTGATGATCAAAACAAGAAAATTAGAATCCTTCAAGATTACTGCTCCAATATGGGAGTGTAGAGATTCAACAAGAACATTCAGCACCCATGCCTAGTGCATTACGCACCTGGCTACATTCGGCACTTTGTTGCATTACACAACCAGACTAGGGTGATGCCCACAGTGCTATTTTTGGATGCATGTCTATTTTTATTATCCCTTAATTAAGATGGAAATTAAATTTTAATCTATTATCAATGTGGACTTGAATGAGTTATAACTGAAAGTGATAAATTCAGTTAGCTAGTGGATTTCAAGTTAGAGGTTGTTGGTGAGGCATGAAGAGTAATTATAGTTGTAACAAAGTTCTAAGTGCAGTGGTGCATGAGTTGGTGCAAGGTGTAAATAATTTTAACTCAGTTAAGTGAGTTAAATTCAGTTGTGCTAGTTGTAACTCAAGATAAACTAGTGATAGATTGAGTGAATTAAATATTAATTAATTGATAATCAATGATCTCACATGAAACTAAGGATGTACTATTATTAGCTGCATGCATGTCAGATCTAATGGACACCTAGTTGAGTTCTAGGTGAAAGGGAGGTTGACTATCAGTTGTAGGATTATCTACTTGCACATATGAAGAAAAAAACCCATTGGAGTTCCCATGATATTTGTGTAGTCAAGGCAGGCAAGCATTCGTGACTTTTGGGGATATTTACCATCAAGGATTACGCAAGGTAAGCACACTATCTCGAGGCTAACAATTGGCTTTTTTTTGGTCAAATTTTCATATGACAGTGTGAGACAATTACTTGGGTACTGGAGGGCTCTTTTGAGAATATTTTTGTATGTAATTGTTACATGATCCATGCTTGAAATACAATATAATATAGTGGGGTTTTTAGCGGTAATATTTCCCCGAGAAATTCTCTGTGTTGTGTGTGATTGATCTTTCTTCATGTTCATGTGATTAGCGATTGTGTTTTTAATTCCACAAAATATTTGTAGAAGCGATTCAATATTTAACTTTAGTAAATTTTTAGATTAGGTGAATCCTAGATATACATATATATTGTATAATTTCTACATGGCATCAAAGCACAGGAAATTGAAGAAGTGAAGCAAGTGTTGAGTTTGTGACTGGATAGAATTCAAATTTATAGAAAGACTTTCTTGGTGTACTTCTCATTCAATATCGAAATGGATTTTAATGGCTTGAGGTTAGAGTATGCACTCAAGGGCAGCTCAAACTAAATTTCTTGGAAGGACAAGATAGAGGTAGTACTCGAAGAAAATGGGTTGAAGGAATTCATTGATAAAGATGTTCCTAAACTGGTTGCTGCAGATGGTATAAATATTGATGCATGGAAAAAGAAAGTGGAAAAGGCGAGGAGGATCCTTTTGGAGGGATTACGAGACCAAATTGTCTCAAGCCTCCATGGGAAAGCCACACCATATGCAATGTTGAAGGCTTTGATGGATCTATTCCAAATTAGCAGCGACAATAGGAAATTGGTGCTAAAAGAGAAACTCAGGAAGATCAATATGGAAAAAGGCGACACCATTCCAAAATATCTAACAAAGTTTGTCCAATGTCAGGATCAACTAGGGAGGATTGGAATAAAATTTGCTGATGATGATTTGGTGAGCTTGGCTATCCTAGGACTTCCCAAGAGTTGGCACAGTTATCAAGACTCTGTCAATCGAAGGCAAAAATTGCCATATTGGGAATGACTATGGTCGGATTTGGTGGAGGAGGAGTTTAGACAGAACACCATAGATGGATCTTCATCTAACAATGAGGGAAGGGAAGGGGAAGAAATTCCATTCAAAATATGAGTCCAAGAATGCCAATAAGTAGGACATGTCTAAGGTGAAGTGTTTTCACTATCACAGACATGGGAATTTTGCTACTAACTGTCCACAAAAGAAGAAGGACAAGAAGGCTACTATATTTGTAGCTGGTGAGGCCTTTACCTCGAAATTTGAGCTTGAATTGTCATTGATCACATGGATGGTGTTCAGTGCATTGGGATCTATGTGGTATTTGGATAGTGCCACTTTATTTCACATGATGGGAGACAAGGAAATTTTCAGTGACTTGGAGGAGAAAGATCTCCAAATTCATATTGATATGGGCGACGAAGGATGGTAGAATGCTACCGAGATTGTTACCATTCCCTTGCAGAGGGAGTCAGGTAAACCATTTTAATTAAAATATGTAATGCTTGTACCAGGTCTGAAAAAAAATTTGGTCTCAGTCATAATGTTGGAGGATAGAGGCTATGAAGTTGTTTTTAGTAATGGAAAATCCTTCCTGCGACATAAAACAATGGGCCAAGCCAAGAGGATAGGGATTTGAGTTAAGAATCTCTACAAAATGGAGGTATATGGTTGTTCAGCAATGATGGGAAAGGTAGATTAAGTGGTGAGCCGGGATGAGGGAAAATTATGTCACAGGAGATTGGGCCATCTTCACCATGGATCCTTGAAAGTCATGCAACAGATTTCTACTAGTCTTCCCAGGGGTACACTTTCGCAATCAGATACATGCAAGGGATGTACTATGGGAAAATATGTAAAGGCCACCTTTAATGAGAAGGAAAACTGAGCTTTGAGGATCCTTGAGAGAGTTCACATAGACGTGTGTGGTCCTTTCTCGATTGCTTCAACATCAAAAAATAAGTAATATGTAATATTTGTTGATGAATTTTCTCGTAAGTGCTAGATCTTCTTCATGCAAAAGAAAGATAAAAAATTCTCTAAGTTCTACGAGTTTAAGGCACTGTTGAAGAAAGAGTCGGGGAAACAAGCGAAGGCTCTTAGCATTGATAATGGTGGAGAATATGTCTCTAATGAATTCAAGAACTTCTGCAGGAAAGAAGGAATTTGAAGGGAACTCATAGCACCTCATAGCCTGCATCAGAATGGGGTTGCGGAGAGGAATAATAGAACTATTGTGGGTGAAAAATGAGTAATGTCGCATGATCAAGTCCTACTGATGCATATGTGGGCAAAAGAATGCAATACAACAATACATGTGCAATTTTTTTGTCCTCATAGAGTACTTGGCATTAGTACACTTGAAGAGGCTTTCACTAGTAAGAAATTTGATGTTTCACACTTAAATATTTTTGGCTCATCTATTTATCTGCATGTAACCAAGGATGCCAGGAAGAAGTTGGAACCAACAGCTGTGGTTGGGATTTTTGTGGGGTACACTGAGACACCCCATAATTATCATGTGTATATTCCAAACAATAGAATGATTGTTTTGCGACGAGATATCAAATTTGACGAGGAGAAAGAAATGTGGTTGTCCCTTGAGAGGGAGCTAGACTTGCATGCAGAGGAGGAACTATTGGTTCACAAGGATGAGTCTAAAGATGTGGGTCAACCAGATGAGGAGGTTCATGGAATGGAGGAAAAAACTCATGCTGAGACATCCATCATAAATTGAAAATGGCGCACCACAAAAGCTGATAGGCTGAGACTTGATGCTGCACTGAATGTAGGAGCCCATACTTCACAACGCAGACAAAGATAGTCTCCTGAAAAATTTACAGAATACATGCCCTTATAAGAAAATGTATTGTAACTGAACCATCTTCCTTTTAGGAACAAGTGAAACAACCTACTTGGGTTAATGCAATGGTGGAGGAGTATGACTCCATTGTCAAGAACAGTGCATGGGATATTGTCCCAAGACTAGTCAAAAAATCAGTGGTTGGTGCTAGGATCCTATAATAATAGGGTTCATAATTTTTGAATTAACTTTGATAGTCTTGTAAATATGTACATACCTTGCTTTTTGGAAGTTGTTTTCCCATATTTTGAAAAAGGAAAATAATAAAAATGAAAAGAAGGTAAAGGTCCTAAAAGAAATATCAAAGGACTTAGAAAAAATATAGACCCCAAAATAAAAAGAGATAAAATAAGACCTGAAAGTGAGCAAGTCAAAATGCCACTACTATTTAATTTTACTTCAAAAATAATGATTATGTGCAAATTTTCAATAAATTCCATAATCCATGATCAGTTAAATAGTTTAATCTTAACTTTTCATTCTTTGAATTTCATGTTTTAGATAGAGAATAAAGATATGTCAAACAGTATAAACTTGACAAATCGGTAGATAAGATAGAGAATAAATGAGGAGATCAACCGTTTAATCTGAGCCTTCAGATGAAATAAGGTTATAGTTAGATATTTTTTATGCTTTGAAATAAAATTGATTTAGGGTTGCAAGCCTAAATGCACCCATGAAAATGAATAAAAATGTTATAAATAATGATGGGTAGGTAGAAAGAAGTTGTGCAAGCATGTAATAAAACATCATCGGGAAAAAATTACTAATTTCCCTTTCCTCACAATCATTCAGTATTCAAAACCTTCATTTAAAGAGGCTCAGAGCATTTCTCTGACTTCTGTTGGGACCAGACCCAAGGCTCGATAACTTATTGGTTAAAAATATTGAATTCCTACATAAAACCCATTTTCATCAACATTTAGCCTTCATCCATAATCATGATCCCTTTTCCTAAGTAAAAACCCATTTTTTACTTCGTAAAAGTAAAAACCCTAAATAATTAATTTCGTTTCCATTGAAAATCACTGAAAAACCCATAAAATTCATTTTATCCTAACTGTGAAAAACCAAAAGTGGGACAAAATATGCTTATTTGTCTATCTTTTACACTTTACTTGGTGTTTAATCATGTATTTTTCATTCATATCTTATATTACCCCTTTATTTTATATTATTTTCTAAACTATATTTATTAAATCCCTAAATATACACCCTCCCGTCTAATATTAAATCCTTTGTATTTAAATAACCCACAAAACCCAATATTTAAAGTTTTAACCAATGTTAAAATATCCCACATGAAGAAATAAAACCCACCCTTTTATCCACATTGATTTAAGCATATCATTAAAACTAATCTCTGCCCCTGTATGGTTATTAAACACTAATCAAAGTTTTATTATACCATATAAATATTAAACCTGTGCCCGTATATCGGTTGAAACATTGTGTAATGTTTTAATTGAAACAGATAAACCTTACCCCCCCCCCCACCCATAATATAAAACAAAGTTTAAACCTAATAATTGTTTATTTATAAGGTTTAAACAAACCATTCCGTCACTTATATGAAAACCCCGGTCCCACTCCAATCCTGATGCAACTCCCAGATTAGATCTTAACCATTCGCATAAGCCTTCCCTGATCTAGTAGTGAATAATCAATATCGCAAATAAAGTTTCCCACTCTTAACAATTTCATTTCTATGCGAAATGGGAAGTTTCACGTATTTCTCTCTCCTCAACGTGGAAATTTCTCATTGGATTGCATTTAATCTGTTCAAAACCACTTACCACTTCAGATGCGTGCGATAACCACCAGTGGTTTTTTTGCCTTTGGAACCTGAAACCGCCTTTCTGCCACATTTTACTGTCGTTTATTGAAGTTTAAATTAACCCTAAAATGCCTAAATAAACCATGAAATGCACTATTATCCATTCCTTCTACGCGTATCAACTGTATTTTCCATTTGGACTCAAAAAATAAGAATTTTTCGTTGTTTTATTTCCCAGAACCTGCAAAATTATGCCTATAGCCATTGAAGATTGCTGGGAAGCTCCATAAAGCTTCCAAAGATCAGAAAGACACCACAGAACCTGTTATGTAGCCTCAGAATCATCTTTAAAAACATATACTTACGTATAATAGGTATTCCTCCAGAAATTAAGCCTGTTATTTATTTAAAAAGAACCTTGGTAGAGAAAAACTATAGTCAGAAGTTCAAAATTGTCTAAATAAGCCTCTTAAAAGATCCAAAAAGCAGGACAAACCCTGGTAAAATTTTTAAGAAATGATATTCTATACTCTGCACAGTTTTAAATGAAAAAATTGAGTTTATATGGATTTTGTATACTATTTAAAACTCTAAGTTGAAACCATAAATCCTCTAAAGGTAGCCTAACCTCTGTGCTTGAGTTCAAAAGATTTTTAACCCAATTAGCCATTAAAAAAAGCCCAAGAAACAATGTTTCTTGTTTCCTAAATAGTAAAAATCTGTAAATTAGTTGAAAATTGAAACTAAAAGGTAAAATATAAGAAAATACCATATTCTGCATGTTTATATCCAAAAACCCCTACCAAAGTGAAAGAATACTTCTGTAAACTGTGTAATCTTACATAAGTAGCCAGAAAAGCCTAAAAGTTGATTTTGTGTAGTCCAAAAAGCCTCAAAATGCCTAAACCTACTCCAGCTGCATCTTCTAAAACTACCATCATTATAAATCCTCTACAACCCCCTGTTGTAGACATTGAGCACAGTCCATTAGTATATGTTGACTATATGATAGCAGACCCTATTATAGAATTCAATTTGTTGGAACTTCATAACTTGAGCTATGAAAAATCTTTAGACAATGTTGTAGAAGTTCAAATTTGGGAATCACACTTGCCCAAATATGTTGTTCCAATTACCCATGCATTCCCATAGGTCATTAGGTTATGCGATCATCATTATATGCCTGAGAAAAGAGCAATAGTAAATGCCAACAAAGAAGTTATTTTTACCATTACTGTTGAGTCCATTAACCAAATGTTACAACTCAAAAATGATCTTCAAGTAGTTTCTTCAAATATTCCAGATCTTCCAAGTCTTCATGCCCTTGCATGTGGAAATTCCTCAAATCAATCCTCCATATTCTAAGTCAAGATTTCCATAGGGTTCAAGGAATGTCATTTCCATGCTATCATTCATCCTAGGGTATTTCACTGATGAACATACATAGGAATCCATTTTAGGTTTCCTATATACTTTCACACCAGGACAACCTCCATATGTTTTCTTTAATTATGCTAGCTATATTGCTGACAATATTCATGACCAATTGGTTAAATTTCCAACTGAAGGAGTGTTTAGATACACATCCTTTATATTTCATATGTTTTTGTATTTTCAAGCAGATAATTTTCGAGTAACCCTCCAGAAGCATGACATAGAAGGAAATTCTTTTTCATTCATTTTTTAGACATCTTTGATCAGGAAAGAATCTACAGAGTTTTCCTATTCAGAGTTTTCAGACTTCTTGATTCATCCATTGATAAAAATATTAACAAATATTGAATAGACAAGGATAAATGATGAGATGAAGAAGATTTTATAGTTATCAGAGTAGACCAATGCTGGAGATTGGTATTTGTATGAAAAACACACAAAGATTAGAGTTTTTGGATCCAATTTGTTGCCATACAAATTACCAAAATATGTACTAATAAGGGTTTTTTCCTTGGAATATATCAGACAGATTTTAAATTCTGATTCAATTAACTTTCTAGCAGCAAAGAAGAAAACATAGTTTATGTTAAAGAATCAGGTGGGACCATTCATTTGCAATCATAGAGATGTAGAGGCAAAAGTAGCTAATTAGTTATTAGAGTAGGGATTTGAAGAGAGTTTTTCTTGGAATTATGATCCACAAGGGATACTGAGTAAAAAGAGGGTTAAGTGTAAATTGACACCCTTCATTCATGAGAAAAAACTAGAAATTGAAAAGTATGTGAATTATACTGAGTGGATAGAAAACATTTTAATATATGTAGTAAAACAAAGTGATAATAGTCACACTTTACAAACTGCAGATCAAACAGAGAAAGCCACCAATAGAGTCAGATAAGAAGAAACTTATGTTGCTGAAACCACTACTGAGACTAGGTTCAAGATAGGATATATAAAAGGTCCAAAACATATCCAATGGGTAAAGAGAAGATAACCATTAAGGTTGAAGATAAAGATATCTGAGTTACCAACACAGATGCTGCCACTGTTATCGGAAATGAGAAAGTTACAAAGAATGTAAATGAAGAACCAGTTGATAATACAAATTCACAGTTGATAGAAAAACAACAGAACATGGAAGCGTCACCCTCATAGAGAACTGAGGAAAAGGACCTTCATATCAAGGAAAATTACAAAAAGATTAAGTTAAATAATGAAGAGATTAAAAATGAGATTTACTGTCAATATCTGAAACAAACACCAAGAATTAAAAATATACTTTTATCTATCTTTGATTATTCAAATAAAAATCTGATCATGTCAGTATTGTAGCCTATAGTTAAAACTCCAAACACAGTTTTAGATTACAAGAATATTGATTTATAAGTTCCAACATAGAGAATTCATGGACTTGGTCAAATAGAATTTCATAGATAGAGATCAGAGATGTTGTATTCTACTGTTAAAACCAAAGCTATGAGTGTTCAGAAACTTCAAAACGCTATCACAAACATGAAAGATCAAATGAAACTAACCAAAGCATCCTTATATGCTAAATATATCAGAATTAAATCTTTAGAAGAATGGTCTTGCAGGTTGGATATGAACCTGCAAATGTCAAAGCAGCAGAGCAATTAGTAAAGAAGAAAAATGAGGACATTGCGGCATTGAGGAAACGTCTTAAATTTCCATGAAGTGAACATCCTCAAGCTAAGGAAATAATACAAGGATAGAATGAGAAGGATGACATGATGAATTTAATATTTCAGCTAACAACATAGATGAAAGAAATAAAGATTCAAATGGATAAGCTTTTCCATGAAAAGGAAACAACAAAAACGCTAGAAATTCCTTCAGTTATCCCTATGGTTACTACAGTTGTGTCATCAAATCTAGCAGAAGTGTTGGCACCCAAAGAACCATTGGCTACTACAGTGCTAGTGACATCATCTACAACATTAGCTATAGATTCATCCACTAGAGCAACTCACCCTTCAGATGAGGCCAACAAATTAGTGAAATCCATTGAACAAATGTCACTTCAGACAAGTGAGATTAACAAATTAAAAAATATGGTTGATAACCTTGGGAATACCAACAAGTTAGCTAAAATAAATTCTAAAACTCATGAGCAAAGGGCTAATAGGTTAAATTAAGAATTGAAGAAGTTACAAAAGGAATTAACCTTAAAGGAGCCAATGTCATATGTAAAAAAATATTTATGGAACAAAATCATTGAAGCCATTAATGATGTGTGGCCCTCATTTCAAGTGATCTTTGAATAGAGAGATTTACTCAAAGCAGCATTAGTATAAATCCAAAAGACTAAATATGATCTTGTTAGTAAACCTGAGCAAGCAATAGAATTGATCAAATTTCTTAACATTAAAAACAGGCTGGAGTTAGAAGAAATTGATATTACTAACAGGACTGAAACAATCTTTGAAATAAGGAACGTCCTCACCAAGAAGAACCTGATGAAACATCTTGAGGAGAATTATGAGAATATGAACATCACCATAACCAAATTCATGGTTAAATTTGAAAATCTTAGGCAAAGAAGTCTGCCTAACATTTTGGTTATCAATGATAAGCTTATGCCTCAAGAGGATTATAATAAAAATATTAGAGAATATGCAAATGAACAAGTTGAAAAAATAGGTGGATAAGGCACTCCAACAGGAAAAGTATTACTCAGAATTTTTGAGGATTTATTTTATTTGCAGTATGAGATAAGACAGTTGTTTGTCATAAAACCAACTTTTTCCAGATATACAGACGTAGATGATAATTTTAGGAAGTTAAAGAAGATACAAATTCCAAAGGAGGAAGCTTGGTAGTCACTTACAAATTTACTGTGAAAGGTAAAAGGAAGAAAAACAATTTGTTGATTTTTTGTCAAAAAAAAAAAATATTTATAGCAGTAAACAGTCTTACAGTGGTCAAAGAGTATCATAGATTTAAGAGAATCAAAGTGAAATAATAAAAGATAAAGAAGATCAGATTTCAAAACCAACTTGAAAATATCTGAGCCAGCAAATAGGACACCAAGGCAGCCAGTTGCACCTAATCCATAATTAGTTTCTATTTTATTTGGATAGATAGGACACAACTTACAGATTTGTTAAGCAGTTGTCTCTATTTTGTTGTAAATATATTTCTATTTTCCTTAGATAATTCCTAGAAGCATTATAGGATATTTTGTAAACAATTATGTATAAATACTTCACACTTTGAAGTATTATTATGGAATAAATTACTGAAGATTTCTATAGTCATTTTTTATTGGACTTGAAGGATTTTTTGTTTCACATCTCGAGTATTAGGATCAGAACAATTAGCATCATATTTCAGGATTCTTGTGATGAGAAATTGAAGTGAATTATTCTCTATTTTTTCATTTTTCATCTTCTTTGTTTTATGCGTCCATACATTTTTTCCAAATTCGAATGAATAAACAGGAGTATTACTTCAGGATTTGTTAAAAGCACCCTATCTTTACTGCTTATCATTTCTATGTTTTCTGCTGATTTCTAGAGTAGGGAATCCTTAATTTCTCCCTCTTTCATTTGACCTATGCCTACTACTTCTCTTTTCTAGATAAAAGAACCCTTCATTGCTCTTTATCCTGATCATATCACCTCACCAAACAACCTTCCAATATCTTCAAGGGTTATCTATCTTTCCCTGAAAATATTTGACTTTTTGACCTTGATCCTAGCTCTGTCTGATTGATTTTTGACTCCTCAACCCAATTGACAAACATATTTCCCACTATCCATCTCATTAGGTGATTTTTCCCACCAAATCGAACAAAGCAAAACCAATTGCACAATCATAATTAGCCTAATATTTTATAAATAAAAAAAAGTTAAATCTTATAGAGAGAGCCCTCTCTGGACCTTAGGAAGGCTAGATCCTAGAGTTTAGAAGTTGGTCTATGGTTACCTCTAGTGTTCTTAGACATTAAACCAAAATTTAACATCTTTAGAGTTACTAGAGTGATAATAGTTGGATCGAAAAGGATGTACAAGGTAAAGCAAGTTGTTGATGGGAGTGTGGAGAAATACAAGGCCATATTTGTGGCCAAGGAATTCTCACAGATCGAGGGGATATATTATGATGATACTTTTGCACCTGTCGCAAGGTACTCTTTCATAATATCCATCCTTGCACTTTCATCATAGATAGGCTGGTGCATCCATCAGATGGATGTGAAATTTTTTTTTCTCATTGGGATCATTGAGGAAGAGGTGTGCGTAGAGTAGTCGGAAGGTTTCAAAATATTAAACAGTGAGTCACATGTGTGTAGACTCAAAATAGTGTTATATGGGCTAAAGAGAGCACTATGTTTTTGGTACACTCAGAGAGACATTTATTTCACTGTGCTGGGATTCACCAAAAGTGAAGCAGATGCAAACCTGTACTAGATTTTGGTTGAGGGTAAGCTATTGAACATTTTTCTTTATGTTGATGATCTAATCTTGATTGTTGATGAGAAACTAATACACTCATGCAAGGTGTATCTTGCAAGGGAGTTCGAAATTAAGGACATGGGAATCCTTCATTATTTCCTTGGATTGGAAATATGGTAGTGGGATGGTGAAATTTTTTTGTCTCAAGGAAAGTATGCAAATGAGATACTGGGTAAGTTTAACATGGAGAGCTGCAAACCCATGGATACTCCTCTTCAAGGATATTGGAGGAAAGAGGATGCTACTTCTGGAGAGGTAGTGGATGCTATTGTCTATTGACAGTTAGTGGGTTCGCTAATGTATCTAGTGAACACGAGACCAGATATTTTCTATGTAGTTAACCAGCTGAGTGAAGTTATGGTTAAGCTTACCAATATCTTTTGGAAGGTGGGGAAGCATGTCCTAAGATACCTGAGGGGCACATCAAAGTATGGTCCATACTACAGACATATGGATGGAGTGAAGTTGCATATTGGGCTAGAAGTCCATCAGACAACAAGGTCACATCAGGGGGTATCTTTAGCATTGGATCGACAACAGTTTCCTGTTACATTAGACAACAAAAATTTGTTGCACTCAATTCAGCGAAAGTGGAATACATGGTAGCAAGTCAAGGTGCATGTTAGGTTATCTTGATGAGAAAGATCTTTGTTGGTTTCTTTGGTACAAAGATGGATCTGATAGTGATTCATTGTGATAATCAGAGTTTCATTAAGATCTCTATTAATCTTATGTTTCATGATAGGTCTAAGCACACACACAGATATATATATATATATATATATATATATATATATATATATATATCCAGTACCATCATCTTAAAGATTGTGTGTAGAAAAGGATCATCTCGCTTCAGTACATTCCCACGGAAGATCAGGATGAAGATATGTTGACGAACGTGCTCACCACGAGCAATTTAGAATACCATAGAGATAGGATTGGTATGAAGTATAATCCCTTTCTTTTTGAGTGGGAGTGTTGAAATTCAACAATAATATTCAGCACGCATGCCTAGTGCAATAAGCAACTGGTTGCATTTAGCACCTAGTTGCATTAAGCACCCAGACTAGGGTGGGGCCCACAGTGTTATTTTTGGGTGCATGTCTACTTTTATTATCCCTTAATTAAGATGGAAATTAAACTATAATCTATTCTCAATGTGGACTTGAATGAGTTAACTGAAAATGATAAATTCAGTGAGCTAGTGGATTTCGAGTTAGAGGTTTCTGGTGAGGCATAGAAAGTAATTCTAGTTGTAACAGAGTTCGAAGTGCAGTGGTGCATGAGTTGGTGCAAGTTTTAAATCAGTTTAACTCAGTTAGGTGAGTTAAACTCAGTTGTGCTAGCTGTAACTAAAGATACACTAGTGAGAAATTCAGTGAATTAGATATTAATTAATTCACAATCATTGATCTCACATGAAACTGAGGATTTACTATTATTAGCTCCATGCATGTCAGATCCAGTGGAGACCAAGTCGAGTTCTAGGTGAAAGGCAGGTTGACTATCATTTGTAGGATTACCTTCTTCCAGACACACATGAAAAGAACCATTGGAGTTCCCATGATACTTGCGTAGTCAAGACAGGAAATAATTCCTAGCTTTTAGGGATCTTTACCATCAGGGATTGCAAAAGCAAGGTAGGATGTCTGGAGGCTGAGAATTGGCTATGTGTTGGTCAATTTTCATATAACAGTGTGAGACAATTAGATGAGTACTAGAAGGCTCTTATGAGAAGAGTTTTGTATGTAATTGTTTCATGATATATCCTTAATATATAATAGAAGATAGTGGGGTTTTTAGTTGTAAGATTTCCCTGGGAAATTATAAGCATTGTGTGTGATTGATCTTTCTTCATGTTCATGTGATTAGCGATTGTCTTTTTAATTCCACAAAATATTTGTAGAAACAATTCAGTACTTAACTTTAGTACATTTTTAAATCAGGTGAATCCAATATATACATACATATTGTATAATTTCTACAGGGAATGACTGTTAATACTGAAAAGACTAAAGTTGTGATAATTAAATCCAAAAATATAAGGTATGGTAATTTCATTTATGATAATACCTACTTGGAGAAATTTTATTCATACAAATATTTGGGAATCACCATCCATCATCAACTCAATTGGAATTACAACATTGAAGAAAGATTAATTTGAGGCTGTAAATCTTATTATGTGCTTGAAAATATTGTAATTTGAAAAATCTTTGCACATTGACTAAAAACATTTTCCTCTATAAAACTCTCATCACCCATATTATCTCACAGAAATGTGAGGCTTTGGGTTGCAGGATATCTAGAGAATCGTGGAAGAAGATTGAAATGATCCAGAAGTAATTTATAACATTCATCCTCGAGATTAAAGGAAAAACACTCTACCCTTTCCTCTCAATTGATTATATCCTTTCCCTCACTAAAATCATGGCTATGATTAGGTATCTCATGTATAAAAAGAATCTATAAAATGAGGAATCTAAGAGGTATCCTAAAATTACTTCTATCTCAAGGAAAAATCCCCACTTCCGGCTCAAGCGCAGATCACATAAGGATTCCATGTCTTGGATTAACCATTGAAGGATAAAGGAGTAGATAATATTGAAGAATACAAATAATATAAAAAACATTATTTTTTACAAATTTAAGAATAATTTGTGGGACAATAAGAATTTAGTGGGAAAAAAAAAGTTGATGTAATATAAAGAGGTGATCAAACACAATCGCGAAAACTAAAATTATCATTATGTGTTGACCATTACTAAAAGGAAACTAATTACTAATATTTGAACTAATTTTCATGAACTATAAATTGAAACTAGGTCATGGTGTCTTCTCAAAACATCATGGGATGAAAGAGTTTGTCAAATTTTCAATACTAAGAGGGCTCAATATTAAAAACATATTCTCTTGGATTTCCCAACTCCTAATCACATCCATTATAATTTTCAAAATCTTTGTCATTGTAGAAACCTTCCTTACTACTTAAGTTAGCATAACTATATAGTGATCCAGGTACGGTTCTTTCAATTCTTTTAGATCGTAGAAATAAAATGTTAAAGAATCCTAATTAATCTCTTATATCGTTAAGGTTTGACAGAACATATTGATCCTATGGGATGTTAATCATTATCATCATCATCATCATCATCATCATCATTATCAATACGCAAAGTCTATAATGTGACCTTCAAGTTATGGTCTAATTAAATGTTTGAAAAATAATTTTTCTATTACTAAAAAATAGATATTTATTTTGAAAATTTAAGCATTATAATGAATTTGTAATCATAACTAAATTTTACTAATAAACACATAAAAACTGAATACTTACAATAAATTTACAATATAACAAGATTCTTAATCATGGTTATTCACTCCCACTTTACTATGGATATTATTAACTTACAATTAGGCTATGTTACAAAATCATTGGCCAATATCATGGCTTATCCATACCAGATAGCCAAAAACCATAACTCATTTCACAATCAAATATTTTTATAAAGATTATATTTTAACTTAATCTTATAACATATTCTTAATTAAAGCTAAGAAAAAAATGTTATACTTTTGAGATATACCTAAGCCCTCTATCGTCACTACTAAAAATATTTCATAAATATTAAATCAAGGTTTTAATAAAATAAAAAATGAGAATATCTGTGTGTGTGTGTGTGTGTGTGTGTGTAATTTATATAATACTAGTTTGTTGGAAATATTGTCATTGATGGAAAAGGAGCACAAAGGAGCAGCGCTAGAACTATCATTAAGGAAAAGGAGTATAGAAGTGCAAAAATAATGCAAATGAGCATATCAGGCAATGATGTAGTAAGAAAGCATAAAAGAGAGTTAGAGGAGCAGCAGAGAGGCAAGGAGCAGCATTAGACCACTAGCAAAGGCAAAGGAGCAGAGAGGAGAAAAAATAGAATCAAAGGAGCAAAGTTAGCAAAGGGTCAAGTTGTGGAAATACACGTTGAGATAGGAAACTTGATTGTAAGCCTGCGAGCATACAATCAGGCCAAAGTTAGATTATCAACAGAAAGAAATAAAGACAAGTTCTAGATTCGGAGAAGTAATATAGAAGGGTATTTTGTATTCGGGCTTGAGACGACGTGCTAATGTGTGTGGCAATGTGATCATCAAACATCTCAGCGAATGAATAGGAGAAAGCTCAGGAGGAGTTATGAGTAGAGAAGACAAAGTTACAAGAAAGGGTAGTCGAAAGTAGAGAAAAGATTAAGGAAAAAAACAGTTAGAATATTTCCAAAGGAAGAGAAGGGACGATGAGGATTAAATCGCAAAGATTAGTTGAAGATTAAATGACATAGATCACAGTGCAAGATTAATTGGGAATGTGCGATCGCAAAGAAAATGAATTAAGTTGCGATGCGATGAAGAGGAGACAAGTGTCGGCGGGGTCCAATGCATATCGCACTCAGTAGTAAGAACTTGGAAGTGTGATAAATTTTAGGTTGTGAAGATGTGATGTGATATGGCCATCACATTTTGCATTGGCATTTTTATTGTTTGTTGTTAAAATTTATTTGTTCTCGTATGCGAAATGTTATATTCACCAAGGTGCGAAGTGATATGTGTTGCGATTTGGAACTAGTGTATACTACTTGGGAACTGATTTACGATATCTTAAAGTTTTAAAGTTTCGATAAAGAAAACTGTTACGAGCTTCAGGAAAATGTCATGTGCTTCTGAGTTTGTGTGGGCCACAACCCACAAGTCTACATGTAGTTTGTAAAGATGCAGATTTATTAACCTTCCGTGTGCATATATGAACATAAGGTTAATGTTTAAAAAATATAAAGTGGGTTATTTTGGGTCAACGATATATATATGTGGTTATACCTTCCTTGAGGAAAAGGGGCTCAGTGCTCGTGCATAATAGTGTTATGCGGTTGCGATTGTGAGTTCAAAGGAAAAGGCTGAACGTAAGAGAAAAGACTCGGGTAAGTGACCCGACTATATTGAAAATGGTAGTGCACCTATTAAAACAAAATTTTGAACGCAAAGGAAGTTCTCTGATCTATAAGTGACCCAACATAGAGAGAAGAGAATAGAACGTTGCAGGTAAGATATGCAATAGGCAGAGGCTGTGTAAGACATAAAGGCATGGGTCAAGTCGAGAAAAGTTGGTTAGGTTGCACAGTTGAACATATAACAACAGGTAGAGAAGACAAAATGAACAGATAAGCAAGAAACTAAAAGGGCTGAATTGAAATATTGTTGTAACTGTAAATGTAAACTCATTGATTATTTTATATTGTTTGTGATGCAAAGGAAATTCTTCATAGGCATATGCAAAACTCCATGAGTACTGTAATGATTATTTTAGATGTAATAACCTGAACTGATGAATGAGGAATCGAATGGGTGGAAGGCAGAAATACAAGCTTGTTCACTTCGTATTCCCTGTAGAATGCAGACAGTCATGTAGTTATGTGGATAAAACATGTAATATTTGTGTGCATAAGTGGATAAGAAAGAAAGAAGCATAATTGAATAGTGAGAAAGAGGTTAGAAAGTTGTAAATGGAAAGTACTAGAAGAATGTAAGAGATTTGTAGAAGGTTGGAGAGTGGAAGAATAAGAGAGAGCTGATATGAATTAGATATGAAGGTTGAAGAGGCAGCAGTGGAGAAGGAGTATAACATATATAATATCCAGGTAAATCAGTATTTTAGTTTCATGTTGAGTGAAGGGATTGTAGTCTACTTTCACATTGTAGCTTGATAAATTTCTTCTTGGAGCTGGGTCCGGTAGGAGCCTCCTGTAGGTTGTAGCCTGCAGAAAATATTTGGGAGTTTGAGCTTCCTTGCAAGTCATAGCTTGTTGAAATTGAGGTAGGAGCCTCCTGTGGGTTGTAGCCTGTAGAAAACACATGGGAGTTGGTGCTTCCATTTCAACTTGTAGCTTGATAGATGTCCGGTTGGAGTTGGTTAAGGTAGGAGCCTCCTGTTCTTTGTAGCCTGCAGAAAATAGATGGGATTTGGAGCTTCCTTGCAAGTTGTAGCTTGCAGAATTTGAGGTAGTAGCCTCCTGTAGGTTGGAGCCTACAAAAAATTAGTGGTGAGAGGGATTTGGACCTTCCCATTGCATCACAAAAATAATAAGATGTGGTTTTCTCCCTTATGGATTTCCACTTACATTTTCTCTCTATGTGCTTGATGATTATGTGCTGATGTGATGTCTTAATCTGCTTAATTACTTTTTTTCCACACATTAATTTTCTTGATTCATTATGTATTAAGTTTCTTATGAATTGAATGTGTAATTTAGTTGAATGAAAAGAGGTTTAAATGTCCATGAATTTACTAAACTGATTCACCCACCCCCCCACCCCCCCTCAGTTTAGCTAAGGGTTCAACATAGTCTAGATACATATTAATTCTAGATATATCAAACGTCGAGAGGGATAAAAACAATTTTCACACCAAAAGTCATTGAGAGGGATAAAAACACTTTTCACACCAAAAGTGGTTTGTTCATAAATAGATTTGCAGTTTTTACCTAACATATTTGATCTCTCTTAGTTTTTGGTGGATTTGAAGTTAGATGGATCTATGTTTTTTGGATTGAGAGGCGCTCTACAACCCAATATGTAACCTGAGTAAGTGTGTCAACATTTTTCAAATTTCGTGAGCAATATGTATGAAAAGAAAAATGTCGTCTTAGTATGAATGTGATGTTGTAGTGGTGTAAATGTTTATAAACATTTAACATTTACTTTTCAGCTTATTTACTTGTGTATGAGATATATGTTGTATTGTATAATAGTGTATATATTTAATGTGTGTTGAATTAATAATAATAAATTTAAAGTAATCAAAATAATAAAATTCAAAGTGTTATATTTTTAGTTTCTTTTTTTTTTGGTTAAAATTACGAACAATTTTTTGGATAAAGGAAAATCACAATATACATATCACATAAAAATATATAACATATCAATAGTAGCTATAAATTAAGATCCATTTTACCATATAAATTAAAACAAGTGTTGCACAATGACCTGCATAAATTTTCGTTACTCCTACAAAATTGGAAAACATAAATAACAATGGGAGGTGACTTTGTTAAGTATATTTAAACGTAAATAACAATGGGAGGTGACTCTGATAATTATATTTATTAACACTAAATTTGGCGATACAATTTCAAGAAAAACACTAAAAAATCCATAGGGAATTCAAACTCTACAGAGTACAAAATTTAAACTCAAGTTTTGAAAAATATCAGGGCTTTTGGTGAAAATTAAACCCAAAAAATTCTCTCAAAAATGTCATTTTGTGTACAAGTTAGAATACATTTTTATTTAAATCTTATTTATACCCATTTTTATGCAAAAACTTGCTTAAACTATGGGGAGAATAAAATTAAGTTAAATATGTTATTTAAGTGAGTTTGAGCTATTTTGAAGGATTTTATTTTTGGATTAAAAATTCTTCCGTAAATTATGACATAAAATATGGGATATAGTTATCCACAAAGAATATATTATGAAAATGCTATAATAATTCCTTGAATTTATGGTCCAATCAAATGTTTGGAAACAAAATAATTGTAACAATATCGAAAAACAATATTTATTTATAATTATTTTGTAACCATATTTAAATTTAATTAATAAACACATAAAAACTTAATATTCACAATATAAAAAAATTCTTAACCATGGCTGCCCCACTTTACCATGAATATTATTAATTTATAAATAGGTTTTATTACAATACCATTGATCAATACCACGTCTTAACAATACTACATGCCCAAAAACCATAACTCATTTGACAATCAAGATATTTTATAAATATTTTATTTTAACTTAATTTTATAACTTTTTTTAATTAAATCCCAACGAAAAGAGTTATACTTCTTTGATATATCTAAACCCTCTACCCCTACCCTCACTACTAGAAATATATCTTGCATATTTCATATAGATTAAATCGAGCTTTTAATAAAATTAAAAATGAGATTGCTTTTATATAGAGATTTGGAATTTATATAATTCAGATCTAGATCTATGTTTACTTTGGATCTACCAAATTTCTAGAAAGATCAAATTTCTTGATTTCTTTTAGCTTTGCATCTCAAGAAATTTGTGATTTGTGCTTCAACAAATATGATGTATAATTAACCCGTCAACAAATTTTATCATTCTTAACCCTTGGTAAATCTCAAAAAAATCTTAATTAATTATTATTATTATACAAGTTAACATACATATTAACCATTATTATTTTAAAATAATTAAAATCTATTCAATTTGAATTATTGAACGAGTTACCATTTGACTCTCATGCACATAAATGAGTTACCCTTTGAATAACGATTCTCATGACCGACAGATGGTTTGTATCTAAAATTTTGAAAAAGTTACCCCTGATCCTTATCGATTTTATTTTCCATTGAATATTAATTTAATATTATCGTAAATATAAAATATATTATTTAATTAATAATAATTTAATATAATTATTTTGTATTTTAATAATTTTTATTATTATAGTGAACTGATAATTTATTACTGTAATTTGGATGAGGATTAAGATTAAATATTAAACACTAAGAACCACTCTTAACATTTTAGCAAATGTGAATATTATATTTTTAAAAATTAGAAAATATATTTTATGGAAATACACTAACTCTATTTTTCCTTTATTAATGCACCTATTTTAGTTAAGTATTATTTTTATTTATGCGCTTATTTTAATTAAGCTATTATTTTGTATAAAGATATTTTTTAATGATGCTATAATTTCTGGTGATTTATATATAATTCAGTTGTTTAAAAATCGACAAAAAAAAAAAAAAAAAAAAAAATGAAAGCAACTTTTTAGAAAAATATAATCAAAAAATAAAGACAACTCTTTAGAAAAATGATAATTATATAGGTCTCATGAAAAATCAATGAAAGCAACCTTTTAGAAAAATATAAAAGTTGCATATTGGATATTTTTCTAAAAGTTATATATGATTTTTGGATTTTTTCTAAAATTTATATAATTTGATCTTTGAATGAAAAATAAAGGCAACCTTTTAAAAAAACTCATATTCACATGAATCTTCGAAAAAAATAAAAGAAAATTATCCAACTGCCTCTTTCTACCTCTTTCTAAGTCTCAGCAAAAATCCAAAAGTTGCCTATTGGATTTTTTCTAAAACTTATATATGATTTTTGGATTTTTTCTAACAATTTATATAATATGATTTTCGAATAAAAAAATAAAGGCAACATCTTTAAAAAAATCATAAAATTACCCAAGTGCCTCTTTATTATAAAGGTTACAGAGGGTACCTCACATGGACTTCCTCTTTTTCATAGGTCGCGTTGCTTCTAATTAATAAAGAAAGTCAATCTTCACAGGGTACGAAATATAATGGAAAAGATAAAACTTAATTCACTCTCATGCCCTTTATTTCCCAGCTCCCACGCCATTTAAAAGTGTTAAAACTGTAAAATTTATTTCATTTGTCCAATTTCAACGTCCTTACGCAGAATTTAGTACCTAAGATGATCCTCTGGAATAGAATCGGTGAAAAATTAGCAAATCTTTGGTATGAAAGTTTTCTGACAAGCATTCGCAGAAATAATGACTACGGTAGTTGACATAGGTTCCAACTAAGCTGATGTAAAATTTTCAAACAGCACAACAGCAATCATACGATCAACGCATAAGTCAATAACAAGAACTCCATAAATTATTCACGACACACATTAGTATTTTAGGATCCAATCATAATCATATCGATCTGAAAGACCAGTAGAAAAACGACTGGATATGAAAACACAGAGAGGGGAAAGAGGAACCAACAGATTTTCCTTCAGTTTGATCTGTATCTCATAACAGCACACCATATGCAACTAAGGCAGCTGAAAGAAGGATTCAACATGAAGGAAAATTATTCTAAATACATTGGAAGCGACTGGATATGAAAACACAGAGAGGGGAAAGAGGAACCAACAGATTTTCCTTCAGTTTGATCTGTATCTCATAACAGCACACCATATGCAACTAAGGCAGCTGAAAGAAGGATTCAACATGAAGGAAAATTATTCTAAATACATTGGAAGTTGCAGTAAAGGGCATCTAGAAAAGGTGGTGATGCTTTTTTCCTTCAGCTTCTTCTGTTTCCTTTTTGGACTCCTTCTCGTGATGCTCGTGGAAAGCAAACCCTCCTGCTCCAACCGCAGCAGCTGCAGAAATCTCCTCCTCAATCTTGTGCTTGTGCGCGTGCTCTGGATCCTTCTTTGCTTCCTGTTTCTCGTACTGCATAAGAATAATTTAATACCGATATGTCCGTTCACTCAGAGTTTTGCATACTAAAATACAGATGAACTAATACTATCCCTAAATCTAGAACAATAAAACTGTAATTTAAAATCGAAATCTGGCTTCATCCCTCTCCACATAATTAATATGGCTTTATCAATTCTCAGAATTCTGAAATTCCAACATAATTATTATATTCCAAAATAAAAATCAGATCAAGAGTAAAAGATTATTTTAATACCAGTGCAAACGCTCCAGCGGCTACTGCTCCCAATTCACCCAAATGCTCCTCGCGCTTATGCTTCTTCTCCTCCTTCAGTGCTTTCTCGTGTTCCAATTCACTAGAGTTAACATTCTCCACAGCATAAACATCTGCAGTCTGTGTCACCTGCTCATCACCATACGTTGTCTCAGAGTAAACAACCTCCGAGGCAGCGAACTGGTTTTCCTCTGGCTTCTCATGGTGGAAAAGATGGTGGTGATGATGTTTCTCTTCAGACATCTTCACAAATATTTCGAAACAAATGAATGAGATCACAATAACTACACTCACAATAAGTCAACAGCTGAGCGGAGATGAGTTGAGTTGATGATTGTAGACGGGGTTGCTTATATAGCGGTTAGTGGATATTAAACAAAGAGTACCGCGTGGATACCGCTCTTACCCGGACGATGAGACTCGGCAGGGACCACAATGGCCGGTGCCCCCCATGTTCGACTTTCTAATTTGCAAAATTTAAGAAAGCCACTCTTCTCACAGCGAGGAGTAGACCACTGTGAAAGGTGAGTTATTCGGACGTCATCGTAATTTGATACCGTGTCAGTTAAGATTTCAGCGGCCATAGGCCCATTAATGCGGCCAGGTAGGAAATGCCTGCAAGCCATCGTGCGGCCGGCATTCCTGCCTGGCCGCATTAATTGACCTATTGCCGCTGAAATAAGGCTCGCCGTTAAGTATTGACACAGTCGTAATTAATCAATGCCTGCAACCATGTCAGGTGAGTTTAATAAAGAGACCATTCACTCGAAACGTGGGTCATGCTTAACGTGTGTGTGAAATATTTTTGTTTTTGTCGAGTTCATGCATTCTCCCCCCCAGCTTTTTTTAAAAGAAGACGGTATTACTAAATGTAGTTATGTCGGTGGGTCTCTTTGGGGTGATGCCATTTCGAATTTCTTAATTAAAAAATGTCTTGAAGTACCTTTTTTATCTCCCACAACTCTTTAGGGACCACCTGCAGCAAGAAGCAACCGCGTCGAATCCTTCTACTAATTTAAATTTATTTCATGCTTCTTTGTGTTTTTCCAGTGGGGGGATTATTCATGAATGTCTTTCTTGCAGGAAGATCACCTCCGTAATTTAATTCATGCTTTTGTCTCTTTCGAATGAGGGAATTACTCGTTAATGTCTTTCTTATGTGAATCATGAATGTAGGTAGATGTATCGTTGTGCAATTAAACCGGACAAATTTCCGCTCATAAACATGGAGTATAATTTACCACCAACTTATCTTTTCAAAGTGGGGCCATCGCTCACACCACCAATTATGTCATCTCGTGGATCTCGAAGAGTGAGACTAGACGATCGAATATGAAATCTAAAACAAATATTTGTTCCTTCAAAACCCATAGGGTGCACTCCCGATATGTAAATCTATTTTTCAGAATTACATGCCACAGTGTTTGCCATTCACACAAACTGGATCTTGTTTCTAGATCCATATTTCTATTCAATTGTCTTATATCATATTGGCCAATTCACCCATGCTGGATTAATAACGATCGATCGACTGCATATGTATTTAAATGGGATCCGCAATCTAAATTGGACAAATGTTTTGCAAGAGTTGATAAGGACGCCTCCAATTTGCCAAAAAATTGTTGAAATGTTACTTTTGACAATGGTTGTGCAGAGCTGCTTTCTATTTTAAATTTCCAGTTTTATGTTCTCCAGCCGCTTTCCAAATGGAGTGAACAGTGAATTTTTGTTTGAATCGGCACAGTCTGTTTATTTTGAAAAACAGAGTCTTTTTAGTTTGATCGGGGACAGAGTCTGTATTTGGAAAAACATAGTACTTTTTATTTTTTTTATACACAGAGATATTTTTTGTGTACGTGGGCGTTTTGGTTTTAAACCCCATGGTCCCCATAGAGTCAACAGTCTCTTGTTGATGTGAAGAATTCCGCAAGCGGAATGATCACATATAATTCACAACGTTTTTTGTTTTGGGCAGATGCGATGCACACATCGCAATCGAATTTCATATTATAATCGCCCTCCACCAAAGCCAAGGTCTGTGGGTCTCACAAACCACACGGCATGTTATATGTTGAATCGCAATCGGGAGCGCATTGTATTATGGCCTGATTGCAACATTCAAATGGCAGACCTGATAAATATTATGTGCCACATTTTATGGTTGGTCTCGGGTTCGATCCCAATCGGGAATCAGAACATTTATATGGCTCGTTTGTTTTTTTCATGAACCAGACCCGATGGTTTTTATGCAGCGGAATTATAAGTGGTCATTGCGTCCAGTTTATAATCGATGATCGGGATTTTTAAATGGTCGTGTGTTATGTGTTACGTCCGAACCCGATTCATTTATAGCGCGGATTTAATATTGGCTTTTCGCATTATGATGGGTGCTCGCGTCAGCAGGGCTCCGGCGGACGCAATATGAGTTTATGCACTGGATTGTATAATCCATCACGCGCACAAATGCATACGTCATCAACCCAGATTTGTAACGCGAAAAGGCTCGATTCATTTTGGTTCATAGTTTGTTTGATGTCCGGGTTCATTGCGCGATACAAAGTCTTATGTCAAAGGTTTATAATGTTTCATTTTAAATTTATGCGCGACGGAGTATTATTAGAAATTCATTTGTAATGTAGCCAGTGGGGCCTCCGACAAAGTTTTTTAAATAGATTTGTTAAGTTTTAATGTAGTTTGTTTTATTTTATATTATATGCATAGCATATAAAAGCAAAAGGCCCGAGAGCCTATAGGGTGTTTTTATTGTTTTTTTTTACAACAAACAGAGTGAAAAGTTTTAATTTGAATGCACAGCAGTGTGTATAACACAGCGGTGTTATTTTGTGAGAGACATAGCGTTAAGAAATACACAGATAGTGTATTGTTTTGGTTGAGACAGTGAATTCTTTTGATTGGCACTGTGTTTTTGAAGCAGTCCAAATTTGTATTAGTTTGTTTTTTTTTTAAGTTAATGAAATAGTTTTAGAGTGAAAACTCTGTCTCCTATGAGTGAAACTTTAATATTTTCTCTGTGTTAAAGAAGGGAGTTTTATTCTCCATTTTTTGTTCTGGAATTTTCAATATTCCAATATGGTATGAGAGCTTGTCCGGGTTCTTTGAAGGTCAAATAAGCTAAATGAAAGGAGTTATTTGTTGCAGCATCTTCTCCAGCAGTGTGAAGACTCAGCCGAAATGAGTTCAAGTTATTTCTCTATACAGTTTATTGTGTTATTGTTGCAGAACAATTAACTATTTTAAATACACAGTCAAGTGTTTTTCAAGTATAGTTAAGAGTGACAAAATGGCTGGAGCCAGCACTAGCATGGGTATTGGAAATACCTAGCTCCCACAATTTAATGGGAAAAATTATGACTACTGGTGAATAACTATGAGAGCTTTATTTTCTTCCCAAGACATATGGGAAATTTTTGAGGATGGCTTCTATGAGCTAGCAGATGAAGTTGAGCTCGATGATTTAACATAAGCAAAGAAGGAACTGATGAAGAGAAATAAGAAGAAGGATTCATGAGCCCTCTACTTTTTGTATCAAGCATTCCATGAGAGTGTGTTTCCTAGGATATCAGTAGCCAAGAGATCCAAAGAAGCATGGACAACTCTCAAGACAGCCTATCAAGGAATGGAAAAAGTGAAGACAACAAAACTTCAGTTGTTGAGGAGAGAGTTTGGGACTCTCTGTATGAAGGAATCAGATAACATTGACTCATTACTCACTCATGTGATTCAAATGGTCACAGAGATAAGGTCTCATGGAGAGACTCTTGAAGAAAAGAGGATTGTGGAAAAACTCGAGGATTCTACCCTCAAGATACGATGTGACTGTCACCACATAGAGGAGACTAAGGATCTCGCAAATTTTCCAGTTGATGAAATACATACATCACTAATGACACATGAGCAGAGATTGGGTAGGAGTGAAAACTCATCTCTGGAACATACCTTTAAGACCTAGATGTCTTTTGGAAGAGGAAGAGGGCAAGGCAGAGGAAACAAAAGAGGAAGAGGCAGAAGCCAAAATAGAGGTGGAAGGAACAGTCCAGCAAATGCTCAAGGAAGGGGCAGCAATCCAAATTAGCATCAAGGCCAACGCAGCAGCCAGAAAAGTGGTCAGCAGAATGCTCAAGGACAAAGGTATGATAAATCCAATGTCCAATGTCATTGTTGTAAAAAATATGGTCATTATGCTAATGAATGTAGAAAGAAGCAGCATGATATGGGAAATAGAACAAATGCAAATTTTACTAGAGAAAATATCAGCGAGGACAATTTTTTTTTAGCTTGTAATATGACTGAAGAAAAGAATTAAGACTTATGGTTTCTAGACTCTAGTTGTAGTAACCATATGACAGGAAACATAGCAATGTTTTCTATGCTAGATGAGAGTGTGAAGTCACAAGTCACACTAGGAACTGATAGTAAAGTTTCTGTTATGGGAAAAGGAGATGTAAATGTTTTAACAAAGAAAGGTGCAAAGAAATCCATAGCAGATGTCTATTATGTTCCAGGAATGAAGTGTAACCTCTTAAGTATTGGACAGCTTGTTCAAAAGGGGTACAATGTCTTTTTTGAGGATGATATTTGTACCATCATGGACAAACCACCCAGCAAACAATGTATTTATGAAGTGAAGATGACAAGGAACAAGATGTTCCCTCTCAGAATGAAAGTAGATTTGAAAAATGAAGAAGAGATAGTAGCAGTGACACAAGAGACTTTCTGAAGAAAACCAAAAGATGATAATTGGTTGTGGCACTTGAGATTTGGACATCTCAACTTTGCACGTCTTAACTTGTTGAATATAAAAGGAATGGTAAGAGTTTTACCATTGATAGAAAAATCGAACAGCCTTTGTGAAGGTTGTATCTTGGGGAAACAACACAGAGAAATTTTTCCTTCAGCGAAAGCATAAGGGCAAAGGAACCCTTAGAGATTGTCCACTCAGATTTATGTGGACCGATGCAAACTCCGTCTCTTGCTAGTAGCCACTATATGTTAACATTCATAGATGATTTTACAAGAAAAAATTAGGTTTACTTTTTGAAAAACAAAAGTGAAGTGTTTGAAATACTTTCCAATTTCAAAGCACTTGTGCAAAACCAAAGTGGGTTGCATATTAAAGTCCTAAGGACTGATAGAGGAAGTGAGTATATCTCTAAATATTTCTTGTGTTTTTGTAGAGAAAATGGTATTCATAAGCAGTTTACAAAAAGATATATTCCGTAACAAAATGGAGTAGCCGAAAGGAAGAATAGAACCATAATGGACATGGTAAGGAGTATGTTAAAGGAAAAGAATTTTCCTAATGATTATTGAGCTAAAGCTATACATTGTGCAGCATACATTTTGAATAGGTTCCCTACAAAAGAAGTTATGAACAAAGGGTCAGAAGAGGCATGGAGTGGCACAAAGCAAGTTGTCACACACATGAAGGTTTTTGGATGTGTGGCTTATGAACACATTCTTGATCAACTAAGGAAGAAGTTGGACAACAAGGAGGAGAAATGTATTTTCATTGGATATAGTGAGGAATCGAAAGATTGTACAATCCATCCACCAAGAATTTTATTGTGAGCAGAGATATTTATTTTATTGAAGAGGAAGCTTGGAATGGAAGCATAGAGAAAACAGTGAATGTTAAACACTGTTTATCTCATGATGAAAATGATGATGAGTTTGCTGAAATACATCCCCAAACAGCAGCACCAACACAAGGGTAGCAAGGCACACCCTTGATGAGAAATGAAATTGCTTCTCCAAGCACACCACAAGGAGGAAATTCAAGTGCTTCTTCAAGCATTTGTACACCTAATGAAAAAGGTAAGAAGTTCAGAAATTTGAATGACATCTATGAACAAGAGGTATAAAATGAAGGTATCAATTCTTTGTTTGCTTTATCTTGTCATGTTGATGACCCTACCCACTTTGAAGTAGCCATTACGGATAATAAATGGATATAAGCTATGGATGAGGAGCTTAATTCCATAGAAAGAAACAAGACTTGGGATTTGGTTGAACTCCCAAAAGGTAAAGATATCATTGGAGTTAAATGGGTCTACAAGATGAAGAGTAATGCTGAAGGAAAAATAGAGAGACACAAGGAAAGACTTGTTGTCAAAGGTTATAAGCAGAAGCATGGGATAGACTATGAGGAAACTTTCGCACCGATTTCTAGAATGGAAACCGTGAGAGCAGTGTTGTCCATAGTAGCACAAAACAAGTGGAAAGTTTACCAAATGGACATGAAGTCAGCATTCCTAAATGGAGTGTTAATTAAAGAGGTTTACATTGAACAACCTCTTGGCTATGAAAAGAAAGGCCAAGAGCACAAAGTGTGCAAGTTGAAGAAATCTCTTTACGGGCTAAAGCAAGCTTCAAGAGTGTGGTACAGCAGAATAGACTCCTATCTACTGGAAAATGGATTTGAAAAGTGTGAGGGAGAACCCACCCTCTACATCAAAGAAAATGATGGTAAAATTTTGATTGTAGTTTTATATGTTGATGATGTTATTTTCACGGGTAATGATTATTATCTTATTCAAAATTTTAAAACAATCATGAAAGAAGAATTTGAAATGACTAACATGGGTTTGTTGAAATACTTCCTAGGAATAGAAGTAGAACAAGATGAAAATGAGATTTTTATCTCACAGGAAAAATATGTTAATGAAGTGCTTGAAAGATTTAATATGCAGGAGAGAAAAGAAGCAATCACTCCCACAGTGATGGGATTAAAACTTATCAGAGAGGACAACAGCAAGGATTTTGATCCTAGCTTGTACAAGAGCATAGTTGGCAGCCTCATGTATTTGACTGCAACTAGGCTCGACATAATGCATGCTATTAGTTTGATTTCCAGATTCATGGAGAAGCCAAGGGATGCACATTGGCAGGTAGCGAAGAGAATTCTGAGGTATGTTAAAGGTACCAAAAGGTATGGAATTTTATATACTGCTTTAGAAGGTTCAGATTTAGTTGGATACACTGATAGTGATTGGGATGGAAGTGTAGATGATCGGAAGAGCACTTCCGGTTATGTTTTTCACATGGGTTTAGGAGCCATTTCATGGGCTTCTAAAAAGCAACCCATTGTAGCGTTGTCTACAACAGAGGCAGAATATGTGGCAACTATAGCAGCAGCATGTTAAGCAACTTGGATGAAGAGGATGCTAAGAAGTTTGTGCCAAGAGCAGGCAAAGGGAACTGTGATTTTTTGTGACAATAGCTCAGCTATTGCATTATCTAAGAGTTCTATGTTTCACAAGAGGACAAAACACAGTGACACAAAATTTCATTACATGTGGGAATTGGTAAACAATGGAGAAATTGTTTGGAAACACTATAGAACTGAGGAGCAGTTTGCAGACATTCTAACCAAGCCATCGGGACAGAAGAGTTTTGAATTTTTAAGAAAATGCCTAGATATGATTGATAACCAAGCAGTTGAAAGTAAGGGGGAGTGTTGAAATGTTACTTTCAACAGTGGCTATGCAAAGCCGCTTTCCATTTTAAATTTCTAGTTTTATGTCCTCCAGCTGCTTTCCAAATGGAGTGAATAGTCAATTTTTGTTTGAATCGGCGCAGTCTGTTTATTTTGAAAAGAAAAGTCTTTTTAGTTTGATCGGGGACAGACTCTGTATTTGGAAAAACAGAGTACTTTTTATTTTTTTATGCATAGAGATATTTTTTGTGTACGCGGGCATTTTAGTTTTAAACCCCGTGGTCCCCACAGAGTCAACAATGTCTTGTTGATGTGGTAAGTTCCGCAAGCAGAATGATCACATATAATTCACAACCCTTTTTGTTTTGGGCCGATGCGATGCACACATCGCAATCGAATTTCATATTATAATCGCCCTCCACCGAAGCCAAGGTCCGCGGGTCCCACATACGATGCGGCATGTTATATGTTGAATTGCAATCAGGAGCACATTGTATTATGGCCCGATTGCAACATTCAAATGGCGGACCCGATATATATTATGTGCCACAGTTTATGGTTGGTCTCGGGTCCGATCCCAATCGGAGATCTGAACTTTTATATGGCTCGTTTGTTTCTGTCATGAACCGGACCTGATGGTTTTTATGCAGCAGAATTATAAGTGGTCATCGCGTCTGGTTTATAATCGGTGATCGAGATTTTTAAATGGTCGTGTGTTATGTGTTAAGTCTGGACCCGATTCATTTATAGGGCGGATTTAATATTGGCTTTTCGCGTTACAATGGGTGCTCACGTCAGCAGGGCTCCGGTGGACGCGATATGAGTTTATGCACTAGATTGTGTAATCCATCACGCGCACAAATGCATACGTCATCAACCCATATTTGTAACGCGAAAAGGCTCGATTCATTTTGGTTCATAGTTTTTTTGAAGTCTGGGTTCATCGCGCGATACAAAGTCTTATGTCAAAGGTTTATAATGTTTTGTTTTAAATTTATGCGCGACGGAGTATTATTACAAATTCTATTGTAATGTAGCCAGTTGGGCCCCCGACAAAGTTTTTTAAATAGATTTGTTAAATTTCAATGTAGTTTTTTTTATTTTATATTATATGCACAACATATAAAAGGAAAGGGCCCGACAGCCTGTAGGGTGTTGTTATTGTTTTTTTTTTACAACAGACAGAGTGAAAAGTTTTAATTTGAAAGCACAACAGTGCGTATAACACAATAGTGTTATTTTGTGAGAGACAGAGCGTTAAGAAATACACAGATAGTGTATTGTTTTGGTTGAGACAGTGAAGACTTTTGATTGGCACCGCATTTTTGAAGCAGTCCAGATCTTTATCAGTTTTTTTTTTTTTAAGTTCATGAAATTGTTTTAGAGTGAAAACTCTGTCTCCTATGAGTGAAACTTTAATATTTTCTCTGTGTTAAAGAAGGGAGTTTTATTCTCCATTTTTTGTTCTGGAATTTTCAATATTCCAACAAAAATATGTATATATTATCCAATTATAATGCAAAACAGAATGTTGGAAACAAATTGAATCCAAAAAATGTCTGAAACGAGGATATTGAAAGTTGTGCAACAATGAAAGTAGGAGATAGATTAAGTTCAAAGATGGGTACTGAAATCACCATGCTGACATAGGTAGTTACCTTTGCTATGCATAAATAGACAATGAGATCATTTTTTATCCAAAGATTACGAACAGCCGAGGCAGCAGAAATCCAGTATATTTCCTTTGGTTAGGAAGAAAATGATTGAATGATTTATATTTGAAATCTCTATCATGTCGACATCAACTAAATCTGATTCGATATGCACTACTCTAACGTAGGCGTTCCAATAGCGATTAGGGAATTTAATATGAGAAATTTGTGGAATGAAGACGAGACCTTAAATTCCCGAGTTAGAGAGCTGAGGTGCAATACACTTAAGTCCCTTGAGGATTCTCTGAATACTCCATGATCCCATGTCCATTAGGTCCTGAAATATTTTGGGAATCCACAATCGACTTAATCTTAGGATCAATGAATCTAATATTCTTGAGTTTGACTAAGTGGTTGTTAGAAGGTAGCACTCTTGTTTTTTTTTTTTTTTTTTTTTGAAGAAATAAAGATAATCTCAAAAGAAGGGAATTCTGATTTATAATAAAAGGTTAAAAAGAGTGGAATTTTTTAAATAATAAAGGATGATGTGGTATTTTCCAATGGTATTTTGGTTCATTGTATTTGACGATAAATTTGAGAAACTTGGAAAAATTCCAGAAACTTGGAAAAATGTCCAATGAGAAGCAATAAAGGAAATAAAGGAAGAAGGGATGAAAGTCCAATGAGAAGCAATAAAGGAAGAAGGCATGAGAAACATAAGGTATATATCTCATATTTCTCTCTTGGAATTTATTTTGGAAGCTTAGGCAATTTTTCTATAAGGAAGGGCTTCATGAGAGATTCTTTCGCTAGCTTTGGTGGAAGCTAGTTTTACGCTAGCCAGCAGCCCAATTTTTTTGGTAGCAGATATCACCCTAGTAGGTTCAATTTTCTTCCATATTTGATTCATGTATAGAAAGCACTCTTATCATCATAATTGTTGAAGAAACATATAGATATGGATGTTCGACTCCTTATGATCATAATTGTTAATCGACTTCGATTTAAATCCTCGTTGTCATTGGGTTATTTATCGTTGTATTCGATTGTTCATAAAAGGGGTCAAAGGTCACAAGTGCCACATATCATAGATCTGTGGGACCATAAACCACCATAGCAAGAAACTCAATGCCAAAGCCACTCATATGCAAGAATGCATAGGTCAACATGCCATATTCCTATGTGTAGAATCTGGTAAGTGATATCCAACAACCACCAAATTTCGAGGACTAGCCAAAATCTGTTGCACATTATAGTTCATTAGTAGGGGTGCCAAAAATTGTGGATGCAGGGGTTAAGGGAGGATGTGTTCATCCTATGGTTTGGAGTGGTGATTTCAAGGGCTAAAGTCCATAGTGATAGCCTTGAGGTTTCGTGAGAAGGGTCGAATAACCAGATGACTAGTGTATTGAACTGAAGATTAAAAATTGGTCACATGCCCCCAAGGTATCTATCTAAGAAAATGCAACAAATTATGGTCAGATCTATCCAAACCACACCCACAATTGTATTATTTTTTGTTGAAGGCTGAGGATTTGCATAGGCCAAGATCATGGTCAAAGGGCTGCAACACATGGGAGAAGCAATCCACATGGTGGTCTCGAGGGAAAAAGGGCCATATTCTAGCACAACTATATATAGTGATTAGATCCGAATGTATTGGAGATAGGAGGAATATTTTAGAGTAATTTAAGTATTGAGGGGTTTTCGCAGTGCATTATATTAGATATCATTTTCTGTGATTCAACCGCATTAAGTTAGTCATTCATCTATAACCATTTCCATGAGAGGTAATCGTAACTGATTAATTTCTCATGATTTTTGATTAGTTCACATACCACTCATTGCATCGTGTGATGCTCAGAATGTTAAGAAGTGGGATTGAAACTAGTGAAATGAATCACATAGAATCAATCATTAATTCTAGGGCTTGCACCCAGTAACCAAGACTTCCCGAGAGGTCACCCATCCAAGATCGCCTTTGGTTCAAGTGCGCTTAACTATGGATTTTTCCCCACAATCAAGCCCACTTATCTTTCTACCCCATTTGTAAAACCTTAGAAAGTATTGTGCCTTATGAACCATTTAAGTAGAGTTCCCTTCACTCTTTGTATTTAAGTATTCAGGGTTTTCGTAGTGCATTATATTAGATATACTTTTTTAAGTTACTCATTCATCTATTACCATTTCTCTAAGATATAGTCGTAACTCACTAATTTCTCATGATTTTTTAATAGTCCACATAGCACCCATTGCATTGGGTGATGCTCACAAGGGTGAAGAAGTGGGATTGAAACTAGTGGAATGAATCACATAGCATCAATCATAACTTATACCACTTGCACGTGGTAACTAGGAATTTTCGAGAGGTCACCCATCCCATATTGCCTTTGGCTCAAGCACGATTAACTATGGAATTTTACTAGCAATCAAGCCCACTTAGCTTGCTACACCATTTGAAAAACCTTAGCAAGTATTGTGCTGCATGAACCATTCAAGTAGAGCTCCCTTCACTCTTTTTATTTATGTATTGAGGGGTTTTTGTAGTGCATTATATTAGATATGATTTTTTTGCATTCAACCGTGTTAAGTTAGTCATTCATCTATGACCATTGTAATGAGAGGTAGTCATAACTGAGTAACTTTTGATGATTTTTGAATAGTCCACTTAGCACTCATTACAATAGGTGATGCTCAGAGGGGGTGAAGAAGTGGGATTGAAACTAGTGAAATGAATCAAATAATGTCAATCATCTCTTTCGAGACTTCACCCGGGAACCACGACTTCTCAGGAGGTCACCCATCCTAGATCGCCTCTCGCTTAAGTGTGCTTAGCTGTGGTTTTTTCCCACAATAAAGTCCACTTAGCTTGCTACACAATTTGAAAAACTTTAGCGAGTATTATGCCTCATGAACCATTCAAGTAGAGCTCCCTTCACTCTTTGTATTTAATAATTGTGGGGTTTGTGTAGTGCATTATATTAGATATCATTTTTTTGAGATTCAAATATGTTAAGTTAGTCATTCAGCTATGACCATTTCCATGAGAGGTAGTCATAACTTAGTAATTTCTCATGATTTTTTAATAGTTCAATTCGTACTCATTGCCTGATATGATGCTCACAGGGGTGATGAAGTGGGATTGAAACTAATGAAAAGAATCACATAGTGTCAATCGTCACTCCTAGGGCTTGCACTCGGTAACCAAGACTTCCCAGGAGGTCACTCATCCCAGATCACTAAGGGCTCAAGCACGATTAACTATGGAATTCTCCCACAATCAAGCCCACTTAGCTGACTACCCAATTCTAAAAACATTAGTGAGTATTGTGCCTCATTAGCCATCCAAGTAGAGCTCTATTCACTCTTTGTATTTAAGTATTGAGAGGTTTTTGCATTCCATTATATTAGGTATCATTTTTTGTGATTCAACTACGTTAAGTTAGTCATTCCTCTATGACCATTTTCATGAGATTAGTCATAAATGTCTAATTTCTCATGATTTTTCAATAGTCCACTTATCACTCATTGCATCGGGTGATCCTCACATGGGTGAAGAATTGGGATTAAAACTAGTGAAATGAATCACATAGCATCAATCATCACATCTACGGCTTGCAACCAGTTACCGGGACTTCCTAGGAGGTCACCCATCCTAGATCGCCTGTGTCTCAAGCACACTTAATTGTGGAGTTTTCCCCACAATCTATCCCACTTAGATTGCTACCCTATTTGCAAAACCTTAGCAATTATTGTGCCTCATGACCCATTCAAGTAGAGCTCTCTTCACTCTTTGTATTTAAGTATTCAGGGCTTTTCGCTATGCATTATATTAAATATCATTTTTTGTGATTCAACTGCGTTAAGCTAGTCAATCATCTATGACCATTTCCTTGAGAGGTAGTTGTAACTGAGTAATTTCTCATTATTTTTGAATAGTCCACTTACCAATCATTGCATCTGGTGATGTTCATAAGGGTGAAGAACTGGGATTGAAACTAGTGAAATGAATCACATAGCGTCAATCATCACTTCTGGGGCTTGCACAGGGTTACCATGACTTCCTTGGAGGTCACGCATCCCAATTATTTTTGAATAGTCCACTTAGCACTAATTGAATCAGGTGATGCTAAAATAGGTGAAGAAGTGGGATTGAAACTAGTGAAATGAATCACATACCGTCAATAATCACTTATGGGGCTTGCACCTAGTTACCAAGACTTCATGGGAGGTCACCCATCTTATATCGCCTATGGTTCAAGCCTGGCTAATTGTGGAGATTTCCCCACAATCAAGCCCACTTAGCTTGCTAGCCCATTTGAAAAATACTAGCAAGTGTTATGCCTCATGAACCATTCAAGTATAGATCCCCTTACTCTTTGTATTTAATTATAGAGGGGTTTCCATAGTGCGTTATATTAGATAGATTTTTTTGGGATTCAAATGTGTTAATTTATTAATTCATCTATGACCATTTCCATGAGAGGTAGTCGTAACTGACTAATTTCTCATGATTTTTGAATATTCCACTTAGCACTCATTGCATCGGGTGATGCTTACAAGGGTGAAGAACTGGGATTGAAAAAATTGAAATGAATCTTTAATATCCCAAAATGGGAAAAATAAGCAGTATTGGGAATATCTTAAAATATTCCAAAAATGGACTGCTCAGCAATGCATTCACCAAAAAACTCATTTATGGGAATGTGAGCCATAAAAATAGAAATAATCCCTTGTATCCTATAAATACATCCATCTAGCATCTAAGTCCAAGAGGAGATCAGAAATAGAAGAAACTAGGTGAGGTAGACAGACCTCCCACATTAGTGTAGCTGAAAATGACCAAAAACCCTAGACACTGCTACTCAGAATTTATGCACAAAAAAGATAGCGCAGTATTAAGAGGGTTTCACTCTGAAATTAATAATACAAATAGATCTTCTCATATATTAGACATTCATGGTTAAAAACAGAGATCTAGTCTCCTTATTACAATTACAAGAAAACCCGGGAAGGGTTTTTTGTCATACACTGAATACAAATGTGATCTCCAGAAAATTACTGAATAATCATTGCAACACTGAAGCATAGGAGTGTGGAAGGCTAAAATATGTCAGATCTGATGTATATCCCTCAAGGGATTCCTCCCATGAAAGGATGAACCTCTTAATCACAAGAAAACAATGCAATAGAGCCACTAGACCATCCACTGAAGATGCCTCCAGAAATGATGCATTCCCTAGCTGGAACAACGCTGGGAATGTTAGGGAAATGTGTGTTCTGCTACCACAAATCTGAAATGAGCTCTAAACCTCTCCAAACAGATCTCTCAAGTGAACGAAACCTTCCTCCAATGAGAAACTAGTTCACAAAAGCAGGATTCCAATCCCTTCCACTGTTGCACCCTGAAACATTGCACAATAACTTGCAGAAACTACGCTGATGAAGTAGGATGAATTTTGGCCTGAAAACCTGATGTGTAAAATGAATGAAAACTCTTCCAAAAGGCTCCTCAAGGAAAGAGGTGGGATTCCCGCTCAGGAACACCCAGTGCCAAGCAACACAGCAACCATGCTAAACAACATGAGGAAGAAAAAGTTTGAGCAGACAAGAATAATAATCTAAAACATGAAGAATAATGTTGCCATCCTCTTCCTTAAATAAAATGTGAGCTTTCTTTCTCTTCGCCCCACCCAATTAGGTCATTTCCATCAAGAGATTCCTCTCCCTCCAAAACTTTGTTATTCCTTCCTTGATTCCTGCTCCTCCACAACTGCGTTGTTGACTTATTCAAAGTATACTGAATCAACCTGATATTATCCTTGTTCACACATGGAAGTGTTTTATTATGTTGTAAGGAGTGTCTCCTTCCACACCTGGAGTGTTTTTATTCCTCCTTAGGAGACTTATGGGCTTTTCTACCCATTTATTCACTGGCAAAATATACTGCTAACTCTAATGTTCCATTTAGCTTGAGGCTAAAATTTTGGAACACTACAGAATCACATAGCATCAATCATCACTTCTATGAATTCCTGGGAGGTCACCCATCCCATATTGCCTCTAGATCAAGCGCACTTAACTGCGAAAATTTCCCCACAACCAAGCCAACTTAGCATTCTATCCCATTTGCAAAAACCTTTGTAAGTATTGTGACTCATGAACAATTCAAGTAGAGCTCCCTTCACTCACTGTATTTAAGTATTGAGGGGTTTTTGCAGTGCATTATATTATATATCATTTTATGGGATTCAACTAGCTTAACTTAACATAATTGAATCCCAAAAAATAATATCTAATATGGAGTTACTGTTAACTAAGTACACCACCGTCTCCTTATGGTAGAATATATATAACTGTGAACTTTTCCCACAATCAAGCCCACTTAGCTGACTACCCAATTTTGAAAACATTAGCGAGTGTTGTGCCTCATGAGTCACTCAAGTAGAGATCTCTTAACTATTTGTATTTAAGTACTAAGAGGTTTTCCCACTGCATTATATTATATATCATTTTTTTTTATTCAACTACGTTAAGTTATTCATTCATCTATGACCATTTCCATGAGAGGTAGTCATAACTGACCAATTTCTCATGATTTTTTAATAGTCTAGTTAGCACTCATTGCATCGGGTGATCCTCACATGGATGAAGAAGTGGGATTAAAACTAGTGAAATGAATCACATAGCATCAATCATCACATCGAGGGCTTGCAATTGGTTACCAAGACTTCCTAGGAGGTCACCCATCCCAGATCACCTCTGGCTGAAGCGCGCTTAACTGCGGAGTTTTCCCCACAATCCATCCCACTTAGCTTGATACCCTATTTGAAAAACCTTAGAAAGTATTGTGACTCATGGCGCATTCAAGTAGAGCTCTCTTCACTCTTTGTATTTAAGTATTGAGGGGTTTTCACTATGCATTATATTAGATATCATTTTTTGTGATTCAACTACGTTAAGTTAGTCATTCATCTATGACCATTTCCTTGACAGGTAGTTGTAACTGAGTAATATCTCATGATTTTTGAATAGTCCACTAGCAATCATTACATTTGGTGATGCTCACATTGGTGAAGAATTGGGATTGAAACTAGTGAAATAAATCACATAGCATCAATCAAACCTTCTGGGGCTTGCACTCGGTTACTAGTACTTCCTCAGAGGTCACACATCCCAATGATTTTCGAATAGTCCAATTAGCACTAATTGGATTGGGTGATGCTCACGTGGGTGGAGAAGTGGGATTGAAACTAGTGAAATGAATCACATACTATCAATCATCACTTCTGGGCTTGCACCCGGTTACCAGAACTTCATGGGATGTCACCCATCCTAGATCACCTCTGGCTCAAGCCTACTTAACTGTTGAGTTTTCCCCACAATCAAGCCCACTTAGCTTGCTAGCCCATTTGAAATATATTAGAAAGTATTAAGCCTCATGAACCATTCAAGTAGAGATCCCTTTACTCTGTGTATTTAATTATAGAGGGGTTTTCGCAGTGCGTTATATTATATATATTTTTTGGGATTCAAATGTGCTAATTTATTAATTTATCTATGACCATTTCCATCAGAGGTAGTCATAACTGACTAATTTCTCATGATTTTTTAATAGTCCACTTAGCACTAATTGCATCGTGTGATGCTTAGAGGGGTGAAGAAGTGGGATTGAAACAAGTGAAATGAATCGCATAGCATCAATCATCACTTCTATGAATTCCTGGGAGGTCACCCATCCCATATCGCATTTGGATCAAGCACACTTAACTATGGAATTTTCCCCACAACCAAGCCAACTTAGCATTCTACCCCATTCGCAAAAACCTTTGTAAGTATTGTGACTCATGAACCATTAAAGTAGAGCTCCCTTCACTCATTGTATTTAAGTATTGAGGGGTTTTTGGAGCGCATTATATTATATATCATTTTTTGGGATTCAACTACCTTAACTTAATGTAGTTGAATCCCAAAAAATGATATCTAATATAGAGTTACTGTTAACTAAGTACCCCACCCTCTCCTTCTGGTAGAATATATATATATATATATATATATATATATATATATATATATTATTCCCCACATTTATATAAAATAATGGAATTTCCCTATTCTTTTAATATGTTTTTAATGTTGTATATTCTCTTTATGTAGTTATGGCAACATTCATATAGAGAATAAGGGTATATTTCTTGCATCTCTAATAGTGCTTCAAATTTTCTTTATGGTTCTTTGTTTCATTATTTTGTTTTTCATAGTCATCTTAAAAGGGTATTAGATCCATATTATTGGCTAGCTATGGGACGTGATGCCAAAAAAAAACCAAAGGGTACAAAGAAGAACTAACGATAAACCAAAATTATTTAGGATTGAAAATGTTCTTGATAGGATCACCTCAGCTCAACAAGAAATTATGAAACTTCTCGCCAAAATGCCCCAAACTAAGTTTAGAAATTCTAACCAGTAGAGAAATAATGGACAAGGTAATTCTAATTATAGTGGGGGAGCCCATATACATGTGCAGTCCAATCCCATAATAGCCCACATATTTATGGTACTAGGCCAACGATGCCAAAAATTTTGGATGATTTCTCGAAGGAGAAAGAATCTCTCTCACGCATTGAAACAATCACAACATGGATGAGGGAGTACCAAACATTAACTTCATAAGTAAAGGCCACCTTGACCATAAAATATTATTATTCTATGGGGATAAAATAATAGAGGAAGGTAGCAATGTATGGGGGTGATAATGAAGATTGTATCACTAAAACGTGTCAGATGACTACAAGGAAGAAAAAAGAGAAAACCATAGATAAGACAACAGGAAACAATACATTTCCAACATCCATTGTAGATGATGTTCATAAGGAATTTTGGATCACCCTAGTATCAACCATGGGGAAAATGATGGTATATTTACTAAGGTAAATAACATCAAGGCTAAAAGATAGAAGGGTAAAGGGAAAATCAGATCCTAGTGAAGTTACCCCATTTAAAAAAATTGAAATTAACGAGGGAAGTTCAAAGTGAACGGTTAAGAGTATGTCATGAAAATCAAGAATAAGGAGTAGAAATAAGGATGTAATACAATCACGGGGGTTCTCCAAAGCTGCATTATATTGATTGAGAAAATTCAAAGGTAATTCAAAATATAGTTCGATAGTTTGTGAAAAACCATATTTAGGATTTAAGAGAAAACCACTAGGCTTGGATGCTTCACATCAATTTTCAACATCATCAAAGCTATTGGAGGCGGCAAAGAGTCCAATCAAAATGAACCTTCATTGAAGACGCCTTAGAGGTCTAGCAAGGAAATTCTCTCGAAGTCTTCAAGAAGGAAGACACTTAAAAATGGAATAGAAACATAACTACTTATCGCTCAATATGAAGATGCACTTAATGATTTGGAAATATTCATGGCTAAAAATTTATATGAACGACAATACCCTATATAAATCCTACATAAATGAACTGTAGAGCTAAATAATATTAACACGACATTGGTAACTGTCTTTCAAAATTTTATAAGGGAGGATTTGGTGATATTCTTGTCTTCTTAATTAGGAGAGATGGAATTGAGAGACTTGTGCAAGAACATGTTACAATTTTTTTTGAAAACATACCAAACTTACGTTGATTTTGGAGCATAAAATTTTCGAAGGATAAATGGAGGCCCTGCCAAGGTGACGATTAAACTCATTTCCACTAGCTATTTTGTGTTTACACGAATTATGCCAATGGGACATAGGATAGCCATTTCCCGTCCAATTCTAACAATCATGAAAAAATAATCTCCAGAGTTAGAGTTAGACGTTGGAAATATGAGATTTGAAGCAGTCTCACAGTGGGTAGATTAGTTCGATAAATTAATACAAGTAGAAGGATGATTGTAACATTTGATAATGAAAAACTCAAACACCAATATTTATGTAGAAATTATACCACCTAACATGGATGATAATCGTATTTTGCGGAAATTCGATTGGTTTGGCCTATTTCCAATATAAAAATAAGGTGGCAAAGAAAACAGAAAGAGTGAAGAACGAAATGGAGTAATGATTTCATTGTTTTCATGAACAAAGCATGTGGTAAGGTAGCAGAGGATGAAAAAAAAATGTTAATTGAGGTTAATTGGCTACACTCCCTTCCCAAGAGGATGAGCATCAAAGGAACGAGATTGACACCATGGAAATGTACGTGCTTGATTGTAGTTCTGAATTTCAAGAATATACAATATGAAGGGGACATCAAAATCGATTAATGAATTTCTTACTTGACATTGGATCAAAGGAGAATCCATACTATGTTTGGAAAGTCTTTTCACTTTCTCAGGAATGTCCACTCCAAAGATAGTGGATAGTGCCTTTCACCATGGTAACTGAAAGTGTACAATGGATACCACCACTTTTATCTCAATATATAAGCATGATAATTCTATAAAAGGAGAGATATTCAAATGCAACTTATGCTAATAAAAGGAGTGGGAGGGTTGACTTAGATCTCTCCTCAATTGACAAACAAAAAGGTGGATTTGAATACATCTTTCAAGCTTTAACCCTAGAAAATAATGAAATAAGAGGGTTTTATCAGACTGGTGCATTATCGTGGGATATAGATAAATTTCATATTCAAATATTTTTAGTGAAGTTGAGCTAAACAACAAAGTTAAAATTGTCTTAAAAAGATTTTTTAAGGGTTAATTGCATATAATCAAAAGAAATATAATATTGGGAATGGGAAAGATTATCTAGTTGAAGAAATAAAACTACATGGAAATGCTAGTTAATTGCAAAATGACATAGATATGATTTTTGAGAATTCTCCTACTTATCCAGAAGCACAAAATTTTTGGTTTAACAGATCAATGATGAAAAGAGGGAAGACTTTAATTTGTGTTTATTGATAAGTACACAATAGTAAAAATACAATCCAAGGGTCTTTTATGGAATTTCCTTGTCCTCCTCATAAATGCAGATGTTAAGAAGCGTGTAGTGAAATAAGAGAATTAGAATGTAGTGTTAAGCCTCGGAGTCATGCTAGTATAAGTAATCCAGACTCTATATTTTCCAACCAAGGCTACGAGGAACATATAATGCACGCTAAATCTATTAGCATGCTTCAGTATGGAGTTAAACCAAGATCAACATTAGACCATAAGATGTATGAAGGTATTACAGTCAAAGATATTATTTTGTGTTTGGAAGTTGTAAATGAAGACTAGTGGGAACAAATTGAGTATATTGTTGGGATAAACTTTTGAGATGCACATGTATGATGCTATTTCATATAATAAAAATTAATAAAGGAAAAATAATAACCATAGTTATGGAACACTTACTCCAAGATGGGAGTGGGATACATATCCTAATGGGTGTTTATTTCAGTTATTTATGGCTAAGGGGAAATTGGCAAAGGAAATGGCAAAGACATCGAAAAGGTCAAGAGGCATTAATTGGAATTTTATTTATGAAAATAAAGAAAAATACGGGGAAAAGAAGGTGAAAGGTCTTAGGTTTCATGTGAGGAGGAAATTTAAGGAAAAATAATGCAAGTTGAAAAAAAGAGAGGCTTGAGTAATAAAAAGGCTTATGACAATTAGATGGCAAGCTTTTGTCATTTTTTCTCATTTCATTTTCATAATTATACTTAGAGAGGAGATGAGCATGAAGTGAATAAGGAGACCAAGCAATAAAAGGAAAGGAAATGTAAAGAAAGGAAGGAAAAGGAAAGCAAAGATCAAGCAAGGAAGATCAAGATCAAGTAGCTTCAACAGGAATACTTGTTGGTAAAATATTTCATGTATAATTTCCTCGTTGTTTTTGACATGCATGGTATGTACATGTTGGTATTTTGTTCTTCTCCAGTTGGTAGCATGGTTTTTTTGGGTTTTACATTGGTTTTTGGTCTTGGCTTTCCTTTTTCTGGATAATCATGGTGTGATGGGATTGTTCTCAGTTTTGATCTTTGGAATTGCCGGATGGTTTCATAATATGGGGTGGAGGTGATCTCAGGAATATTCCCAAAGGACCAAGAATCCCTTGACCAATTTTGATGGGATAAACGGTAAAGCCTAAGGGTGGTGTCTCGGTAAAGGCCTAGTGATCTAGAGTGGATTACGGTAAATCCAAGAGACAAGGAGATGAAAAATTCCTTTTAGGATAGTGATGAGATACTGAGGCATTCCAAGCTCGATTAGGTTTTGTGATCTCAGTACCAATTCAGGTGAGATCACAATATGGTAAGGGTGGAGTTGGTTTAACCTTTAGATTCTCTTGTTTTTATTTGGATTGGTGTGTCCATGATATCCCACATTCATGCTTGAACTACGGCACGTGGGTGACTAGCTGAAAGAAATATTTAGTTTAGCCATGTCTATGATCGGTTGATACATGGAAGTCTGAAACCTGACTGGCTGTTGCATATGTTTAACGAAAGCTAAGTTTTCTTGCTTTTGTACTTCTTATGGTGCAGCTTTAATTGTTTTTATCTTATGTTTATTTATGTGGTTATATGTTGGTTATAAGTATGGTTATGTGACTGGGAAATGAGTAAATTTAAAATCAAATTATCATATTACTTCAATATTCAAAAAATTATGTTATCCCGTATAAGTCGAATTAGTCAACATCCATCATAAATTTGGATCTATCAAGGCCAGAGAGGGATAAAATTTCTCGAAATAGTTTTTTTTTTTTTGAGTGAAAAAATTACAGAATGGTTTGCACCTCGAGATATTTGATCCCTCTCAGTGGTTGATAAATCCAGATTTAATATTAATCTAGAATGGTTACATATTTTTTATTACTCTTAGATTCATCTCCTCCCTTTTCTACTAGCAATAAGAGAGATCGATTAAAAACCAAAATTTTTACTTCCTCTATGGAAAATTCCACTACATCTTCGCAGGTGAAGAAAAAGAGATATATTGAAAACAAAACTTGTGGAAACCTTTTCCTCATTCCCTTGTACCGAACTATTTGTAAAAGTCCACTAAATCCATAAATTATAGTAAAGATCATCCACACATCCACTAAATGCGTAATTTATAAGAAATATCCTTCAGAAGTGATGGCCTTGCATGTACACTAAATTGATCCAATTCACATAGGTTGATTCACTAAATGGTTACTGATTACATTCTTTGCACTATTCATACTTTACATATTCACACTTCCCCCTTCCTTCCAAAAAAAAGAAATCATTAAGGTGAATTTATAAGGTTTTCTTCCTATGATACGATAAAATAAAAATGACCGCACCATTTCCACTATAATGTTGAGAGGCGATTTTCCTTGCTTCTAGCGACATATTGTGGCTCACCTTCTGATTTTTAATATCCGTCGTTATTTTGCTCTCACTATATATGGAGATGGAAATTCAATTCATATGTCCTCGGGAATTTCAATTGGTTATCTATGGATTCTACACTGGTGAAATCTCTTGGAATGTTGTGGTGGTGTTGGAGATGAGGACTAGATTTGACTTTTCAAGCAAATTTTTAATGATAATTTAAAACAATTTTTTTTCGTTGTTTTTGAATTTTATTTTTATATATTAATTTTTTTTTTTTTGGTAAATATAGATTTCCAGAAATTTTTTTAATTTTTCAAATATTTTTCAAATAAATAATATTATAGATTTTTATGTTTTATATTACTTTGGAATTATTAAAAATATTCAATAGTGTTTATCCTTATTTTTAAATTAGTCAATGTTTTTTTATTTTTTTATTTGGGAAGAAATAACTATTAGGAGAATTTTTTTTTCACGGCCTTGACAGGTGAGCTTACTCGGGACCCCAATCTAGCCAATGGTTGCATTGAAGGGAAAAATTATAGATAATATAAACAAGTTTGAACCCCTTTTAAATTGGAATATAGAAGGATTGTAACATCTTAGTAAATAATAATATAGAGCTCATGCATTTTGAATAAATGCGTAATCTCCTGACAAGGATGAAGAATACACCTAAAAAGGCGTAAAGCCATTTGTGTTTATATTTTAGTATGAATGTATATAACTCACGATAGCCATGCTAAGCACACATCTTATTTTTTTATCGAAAATAATAAATTGATTCATTTTATAAAAACGAAAATCTATCACAAGTCCATCCAGAATCTAAATAAAATTAAAAAACTCTTATTTTTTCCGAATAAACAATAAAATTTAGTTATTATTTTATATAGAATAATAATGGCCTATGGTTTTGGACATGTCATGTATGTGTCAACCTTTAAGGTTTAGGGTTTAATATTCACGCTTTAGCCTTAAGTGTGTACAATGCAAGATTACACGAGGAGACAATTTGTTTTTAATAATTCCAAACATACACTATGGGTGAGTCTATGCTTATATTGAAGTCTCATCTTAAGTAGGAGCATCCTGAGTGTCCCATACTGAAATACTTATCTTGGAGTCTATGGGATTAGAATCATTAACTTCGTCTGTTTTGTGCAACTTTATTTCTCATATATATATATATATATATATATATGATTAAATAAGGATCAAATTCAACCCCTAATCGTGAACATGTTCTAGTGGGAAGTGAAAAGAAAACGATTGAATTGTTGCATAATGAAAATTAAAAATGAAGACTTTAGAATTTTCCATAAGAAAGAGATTGTACCAAAGATAGGATGAGAGGAACATATTACAATGTAAGTGTTATTATATGTTAGCGAAGGTAATAATTGTCACCTGGAGATGCGCTCTGCATCCCACCATGAGGAAAATGTTGTCATTTAAAGCTACATTTTAAAATTGTAAAAATAATATTTTAATAAAAAAATAAAGAAATAATAATTAAAAAAATATCAATATTACACATAAAAAAAAATATTGCAATTTCCACCTTAATTTTACATCCACTCTATAAATAGTTTAATTTTTAATATTAAAGAGATATGTAACTCCTTCACTACTTAATATGAAATTGAAAAATACCATATAAAAATAATATAACTAATATTACATGATATGTAACACACTTTTGTGTTTAGTTAAAATGTAATAATTAAAATTAAAATACACTACAAACAAAGAATATTTTAGTGCTAGCCATAATTAAAATATTTCAATGTCCATCTTAACTAACATAGCTTTATATCAAGAAAAAAATTAAATTAAATTAAAAAATATATATTATTTTTTATTTTCCTAAAAGATATGAGTAATTTATTGCACTCTTAATAAGGAATGAATATATAAAATTTAAAGAATACTCATAACAAAAAGAGAGTTTAGTATGGACTATATATATGTTTAGCCATTTATATATATATATATATATATATATATATATATATATATATATATATATATATATATACATGTTTTCTACTTCCAAAGATGATTGGTACATGAATTAACATTTTAATATGTAGAATGTTAAACAAAAATAAAACATTTTAATATCAACTATGTATATACTAAAAAAAAACAAAAAAACATATATGGATTTTATATATAAAGAAAAAGAGAATTATTATAGATTTGTAATTCATTAAAAGACATATAATATTTTAAATATTAAAATTAAAAATAATATATAGAGAGATAGATAGATAAATAAACAAGTAACATTTAAAAAAATATTTATACCATTTTTTTATATATATAGAGACCCTTACAGATATATATTTTCTACTTCCAAATATCATTAAGATGTATTTTAATATTTTAACGTATATAATAGACATCATCTATCTATATATATATATATATATATATATATAACATTGTGTTAATGTGTATCTCAAAATTAATATAGACCTATCTTATCTTTGAATCTAGCAAGATCTATCATGAATCAAATATTTCAACTTGCAAGTACTTTAAGTTTTTCATTAAAAAAAAGGTTTAGGTGTTGAGGAATTTGATCCATCTAGGAGCTTGGTAGATCCAGAGTTAAGATGGATCTATGCTGGTATTAATAATTATTATATTGATATTACCCATGCATATTTATAATATAATAGTTTGATGTAGCAAAAAACTACAATTAACATATAATACTATGGATCTATGGGTTATGGATGACAGAAAATCCCTTTACTCGCACGCGGATTATAATATCAGAGTTTTATAGCATACATACATAAGCAATCAAACAACAGTTACTTTATCAGAACTTTAAAAAATTTGCAAATACTTCCAAAATAACATGTATACACGTGCAACTTTGGTTGTAGTGTCCCACAACACGGTGACCAAACATGCCACATCGCATATCGGAAAACTTAACAAATAACCTTAACAAAAACATATAATTTTGCTGATGTGAAGTTGCGATGACAATGTTGCATCACAAAATCACAACTTTTACAACTTATCGCATTTTTCTTGCCCGCAAGCTTAACTCTATAATGATAACTGTTAAACCATAAATCATGTGATATGCAGTAGAGCGTTGTGCCAACACGCGGTCTCCTCTCATCACAACACATCGCAAGTTATTTTGTTTAACTTGCGAAGTTATCTTAACAAATAAACTCAATAATCACCGATGTGAAATGTGCACTATGTCGACACGTGGCTATTCACCTCATCGCATCACAAATTATTTTGTTTAGTTTGTCGATATGCAATGCAGCGTGATTGGTTACCATGTTGTGGGACCCTACAACCAAAGTTACATATGTATGCATGTTTTTTTGGGACTATTTGCAAGTTGTTTAAAGTTTTGATCAAGTAATTGTTGTTTTATTGCTTCTGTATGTATGTTATAAAACTCTGATATTATAATCCACCTACGAGTAAAGGGGTTTTATGTGGGCCATAACCCACAGGTCCAAGGATTGAAACCTGGCTTTGATACCACTTTGATGCAGCACAAAACTACACTTTAAACAATACCGTTGAGATGTGGGCTATGGCCCACATAACCTCCCTTTACTTATAGTAGATTATAATATTGGAGTTTATTAAACATACATACGTTATAAATAATACAATAGTTACTTTAAAACAGATCGCACATAAGCTCAAACCACTTACATACATGCGCAATTGTGGTTCTAGTGTCTCACAATACGGTGACCCATCATGCCACATTACATATTAGCAAACTTAAAAGATAACTTTAACAGCGAACTTATAATTCTTCCAATGCAAAGTTGCGATGACGATGTCACATCACAACTTTTAAAACTTATCGCATTTCGCTTGCTCGCAAGTTTACCTCTATACTGATAACGGTTAAAACATTAATCATGTGATGTGCTATATGCGCTAATGCACTATGCGAACACATGGCTTCCCCTCACCACATCGCATCACAAGGTATTCTGTTTAACTTGCGAAGTCATATTAACACATAAACTCAATAATCGCCGATGCAAAATGTGTGCTATGCCAACATGTTGCCCTTCTCCTCATCGCGTTGCAAGAAATATAACTTACCTAGCGAAGTCTTAACGCTATCCGCTAAAATTTCTGATGTGTGAACTTGCAATTTTTTTTCCATTGTTGATCTACACCTAGATCTAATGGTACTCATTTCTCACCCTTCTCCGATGATACGTAGTATTCTCTTCATTGCATCAGAAGTTATTTTGTTTAGCTTGTGATGTCATCGTGACCATCAATTTCTTCCCCTTCAGATATGTGATCTAATCATGACTGTCTGCTCATCCTTCTTGCAGCTCTTCTTCGTCTCTTCCTCCTTCTGTCTATGCCATAGCTCTGTTCTTCACAAAGTTCTTAGAAACTTCGTCCTCTCACTATCACTCACATATTCTATTAAATTATAGAAAGAACACACGAATATATTTAGAACTTGAAATAAACAACTCATAGAAGCTATAAGTTCCATATTATCCTGGATACTTAAAAACACACAAATTTCATTATTGTTCGAGCTAGAATATAGGGTAAGGCCATTAAGGCCTGAATCACAATTTTTTCCCTTAGGCTACACACTTTGATGCAACACGAAATTGCATTTTAAACAATACAATGGAACATTGGGTTATGGCCCACATAAAATCCCTTTACTCCCAACGGATTATAATATTGGAGTTTATTGAACATGCATACATTAGCAATCAAACAATGGTTACCTTAAAACATATTGCAAATAAGCTCAAACCACTTACATACACGTGTAACTGTGGTTCTAGGGTCGCACAATATGGTGACCAATCATGTTGCATCACATATCAGAAAACTTAGCAAATAACCCTAACAAAAAACTTATAATTCCATTGATGTGAAGTTGCGATGACAATGTCACATCGTAACATCGCAACTTTTATGACTTATCTCATTTCGCTCACCCTCAAGTTTACCTCTATATGATAATGGTTAAAACATAAATAATACGATGTGCGATATTCACTAAGTGCTATGCCAACACGTGGCTTCCCCTCACCGCATCACATCGCAACTTATTTTGTTTAACTTGCGAGGTCATCTTAACAAATAAACTCAACAATCACCGATGTGAAATGTGTGTTATGTCAACATGTGGCCCTTCTCCTCATTGCATCACAAAAAATATAACTTACACAACGAAGTCTTAAAGCTATCCGCTAAAATTTATAATGTGTTAACTTGTAATTTGTCGTCTACTCTTTATCTTTACTTGGATCTAATGGTCTTCATTTCTTGCCCTTCTTCGATGACACGTAGTCTTCTCTTCATCACATTGCAAGTTATTTGTTTTAGCTTGCGATGTGATCTTGACTTTCAATATCTTCCCTTTCAATTTTGTGATCTAATCATGACCGTCTGCTCATCCTTCACGCGACTCTTCTTCATCTCTTCCTCCTTATTTCTCCGCGATAGCTTTCTTCTTCGCGAAGTTCATAGGAACTTCATCCTTTGGTTCCCACTCACATAGTCTATGAAATTAAAGAAAGAACACATGAATATATTGAGAATTCGAAATAAATAAAACGCACATACTGTAAGTTCCATATTATCCCGAATACTTAAAAACACACAAATTTCATTATTGTTCGAGCTTGAATACACGCTAAGGCCACTCATGCCTGAATCCCAAATTTCGTCCTCAGGCTACATTGCACTCTGCCTTTTTTTATTTGGATATACAAACTCACATTTATAAATAAATTACAAGTAAGTGGATCATATAAGATCCGTGATTTATTCTCCCACAATCGCTCATCTAAACCCATAAATCTCTCTATTTGATTACATGGAAGATAATTACAATTAATCAAGTCTTCTAGATATTTATTGCTTCCATCATTTTAGCTCTCTTTCACAGAAATTTGCCCCTATTTAAAAATGGATATCCATGTTTCACCCTTTGCAACGTTAAATTTTAATTTTAATTAAGGTGCTCTGATGCTCCTACATCAGACTCCCAAGGTAAAAAAATTCTTATGACCTCCTAATCATATGCCTTCTTCATCTCTTAGAAATTCTACCCACATCCTCTCTGGATTTTCCTTTGTGATCTTTCCGTGACCTACGACAAAACCTCTGTAGTAGCAAGTCCTCCCTGCTACGCGATACCTCACCAAGCTTCTCTACTCTGAGTTTAGTCTTTCGGCATCTCTCTAGTTCTCTATTATCTGGAACCATTTCAGCACTCCTGGCTCTAGGATTCTGAAAATCTTATCACCTTCATTGGTTGCTAGCTACACAACAATATAAAGACCACAAACTTACCAATCTTCAATAGAATTTTACCTCATTTTGCACGAAGGAAATATTTCCCTATGCTGATACCACTTAATACAACATGAAACTGCAATTAACATATAATATCATGGAACTATGGGTTATGGCCCACATAAACTCCCTTTACTCATAGGAGTATTATAATATCAAGGTTTTATAACATACATATGGAATCAATCAAATAACTACTACTTTATTGGAACTTTAAACAACTAAAAAAAAACTCCCAAAACAACATGCATACATGCATAAATTTGGTTATAGGGTCCCACAACATGGTGACAATTCATGCCGCATCGCATATGGGAAAACTAAACAAATAACCTTCACAACAAGCATATAATTATGTTGATGCGAAGTTGTGATGATGATGTCGCATCGCAACATCGCAACTTTTACAAGTTATCGCATTTCTCTCGCTCGCAAGTTTACCTTTATACCGATAATGGTTAAAACATAAATCATTCGATATGCACTAAAGCATTGTACCAACACCTTGTCGCCCCTCATCGCAAGTTATTTTTCTTAGCTTACAATTTCATCTTGACTATCAATCTATTCCCCTTAAGATCTATGATCTAATCATGATCTTCTGCTCATGCTTCACACGGCTCTTATTCCTCTCTTCCTACTTTTGTCTCTGCCATAGATTTATTCTTTGGGAAGTTCATAGGATATTTTTCCTCTCTCTCCCACTCACATAGTCTATAAAATTTTGGAAGGAACACTCAAATATATTGAGAATTTGAAATAAACAACACATAGATACTATAAGTTCCAGATGATCCTGGATACTTACAAACACATAAATTTCATTATTGTTCGAGCTTGAATATAGGGTAAGGCCACTCAAGCCTGAATCAAAAAATTTTCCCTCAGGCTACACACTTTGATGCAACACGAAACTGCATTTTAAAAAATAATGTGGAACTTTGGGTTATGGCTCACATAAACTCCCTTTACTCCCAACGGATTATAATATTGGATTTTATTTAACATACATACATTAGCAATAAAATAATGGTTACCTTAAAACAGATTGCAAATAAGCTCAAACCACTTACATACACATGGAACTATGGTTCTAGGGTCCCACAATATGGTGACCAATCATGTTGCATCACATATAAGAAAACTTAGTGAATAACCTTAACAACAAGTTTATAATTCCATTGATGCGAAGTTGGGATGACAATGTCGCATCGTAACATTGTAAATTTTACGACTTATCGCATTTCGATCACCCTCAAGTTTACCTCTATACTGATAATGGTTAAAACATAAATAATGTGATGTGAGATATGCGCTAAGTGTTATGTCAACATGTGGCTTCCCCTCAATGCATCGCATCGCAAATTATTATTTTTAACTTGTGAAGTCATCTTAATAGATAAAATCAATAATCGCCGATGTGAAATGTGCATTATGAAGACACGTGGCCCTTATCTTCATTGCATTGCAACAAATATAACTTACCCAACGAAGTCTTAACGCTATCTGCTAAAATTTATGATTTGTGAACTTGTGATTTGTCGTCCACTCTTGATCTACAGCCAGATCTAACGGTCTTCATTTCTCGCGCTTTTCGACACGTAGTCTTCTCTTCAGCACATCGCAAGTTATTTTTTTAGCTTGCGATGTCATATTCACCGTCAATCTCTTCCCTTTCAGATATGTGATCTAATCATGACACTCTACTCATCATTCATGTGACTCTTCTTCATCTCTTCCTCCTTATGTCTCTGTGATAGTTTTTTTCTTCACGAAGTTCATAGGAACTTCGTTCTCTGGTTCTCACTCACACAGTCTATGAAATTATAGAAAGAGCAAATAATATATTGAGAATTCGAAATAAATAACACAGAGATACTATAAGTTCTAGATTATCCCGAATACTTAAAAAAACTCAAATTTCATTATTGCTCGAGCTTGAATATAGGCGAAGGCCACTCAGGCCTGAATCCCAAATTTTTCCCTCAGGCTACATTGCACTCTTCCCTTTTTTATCTATACATAAAAACTCATATTTATAAAGGAATTACAAGTGAGTGGATCATATAAGATTCAAAATTTCTTCTCCCACAATCGCTCAACTAAACCCCTAAATCTCTCTGTTCGATTACACGGAAGATAATTACAATTAATCAAGCCTTCTATAGATTTATCGCTTCCATAATTTCAGCTCTGTTTCACAGAAATTTTCCCCTATTTGAAAATGGTCGTCCATGTTTCACCCTTCGTAGCATTAAATTTGAATTTTAATTAAGGTGCTCTGTTGGTCCTACATCAAACTCCCAAGGTACAAAAATTCTTATGACCTCCTAATCATATGCCTTCTTCATCTCTTAGAAATTCTAACCACATCCTCTCTGGAATTTCCTTTGTGATCTTTCTATGAGCTACAAAAAAACCTCTACAGTAGCAAGTTCTCCCTACTACGCGATACCTCACCAAGCTTCTCTGCTCTGAGCTTAGTCTTTCGGCATCTCTCTGGTTCTCTCTTATCTGGAACCATTTGAGCACTCCTGGCTCTATTTTTATGCAAATATTCTCACCTTCCTCGGTTACTACATGGAAAAAAATATAAAGACCACAAACTTACCAATCTTCAACAGAATTGTACCTCCTTCTTTTGCATGCAGGAAATCTTTCCCAGCGCTGATACCACTTGATACAACATGAAACTGCAATTAACATATAATATCATGGAACTATCGGTTATGGCCCACATAACCTCCCTTTACTCATAGGAAGATTATAATATCAAGGTTTTATAACATACAAACAAAAGCAATCAAACAACGACTACTTTATCAGAACTTTAAACAACTTGAAAAAACTCTCAAAACAACATGCATACACGCATAACTTTGGTTATAGGGTCCCACAACATGGTGAACAATCATGCCACATCGCATATTGGAAAAATTAACAAATAAACTTAAAAACAAACATATAATTATGATGATGCGAAGTTGTGATGACGATGTCGCGTCGCAACATTGCAACTTTTATAACTTATCACATTTCGCTCGCCCTCAAGTTTACCTCTATACCGATAATGGTTAAAACATAAATCATGTGATATGTGCTAGAGCACTGCACCAACACCTTGTCGGTCCTGATCGCAAGTTATTTTTCTTAGCTTACAATGTGATTCTTCACACGGCTCTTATTCCTCTCTTCCTCCTTATGTCTCTACCATAGCTTTATTCTTCTCGAAGTTCATAGTATCTTTGTCCTCTCACTCCCACTCACATAGTCTATTAAATTATGCAAAGAAAACTCAAATATATTGAGAATTCGAAATAAACAACACACAAATGCTATAAGTTCTAGATGATCCTGGATACTTACAAACACATAAATTTCATTATTGTTCGAGCTTGAATACAGGCTAAGGCCACTCAGGCTTGAATCACAAATTTCACTCTCAAGCTACATTTCACTCTGCCTTTTTTTATCTGGACATACAGACTCACATTTATAAAGAAATTACAAGAGAGTGGATCATCTAATATCCACGAGTTCTTCTCCCTCAGTTACTCAACTAAACCCCTAAATCTCTTTGTTTGATTACATGGCAGATAATTACAATTAATCAAGCCTTCTAGTGACTTATCGCTTTCATCATTTCAGCTTTGTTTCACAAAAAATTTCCCCCATTTACAAACGGTTTTCCACGTTTCACCATCCGCATCGTTGAATTTGAATTTTAATTAAGGTGCTCTGATGCTCCTCCATCAGTGTCTAATTAATATATTTTTACATATGAATTATTATTATGCTTGTTATATATTTTTATATATTTATTTCATATTTTTATATATGAGTATTTATGATTCTTGTTATGGGGCTTTTATGGTTTTTCTATCATTATTATTATGTTGGTTATATGTTGGTTATAAGCATAGTTCTATGAGAGAATTTATTTATGGCTATCATCGTGATTTTATTAGTAAATGAATGGTTAAGGAATTTATTATCTAATAGATGATAATGATATTATTTTGACGGGGTATTAGACCTTCTTGATGATTCTCAGATAACTATGAGACCCCTTTATTCATATGTGAAATTATGTCATTTAAATTACATGTTCATGATGTTTTTGGCGAAATGTATCTCATGGTTGGGATGGTTCAGGTTAAGTCCTTGTTCAAGTTTTAAATTATAAAGCCTAGTATCTATCTTCTTTATCATTTCTAAGAGTTACATTAATTTATAGGTGTAGGTTTGGATCCTAGCCCTCAAAAAGTGGCTCAAATATTAGGGTCGTTAGCCCATAACTGGGCAATATAGTCTACATCCATTGCTATGCAAGTTTATGGGAGTGATTGCAAGGTCTAGACCACTCCATTTCCTTTTCATGGGAGTGAGTGAGAGATCAGGTCAGTGAAAAATGAATTTACCTCAAGATTTGGACACCTGGAGTGGTAGGTTAGCTATTGGGGTTCTTGTATCTCCCGAGGAAGGTCAATTTGGTTTTGGTTCATTGATTCCACCACCTTAATAGAGGAGATTTAGTCATATCGAGTAATATCATAGTAGCTCTCAGCTCATATTTACCCCTGCAGAATGGTGAAAGTGGGCATATATGGGAGTGGTGGTTACATTCAGATATGGTAAGCACCAAGAGGGTTCTAGTTTGTTGAGGTGAAAACCAATTTTGGAATATTTTCTCTCCAAAATTTGTTTTCACCTCAAAATATTTCATCCATCTTGAACCTTGGTATATCTAGACATAATATGGATCTATGGTGGTGTTTTATAAAATTCACATCTCTATATATAAAATTATTCACCCTTTTAATTTTATTGAAACCTTGCTTTAGTCTCTATGAAATGTCATCTAAATATCTTTAGTATTAGTGTCGGTACAAAATTTAGATATATATCAAAATTATAACTTCTTTCTTTTATATTTAATTAATTTTTTTTTATAAAATAAGTTAAAATAAAACATTTATCAAATATTTTGATTCTGAATGAGTTATGGTTTTCCATCTTTCATTATTGATATGCCATGGTATTGTAACAAATCCTATTTAAAAGTGAGTAATATCCATGGCAATGTGGGGGTGATTATATGGTTAACAATATTGTTATATTGTAGGTTTATTGTAAGTATCAATTTTTATGTTGTTATTAATTAAAGTTAAATATGGTTACAAAACCATTATAATGTTTAACCTTTGAAAAAAACTATTTATTTTTCAATAGTTTTAGAAATACTATTTTCCAAACGTTTGATTGGACCATAATTTGAAGGGCTTATTGTAGGTTTTGCAAAATATAATGCCACGTGGATAATTGCCTCACATATTTTACGCAATCATTTACGGATATGATTCTAATATCCATGCATGATTTTTATATATTTTTGTAGTGATTTTTTAATCCAAAAATAGCATCCTTAAAAATATCTCATACCCATGAAACTAACATATTTACAGTTATTTACAACAAGTTCTCATAGCAGAGAAGTCTCAACCACTTAATGGATGTTATGTGTTTAAAAATTTTAAATTTGTATTGCCAAGATTTAAAAAATCATAAAATTTAAGTAATTATAAGTTTATTTTTAATTATAAAAGAATTAATATATGAATTAAACATATATACATTTTTAAAAATGTATAAAAATAATCTTAAGCATGGAGAGTCATAATTTATATATAAGTTTTGTTACAATACTATGATCCAATACAATGACTTATGAATATTACATGCTCAAAAAACCATAAGTTATTTCATATGACATTTTATAATTTAATTAATTTAATTAATTTAATTAAAAGGGTAGAAAGGGCATTAAACTATAGCTAGTTTGAAAATCTTTTCCCTCAAAACACCCATGTGATTTATCTGGAAATACTTGGTTTATGATAATGAACCATAGAATCCTACATTTAGAAGCATGAAATATTTTTTACATAAATATAAACATTTGACATGTAACTACAGCTAAAAATATTCTAAAATATTTTATGGAAGTTAAATCCCTACCACATGCCTAATAATTATTGATAATTAAATTAAACTTATGATAGGTAACTACAACTAAAATATTCTCCCTGATGCGGGTGACTCCTAGAGAAGGCAACGTGGATGCCCCTCTGCGAGGCACATGGAAAAGCCACATGGTTGCACATTTCTCAAGTGCGGGTGCTCATAAAAGCTGCAACTACTCCTCTGGTGCCTTTACTGATCCACCTACTAGGAGCATTAACACCCATCCTTGCTACTTCTCTTTAGAATATTTGATGGCTCCCTGGAACGAGATTCCCGTTGCCCCCTCCTATTGCCTATCTGTTCAGGTTGCTAGTCTTTGTGCTAGGCATTCTAGTTTTCATTCCTTCCCCCCTCTACAGCTCAAGGCCTCCTTCCATATCTCTACTTGTAAGCCCATCTCCCACCTCACCTCACCTGAGAATTCTAGCAATGCCATGCCTCGTCACCATAGGATGAGATGTCGTGGGGGCAGAGGTCGAGGCCAATCCTTCCGCGCTCCCATGTCCCTCCACAAAGAGAGCCATTTCCCCCTTCGTGAGGACTGACCAGTTGAATTTATGCTCAATTTGGACTCTACTTAAGCCCTGGACCAACATAGTGTCTCCGACATCTTTTCTTTGCATATTCCAGAGGTCCCGTTTAGCTCTGCTACCTGTGGCTCATAGAAATGCTTAAGAAAATACACCATCACTCTAGCTTACATATAGAATTCCAAAAAATTGGTGGCCCTGCCAACTAAATCTATAATGCACTCCTCAGGCAGTGACTATGGTGATAGTTCAGTAGAGGATAAAAAGATTGCGACTGCAGGTGCATGATATTCCTCCACACCAAATTCGACTACCCAACAGTAGAATAAGAAATATGACTCCTCAGAAGACTATAGCTACTTCATTTTTAAAGAGCCACCTCTTGAAGACTTGAAGAATGACTAAGCAAGGAAGGATTAATTCCAAGAAGTCTCTTACCTTTGCTAGTTACTAACCCACAGTTTTTATGTTTTACTTGTTCTTTCACATTTATACAAATTTTTGGACAATTTTGTCTCATGCTAGTTTTCCCATCCAGGGCAGCAATTTTTGGGTTGGTTTCCCCAACTCAGGCAGTCCCAATTTTGTTTTTTTGAACACCCTCCCTGCCAGAATTGGCTAGCATAGCAACTCTAGCAGGAACATTTTGAATTGTATTTCCTTTGTACTATATAATAGAATTAGACTTACTTAGAATATATATATATATATATATATATATATATATATATATTATAAAATATCTTATGGACGTTAAATCCCTACCATATGCCTAAAAAATATTGATAATTAAATTAAAATTATGAATATCCTATTCAAAAATAGAAATACCTATCAACATAATTAAAAAATGTTATTTGATTTTGATAATATAGAAATTCCTATCGTATAATTAGAAAATTTTCTCTAGTTTTGATAATAAGTCAAAATAACATCCTTTCCTCTCCACCTATATGTAGTTTCCTTTGATCAGTAAGAAAATTTATAGGTTGGTAGCTTCAATTTAGTTTTGTAATGAATGTCATAAGCTTCACTGCAATGGTGTGCTCCGATGACCAACCATGTATACAAAAATATTACAATCTTTCTCTACCACCCTTGAATTTCGGCTTTAAATAATATATCAACCTGATCACTCTCTAATGATTAATATCTTAGTTGTTCTAATAAATGCAACTATCTAACTAATACCTGCAACTATCTAACTATTACCTTTAATCAACTTCACAATTTGTTTTCTATAGATTGTATATGAGGAATTTAGATGATTCTATAAATATATATTATACATGTAAAATTTTGATACATAATATATCTCCATGATTATGACATCATCAAAATCATCTATAATAATAATAATAATAATAATAATTTAAGACTTTCGTATCATTTTCAATTAAACACATTAAACCTCTATATCTACCCAAGGAAAAATATTGTTATGAAGTCACTATGGAAACAATTAGGGTTTAATTCTCTATACCATGATAATTCCTTGTCCTGTTATATCTTGGATTCTCATTACTTTTTTTATATTATTTTCATTAAACAATTACCAAAACCATAAACCATGAAGATCACAAAAGACGAAGAACACAAAATATAGGATCCAGGCGAGGAAAAAATGCCTCCAACAGTAAAACCCAATAAATTATTCTGTATATGAAAGTGAGAATTCGAAGACCCAAACATGACAAAAAATACCTCCCACAAGTCCTAAGTGAGGCATCCTTTCAAGATTATCCAACTAGTCAAATTTTATGCTAGGCAATGATAGTCAACCCCTTCAAAAATTGGTGAAACTATAGATTTTCAGCCCTTTCTTTATAGTTTCACATGCATGAAATAATTAGGGAAAAAAATTTCCTCCTTTTACCTTCACTTTCTCTTCTTATTAATTTTCTATTTTCCTTTTCTTTTTCTCTCTTTTTCTCTCTCTTCTTGGCACTGAAATTGAACTTGCTTCTGCTGCCCCAAATGAGGTCGAGATGTATTCTAAATATAAAAATCCATTAGGTAAAATGGATCACTTTCATAGATGACTTGTTCTTATGGGGAAAGAATTGTCACTTTTGACTCAAATAAAAACCTTTGTTAGCTTCTTTTCAAAGTCAAAATGGGACTTGACTGTAATATAATGATTTGACTCAATAAGCCCTCGAAGCATGAAGAACATGCTTGAACTAATAAAAACATTGGCTTCAGCATGAAACCTATTCTTTTGAATTAAATTTATTTTTATTTGTTTTTTCTTTTACATCAAATATATATAATTACATAAGTACAATGAAAATTATGAAGACCGAACATACTTACAATTTTCAATACTCCCTCTTAACTAGGGATGTATTGATAATTTAGCAAAAATGTACTAGTAAACTCTCAAATTCAAATATTCTCACAATATGAGTCAATTGAAACATCATCTTAGGCATCAACATCATAAACAAAATTTTCAACATAAAAATATATCAAGGCCTTGACTAACAAGTTCTATCCCTCTACTAGATTAGAGCACAATGCTCAAAGGCATATAAATGGACACCACCATAGACTCCTAAGGCACATACCCCATGTGGATGATCACTAGGTATGTCTTTTTAGGACCATTATTATCTTGTATTTTCAATCCTTAAAGAATATCAGTCCTATTTTCCCACTCTTGTCTTTGAGACACTAGCTAATCCTGAAGGATTGTTAGTCCACTAGACTTCCTCTATTGGATTCCTAATCCTCAAGGAGTATCAGTCCCATATGCTTATCCAATCGACCATTATTCTTTCCAATGCCTTCACTAATACTCGTGGTTGTTATTCCTAGCCTAGTGGATGACATATGGAGAATATGGTTTCCCTCATCATTGCCTCTCAACTAGGGAGATAATCCTCATTCCCTCTCAACCAATTATGATATTTAACAATAAGCATCAATTTGTATCATTAATTAGTGAGAACGTTTATTGTGGACATATGTATAGTATTTTTAGGGGTCCTTTTTCTTTATCATCATATCATTCCAGATCTTTAACCTTCCTAAATGTTTTGGATCCAAACTCCTTCATTATCTGTCTTCATCAAAGGTTTCTTTCCATCAAATTTATTTATCAAATTCCATCAACGATCACTTGTAGTATCTTTATTATCATAGTTATTTTTGTCAAACCAATTGATGTAGGACCTCATTGTAGACATTTCTATCTAACTGGGAAAACAAAATTCTTCTAGATTAACATAAAATACATCATGACCAACCTCATATCTGTAACGTCACTCCTAAGAAATATATATATATATATATATTTTTTTTTTTTTTTTTTTTTTTTCTCTATAAAACACCTTTATTATTTTAGAAAATTTTTCCTCATTGAATACATTTCGAAATGTTTTCCTTAAGATGATATGTTGCTTCGCATAATTTTTTATTATAACATATTTTAAAAGAGCTTTCAGGATCCTTTCACGAGACCATACTCCAGGGTTCCATACTTTACCTATATAAATTTTTCCTAATGTTGGAGAAAATTTTGATATATAATAATTACCTCATTTTGTCCATGTGGCAAGTAAGTTTACATGTGAAAGGCGATCATTTCATCGCTTAACTTTAACTATCGCTCTCAAGTAAGTGTACAACCACTCATAGCATTTTTGTATGGGATTTTAGATACTCTCACAGTGTCATAGTCTATGGTTTATAACCCTTCTATTTATTCTTAGCACTATGTATAACCATAGCATGACTGTATTAATTTTTTTTTTTACTTTGCTATAGTTGATTTATCATTTCGATCGAGAGTATTTATGGCTTCTGATATTTTGTGACCTCGTTTCTGACTTCGAGGATTTGCTTATCAGTTAACCCTAACGTGGTTACTTTACTCATACCATTCACATCTCTTATCTATTTCAACCGTAGTACTTAATACCATACGTGGCCCTCCTGAATGCCTCATCAGAAGACACAAGATCTGTGTTTGTACTACCATATCAAATTTGATACACGTTAATTTGATTATGGAGCTGTCGCTCATGCCATTTACGATTTCACCAAGATTTCTCTACTCCTGCTATACGTTACCATAGTTAATACTATTAATTAATCTGGATGTTGGTGTTAAAGAAGTGACTAGCGATTAGGGTTCTTGTTCCCCTCCCCTTTTGTCCCCTCAGTTCAATACGATTCGTTAAGATGAAGCCACCTCTAGGGTGGAGAAATCTTGGGGTTTTCGTAACGCATTTCATATTTAACAAAATTTTGAACACTGTATTATTCGTTTCTTTCACTAATTTTGTCACTGTGTCTTATCCTTCCCGAGGGTTTTTCTCACACAGATCCTTATGGTTCTATGCTCCAATTCGATTGAGGGCATTGCTCCACCAGGTAACTCACCTTCTATGTTGTCTTTCGTTTTATGCCCACTCTTTAAAATTTTTCGATGAATAATTTAATGTGGAAGTTTTATGGTTATGACTACTTATGATACGTGTTGGTTTATCTATCCCTTCGAAATGAAATTATTCTGTATTCACTGATAACCCTGAATTTTATCACACTAGGGAAAGTTGCTTCTTCGGTGCTTTCATATCGTCTTATCTTCGACTGGAAGAGTTTATTCACCATGAGTAACGAGGGTAAATGTTTTTCTCCTATCTGTAACAATTTGTTGTTTTTCTACCAAAATCTTTGACATTTTGATTATCTAGTTTAATTCTGAACCCTTGCCCCTTTGCTATTGAAGGTTTCATGTAGATGGAGAGTGTCTAGTTTTCCAGGTGATGAAAACTCTTTTCCAGCTTTGTTTGAAGTCTGAAGTTCGTTTTAATATTGAACCCACTAACAGTTTCCTCTTTGTTTGGCTTACAGGTAATGGTTAACCGATAATCACCACGTTTCTCCCTTACTACGTCTTTTTTTTTTGGCTATCAGTCAAATTTTAGTGATGTCTCTCTTTCTTATTCCAAGTTGCTTGTAAATTTAAGCCTTTTGACCTTGCTAGTTTTCCCGATGGAAATGATTTCTCTCTCTTAAGCGTTTTTATTCTCTATAGAATGGAATGTCATTAAGTTTAGGAAGAATTTACAGGCACCGATGTTAACAAGTCTGCTTAAACACATCTATACTTTGTTATTTTAAGTCCCGGCCTATGTAATGTCGTATAAGTTTTTCCCTGATGGGGTTTGGTTACTTATTTATCGTTCTGACTTCTCATAACCCAAAGGGAAGTCTGCATATACATATATATTTAATATTTTATAAAGTCTTGTACTCATAACAACTAACTATCTTTGTTACACCAGATTAGTTTTTCTTTTCATAAAATTATTCTATTAGTTGGTTTCGTCAATATTTTTTTGTGTTTAATTAGATCATGGTTCCATATGGTTAGTAGTAGTAACTCCAGATAATGAATGTCTACATTCATTAAGATTTTAGAAATTAATTCTCTCCCTTGTTTTTTTTTTGTGTATAATACTAAACTTCAGTTTATAGTTGGAAGCATACAACAGATTTTATTTCAAGTAAATAAATGCATAAATCTTTCGTCTGTGTATATGTCAAAACTATTGTCACTTACATAATTGATTTTGACTCATATCTTTCCTTCCAATTAAGTCTAGACAGTGTTCATGCACTATTAGATTACAATAAGAAAATTATTTATACTCCCATTTATGCAGGCATATGCATATGTTATTATAGCTCTTGAAAGTGTTTGTATGACTTAAGTACATAGGAGTACCTAAAATTTTCTCATATATTTCATAGCAATATCTTCCATGTTACTTTGTCACAAGTTAATGTCTAGCACAGACTATAATGGAATAATTATCTGTCCTAGAATTTCTGATTTTCTATCCACTGTACATATATAAATTTTGCCGATTACAGTTTCCTTTTATTTTCCTGCCTTATATCACAAGTCTTAGCCTAATAAATGAAAGTATCTAAATGAGATTTAACCTTCTGACTTCAAGGTGCTTAAAATTCATGTCTACATCAGTCAGCATAGTGTAATTGTTAGTCCTCTTACTTTCAGTCTTCTGTGCACAATACAAATATAAAATATATCTATTAACATTTAGTTTTAACTTGTAGACTTTGGTTTAATATATATATGTGCATATCTCTAAAGGAAATTTAACAGTTTTAACACTATACAGTCTACCTTCATGGCTTGTTCATATCAACTGTAAAGTTTACTTAAAATTTTCCTTGCTATTTAGGTGATTCCTGTATACTGTAATTAATTATACTTACATCTGCATAATTTTATTTCTATAACACATAACCTTATTAGATTTTACCATCACCTAAATGGAACAGCTTTGAAGTATGTCTAGTTTCAATTTTATCTATTACATGTAATGGTGTCCTTCTTTCTTTTCATATATGTAAGAGTTATCTTATTAGTCGAGAAGCAGATTAAAGTTAAACAACTAAATCATCTCTGGGGTAAGATGTATCCTCAGATTTAAACAAACATTTCTTTAGAGACTCTGATGGATTTTCCCTACAAATTTTATTCCTACAACTATACAGAGTTAAGAGGACTAATTTCTTCTATACATCTCTGTTAAATTTAAGGAATAACACTTCAAAATTTTTAATCTAAACTAACATCTACAGCCATTAGCCATATAACACAATAACATATATTTTAACCATTCCTAGAAAATCTATGGACATATCACTTCTGCAAATGACCAACCTCCCAACCTTAGAGTTCTTCTGTCTCACGAACTCACCCCCGAGCTGATATCATCTCCTAGAACAGACCAACCCCAATCTGTTCTAGAGTAGCTTATTTAAGCTTATGCTCCCCAACGCCTATTTCTAATTCTGTGTCCAGAATTACAGGAGGCTTTTCTTCCTGTTTGCCTAGGCTTCCCTTATTTAGGGACTTTTAAAGCTTCTTTCTACTTTTCCAGCTTTTTACCTCTTCCTAACCACTCTCCACCTCATTGGGGAAATCTAGATTTTTCCTCAAAAATCTAAATTAGAAATAAATCCTTTCAAGTATTTTTGAAAGATTTTTGGGGAATGTCTTAGCCTCTTTCCATACCTCATGGATTTGGAAAGTGATCTCAAAACTCCCATTTGGTCAATATGCCCAGAATGATTTTATTTATTTTTCATAATTAGAAAAATAATTACATCCACACAATACATATACATTCGGGTCCACTCCCCTTTGGATTGAAGTTGAAATGTCTAACTTGAAAGAAAAACATAAAACTAGGGGTGTTACATATCCCCCCTCTAAAAACAAACACTGTCCTTGGTGTTGAAAACTAACTCCTAGAGTTCATTTTGAAAATAGATATGGATATTTTTCCATCATCTCAGCTTCTCTTTCCCATGTAGCTTCTTCAGCAGTAAAGTGCTTCCACTGCACCTTTACTCTTGCTACTATTCGGTTTCTCAATTCAATTTCTTCCCGCTCCAATATTTGAAGGGGCTCTGAAAGGAACTTCCCTTCTGGTTCCACCTGTATCACATTCTAATCAATAATGTGAGAAGCATCATGCACATATATTTTTAATAACGAAAGATGAAACACTTCACGCACTTTAATATGGGGCGGTAAGGCCAGCTTATAAGCCACTGGTCCGACCCTTTCTAACAATTCAAAAGACACACAATATCTAGGAGCCAATTATTCACAACTTCCAGCATAAAGTGTGACATTTTTTGGTTTAATACGCAGTTACACATGATCACCCACTTTGAGCTCTCAATGCACCCTTTTTTTATCAGCATATTTTTTATGTCGATCTTGTGTTGTTGTTAGTATGAATCTTTTGTCGAAGCGTACGAAAAAAGACCACTTTAGCTACGCACAACTTATAGCCCTAACATCAAATGTGGCTGCTAACATCTTCAGATCTGTAGTTAGTTGATCAAGACAAGTGCTGCAAAAAACTAGATCTATGCATAGAAATACATTAAGCAGTAAAAATCAAGAGTTTTCTCCATACATCCAATAGATAAGACAAGAACAATGTTTTTTGAAAGAATTTTTGTATTAAGGGCACCTGGGAGGAAAACAAGAAGGTGTATCCAATTCTCCTCAATAGGATGGGTTCTTGGAAGTCCTCAGCACTTCAGATCTAGAATCTCTCTCTCTTGTTGGTGTAGAAAACCCAGACAAAGATAGAACTCAAAGGGAGCTCACACAGAAAATAATGTAGAATGTGACCAAGTGTATAGATCCAGAGTGATCTAATAGGCAACAAAAGGTGAAGAATGATAGGAAAAACCCTCCTCTTTATAACAAAATATTGGGTCATTCTAGATCTTGGTGCATGATTAAAATAACATTAACCAAATCTAGATCCACCTTTTATGGAATATTTTATTATATTTGTTGGAGGGAAAAGGTATTTGACTTGGGTCAAATCCCTTTATTTGTAAGTAATAAATAAATAAATGATTTATTTATATTTTTAAGGAAGTGGTTGGATGATAATCAAATAAATAATGATTTATTTAATTATTTATGGGTGATTTAGTCATATTTAACAAGGAATATTATTTAAATAAGGTTTAAATAATTATTCCTAGAAAATAATAAGATAAATAAAGTTTTATCTAATTAATTTGTTTGTTTTGGGTTAAACATGACCAGGGAAATAAAAAAAATATAGGTTTGTTTAATATTTCCTTTTGGGGTTTCCTGTTTAGACCATAAACAACCTAATAAATGTGTTTTATTAAGTTATTTTACATAGTGAAGGCAATTTTACTCAAGGTAAAATTGGTCTTATATGGTGTACTTTGGTCCATCTAGTGATAGTGGGTTAGATGACCAAAAAATGGTGTAACAGATTGCCCCCCAGTGTGCGAGTGTTAGGAGCAAATCATATGACCGAAGTACGTTGTAAGAACTCAATCACCAGACATCAAAAGGGAAGTCAGAGAGAGAAATGTAAGGTAGACTAATGTGCTGAAGAACTAGACCCTGAGGAGACGAGACTTATAGGTGCAACAAGTCTCTGTTTATGAGAAGGTACCCGTGCTAAAGGTGGCGGGGGAGACATACCTATGTCCGTTGAGACAAAGTAGAAACGAATAATGTGTCCAGTAAACAAGGGACCGAACCATAAAGTACAACCGGCATTAACATGAGCGAGATAAGAATATAATGAGGAATCCCACATACATGCTGTGCCTGGGATAACAGCCAGGACTTATATAATAATATCTGAGTACATGAGATACAAATACAATCCAAATGCCCCCTATAAGCGGGGAAGGGCTCACAAAATCTGACTGATACATGCAAATCAAAGAGGCGCTGCAAGTGGCTAAGGCCAACATCATCAAATATATGGATCTGCATCGAAGGCTGCAATGAAGAGGTCATCTGGGCACGTGGGGGGCTACCTGCAGGGCCACCCCCTCATGAGGGTTGAGACATCTCACACACACCCGAGAATCACCAAGAGCTGCTGCTGCATCACTGAACCATCAAGTATACGGATCTCGATCATGCTGAAAGGAGCTGGAGTGGAGAAACAATCAAGTCAAAGGGAAATGAGAGATCCCTTTGCCGGATCTGAGGCACCGAACAAGAATGGAAGCTGGAACCAAGGTACACCACCCTCTACACCTCTCTTCTGGAATGAAGGAGCTGATGTCGATAGAAGGAGGTCTGCCATAGGTGAGGCAATGAGAGATCCCCAACTAAGGCACGAGAGAAAAAATTAGAGCGACAGACAGACTAATACCAATGATGATGGTGGAATGGAGGGGACTGAGTAGCGAATCGACAACTTCCCTTGCTAGAGCATAAAGGGCATGAATGACATGGCAGTGACTGACACAATATCATTAGGGATAACGGACAGTGGGACTGGAGGCCATAAACTGAGACACAAGGGAGAGACCAAGCAATGAAGGATGGAGGACTATAGCGGGGTACAAAGGGACGCGAGATAGACTCCATGAATGCGATGATGACTCCACTTAGATGCTCTAAACAAGGGCGACTCAATGGTGCTGCCACACAGTAAAGGTCCAATGGGGGACCATGAAAACATGAGTACAAGATGGTAACTCACGACGAAAATCGACACGAACAAAGAAAATTAAGGAGGCAAAATGGTGCCCCAAGTACAAGTGTCGTAAGTGAAGAAATGTGATTTTAAGGAGAGGTGAAGTGACCCATCTTGGAAAAAATGTGTCCTGGTGAAGTATCAAATCACAAAACACTAACAGATACCAATTTTAGGGCTTGGTGAGAGCTTTCCAACGGTGCACACAGTTTGTCAAACGGAGCTACGGTATGGTTGCAGCAGGCGAAAGAAGAAACAAGGGTTCCCTTTTAATAAGGCAGTTTTCCCTCCAAATCCACTCATTTGCTAGCGTTTATGTGGTGAATGTAGAGAGGAGAGAAGGCCCTAAATATTGCGGTGAGCATAGCAGACAAACCGACTGTTGGAATTGAGATCTGTCAGTGGCAGGTAAGAGGCCTAACCTTAATCTTTCATTTTGATGGACTGAAAGTTCAGATTAGGGCCCAGAATCTTAGCAACAGACCCCCTTGCATATTTTTGGCTGGGTCGCAATTTTTGGGCCAAAATATGCGACCTGGGATGCAGGTTTTGGGAAAAAAGGTGCGACCTATCTGAGGATTTGGCAGAAAAGTGCGACCTGGAAGATGAGGGGGTTTTAGTGCTATTTTGATCATTGAGAGTTGGGTTTTTGTGTTTGGTTACAGTATTCCCTATCTGTAGGGTTACAAAGATGGTGTTTTGGTGTAGATATGGAAGATATACGGGTGAACTGGAGAGAGAGAGACCTGGGTACATTACGGGTAGAGATCCAGACAGATTAGGGTGTCCGTCGTGTGTTGGCCAGGTTTGGGGTTCTGAATTTTTTGGAGAACCCTTTGATGAGAGCTGGAGAGCCCTTGTTGGCCCAGATTATCAGTTATTGGGATCCAGAGCATGAGTTCTTTGTAGTGCAAGGGCACAGGATCGAACTGACAGTCCACGACGTGTATTTTCTGACAGGTCTCCTGCCACTTGGGATGGTGGGAAATACACAGCCAGTGTTACCACAGGGGCGGAACATCATGGAGTTTGTGGAGCGGCATTTTCGACCGAGTCTCCAAGTCAAAGGGACATGGATACTGATCGGGGACCTAGAGAGACTGGAGACCCAGGCAATGGCCGCAGTGGTCTGTGGATCCTGGGCAACCAGGCATTCCATCACATCACTGGAGGGAAGATGATGATCATAGAGAGTGTGTTGAGTGGGACCTTCTATGGGTAGGCCCAAATGATGTTGGTGTCGTTAAAAGGATAGCTGTCGCTTTGCAAGCGACAAGTGAACGACGATTGCTCGTATGGGACTTTATTGTGTTCCTTCTTTTCTGAGAAGATCCCGACCTTACAACCTCATATACAGCTCCTAGATAGGGGCCCTAGAGAGCCCAGGATGCATCAGTGGGGGCGGCTACTGTGCAGAGGAGGAGGAGGGGCGGTTGGATGAGTGTTTCGACCTGAGTTCTTTACCCATTGAGATCAGATGCCGTTATACATAGACGACTATCCCTATAGTGGGATGAGTTATTATGGGGATCCGGACCTACCACTTCCACCTGGTCGAGTATGGGGACCCGATGGTAAGTGATAACTAACTATTATTTTTTGGGCATGTTAAAGTTAGTGAATAGTAGATAGGGTACTGATTCATGTACTTTTGGTATGCAGATATAGCTCCGGTAAAACCGGCCGGATATATGGGACGACCGGCCGCCTCTGGAATTGCAGGTCCGAGTGGGTCGAGAGCAGCGCATAATGAGGATGCGGCCGCTCTTCTAGAGGACATCCGCCGTAGATTCGAGAGGTTGCTGACCAGAGTGTCAGAGCGCGGGTGGCAAGACTTAGACGACCAGTACATAGAGCCATGTATTGGTCTACCCTCGGAATGGTGAGGTGTCATGCGGCGCATGGTGATGGTCGGTCAAGGGATATGGGATCTATAGGCTGTAGGAGCAGAGCCATTGGATCGGGATCTGCCAGAGAGTGATTAGGTGTGGGGCATGTGGTGCTCCCTAGTGTCTATGTAGGGGCAAGTGGTGCCCCCATTTTTGAGTTTTTTGTAACATGCGATGGGAATGTCATATGTATCAGAGTAAATGGACTATAAACACATGTTTTGCGACACATATTATAGATATGCATCTTGTTTAATGATTATTAATGTTATTGTCTTGTATAAAATGCGTGTGATAAATGCTAATCTAGAACATGGTTTGCAATGCTATCTACATAGTGATTTTCTTCTTGAGGTACATGTGTAAAAGTTATGGTTTCAAACTCACGTATCAAGAGTTTCACTTGTAAATATCATCTAAACAACACAGGATTATGCACACGATAGACACCATTTAGTTGCAGGACAAGAAGTAGGGAATCTAAACGAACATGCAGATGGACGATGCGATGAGAGAGGGCATCGACTAAGAGACCACGCACTGTATCATATTCGGCCTGATTATTGGTGGCAGGACCAATGCATACCCCATTGGAGAGAAAAAGGGCATGCAAGGGGGTGAAAATGGCCCAACCTACCGAGGCTAGATTCCAGGAGTAACGACTTGCACCATCGGCGTAATCGATATAGGGTGAGGATGGGAGGTCCTGCGGAATAGTGTTACAAGACAACAAATGGGGGGAGGAGGGAAAATGATGGCAGCGTGAGTGTAAAGATGACATCTTGCATCAACTTCGGGAAGGAGTGCAATGAGAAGGATGGCTATGACTCATATACAAGCTAGAGGGTGGTATATGAGGGCTATAGGAGGTATGGTGGGGACTCAGGCTATAGAGGTCAATAGAGATACCGGTGGAGTTATCTCCTGTATGAATAGAAAAGAGGGGGTCAAAGGTGGAAAAGACACCACATGATGCGGTAAAGGTATTTAAATCATCCGTAGGGGGAGAAAGGCTTGCATACGGATCGTCACAGGGAATGACCGAAAAACAGGGAAACGAATGGTTAAAATATGGGGACCCTAGGGTTGTCGCTGAAGGGGGGTCAAGAGAAACAACAGGGGAGGATTCAAGGGGAATGTGCTCCAAGGGTCTCACAGAGGATGATAGGTAGAGGATGTTGGTAGTAGACTTCGTCATCTGGACATCAGGGGGGGGATGTCAATGGGAGCGGGGGGGCCCTCAAGCTGTCCTGAAGCATACTGCGTAAGTATGGGAGAGGCAGACTGATTTTTTTCAACCTAATACTCTCGAACTACTTCTAAAGAGGCGCGGTAATGCATCAGGTGTGGACAATGGTGGGAATAATGGCCATGGACACCGCACAAAGCACAGGGTATGCTGGTGCGAATAGTTTTTGGGTTCTTGGTTACGGACGAGGACGGGAGAGAGGGGTCAGGGACCGTAGACTCAGGGAACGCGACTTTAACCATGGGTTGAATGCGGGGAAATTCAGGACAAGTATGGGTGGTGTGACCAACGACATCACACAAGGCGCAAGGCTTTGCGGGCGGAGGAGGAACGAGGTTAGTCGGGGCGACCTTGTCTTTGGATGCCCCCTTGCGAGCTGTGCCTTTCTTTCCTGGAGCTGTTACCACAGGGGTAGGGTCCTGGGGAGGTGCAGGGGGCATGGTAGCAACGGAGGAAGCAAGGGGGACCGGTTGAACTGGTATCAAAGCAAGATAGGGTTTGGGGTGACCAGGAGGGGTAGCGACTGGAGGATCAAGGTACCAGACAGGTATACCCAGGGTCAGATTAGGGAGAGAGAGGGTGGCCATGACAGGGACCGAATAGACTCCAGGAGGGGGAGCCAGGAAAGCTATCTGACGAGCGGGGTAATGAACAGGAGGGATGGCTCCGAGATGGTTAAGGCCTGGGGGAACCGATTCAAGGGGATAAAGGGGTTCAAGGATACCAGCTATAGGAGAAGGGCCAGAAGGAGGAGGTCCAGCTGGCGGAGATGAAGGGCTAGGAGTGGGTTGCGGTGGGTGAGGTTGCGGCTGAGGTTGCTGACTAGCCGAGGCGGGTTGCTTAAGGGCAGTTCGAGACGATTGCATCATGCAAACATTCGATAAGCTGGGATCAGAGATAGGAGGAGGAGGGAGACTAGCAAAAGTTCCAAGCAAAGAGGAGTCTTTATAGACGCTGGGAGAGACACTAGTCAAGGAATCAACGGTTTTCTTACTGGCTACAGAAGATATGGTCGTCTCAGGGGAGGTCTGAGACTTTGGCTCATGATAAGTCAATTGGTCGATGATGACTATCTTTCCATTGTGATGAAAAGACATCTTCCGAAACACCGCAGATGGGACAGCAGACATGGCATAGGTGTAGCTTCGCCCCAATAGAATTTTGTAGTCTAGAGGAGCGTTGATGACTTCAATGTCGACGTAAACAGTCTTACCAGCAAGGGTGATAGGACAATTACGAAAAAGGCCAATGGGCTGGGAGGCGTGGCCATCCCACACTCGAAGGGTGATCGTGGAAGGGGCCAAGTCAGGAGATCCAAGTTGTTTCCAAACCGAAGTGGACATCACACAGGTGGATGCCCCCTCATCAATTATACACCGAGAAATGTTGGCATTCTGGATTTTGACTAGGATTTGGAAGGCGACGGAAGCAGGAAGAGGAGGATGTTCTGATTGATGGGCGTCAAAAATAATCATTTGGTCATCAGCAGGATCTACAGCGCCCATGGCAGATAGCAGAGCCTTATTCTAGGAAGGGCACGACTGGAGGAGTTCCAATGTGGAAATGGCAGTAGGAGATTGCACCAAATCATCTACTATGCTATACGAATGAGCAGCTCAACTAGAAGCAACATTTTGACGTAATGGTCCCTTAGGAATCTTGGTATGAACCTCAACTTTGGGTTGAGGGATATGTAAGGGGCCATTGGATGTCGAAAGAGGCTCTGTAGAACCGAAAGAAGGGGAATCGAGGGCAGACTAAGTGGGAGGCTTGGGGTACTGGCGAGACTGAGTTTGAAGGTGAATGTCGACAGTTGGGGATGGATCAGAGTTCATCATGAGGATCTGGTAATCGGAGGAACCAGAAGGGGAAGGTTGAGTGGTGACCTATCTGTCAAGTGGTTGTGCAGCCACAAATCCTTGCTGACGGAAAGGATCAGTAAACACAGCTGGTTGAGTAGTGGCCACATTAGGGGGAGCATGAGGGGAGGCATGTTATCCTCGAAATGTGGCGTGAGACTCCCACATCTACCGAATCTGTGGTAAGAAGGGACAATCGTGGGTGTAATGACCATAAACATTGCAACACGAATAAGGCTTATTTGTGCGAAGAGGCCTGCCCAGCTTGGGCTGAGTTCCCTCTTGCTGGTTAGTAGTGTTAGGGTCAATACCTTGAGTATTGGGTCCATGAGTACTAGGGGCAGATTGGTTTGGATTGCATCTCTGCCTTCTTTGAGAAGAAGGGGGATTAGTCGCGCCCTGATGTGCAAATACTTGCCCTGGAGGGGGCTCTAGGTGTTGTTGCGGGGTTGGAGGAGGCAAGGGAGGGGGAAGCACATATGCTGGAGGAGCTAGCGCACCAGGTTGCGGATAAGGGTAATGGTTAGGTTGGGCAACATTGAGGTAAGTAGGAGGTTGGGAAAAAGGATGAGGCAAAGGATGAGGCATGCCGTATCCTGGATACATGCTACCTGGAGGGGGAAAAATGCTATAGGTGCTGGCCCCTCCCTGAGGGAGACCATAGCCCATAGGAGGTTGAGCATACGGATGAGAAAGGGCTCCAACGATACCGTCGGTGGAATGAGATGCCCCTGGGGCGTCAGCGCCTCCGGGCCTGGGGAGGTCAGGAAGGACGGTATAAACATAACCAGACTGAGCATAGATCAGGTCATATTTCAAGGCTATTTGGAGGGCGGCTTCCTCAGTTTGAGGGAAATGGGAGGCGACATATCTGCCGATAGGAGCTAAGAGAGTGCGAAGGAACCAGTCCATATAAACCTGATCTTCGAAGGGGGGGGCTTGACATAAGCTTCGTCTTCTTCGCCATTCCTGGAGATGGGTAGAAAGGCAAGTCGAAGAGGTTTGCTTGAAAGGGGTCAAAAGCTCCGTACCAATATCGTATCGGAGAGGGAGCTGGAAATAAGATAAAAAGGCTTGGGCAATGGTCGCAAAGGTGGTATGGGAAGAGGTGGCTTGGTCAACATACCATTTAGAAGCTTCGCCGGTAAGCGTGCATTGGAACAACCGAAGACGGATGGAATCATCGGTAATGGAGTTGGAGGAACACCACATGTGGAAAGATCGGACATGGTTGGTTGGATCTTCTCCAGCAAGGCCTTCGAACTTAGGGATGTCGGAGGGGAGCTTGGTTGGCATAGCAGGCCAACCAACATTGTGGCGGATAGGGTCATTGATCAACTGATTGAAATCGGGGAGGCTGAGGCCTGCGATGTACGACAGCAAGGGTATGGCCGAGGTAGTTCCTGTGGCGGTTCCGCTAGTAGTGGTTCCGGCATTAGGGCCTGGAGCACCGCTAACGTTAGGCCCTGGACCAGACATAGTGAAGGTGATAGGGGGAGAACCAGGAGGAGAAGGAGAACCCAATGAATCAGAAGAGGAGTCGGAGTGCGGACTCAGAGGAGGACTGGCTCGACGACGGCGGGACGGAGCAGGTCGATCGACCGGAAACTGAGGGTGAAGGCCAAGAAGTCTCCGGGAAGCGCGCCTTGGGGGCGCAATGATGGCAACACAAACACGGCACGAGGGGAAGAAGAACGACCGACAGAGGCAGGGAGGTGCAGAATCAAGTGATTACAATGTCGAAACAAGGGCAAAAAGGTGCAGTGTCAATTGATTTTAAAGTCTTTGCCTGGCGGTGTAAACCAGGCTCTTCTTCGCTTAGGGTGAGTGTGTGGCATGCATTAATTTTAATTTTTAAACCCTTTTCGTTTTGAGAGCAAGAGAAAAAGTGTGCTGCGTAACTGAAAATAATGCTGCAAAAACAGTATATAATGCTGAAATAACAGAAAATTAACAGCTACTAGTGCATCGATTCAACCCAACAAGGCGGGTCTCTCAAAACTAATCTAAAAGAGGGAAAAAATCTAGTCAAAACACACTAAAAAGAGGCCAATAGATCTAGGGTCGAAAGGGACAGGGATCTAAAGGAGAAAGCTGTTGAAAAGAGGTGCAGATCACAGCCAAGAGGCAGAGGCAAGGTGGCTGGAAAAAAAGGAGGAAATCAGCAAAAAGCAGAAAGGACAGGGAGGAGGTCCTAAAGGGAGGTCCAAACAAAACTACAAGAGGTGGTTTGAAAGGAAGAAGAGCTGATTTAAAGGGATCTGAGAATGAGGGATCAGATCTGAAAAAGGGAAGGCTGAAACTCTGAAAAATCAGACACCTGAAACAGCTAAAACTCTTCCACCAAAAGTGGAGGGTACTGAAGCCCTAGGGGGCTAGGTTCCCACTTAGATGAGCAAAACAGATCAGAAACAAGTCCAAGCGGGCAGAGATAGAGGCTGGAAAACCCTGGTAGAAGCTTTAGCAAAACCTAGAAAAATTGCAGAAAAACAGCAGAAAAAAGCACAGGTCGCAGTTTCTGACCTGTTTTCCTATTCAGGTCACAGAAAAGAGGCTGAAAAGTGTGACCTGGAGTCCAGGTCATAGTTTTTGGGCTGAAAAGTGCGACCTCCAACTCCGGTTGTCCCGACGACAGATTTTCGGAAAAGTTGCCGTCTCAGTTGCGGCTGATGTCTGTCACCTGCGCAATAGGGCCAGAAACACGCGGAAGTTAGAAATTTTAATGTTTTAGGGTTTTATAGGTGAAAAACAACATGAAAATAGGAAAAACAAAAAGCTGAAAAGAAACCCTAGGGTCTGAAGTAGCTGGATATGCAGGAATATGAAAAACGACAGCGGTCGTAATTGAAAACCCGTGTGGAGTCGCCAATTGTTAGTATGAATCTTTTGTCGAAGCGTACGAAAAAAGACCACTTTAGCTACGCATAACTTATAGCCCTAACATCAAATGTGGCTGCTAACATCTTCAGATCTGCAGTTAATTGATCAAGACAAGTGCTACAAAAAACCAGATCTATGCATAGAAAGACATTAAGCAGTAAAAATCAAGAGTTTTCTCCATACATCCAATAGAAAAGACAAGAACAATGTTTTTTTTTAAAGAATTTTTGTATTAAGGGCACCTGGGAGGAAAACAAGAAGGTGTATCCAATTCTCCTCAATGGGATGGGTTCTTGGAAGTCCTCAGCACTTCAGATCTAGAATCTCTCTCTCTTGTTGGTGTAGAAAACCCAGACAAAGATAGAACTCAAAGGGATCTCACACAGCAAATAATGTAGAAAAATGTGACCAAGTGTATAGATCCAGAGTGATCTAATAGGCAACAAAAGGTGAAGAATGGTAGGAAAAACCCTCCTATTTATAACAAAATATTGGGTCATTCTAGATCTTGGTGCATGATTAAAATAACATTAACCAAATCTAGATTCACCTTTTATGGAATATTTTATTATATTTGTTGGAGGGAAAAGGTATTTGACTTGGGTCAAATCCTTTTATTTGTAAGTAATAAATAAATAAATGATTTATTTATCATTTTAAGGAAGTGGTTGGATGATAATCAAATAAATAATGATTTATTTAATTATTTATGGGTGATTTAGTCATATTTAACAAGGAATATTATTTAAATAAGGTTTAAATAATTATTCCTAGAAAATAATAATATAAATAAAGATTTATCTAATTAATTTCTTTGTTTTGGGTTAAACATGACCAGGAAAATAAAAAAATATAGGTTTGTTTAATATTTCCTTTTGGGGTTTCCTGTTTAGACCATAAACAACCTAATAAATGTGTTTTATTAAGTTATTTTACATAGTGAAGGCAATTTTACTCAGGGTAAAATTGGTCTTACATGGTGTACTTTGGTCCATCTAGTGATAGTGGGTTAGATGACCAAAAAATGGTGTAACAGTTGTCTTGATATTTCTTTGTATTTGTTTGAAAATCGTTTCCATTTCTTGTAAAGTATCTAGCCCCAACACTAGCTTATCTTCAGGTTGGCTCCAACTTAAAGGAGTACGACACTTCCTTCCATAGAGTGCTTCAAATGGACTCATTTTGATGGAGGATTGATAGCTGTTGTTGTAGGTAAATTCAGCTAAATGCAAGTTGTCTTCCCATTTTTATGGCCTATCCATCACATACATTCTCAACATATCCTCCAAAACCTGATTTGTTCTCTCTGTTTGACCGTTTGTCTGAGGGTGATAGGCAGTACTAAAATTCAGTTTAGTTCCCATGCCCCCAAACAGACCTTTCCAAAAAATTGTTATGAACTTAGCATCTCTATATGAAACAATCATCTTTGGGACCCCGTGTAGCCTTACTATTTCTTTTAGGAACACATCTGCTACTTGGGCTATCCCAAAAGTAGATTTTACAGGTATGAAGTGTGCAGCCTTTGTTAAAGTGTCTACCACTACCATCACTGAGTCATGCTGGTACTTTGTTTTGGGTAACCCGGTTATGAAATCTATAGACACAATGTCCCATTTCCATTCTGCAATTGGCAAGGGATTAAGAAGACTAGTTGGCTGCTGATGCTCCACTTTAACTAGTTGACATTCCATGCATCTAGATAAATATTCTGCTACATATTTTTTCATTCCCGACCAAAAAAAATTCTTTTTCAAAGCTATTAGCATTTTTTGATATCCAGGATGTCCTGAATATGGTTGTTTATGATATTCATATAGGATCTCTTTTTTTTAAGGACATTGGGGATATACAATCAGTTTTTATAGCATATCAGCCCTTTCTAGTTTTGGGTGTACTCAGCCATTTTTTTTTTTTGCATTTTTAATTGCAAATTTTCATAATTGGGATCTTGATCTACTACCTTTTTAATCAGATCTTCTAAGTCAAGGCTCACACTACTCCCAATGTTGCTTATGTTTTGGAAAGAATTTCTACTTAGCGCATCGACAATTTTGTTTTCCTTCCCTTTGATATGTTTTATGTCCATATGAAATTCACTTAGAAAAGACAACCATCTGGATTGTCAAGCATTCAAATCTGTTTGAGAAAAGAAATATTTGAGACTAATATGATCCATCATCAATGCAAATTTTTTTCCAAGAGGATAGTGTCACCACATTTTCAAGGCATGAATTACAGCAGCCAATTCCAAATCATATACACTGTAATTCTGTTCATGTTTCTTAAGTTTTCTAGATTCGTATGCAATAACAGAATTTTCTTGTAACAAAACTCCTCCCAATCCCTCTCTACATGCATCAGTACACACAACAAACTCTTTGTAAGGATTTGAAATCTTCAGTATAGGGGCCGTAGTGAGTTTTAATTTTAGGTGTTCAAAACTGTTTTGGCATTTCTCAGTCCACTCAAATTTGGTGCCTTTTCTCTGTAGTAAAGTTATGGGATATGCTATTGTAGAAAATATTTCCACAAATCTTCGATAATAACCTGCAATTCCCATAAATGATCACATTGTTGAAACATCAGTTGGCATCGGCCATTCTCTAATAGCATTTATTTTCTCAGGGTCAACGGCCAATCCTTGTTCATAAATAATATGCCCCAATTACTGAATCTTGTCTTTATAAAATTCACATTTACTGAATTTGGCATATAACTAGTTTTCTTTCAACGTTTGCAAAACTATCCTTAAGTGTTCTTTGTGCTTTTCCTCACTTTTTGAATAAACTATAATATCGTCTATGAACACTAGTACGAATTTATTTAAGTACTTTTTCAAAATGCTATTCATTTGGCACATAAAAGTGGCAGGGGCATTTGTCAACCCAAAAGGTAGGACTACAAATTCGTAGTGACCATACCTAGTTCTAAAAGTTGTTTTACTAATGTCTTCCTCCTTAATTCTGAGTTGGTGATAACCAGTCCTCAGATCAATCTTAGAAAATACTGAAGCCCCTCTTACCTGATCAAAAAGGTCATCAATTCTGGGTAATGGTTATCTTTTTTTTATTGTCAACTTATTCAGCTGACAATAGTCAATGCACATTCTAAAGGTTCCATCCTTGTTTTTCACGAACATCACCAGTGATCCCCAAGGAGACACACTTGGTCTGATATAACCTTTATCCAACAATTCTTGCAATTACATTTTCAACTCCATGAGTTCAGGGGGGCTCATCCGATAAGGGGCTCTGGAAATGGGTGTTGCTCCAGGCACCAATTCGATGGAAAAATCAATCTCTCTTTTGGGGGGAAGATAGGGGATCTCATCTGGAAAAACTTCCCTAAACTCTTTTACCACTGGCAGAGTGTCTAGCAAGTTTTCTTCAGGTTGCTGTCCTAATTCTTCAACATGTACAACATATACTTGATACCCTTTCCTAGCTGTTATTTTTAATTGTAGAGCTGATATTTGTCTTACATAAATTGGTTTTGGTTTTCCTTGAGTATAAAGGGTCTCCCTTCCTCATCTATGTAGTGCAGATTTTTATCCCAACAGTTCATCATAGCCTTTCTCTTTTCTAACCAGTCCATTCCTATCAGCAAGTCATATCAGCCTGATGGTAGAATTTTTAAGTTTACTTGTGTCTAAAAATCATTTAATTTAATTGTTGTTTACGATAACTTATGAGTTACTTTTCTCTTGGTGCCAATGGATAACTGGACCAACCAAGACTACTGAAATTTTTCAGTATTGAGATTGCATTTCTATACAACTTGTGGACTAATGTAACTCAAGGAAGCACCCAGATCAATCAAAACCGTAACAGATTGGTCAACAATCTTACCTTCGATCTTGACCATAGTAGCTTGGTGTACTGCTTGTTGGTTCTCCAAGGATGCACTGATAATGGGTATATTCCTTGCTATATCATTTAATGTGTTAGCTTCTCGATCCCTCATAATCATCTGAATATTTTGGTGTGGACATTCCCTCAACAGATGAGGTTCTCTGCAGCCCCAACATTTCAAAAGCTCCCGCATTTTAACTGTTCCTTCCTTTTTATTATCTCCATATATCTGTTTTGAACCAACTTGGGATTGAGCAGTTTGACTTTCCTTTGGTTTGTTAAATCTCTTCCGCTGATGATCCCTACCAAAATTCATCAAGTAAGCTGGTTTCTGTTTCTTTCCTTTGAATTCACCCTTATTTACCCAGCTTTTCCCATGCTCAGCCTTTCCTTTAAACTACTGGTAGCATAATCTAGCTTTCCTCACTACTTCATCCATAGTTTTTGGTTTATCGAACTCTATTTTCTCCTTGTACACTACAGGTAAATAGTTCAAAAACCTCTGTACTTTTTCCTTCTCTTCATGAATATTAGGAACATACCTTAAAAGATTGGTAAACTTGGTGAAAAACTCATATATAGTGAGATGTCCCAATCTGAGTTCGTGGAACTCCTTTGCTTTATCATCATAATAAAATTCGTTCAAATAACGGTTTTTAAAATTGACTTGGAAATCTTCCCAAGTCACTGTCTTTTCATCAGTGGCATGGACCATTTTTGTCTCCTCTCACCACAAGGCAGCCTTACCCTGCAACTGGTAGACAACTATTCTGGCCTTCAGATTTCTCTGATATTCATAGACCTATAAATACTTAATCATATTCAACAACCATGCCTCAACATCTTCCTCCTTCTCCCCATCATAGGAGGGGGGCTTAATTTTCCGGAATTCCCCCTGTAATTCCTTTCTCTCTTTAGACTGGTGTCTAGTAGTGTCATATTCCTTAGAATCATCAGAGAACTTGCCTTTCTTCCTCTTTCCAGAACCTTCACCTTCTTGGATGTTCCGCAAAGTCAGTTCTCTTATGATCTTTTCCTGCTCCTCACTGGCTATTGGCAACCTGTCATTCTAGCTTCTTAACTCAGCTATCTCCCGTTGCAACCCGTGCAACATATCCATCAAAGGAGCATTGGGATCTGGTGTGTTATCTTCAGTTCCGATACCACTGTACACTAAACAAAACAACATCAGTAACAAAGAAAAATAAAAAATTCCAACAGGAAATAATTTATACAGTGAGCACAACAACAGCCCAGTTTTACTAACATGAGCTCTGATACCATCTGTAACATCACTCCTAAGAATTTTTATTTTTTTTTCTATAAAACACCTTTATTATTTTAGAAATTTTTTCTTCATTGAATACCTTTCCAAGTGTTTTCCTTAAGACGATATGTTGCTTCGCATAATTTTTCATTATAACATATTTTAAAACAGCTTTCAAGATCTTTTCATGAGACCATACTCCCGTGTTCATACTTTACCTATATAAATTTTTCCTAACATTGGAGAAAATTTTGATAGATAATAATTACCTCCTTTTTTCCATGTGGCAAGTAAGTTTACATGTGAAAGGTGATCATTTCACTGCTTAACTTTAACTATCGCTCTCAAGTAAGCATACACCCACTCATAGCATTTTTGTATGGGATTTTTGATCCCCTCACAGTGTCATCGTCTAGGGTTTATAAACCTTCTATTTATTATTATCACTATGTATAACCATAGCATGAGCATATTAATTTTTCTTTTTTTTGTTTTGTTTGTACTTTGCTACAGTTGAGTTATCATTTCGATTGAGAGTATTTATGGCTTTTGAGCTTTTGTGACCTTGTTTCTGATTTCGAGGATTTGCTTATCAATTAACCCTAACCTGGTTACCTTACTCGTACCATTTACATCTCTTATATATTTCAACCGTAGTACTTAATACCATACGTAGCCCTCTTGAATGCCTCATCAGAAGTCGCAAGATCTGTGTTAGTACTACCATATCAAATTTGATATGCGTTTATTTGATTATGCAGCTGTCACTCATGCCATTTACAATTTCACCAAGATTTCTCTACTCCTGCTATACGTTACCATAGTTAATACTATTAATTACTCTGGACGTTGGTGTTAAATATGGTGACTAGCGACTAGGGTTCTTGTTCTCCTCCCATTTTGTCCCCTCATTTCAATATGATTCGTTAAGATGAAGCCACCTGCAGGGTGTTGAAATCTTGGGGTTTTCGTAACGCGTTTCATATTTAACAAAATCTTGAACACTGTATTATTCATTTCGTTCACCAATTTTGTCGCTATGTCTTATCCTTCCTGAGGAGTTTTCTCACACAAATCCTTATGGTTCTATGCTCCAATTCAATCGAGGGCATTACTCCACCAAGTAACTCGCCTTCTATGTTGTCTTTTGTTTTACGCCCACTCTTTAAAATTTGTCGATGAATAATTTAACCCAGAAGTTTTATTGTTATGAATACTTATGATACGTGTTGGTTTATCTATCCCTTCGAAATGAAATTGTTCTATATTCACTGATAACCATGAATTTTATCACAGTAGGGAAGGCCGCTTCGTCGATGCTTTCATATCATCTTATCTTCATCTGGAAGAGTTTATTCGCCATGAGTAACGAGCGTAAACGTTTTTCTCCTATCTGTAACAATTTTTTTTTTGTACCGAAATCTTTGACATGTTGATTATCTAGTTTAATTATGAACCCTTGCCCCTTTGCTATTGAAGGTTTTGTGTAGATGGAGAGTGTCTAGTTTTCCAGGTGATGGAAACTCTTTTCCAGCTTTTTTTGATGTCTGAAGTTCATTTTAATATTGAACCCACTAAATATTTCCTATTTGTTTGGCTTACAGGTAATGGTTAACCGAGAATCACTGCATCTCTCCCTTACTACGTCTTTTGTTTTTGGCTATCAGTCAAATTTTAATTATGTCTCTCTCTATTATTCTAGGTTTGTTGTAAATTGAAGCCTTTCAACCTTGCCAGTTTTCTTGATGGAAATGATTTCTCTCTCTTAAGAGTTTTTATTCTCTACATAATGGAATGTCATTAAGTTTAGGAAATAATTTACAGGCACCGAGATTAACAAGTCTGTTTAAACACATTTATAATTTGTTATTTTAAGACCAGGACTATGTAAATTTGTATAAGTTTTACCCTGATGGATTTTGGATACTCATTTCTCATCCCTACTTCTCGTAACTCAAAGGGAAGTCTGCATATACATATATATTTAAGATTTTATAAAGTCCTTTACTCATAACAACTAACTATCGTTGTTACACCAGATTAGTTTTTCTTTTCATAAAATTATTCTATTAGTTGGTTTCATCAATATTTTTCTATGTTTAATTAGACCATGGTTCCATCTGGTTAGTAGTAGTAACTCCAGATAATGAATGTATACATTCATTAGAATTTTAGAAATTAGTTCTCTCCCTTGTTTTTTTGTGTGTATAATACTAAACTTCAGTTCATAGTTGGCAGCTTACAACATATTTTATTTCAAGTAAATAAATGCATAAATATTTCGTCTGTGTATATGTTAGAACTGTTGTCACATACATAACTGCTTTTGACTCATATATTTCCTTCCAATTAAGTCTAGACACTGTTCATGCACTGTTAGCTTACAATAAGAAAATTATTTATATTACATCTAGAGGGTTACAATACTATATGAGCTAATTGTTTATACTCCCATTTGTGCAGGCATATGCATATGTTATTATAGCTCTGGAAAGTGTTAGTATGACTTAAGTACATAGGAATACCTAAAGTTTTCTCATATATTTCATGGCAATATCTTCCATGTTACTTTCCCGCAAGTTAATGTCTAGCATAGACTATAATGGAATAATTATCTGTCCTAGAATTTCCGATTTTCTATCCACTGTACATATATAAATTTCGTCGGTTAAAATTTCCTTTTATTTTTCTGCCTTATATCACAGGTTTTAGTCTAATAAATGAAAGTATCCAAGTGAGATTTAACCTTCTAACTTCAAGGTGCTTAAAATGCATGTTTACATCAGCCAACATAGCGTATTTGTTAGGCCTCTTACTTTCAGTCTTTTGTGCACAATACAAATATAAAATATATCTATTAACATTTAGTTTTAACTTGCAGACTTTGGTTTAATATATATATGTGCAGATCTCTAAAAGAAATTTAACTATTTTAACACTATATAGTGTGCCTTCATGGCCTGTTCATATCAACTGTAAAGTTTACTTAAACTTTTCCTTGCTATTTAGGTGATTCATGTATACTATAATTAATTATACTTACACCTGCATAATTTTGTTTCTATAACACATAACCTTATTAGATTTTACCATCACCTAAATGGAACAGGTTTGAAGTATGTCTAGTTTCAATTTTATTTATTACATGTAATGGTGTTCTTATTTCTTTTCATATATGTAACAATTATCTTATTAGTCCAGAAGAAGATTAAAGTTAAACAACTAAATCATCTTTGGGGTCAGATGTATCCTTATATTTAAACCAACATTGGTTTAGAGACTCTGATGGATTCTCCCTATAGATTTTATTCCTACAACTATACAAAGTTAAGAGGATTAATTTCTTCTATATAGCTCTATTAAATGTTAGGAATAACAATTCAAAATTTTTAATCTAAACTAACATCTACAACCATTAACCATATAGCACACTAACAAATATTTTAACCGTTCCTAGAAAATTTATGGACATGCCACTTCTGCAAATGACCAACCTCCGAACCTTAGATTTCTTCTGTCTCCTGAACTCACCCCCGAGATGAGATCATCTCCTAGAACATACCAACCCCAATCTGTTCTGGAGTAGCTTATTTAAGCTTATGCTCCCCAAAGCCTGTTTCTAATTCTACGTCCAGAATTACAGGAGAATTTTCTTCCTGTTTGCCTAGGCTTCCCTTATTTAGGGACTTTTAAAGCTGCTTTCTGCTTTTCCAGCTTTTTACCTCTTCCCAACTACTCTCCACCTCATTGGAAAAATCTAGATTTTTCCTCAAAAATCTAAATTAAAAATAAATTCTTTCAAGGATTTTTGAAAGATTTTTGGGGAAAGTCTTAGCCTCTTTCCATACCTCATGGATTTGGCAAGTGATCTCAAAATTCTCATTTGGTCAATATGCCCAAAATTATTTTATTTATTTTTCATAATTAAATAATTAATTACATCCACACAATACTTATCCATTGGGGTCCACTCCCCTTCGGATTGAAGCTCAAATGTCTAACTTGAAATAAAAACATAAAACTTGGGGTGTTACAATATCTCATGTATTTTACATTTCACTAGTAAAAAATTATGAAATTAATGACTAGGTGACTAAAAACGTTAGTCACAACAATTATTTCAAGTGAATTACTGTTAAATTTGAGAAATTTGAAGTGGCCGAACTAAAAATGACTAACTTAAATGACTAATTTAGTCTAGAGATAAAATATACGACTAGATAATAAATGACTAAACTAAAAGCGACTAAATGAAATGAATAATTTAGTCCAGGACTAAAATATATGACTAGATAATAAGTGACAAAATAAAAAATTATTAACAAAAATGAACACTAGATTCAAAGAATAAAAATGCGATCAACTAACTAGTGCAAGAAGTATATGAATTAGTAATTTATGCTTGTCATTTTTAATTGTGTCACTTTGGATTTATGCAAGTCATTTCTAATTGATTATGAGGCACCTTTAGGTCTCGACATGATAAGTATAAATAGTAGAAAATGAGAAATTAGTGACTGAAAAAGTTAGTCACCACAACTTTTCCAAGTGAAATACTACAAAAAATGGGCAATTAAGTTCCCCAACTAAAAACGATTAACATAAATGAATAATTTAGTCTTTGGCTAAAATATACGACTAGCTAATAATTAATACAACTAAAAATGACTAATGTGCTTGAATAATTTAAACTATACTATGCATAGGTTCTAATATTGTGTCAATGAGCTCTAAGTGAAGTTCCCCGAAAACAATGGGCTACCTACAACTACTTGAGTTTATTGATAACATTATTCATAAATTTGAAAATATTTATAACATTACTCATACATTTGAAGATATTTTCCACCGCTATCAGGATTGGTAGATATTACCCTTATGTCTAAACCTCATGTCCCCTTTCCCTCTTTATGTTAGCATACTTATATTAAGTAGTTCTTCAATAATGTTTATTGATGCTCTTATGCCAAAATGATCACTCTGTGGGTTTTCTAAATCATTAGATATAGCCTACATCTTTTTGCTCACAAATTAAAATTAAAAATAAAATAAAAAGTTAATCCCAATATTGCCAACACGCTCAAATAAAAAAAAATAACTTCAATAATAGCAGCATAACCTACCAAGCAATTGACATTTTCGACTAATCTAAAATTAACATATTAAAATTTACTTTATACTACTTTTCTTTAATAATCAATATGTAGATATGTAGATTTTCAAAATAAATAAATATAACCTATTAGTTTTATTTAATGATCAATATGTGAGTTTTCAAAATCATTAGTCGATATAACTTACATCTTTTTACTCAAAAATTAAATTTAAAATTACAAAAAAAGAAAAAAATTAACCCAAATATTAACAACATGCTCTAATAGAAAAAAAATTATCCTCAATAATATCACCTAACATACCATGGAAATTAACATTTTCGGATTAGCCTATTAAAACTTATTTTCCCGCTATTTTTTTCATTTGGTTCTCAATATGGGAGAGAGTTCGATTCTCTTTGGATTCCACTACAGTTAATGTTTTCAGATTAGCCTATTAAAATTTACTTTCCCACTAATTTTTTCCTTTGGTTCTAATGTTTGTGAGAGAGTTCCATAGTATTTGGATTCAACTACAAGAGGAGAGGAGTTTTTATGCTCTTTCTACATTGGATTCCACTGCAAAATTCAAGATGAAGGGATTATACTGCAAAATTCAAGAGTTTGGGAGAGAGTTAGACACTCTTTGGATTTCACTGCAAGAGGAGAGGAGTTTCAATGCTCTTTCTACATTGGATTATACTATAAAATTCAGCAGGAAGGAGGGATTATGCTGCAAAATTTAGGAGGTAGATGTGGATTGATTGTTCAGCATGGACAAGGTCTCAAAGAGAGAGGAGGTGAGAAGTATGATGCTATGAACAATGGACAGGGTGTGAAACCTTGAAAATGAAGGTGAGAAGGGTAGTGCTAATAGGAGTGGTAAATATTCTAAATTTGAAATTATGGTGAAGAATGTGATTCCAAAGAACAATGATTTTTTCATAATACATCAGACTGATTTGATGAAATTTCACAAGCATCTGAGAAAGGTATGGACAAAATCCGAATTCCAGAACCCAAATGAGGAGTGAGAAATTGACCCAAAAAACTGGATACCTTGAGTATTATCACTCATGGCACATTTGGGACTGTTAAAATGTTAAAACTTAGAGCAACTATCATGCATCCTTTTTTGATGCAATGCTAGGTGATTTTAATTTTTTCCTTCTATGATAACTGGTAGGAAAGGGAGCACATATTATTTGAATGCTAGAACCTGTAAGATTCTTACTTTTAGTCTCAAATTGACATTAAAGGATAAAACAGGACTATTTTTTTCCTTGTTGATAGATCGGCCCAAACTATGCTTGAATCTGGACGGTATTGATAATTTTTTTAACTTATCCTAATAGGAATATGGAATACCCATCCCCAAACTGTAGCTGAGTAGTAGAATCAAAATTTGAAGAGATAAAATATTGAAATTCCTTAGGTCAGAATTAATTCTCTTTATTCTTTGATAAGCTTTCTTAAATAATCTATTAGAATGATAAGAAAGTGGGGACAAAAGGAAACTATGTCATGATCCTCATAACACTCTGTCAAAATTGGAATGTTCCTCATTAACCAGAGGCACATAGGAAGCAGTTGAGATGCATTCAAAAGACTAGTTCACCACACTCATTGAATCCAAAAGCCTGAATGGTTTTCATCAGAAAGTCCCAATTATCCCTATCATATACTAGAATCAAGGATAATTCATAATATATTTATACTCAATGGTTCTCTGGTATGTTTTCTTGGAGAGTGAATATTTATATTACCATAAAGTCAACATACTTGAATCAGCATTTGTGATAAGATATTTCCCTTTCTAAGGTTATTTTTACTACCCCTATTTATCCATTTGTCTCTCAAAATGTACTAAAATCAGCTCTAACCGAGTTTTATTATCACTGTGCATACCACTTTCAAACATGCTTGTAGATGCCCAATGTGAAAATGCTTTAATCTTGGAAAGTTACAGCGGTTTCCTTATAACTTCTTTGGATTTCCATGGCATGATGGTGAGGACTCCATCACTCCTCTTCTTTTCATACCACTTCATACTGATATTGAATGAAGGTAATATAGAGGTTTATACCTCTAATATATATCTTGGTTACCTTTCCATTAATGAATTACATATACCCAATTTGTGTCTATCACCTCTCCGAGATTTTTCCCTACATAAGCAATCTCTGCCTCGCAGTGGATTTATCTCCCTTATTATTAATATCATCTTTGTAAGAGAGTTGTTTCATATTCCCAAAAATTCCATCATTAAGGAGGCGAGGGGGAACTTAAGGCCTTTCACTTCCTTAATCACATTTTTAATCTTAATAAGCTCAAGGCCTAATTCTCCGACAATGTCTTCATTGGCTAGCAAATCCACCAACTTATTCTATGACTTCCTTGTGTGGGAGAACTTGGAACTTTTAGGGAAACCTTTATTCACTATAAAGCCCTCAGAATCCAACATATGTTACCATCAGTGAACCAGTTATTGACTTTTTCTATCCTGTTCAGGATGCTAATTAGAAATTTGGAAAGTGTATTAGTTTTCAATCCTTTGGAGTCATTAAGATTTGATTAGGGTTATAATCTCAACTAAGGATGATTCTACCTCTGCTAAGGATCCTTATTTATTTGTTTAAATTTGCATAATTTTTTTCCCTATGAAAATAAATCTCACCCTCCAACATGTAGAAAAGGGTAAGATATTATTCATGGCTCAACATTTTTCAACAAGAAGGTTTGAAGCCATTGCAACAATACACATGATATTATCTCATCATATGAGTTGTGAGAATTGAACCCTGGTGGGGAGGATAACAATCATTCCTCCTAACCAACCAAAATAAACCCAATTTACATTTGAATTCCTATAATATGAAGTCTGTAATACATTTATATAGTTTCCTGATAACCTCTGATTTCAAATTAGACTCATTGTTTCAAATGGGCGACAATTCTAAACATTTCAGTGCATGATGCCCATAGCTCTTTTGCAAAAAAACATTGTGTCAGGATGTAATCATAGGTTTCTTCATTCTTTTAACATCCACTATACCTGGTTGGGCACTGTACACCTCTTTTCAAATTTTCTTGTGTAATTATTTTTCCCTTTCATTACTATCCACTAAAATGCTACAACTTTGGGCCATATTCCTGGGTTCTATATTTTCTTCCAGAGTTTAATCTAATAATATTATTCTTTTCTAATATAACCATGGCATATCCTTCTTCAAGTGAGTACGATCCTCTTGATGCAGGATTTCAACACAAGACATCATATTCTCTTTGGAATTTAGTGAATCTATATCATAGAGCCTCCTTGATTGCCTTTGCCTCATTGGTTGAGAGTCAAGACATTTATTGGTCATGTTAAAGAATGTTTGAGTTTCCATTTGATTTTAGTGATATACCCCAAAGAGTTTGTTGGGATTGATCTAATAATCCTTTGTTTTGGTTCAAAATCCCTTGTTTTGGTTCACCCCAAATTGATCATAACCTTCCTGATTATGTCCCGAGCTTAGATTCTTCTGAGAGGCTGCTGTCCAACCCATGCATACTCCCAAAATTCTTCCTTTTCTCCATGTTGGCTGTCTTGGGAAATCCAACTATTTTCTAAAAAAAATTGTATCATATTATTCATTATGCTTAATCCTCTAGGGACATCATCATTTTAGGACTCCCAAAAGGTGGACAAGTTCCCTATTCCCCATGTATCTTTTTTACTTAAAATTTTGACACAAAGACATTTTTTTGTTAGATTAAAAGCACCAATATACTCTTAAACATGGATATTTCTTTACCCATCTTCTTAGCCCTACTTTTCATTCCCATTCAGGCATACTTATTTTTTCCAACCTATCAGGTGCCACTTTTTATCCTTTAAGGCATCTTGTCATGAGAATGTTTTAGCAACTTTATCACTCTCCAAGAGCGTTGATCTCAGGGTAAAAAAATTGGAATTTTAGTAGACGAACATAGCTGATAACTGTTAGATAATGTTAATCTATTTTCCAAAGAGAAACACATGGAGCTTTGTTTACCAGTCTTCTTATCCTTGCGTCTCATTCCATTTTAGGCACAACTGTTTGTTTCCAAACTATCATCTGGTGTTTTTTCCCTTCTGATGCCTCTTGTCATGAGAATTTTTTATTAACTTTATCCCTCTCCAAGAGCACTGATCTCAAGCTCAATAGATTGGTCTTTTAGAAGATGAGGATAGCTGATAAGTTAACTATTGGATCAAATATGAAGGGTGATGAAAGAATTGTATCGACGACATGGTATTATGAAAGAACTCTTCAACCACCATCCAACTTCAAATATGAATGAAATAAGTTCCCCCCCTATTGATTAATTTCCCATGTTTACCTATGACTCCATATGATCCCTTTGTTTAGGGACAAGATACTTTAATATTTCTCAGATTGCAGTTCCTAAACATACTTCTATTTGGAGGTCAAAGGTGGTTTTCATTATATTTTAGAGGTGATGAGGCTTATTCCTAGGGCGTTTTTATTGGAAGACTCAAGTCTAGCCATGTCAGATTGACTAAGAAGATAGACAAGCTCATATGGTCAAATAACCCTTCTAGGGTTTATACCCTAAAAGCTTGATATATTTCTATTAGTTTAGGTGGGGAGAAGAGGAATATCATGTGGTGGAGGAGAGTTTGGATATTTAAATATCCCTTAAAGGCTTGAATTTTATGTGTTTTTCTCTAAACAAAGATACTTCAATTGGTATAATATTCTGAGAAGGAATAGAGCAAGAAACAATATGTGTAGTTTATAGAAGGTATTTGAAAATACCAATAAACATTTTGTCATGGACTGTAACTACACTATGCAATTTTAGAGCAAGATTAAACATTTGACTAAGTTGAAAAATGTTTGAATTGGTAGCACAATTGAATATGGTCTAAGAGTTTGGTTGCATAACTCTTAAGTGAAGGATTACAAAGCACTTCCCTGGATCCTAGCTTGGTTTTTAGAAATATGGGAATGTCAACTTATTTAAATATAGGAAAATTCTTCTTGTTCAATGTTCTTTTCCTATTTGATGTGGTCTCAATTCTTTAAAAGATTTTTCCTCAAACAAGAGTACCTAAGACTCCTAGGCAGATTGTTGTAGAAGTTGGTAAGGATGGTGCATGGGCATATTTTGATGATGACCCTTAGTTCTATGGAGTAGGTAGAAGTGTTTTATGTAGTGAATCTCATACCATTAACTTTATAGTTATAGTGAGGCATTTAACCAGTTATCATGTTCAACTAATGGCTCTAAAACTTATCAAAAATAAAAAATAGGGCATGGACTGGCTGTGGTCCATGCAGTGATGCTAAAGCCCTGGGTTCACATTGCTATTACATTATATGGTGATGAATCCTTTGAAACCAACTTCACTACACCATTTGGAGTAAATTGTTGACTATACAAATATCAATATAGTAATGAATGATAACAGATTAGAAAGACAAATAAATTATATTCAAAGAGATAACAGATTTCTGCAAGCTACTTTGTACGACAAAGGATAAAATGCATAATATAACAAAGACATACAAGATATTGAGACCATAAGTACGCAAGGAAGTATCCAATTCATCCCTTAAGAGTGCACTCTAAAAATGTGTGAATAATGGTCAAATTGGATATTTTAAGTTACAACAAGCTCTAGCAAATGGAGTGACCTTAAATAATGTGCTAAGGTGCCAACTACAGGAGCACTCCTTTGATCTAGGTGATTCACCACTCATCATAAATGCAAACCAATTACAAGCTCAAAATAGCAAAGGCAACCAAGGATCTTTCTCAAATGACCCAACTATCTCTCCATACTCTCACCCATATCACTATTAGTAAGTCAACATACCCCCAATATATGAGGGTGAGATATCTCATACTCTCCAAGGAAGTAGCAAATTAATCCCTTAAAAATACACCATTAAAATGTGTGCAGGATGGTTAACTTAGCCATTGTAAGTTAGAAAAAGCTCTATCAAATGGAATGACCTTAAATAATGTGCAGAGGTGCCAACTAGGGGAGCACTTCCTCGATCTAGATGATTTTTCACTCATCATAAATGCAAACCAATTACAATCTCAAAATCGAATCAGCTCCATAACCTTGCATCAGATGACCATCTAAGATTTCCCATCATATAGCATAATAGCTCTAGAGGAAAATTTTCCTATCATGAATAAACCACACCATGAGGAAGTACTTATGTGTTGTTTTATATGTATAGGAGTATATATCGTGTTTCACTGTAAAATTGTGTGTATCATGTTTTTCTATAAAATTGTATATATCATGTTTTGTTGTAAAAGGTGATTGTTGATAGATAGTTGGGGTCACTATCGTCATATGTTTCCTTGAGGCATGAATTCCAACCATAAATTTGTTTTTCTTTGGAAATTCCAAAATATACCATGGTTTCTCTCATAAGATGGTTTAACAATATATTGGAAGACTAAAAGCTACGATGCACAACTGGTGGTACAACCCCATAAAATAGTAAAATACTCAATTTTAGCTGATCAATTGCTACAGGCTAGCCAAAATAACTTGAATTTTGACCTATTTTAGGTTTCATTTAGACTTGTAGATACAATTAGCTAGCATGATAGGAACAAGTCTTAGAGTTCATGCCTGGATGCTCCAACAAAGGCACTACATCAAGCTCTATAGGAAACCATTTTTACATGTTCATATTCCATATTTGATGCCATTAAAAGCCTCTGAAAAATCTCAGCCTAGTCTCCATGTATAAGTTTCACATCCTAATCATTTCACTGCTTGAATGAATGCCCCAAAATGCAAATTCATTTTGAGGAGTAACAAGAGGCTTCGCTTAACTCTTACCCCAGTCCCCAATACCATCTAACACTACACCATGTCCCTGTCCTTGACCTCTGCCCCATGAACTACTGGTGTGACAAAGAGGGAAAAATCCATATACATCTCCATTTTTCTATTTTTCATGATCAGTCCATTCCTCATAGCTTAAAATCCTCCACCACTCACTAAGTGATATTTTTCCTATCTAAGGTGCTACCATGAGTCATTATTTGTTCTTGCATACTAACACCATCTATGATGGTTTTGGACAAACTCTAGTGTGGATCACTTCACTTCCTCTTTATTTCTATATATTTTCTATTTCAATCTTGAGAGGGTTGTTAGTATCATTAGCACTAGTAACACTGTTGATGGGGAACCTTCTTAGATTGAGTTCCTCAAGCATGTTATTCATCCTCTTGACTCCCAAATTGTTTATTTGTTTAGGTTTCTCTTTGTGATGGCCTCAACATATCATCCACTCGAATTTTAAGTTGGGGGTTGCTTAATACTAAACAATTATCAGACCATTGTTATTTCACACACATTTTCCATGCTCTATGGTACAACACCCCACGTAATTATTAAATGAGCTAGAGTGGAGGAAGCCTAGAGCTAGAATGTAGCTAGTGTTCTATAATAGGTACCAAAATAATGACCCATTATCAGAGAGGCCCATCATTTCTCTTTGAAAATATCTTGTTGATTTGTTGAATTTTGTAAGGAATTTGAATCTGTCATAAGAGAGGCCTTGTTTTAGAGGTGATACAGAATTGGCTTCTATTATGAGACTATATGAGTCAGTTCTTTGTCATTTCTGCACTATCGACGTCTTCTTAGAATACCTTAGGAGTACTATATAGGTCAAATAGGAATTCCCTCTCTCACTAACTCTCTTTGGGTTCTATATCGATGATAGGGACTCCTTTCTTAGGACCAAATATAGGATGGTGCTGATTTTCTTCTACTCGATGTCTTTATCTCCTTGATTTTCATAATTTCAAAAAATTGAGGTCGTATTCAACTCTTGTGATATTTGATAGTTAAAAATTGAATTTAGTAAGACTAAGGTTATGATATTCAACATGTCTCAACATGCTCTCTTTGACTACCATTTTTACTTTGGAGGGGATGGGATTGAGATTAATACAAGCTACACATACTTGGGGGTTAGATCTTAGAATTCTAGCTTAGCTTGAGGCATGATTTCTAGCCCCAAATTTATAAGGAATATGGTTTTCTTGGCTAAAGAGATAGTTCTCTAGGACATCTATTTCAAGATGCACCTCTTTGGATATGATCATTATAGACATGACCCATTATGGCTTCAAGGTATGGGGACCTTCCTTTCGTTGGTTTGATTGAGATAGGATAGAGAGATTCTAAACCCTTATATTACGTGATTCATTTGCTGATAACATGAAATTCCTTAATCTATCATTTAGGTGGAGTTTATGATATTTCTTCAATAGACCCCTCCTTGGTGTAATTGTTGTTGGTTCTTCTTAATTGCTTTAGTTAGTGCCCATTTCTATCAATCCACTTGCCCTTTTTAGGTAATATTTAGACACTCTAGGTCAACTCCTAGTATCTAAATGTGACTTAACCTAGGATATTAGAAGGGATATCTATAAACTACATCCAAATCACTTGGATTTCCCTCCTTGAGTGCATTATCTTGAATATGTCATTTTATTATTATGAGTGCTTTATGTAGCTAAGTGACTCTTATTTTTAGGCCTATCTATACTAATAGACATTGGATGCAAAACCTTATGATTCCCCTTGGTTCATTCAGAGTGGGTTCCCACAAGATTTTGTTTGAGATATCTCATTGTATCACACACCACAAAGGGAATTTTTAGCTATGTGACTTACAAGAGATCAAGTTGGGGGAGTACATTGTCTTCACATTTTCAATCTATTAAGGGATAACAATGTTACATACTTATTAGATATATTATTGACTAATAACACTTGCTGTGTGATTAGTTTGTCACGACTCACATATTTTTCATAAATTTTAAATATTTGTTTGTTTCCTAGAGTCTATATCCTAGGGACGAGGAACTAGGTATTGCCTAGATTTCCATTCTAAATCTTAAAAGACAAAAGCAATATCATTTTGCAAATCAATTTTTTAGAATTTGAGGGACAAATTTGTAGGCTTATCATGGATTCCTCCCACATGTTGGAGGAGGGTTTGCCTTATGTGAGAAGGATGATCACCAAGGTGACAATGGGTGATGTCCTCAAGTAATTTTGGGGTTTGTAGTTGATAATTGAATCTATATTTTGAAGCACATATTTTAGAGGTAGCAATGAAATTATTTTCCCCTTGGATTGATGGAATGAGTTTGTCCCAACAAATTTGGAAATTCTAAATTACTATTTTGTCCTATATCATTTTTAAATTCCTTTTTCTTTCAAGACAATACCATTTAGCAACCCTGATGGCTATGTTTAACAATATTCTGAACCCTTGCACCAAAATCCATGTGGAAGTGTTAAAGGTTTATTTTTTGGATCTCTTTCTGAAGATATTATCAACCACCACAGGTTATTTATTTTGAATAAATAATATGATAATATACATAAATAAGATAGAAATAAATATATCATTTATAATTTAAATGATGCTATGTAAATACCAAAGTAATTGTGCATCAAATGTGCTCGTTTGAAAACATTCACTGTTTATGGTATTTGGAGCAGTTTTCATCTTCTTCAAGAGTTTGATGAGGATAAAATAAGTTGTTGAATATGCCTAGTAGGTCATAATAGGCAGTGGTGGAAAATTCATCCCAATGAAATTATGGTTGAGACTTGTCTGAATGATAATCATGGAAGTTACTCTTGAATCATAAATCTGTTGAAGGTTCTAGTTCGATTACAAAGTAAATTTATGCTCTTCTACTTTTTTCTTCATTGAAGAAAAAAAAGTAGTGGTTTTGAGTCCTTTATGTAATCTTATTCTAAGAGTTTAATTCTTATTTAGAATGTGTTGTGTTGGTTTTCAGAAATTTCTTTTGATTGGAAATGAGTCATGCATTTATAGCTTCTTTCTAAATTTCACTTTCAACCATTTATTTGTACTTTTTAAGGCATTCATTTAAAGACTGGTGTTCTATGTGAGTGAGGAGGATATGAATTATGATACAGTAAGACATTCATTTGGTTAAAATTACTACGTTTAGGAAGTTTTGGCTATAGTTAAGAGGTTTTATAGGTTAAATGTTGCGAGTTAATGAGTTTTTCTTAAGAGGTTACATGAAAAAGTCGTTTCTAAGACATTTGAGGCACTCTGAGGGGTATAGATATTCATAAAAGTGATTTCTATTCTTATTCACTCGAGTATAGGACCTGTAATTATTTTTGTAGTTCATGTTAGCATAGATGATAAGAAATATAATATGATATTTACTAATAATTTTGTAAAGAATATATGGGTGGAAATAAATTGGCATCTTTTAGAAGCCTTTCTCTGAATCACTTCACTTGATTGGCTAAGTTGAAAGAGTTTCTAGGATCCAATTTTTTTGTCTATCTTACCATATTGGGTGAAATCGACTAAGCCATAAATATCCTCTCCAATGGGAACATTCTTTGTTCCAATTTAAAATGAGATTTCATCACTAATTTGAGACACATAATTGACTTATAAATCTCTATATTTAGTGCCAACATTTTCTACTTTATCATCCCCTCATTGGAAACAAAAGATATTTTTACAAACTGATGAAGATCAATATTTTCAGTAGAATACCCATCAACATGAAGACTAGTATGGTGAATGAAACTATTAAGTGGAAAATACATACAATATGATAAATGTAGATACATCCTTATATCCTTCGGCATAAAATAATTGCCCTGATCAGGCATACCTCCATGGACCACGACCCATATTTCCCTCCAAGTCCCAATTGGTTATCAAACCAATTGTAATTTTACTCAAAAAATCAAGCATAAATAATGAAGGAACCTGGAGCTATAACTGGGGATGATTGTTCCACAGATATGTACTCGCCTCTAACATAAATGAGATGCATTCAATTTTTTGGTAAGATTACCATCAATGCCAAAATCAAAGGCAAAACCCAATGCCAAAGATACAAAGCCACCCATTTCAATTGATGTAGATGCAATCCAAAAGGAAGAGGAAAGAAACATTATTCTTGTGCCTTCTTCCCCTAGCATTTCTCCTGATGCATTGAATCCATTGCTTTCACCTTCTCCCTTAAACCCTTTCTTTTGAAATTCAACTGTTCCAGTCTTATGAAGTCTTTGTGCTTTCAAATTTTTTTAAGCAGTAACATATATATTCAGTGGAATGGTATTCAAGTGTTGGAGTTCACTAGCACCATACCTAGGCAATGTGTTTTGTTTTCCATAGCTAGAGACAATGTTTCATATCCTTATTGGTAATTCCAAAAAAATCAATGTATGGCTTATTTGAATACAACAGTGGAAAATCATTGATTTTTAGATGTTCAAAATATCTTGACAAGTGAGGGTGAAAATGAAATTATTCCTTTGATTTGTTTTGCTCAACCATAAAATCTCACTGAAGGCTCTAGTCCTATTAAGAGTATAAAATAGGTTGAACAACAAATTAATGGGAGTAAAATTTTGACTGGTCGCAAAATAGTGGATCTAGTGAAAGAATGTTGCAACCCTAATTATCAACCTGCCATCCCAACACTTGAAAGAATAGTTTATTTGAAGGAGCCTAGGTTAAACAACCTATAGTGAATCATTTTCAGAGTGTTTTATTTCAATGGATGGGAAGACATATTTCCTTTAAAAAATTCAAATTAGTTCTTAGACTTCTTTTCAATTGCAATGTGAATAGATTATGTCATATATTTTCCATAAACCCTTCAAAGGTGGCAAGAAATTGTGCTGTTACTATTAAAAATGTGACAAAATGTTGCATTTCAATGAAAATTTCTATTTCTTGAGTTAAACAACATAACCTCATAAAATAATTTCTTCCATGGTTCAGAACCATATTACTTCAAAAAAATATAAATTAGTTCTTAGAGTGCATTTCAATTGTAATGTGAATAGAGTGTTTTCCTTCAATGGCTAGTAAAGTTATCAAACTAACTATAATTTTCCTCAACAACTCAATCATAAACAATGAAGGAACCTAGAACTACAACTAGGGATGATTGTTCCACATATATGCACTCTCCTCTAACATAAATCAGATGCAATCCATTATTTGGTAAGATTACCATCAATTTCAAAATCAAAGGAAAAACCAAATGGCCGAGATAAAAAGCCACCCATTTCAATTGATGTAGATGAAATCTAAAAGGAAGAGGAAATAAATCTTCTTCTTGTGTCTTCTTCCCCTAGTGTTTCCCCTGATGCATTCAATTCATTGCTTTCACCTTCTCCCTTACAACCTTTATTTTGAAATTCAACTATCCCAGTCTTATAAAGTCTTTGTTCTTTCAAATTTTTTTAAGCAACAAAATATATAGTAAGTGGAATGCTAGTCAAGTGTTGGAGCTCAATAGCACCATACCTGGGCAATGTGATTTGTTGTCCATAACTAGAGACAATGTTTCATATCCCTATTCGGGAGTCCAACAATGTGTGGCTTATTTGAATACAACGGTTGCAAATTATTGATTTTTAGATGTTCAAAATATCATGACAAGTGAGGGTGCAGTTGAAATTCTTCCTTTGATTTGTTCTGCACAACCATCAAATATCATTGAAGGCTCTAGTCATATTAAGAGCATAAAATAGGTTGAACAACAAATTAATGGGAGTAAATGTCTGACTCACTGCAAAATAATGGATACAGTGAAAGAATGATGCAACCCTAATTATCAATGTGCCATCTCAAAACTTGCAAGAATACATTATTTGAAGGTGTCTAGGTTCTTTATTACAGATGATGTGTGAGCGTCACCTGTTAAACAACCATTTTGAATTCACAGAAAACCATTTAATATTTTTGAATTTATGTTTGCTTTGAGACATCATGCAAAAATAGATGGTTTAAAGGATCAATTTCATTGTACATGTAACATCATGATACTGACAGTGCACATGAGTATTTCCATAAAGATGAGCTGAAGCATTCCCATAGAACTTGAGATATAGAAGTTCACCAAACTTAAAAATTTATGTATGAACATCTTCACAAAATTCAGCATAATGAATAGTAACTCCTCTAAATAATCAAATCCTTCTTTATCCAAATGGTAATAAGTACCAAAAATAGGAAAGTTTTTAAACATCACCATTTTATGACTACTTCATCCAACTTGTAGTAGTAGATAACTGTGGCTCCTAGTAACGGAGGTATGTTTATCACATCCACCAGCATCTAGGAAAAAAACATACTCTCACGGGTTTCATACAAAATGTTAAGTAATAGTTTGTATCTTTGTTTTGGGTTCACAAAATAAAGCTTCACTGAATATGACATCGATATTCTTATTCATAAAAACATCCTCATGGCTCATGGATGTGCAGTGACGAAAGTGAAATAGATAAATTTTTAAAACCAACACTATGTCAACACAAGGGGTACATATGGCTCCTAATTGGGGATAGCTACCCTTCAAAGGGAACTTGAGAAACCGATAACCTCATCAATATAAAATAAATTCTAAGTGAAGTCTATCAACCAAGGAAACCACTTCATCTTTTTGTCTGTAAAGTGTCCCTTTTCTCCGTGCTTCAACAATATCTAAAATAGAGATATGTTAAAATTTTCATGCTGATAGGTTGGGAGCTCAACTGGTCCAAAATAAAATATAAGGATATTAAACATATAATTATCATAGCTATTGCACAATATCTCCCTTCTGAAATACATTGTTTTGTCATCATTAAAGAGCATATTATGTTTTCAAACACTTTCTTCTGGTAGTCTACCGTAGATAATTGTGTTGGACTAAAATATTAGAGAGATGTACAAGGGTCAGCGTTTAATTTCTTGGATTCTAAATACCCTTTGAAATTTTCAAACTCAACTTCCAATATATGAAGGAAACAATGACATCTGTCTTTGTTTGTTGATTGACATCTTAGTATAAAAAAAATTTGGTGCTGGTTGTTGTGGATGTTTGCATATGTTCTTCATCTTCCAAATTAGGGATGACCAAACCTATATTACACTCTTCATTAACAAATGTGTTTGTGTGCCCTTCGTTTTTCAAGGATCTTGGAACATAGTTATTATCCTCCAAGCATGTGAAGTTGTCATGTAAAATAATGGGGTTTACATCACCACAGGAAGCCATATTTGTGTAATATTATTCATATGTCAAAAAATCGATCGATATATCATTATATACCATGTCTTTTGTTATGAAACCAACTCCAAAAAAAGAATAAAAGATATATAAACGGCTTAGAAATATCCACTTCTAGGGGGAAACCTCTAATACATTACATAAATGAACATTTCATGGATGATACAAATGAAAACACCCCCTTCTATATATATGAGTCCATGGGGTTCCTATATAATCTTAGCCAACCTAACAATAATAATGTAAGGGAACAATAATAACAATATTTGGGTTACAGGGGTAGAAAAATAACAATAATGGGGTTACACTAACAATAATAAAGGACTATACTAGTAATATAGGGACCTAACATGCCCCTCTCCTTCAAAAATGTGTTGTCCTCAACAGTTGAGTACCTCTGGATGCTTCTGTATAAAATTATCATCCTCCCATGTAGAATCTTTACTGGGTAAGTTCTTCCATTTGATGAGATACGATGAAATTGATCGATTTAGTAGATGTTGAGCTCTTGTTTCTGTGACTTCTTCAGGTTCCAATATGATTTTTCCTTCCTCATCAAGTTCTGGAAATATTGTGTGAACTCGAGGTTTGTCCCCTATAACCCTCTTTAATCATAAAACATGGAAAACTGGATGCACTCGCGAAGAAGCATGAAGCTCCAATTTGTATGCCATAGTAGAAATCTTTTGCAACACCTTATAAGGACCATAGTTCTTTAGTGATAATTTATTATCCTTCTTAGCTTGCTTGAGGGACATTTTCTTATATGGTTGTACCTGTAAAAATACCCAATCTTGTACATCAAAAATTCTCTTGTTTTGATTTTGATCTGCCTATTGTTTCATTCGATTTTGTGCCAAATTTAGGTTATCCTTTAAGAGTTGGAGAACTTCTTGTTGATTCTCGATTTGATCTTCCATTGCTTGAACCTTAGAGTTTTCTCTTAAATAAGATGTGATGGATGGTGGATGATATCCATAAAGTGCCATAAATGGGGTCATTTTTGCTACAGTATGGAAGGAAGTGTTATACCACCATTCAGCAAGAGGTAACCACTTGACCCATTGTGTTTTCTTATCAGATACAAAATAATGAATATATATTTCGAAACATTTATTCACCATCTCAGTTTGAGCATCGGATTGAGGATGATAAGATGAGCTATGAGCTAATTGAGTACCCAAAAAAGAAAATTATTCCATCCAAAAATTTCCAGTAAAAATGGGATCTCTATCACTTACAATAATATTTGGGTTTCCATGTAGTTTTTGAATTGTTTCCATAAATGCAGTAGCAAGTATACTTGCTTTAAATGGATGAGACAATGAAAAAAAAGTGTGCATACTTGGTAAGTCTATCAACTACCACCATGATGACACTCTTTCCTTTGAACTTAGGTAAACTTGTGATAAAATCAATTGAAATCTCCTCCCAACGTTGACGGAATGGATAAAGGTTGTAACAAACCGGGGGTCTTATTTGTCTCAACTTTATTTTGCTGGCAAACCAAACATTTTTCCACAAAATTTTGAATATCAGATATAATTCCATCCCAAAAAAAATCATTCTTCACCCTATGGTAGGTTTTTAAAAATATTGAGCGTCCTCCTAAAGGATAAGTGTGCAATTCCGAAAGAATATTTTGTTTTATGTGGGAATTCTTGCAAATATATAAGAAATATTTGTACCATAAGGAATCATTTTTCCAACTAAATGTATCAGATGTACTAGGATCTTGTTGTAAATTTTGAATGAGTATCCACACTTCTTATTCCTTCTTCCATTCATCCCTTGATTCAGTTATCCAATCTTGTTGGATAATAGAAATGGCACAAAACAATGCTTCCACCTCTTCATCCTCTCTTTAGAGTGCATCTGCAACAAAATTTAGCTTCCATTTTTTGTAGATGATTTCAAATTCATAACCCAACATCTTTGTGACCCATTTTTTCTGCTCTTCTGAAGATAGTTTTTGTTCCAAAAAGTTTTTAAGACTATCGTGATCATTTTTTACCTTGAAGTGTCTTCCCATTAGGTAACGTCGTAATTTCTTTAGTCCATGTATAATTGCAAACATTTCCTTCTCATAAATAGCTTTCTGTAAATACTTTCCTTTTATTGGATAACTTTCAAAAGCAATGGGTCTTCCTTCTTGCATTATAACAGTACCAATTCCATTTCCTGAGGCATCAAATTCCACAATAAATGTTTTTGTGAACTCTAGTGTAGCTAAGACTGGTGCTAGGCATATCGCCTCTTTAAGATGTTAAAAGGCCATAGTTTCTTTGGGAGTCCATGAAAATGCATATTTATTCAATAATGTTGTTAGATGTGCTGCTATTCTACCATAATTCTTCACAAACATGCGATAATACCATATTAACTCGAGAAATCCTCACAACTAATTTATGGTTGTGGGGACTTTCCATTCCTTAATCACTTTAGTTTTGTTAGGGTCTACCTTGACACCCTTGTGAGATACAATATGAATCAGATATTCCACGTATTGTACTCCAAAGAAACATTTGGATGTTTTTCATATAATTGTTTCTCCTCCAATAGTTTGCGCACCCTGTCAACCTGTTGAACATGATCCTTCCAAGACCTACTGTAGATTAGTATGTCATCAAAAAATACTAGCACAAATTTTCTAAGGAAGGGTTTGAAAATGGAATTCATCAACCCTTGAAATGTAGAAGGTGCATTGGTAAGGCCAAAAGGCATGACCAAAAATCCATAATGACCCACATGAGTTCGAAATGGTATTTCCAGAATATCTTCAGTCTTCATTCTAATTTGATGATATCCTGAATGAAGATCCAACTTGGTAAAATAAATTTCTCTATGTAATTCATCCAATAATTCATAAATCACAAGAATGGGAAATTTATCTTTAATGATGAGCTTATTGAGCTCTGTATAATCTGGAAACATGTACCATGATCCATCATTCTTGTGCACCAACACTACTGGATCAAAGAAAGAACTTTGCTTAGGTTGAATTATACTAGCCTCTAACATTTATGTAATCATACATTCAATTTCACTCTTTTGGACATAAGGATATCTGAATGGCCTGATGTTTGGAGGAACACTTCATGGAATCAAATGAAGAGAATGATCATGATCATGAATAGCTGGGAGTCCTTTGGGAGTTTCAAACACCTTGGAATGATTGTCCAAGACTTGTTGGAGATTTATGGAAATAAATGATTTTGATGTTGGAACTTCTAGTGAGCATAATTGTTAAATTACGCCTCATTGTTCTTTCTTCAGAATATTTGTCACTGCATTAGAGCTTATTATCTTTCCCGGCTTCCATGTGATACCCTATAATTTGATTTCCTTTCCTTCCAAAAAAAAATTCAAGAAAAGTTCTTGAAAATTAAAAGCTACTGTCCCTAAATATTGTAACCATTGTACTCCTAGTACAACATCAACACCTCCCATTGGAATGGAAAGAATTGGACGATTCAATACATATTATCCCATGGTTAGCTTGATATTATGGCATTTTCCATAGCAACTTATAGTTCCTCCATTTTCAACCATCACTTGACATTCTAGTGCTGGGTATAGGAAACAATTCAATTCCTTGGCTACTTTACAGTGAATAAAATTATGGGTACTACCCAAATCAATCAACACTATTACCTTTTTATTTTTCATATGTCCTTTTGGTTGAGGAGTGGTAATTCCTACCAAAGCATTACATGATATGGTCAGATCCATTTCTTCTTCTTCTAGGATTGGTTCCTAGTGTATATCCTCTTATTTAGAAGTTTCTTGTTCATTTTCTTCCTCCTTTTCACAAACTATGTAAAATAATTTCTTCTTAGAACACATATGACCTTTAGTGTATTTTCTATCACAACTGTAGCAAAGCCTTTTTTCTCTTTTTTCTTCCAATTGTTGTGGTGTCAACCTTGTAGGTTGTAGAATTCTAGGAGTAGCAACACTTCCATATTTATAGATTTGAGTGGTAGGCTTCCTTGTTGCCATAATTTTACATTCAATTTTTCTTGCCAACCTAAATTACTTCTCCAATGAATCAGGTTCCCAAACACGAACTTCGTCTTATATGTTATCTTTTAAGGTACATATGAAGACATCTTGTGTTCCTATGGAATATCAATCACCCTTATATTTGATTTTTGGAAGTCCTCAATGTGCTCCACCACCAAACCCATTTGTTTGATATTTATCAATTAGCTAAAGAAGGTGTTTCTATTTGTATCCATATAATGTGCTATCATTTCCTCCGTAAAAATTGACCAAGTGACAATTTTTTTACGGGAGCAAAGCCATCGATACCATAGAAATGTATTTTGTTCTAAATGAAAAGTTGCAATGCATACCTTTTTTGTGTTTTACAAATTATAGAGATCAAAATATTGATCCATATGTAGTATCGATGTTACGAGATCCTTGCCATCAAACTTCCTCATATTCATCTTTGTAATATGGTAGTTCTTCAATCCAACATTAGAGTTTATGAAATCACGATTAACATTTATTTTGTTCTCATCATGAGTTTCCTCTACTATATTTCCACCATTAGGATTTATTTCTTGTATTAACCTTGTCATCAAACCTTCCATCTATGCTTTTAGATCATTCTTCATGTATTCCATGTTGTCTTTCATTTTTTCATCGATCTTATCTTCCATGTCATCCATATTAGCTTCCATGCTATCCATCTTAGCTTCCAGGCCATTCTTCAAACCATCCATCTTAGATTCTATGAATTTATTCAAACCATCCATCTTATCTTCCACGCCTTTCCTCAAAACTTCCATTTCATTTTTTGTTGCTATTTTTGAGAATGAAATTTGGTGCACTTTATCTTGTAATTTTGATATGTCATGTACCGCTTATTCCTCTTCATGAGTCATATTAGAGCCTTCTAAAGGCTTAATGAGTGTTGAATTATTTTGAGGTGGAATTTTAGAACCCAATACTGATATCTATTCTTCAATATGCCCTTGGAATCACTTGAAACTGATTTTTCACACAAGACTTATGCAATTTGGGAAAAAAATACACACCTTTTTCTTTCTTTTTAGGAGCTCTATATTGAAACTGAATTATCTCTGTGATTTTGGATCTTCAATATCTAAAATTCGGCGCTGAAGTAGCCCTATGAATCATATTTTGAATGCCATAGGTCTGACCTGATTTGGTTTTTTCAAGGCAAAGTCATATCTAATCTCCCACAATGACCTACTTATGGAATGGTTCAGTAGACTGAACTTGTACGACTTGCCACGTGTCAATATTTCCTCCTTCAGGCCTAAAATGCACACAAAGAAATATAAAGTCTGTGTGCTTGTGACAAACTTTTACATAATTCCAATCTGACGCTCAGAGAGAGAGTTATGACGTTTTTCCCACGGTCACCTCATTGAGATGAAATTCAGGATCTTGAAAAAATCCTAACTACCATAGATCATATCTCCAAAAATTTAGCTAACCAAGATCTGAAATTTTTACAGGAGGCTCCTCAGGATCTCTGCTTCACTCTGTAAAGTTTTCATCTTTTGAAACTTCATATAAAAAAAATTATAGCGAAAATTCCATGATGACCTATTTTATTTGAAATTCGAGAGCTTGAAGAAACCTAACTTCTACAGATGATATCTCTGAAAATATTACGAAACAAGATCTAAAATTTTTACACCACACTCCTCAGGATTTCGTATTCGCTTTGTAAAAATTTCAGCTTCTTAACCTTTGTATAAATAATGTTATAGCGAAAATTCCACGATGACCTGTTTGGAGCATCGAAACCCTAGAATTCAAAGCTCTCATACCAAATGTTATGAAACCAGCTCCAAAAATAGCAGAAAAGAGTTATCAATGCCTTAGAAATATCTACTTCGATGGGTAAACCTCCAATACATTACATAAATGAACAATTCTTTGATGATACAAATGAGAAAAACCCCTTCTAATATAAGATTCCATGAGGTCCCGATATATTCCTAGCCAACCTAACAATAATAATGTAAGGGCACAGTAAAAACAATATTGGGGTTACATGGGTACAACAATAAAAATACTGTGGTTACAGTAACAATAATAAGGGACTATACTAGTAATATAGTGACCTAACATTTTTTACATCAACAAGTGTTGTTGTTGGGCTGAACATAGCCATGGGCTTCTCACAAAACATTATGTCTATGCCAATGTTGCAATTTGAAGCCATATATTTATCCACTTCAACAATTTGTTTGTCTTCTTCTGGATTTCCCCACACCTCTGCTATGTCATGCTCCACCAAATCTCTGGTCAAAATGATTTCCTGATCACTATTCAGGGTGTTTTCATAGGGATCATTTTCATTCTCTTATTACAATACTACTCTTGCATAGCACTTACTACCTCATATGTTTCAACACGCTATAGAACAACTACATTGTATGTTCATTATTTTGCTCCTCCCCCACCATAGGGAGAAGTGTCAACATCCATAGCCTCTGATTAGGCAACAATAGACAACACAAATGGAAATTTTAATAATGGAACACTAATGGTGTTCCCTTGGGTCGAAGACCTAGATATCCATTGCCTTTATTGCCGTATAATGGTTGATATGGAAAGGGTATTTTTCCTGGAAACCATGATGTTATCATCATTTTTTCTTCTTAGCATGATGGGTTAGTAGTTTCAGACAGTCAATATATGCCTCCCACAAGTAATCCATTTCCATCAGTGGTTTCATGGACTACATGCCTTGCTCCACTTGGGAAAAATGTGCAGCTTTAACCTCTTGTAATAGTATGATACTCATTATTGCTATCATTTTTCCTTTGTTTTTTTATATATTTAGGATTATTTCAAGTGTAAGCTTCTTCATGAATAGAGATATCCATCTAACATAATCTACTCTCACAATAGTACATTCAGTATATAAGTCATGTTTTGGGGGCACATGGGTTTGAATCTAGAGAAAATGAACATAATTGGTGTGTTTTTTACAAGGGTATATCAAGAGGACGAAGTAATGATGTAATGGTGAAAAATAATGAAAATATTGATGTCATAAATGAGAAAAACCAAAGACCAAGATCTACAATTTTTAGGAATCAATCAGTTACTCTAGAGGCCCAATGGAATCCTTATAGTGAAGATGGAATTCATAAAAATATAAAATATAGTGTATTCATGTTATATTATTTTTGGATATGATAGCTTGTGGAATGAAAATCCTCATAAGAAAATTTTCAACGAGATTAGTTTCTTACCTAACGTGATCATTTTAGGAGTAACACCTTGGCTATATATTATGGGGTAACTCTTAGAGAGTTCTATAAATTTTAAATGTTTTTTCCTTTTCTTCTTCTTTCATGGATTTTGGCCATTTGGTCATTATTATGTATTCCTCATGGATGCAGTGCATGATAAATTCCATTCAGAAAAATTCCCATTCAGGCCTGGAATCCTCTTCTATAGCAAGCATTCCTAGAGAGAGTTTATTTTTATTCCCTTTAGATGATTCTTCTTTTGCAAGGAGTCCTTTTAACAAACTTTACAATGTTATAGGTTTGTTTGATGTCTTTCTAGTAGCCAAGGAAGCACTCGATTGATTTATCCCTCCTTGTAATCATGTTGGATAACTCTATTATTGTCACAACATATTTTTGGTCATTCTATGTGTTATTCTTAATGTGATGTGCATATCCCTCCTTCCCTTCACTCATGAATAATTCTTGGCATGACCCAACCATTTTCAAAGCTTGTGGTGAATGTGGATCTTGCATCTTACTCTCTAAAACAATCGACCCAACCTTGTTACGTGTCACCAAATCATTTAATCAAGACAACTTCTTTTCATAGTCTTCTATGAAGTGGTCTCCTCAACATAGACAACATCTAATGGAAACACCAACTTACTCAACTAGACAAGGTTTTTCCAAGATGGAATGACTATTAGATTGGCCATATCCTCTCTTGATCATGTCTAAGGCTAACACTTGGTAGGCTTCAATGTCAACATTAAAATATTTTAGCCAACTCTCCCATGACATATATCATGCAGTGATATCAACTATCCTTTTTAGACATGTTCCCATGTCTTCTTTGTATAATTGTCATTATTTTTCATCAATATTATTCTCAATTCTTGCTAGACTCATATATCCTATACCATTTCCATCACTTGTCTGACATATCACAAAATATCACACATATATATGTGAATTTTCCACACTATTGAATATTGTAATGTTCCATACGGAATAGTCCAATCATGTCACATCACAATACTCATCCACATGTGAAGTCAATCTGATTGAGCATCTGTGTGGTCCAACTTGGTGAGATGTCGTATCAACCTCCCATAGATATCATGTCAAGAAATGTTGTGTCACTTGCTCAATTGCAATACTACCTAGTCTACAATATAAGTCATTCTACCATCCACCAGCATCATGTGCTCTGCACACGAACCACATTGTAGTAATAACGTGTCTACTCTGTCTCCATATGACCCTCTTGAAACTCCACAAACTTAGAGTGGTCCATGATAAATTCATTGGCTTGAAACCGACCCCACATTATGACCACTAACAACTCAACAAAATGATGATTTTTTTATTAGTCTCGATTTCAGAACTGGATATTCCTTTCCTCCTCTTCACTATTTAGTAATTAAAATATCTCAAAATTACATGACTTTGATAGTTTGAAGAAGATGTAATGATATTACTGTTTCTTCTGCTATTTCTTCCAAGGTGGAATTAACTTCAAAGTTGATGCCTCATTAATTCATGATAATTTCTCCAAATTTAAGTAGTGATGATGCTAAACAAATAATTCAAAAACTTCCTTGGAAATATTCTGATTGCTTCTTGACAAGTCCATTTCTGAAATTTAGGAAGACCTTGATAAATAAATTTAGAGTGTGTTTTCATTCCAAAGAAGCACATTATAAATTGGCTAATATATCTAAACCTTCTAGTTGTATAGAAGAAAACACGTTGTTCTTAAGCAAGAAACCCTACCCAAACTTTTCAAATTTTGGACTCACATTTGAGCTTTGGTTTATGTATTGAACTCAAATAATATTCTATGTAAATGGGTAGTGGTTTCCTATCTCTCCATGAAAATTATAACATTAGTTCCAAATAACAAGATTTACAGTTCTTGGTGTTATTTCCAACCTCTTTTGCTAGAAATATCTCAGCATAAAACTTGTAAGCGGTAAAATGTGTTTTTAATTTTTAAAGAAAAAATTAAATCTAATGCAAATTTATACCTAGCAGAGAAATGCTATGGGACAATGTTTCTACCAAGAGTATGTCACTCATTGTATGGAATTACACCCATAGATGAAAAACAACCAGTGCGATAAATGTTTGATAAATAAGAGCCAATGTAACAAAAATGGTCAAATATAATGTGGATATATCTATGGGGTCAACTACTACTAGGGATTACTACATATATGTCAAAAATTTGTCAAAGCTTAAGAGGTAATCTATATTGTGGATATCTGTATGGGGTCAAATACTACTAGGAATGACAACATGAATGGAATTTTTTTATCAATGTTTAAATTATTTTACCTGGCAGTGTAATTATACATTCTAAAGGGTTTTCCATCTTCATGAATGGATAAATATATGTTCTTACCATGAATCTGTTGAAGGTTTGATTTCACATAAAAGATGTTTGGAAAAGGGATGAAAATGGCTTTATTTTTGTCCCTGAATTACGTTGGAAATACATTATGGGTGAAATCGCGAAGTTGGGAAACACTTTTTGGCGGACGGCTAGAATATGGGAGAAAATTTTAATTTCTCGTCCGAGAAAATAGTCAACTCTATTTCTCGACTGAGAGTTTTAAAAATTCTCGTCCGAGAGTTTTATTGGGTTTAACCGGAGTTAAAAATCTCTCGGACGAGAGTTATGCATTTTCTCGTCCGAGAGTTTTATTGACGGAAACTCTCGAGAATACTTTCGGACGAGAGTTTTAAAAACTCTCGGATGAGAGTTTTGAAAACTCTCGTATGAGAGTTTTCAAAACTCTCGTATGAGAGTTTTCAAAACTCTCGTATGAGAGTTTTCAAAACTCTCATCCGAGAGTTTTATTCCTATAATAAAACACAAAAAATTTTAAGTTTTTAGAATTGGTACGTTATATAATTTAAATAGTACTTTATTAAAATTAAAAAATGATATAAAATAATAAAATTATAATTTTATTTTAAATTATTTTATTATTATTAAAGATAAAAAATACATGAAGATTTAATTAAATAAAATTTGTTACACTATTTTGTAATATCAATGTTATATAAAAAACTAAAAATATTTTTATATAAAACTAATTGATATATTAATATAAATAAAATAAAATTCTAAAACATAAATCAAAATAAAAACAACTATATATAATTTATATAATATTTTTTTGAAATTAATGAATAAATTTAAATTTAAAAAACAATTGACTAAATGCAATGAGGTGATAAAGGAGACAATGCATAGCACCTTAATATCATTATAAATTCTTGGAAATCTCGAGAAATTTTTGAAGTGAGATGAGCTTCTTGGAATGGGTCACTTTATCTTCCACTTCAGTTTCACACAATTAACTTGAAAGGAAGTCTATTTTCCTAGGTATGGTTGTAAGGGAATGAACAATATTATTTGAACATTGAGTGAGATGCCCTTCTTGGAATGGGTCCTCCTATATTCCACTTTAGTTTCACAAGATTAAATTGAAATGAAATTTATTTTCCTAGGTATGGATGTAAGGGGATAAAGAATATTATCCGAAAAGGAAATGAATGTTAAGTGTGACATTCCAAGCAGAAGTGTATGGGATTGGAGAATTATGTTATTGCAGAAAACTAACCCTTGACCCCTTAACCCTTGACCCATAACACTTGACCCCTTAAACCCTAATTCTTAACCCCTAAACCCTTAACCCCCAGCTTGAACACCCCCACTAAACCTCTAAATCCCTAACCCATTTAACCCCTAAACCCTTAACCCCTACCCCTAACACGTTAACCCCTAACCCATTTAAGCACCTAAACACCAAAACCCCTAACTCCTAACCCCTAAAATACTTAACTGCTAAATCCCCTAACCCCCTAAACCTCTAAACCAATCCTAGCCCATTTAACCCCCTAAACCTCAAAACCCCTAACCCCTTAAACCCTAATTCCCAACCCATAACCCTTGACCCCTTAAACCCTATTTCCTAACCCCTAACCCCTTAAACCCTAATTCCCAACCCCTAACCAATTCAACACCCTAAACCCCTAAAAACCTAACCCATTTAAGTGTTTACTCCATTTAACCCCCAAAACCCTAACCCCTAACCCCTAATATCCTTCACTGCTAAATCCCCTAAACCTCTAAACCTATAACCCATTTAACCCCCTAAACTCTAAACCTCTAAACCCTTAACCCCTAACCCCTTAAACCCTAATTCCCAAACCCTAACCAATTCAACACCCTAAACCTCGAAAAACCTAACCTATTTAACCCCATTAACCCCTAACTTCTAACCCCTAAAATCCTTAACTGCTAAATCCCCTAACCCCCTAAAACTCTAAACCAACCCTAACCCATTTAACCCCCTAAACCCTAAACCTATAACCCCTTAAACCCTAATTCCCAACCCATAACCCATTCAACGCCTTAAACACCTAAACCTCTAACCCATTAACCCTTGACCCCTTAAACACTAATTCCTAACCCTTAACCCATTTAACCCCCTAAACCCTAAACCTCTAAACCCTTAACCCCTAACCCATTTACCCCCACTAAACCTCTAAACCCCTAACCTATTTAACCCCTAAACGCTAAACCTCTAAACCCTTAACCCCTACCCCTAACTCGTTAACCCCTAACCCATTTAAGCCCTTAAACCCCAAAACCCCTAACCCCTTAAACCCTAATTCCCAACCCATAACCCTTGACCCCTTAAACCCTATTTCTTAACCCCTAACCGCCAAGCCTAATTCCCAACTAACAATTCAACACCTAAACCTAAGAAACCTAACCCATTTAAGTGTTTGCTTCATTTAACCCCAGCCCTAACCCTTAACCCTAAAATCCTTCATTGCTAAATCCCCTAAACCTCTGTTTATACTTGTTAACTTGTTTAACCCCCTAAACCTAAGCCCCTCGCCCTTAACCCTAACCCTTCGACCTAATTTCGGCCCCTAACGATTTCAACACCTAAAAACCTAACCCATTTAACCACATTAACCCCTAACTTCTAACCCCTAAAATCTTTAACTCCTAAATCTCGTAACCCCCTAAACCTCTAAACCGACCCTAACACATTTAACCCCCTAAAGCCTAAACCTATAACCCCTTAAACCTTAATTACCAACCCATAACCCATTCAACCCCTTAAACACCTAAACCTCTAACCCCTTAACCCTTGACCCCTTAAACCCGAATTCCTAACTCCTAACCCATTTAACCCTGAGCCTAGCTTCTCTGAGCTCTTAACCCCACTAACCCATTTACCCCCACTAAACCTCAACCCTAACCCATTTTAACCCTAGCCTTCAAACCTCGACCCTTAACCCTCTACACATAGGTAACTAACCCATTTAAATAAGCCCTTAAACCCAAAGCCTAACCCCTTAAACCTAATTCCCGACCCCACCGCCCCTTGACCACAACCAAACCCTGTTCTTAACCCTAAACCCTTAACCCCTAACCCCTTAAACCCTAATTCCCAACCCTTAACCAATTCAACACCCTAAACCCATAAAAACCTAACCCATTTAAGTGTTTACTCCATTTAACCCCCAAAACACTAACCCCTAACCCCTAAAATCCTTCACTGCTAAATCCCCTAAACCTCTAAACCTATAACCCATTTAACCTCATAAACCCTAAACCTCTAAACCCTTAATCCCTAACCCCTTAAACCCTAATTCCCAACCCCTAACCAATTCAACACCCTAAACCTCGAAAAACCTAACCCATTTAACCCCATTAACCCCTAAAATCCTTAACTGCTAAATCCCCTAACCCCCTAAACCTCTAAACCAACCCTAACCCATTTAACCCCCTAAACCCTAAACCTATAACCCCTTAAACCCTAATTCCCAACCCATAACCCATTCAACCCCTTAAAAACCTAAACCTCTAACCCATTAACCCTTGACCCCTTAAACACTAATTCCTAATCCTTAACCCATTTAACCCCCTAAACCCTAAACCTCTAAACCCTTAACCCCTAACCCATTTACCCCCACTAAACCTCTAGACCCTTAACCCATTTAACCCCTAAACGCTAAACCTCTAAACCCTTAACCCCTACCCCTAACTCGTTAACCCCTAACCCATTTAAGCCCTTAAACCCCAAAACCCCTAACCCCTTAAACCCTAATTCCCAACCCATAACCCTTGACCCCTTAAACCCTATTTCTTAAGCCCTAAACCCTTAACCCCTAACCCCTTAAACCCTAATTCCCAACCCTTAACCAATTCAACACCCTAAACCCATAAAAACCTAACCCATTTAAGTGTTTACTCCATTTAACCCCCAAAACCCTAACCCCTAACCCCTAAAATCCTTCACTGCTAAATCACCTAAACCTCTAAACCTATAACCCATTTAACCCCCTAAACCCTAAACCTCTAAACCCTTAACCCATAACCCCTTAAACCCTAATTCCCAACCCCTAACCAATTCAACACCCTAAACCCCTAAAAACCTAACCCATTTAACCCCATTAACCCCTAACTTCTAACCCCTAAAATCCTTAACCGCTAAATCCCCTAACCCCCTAAACCTCTAAACCAACCCTAACCCATTTAACCCCCTAAACCCTAAACCTATAACCCCTTAAACCCTAATTCCCAACCCATAACCCATTCAACCCCTTAAACACCTAAATCTCTAACCCATTAACCCTTGACCCCTTAAACACTAATTCTTAACCCTTAACCCATTTAACCCCCTAAGCCCTAAACCTCTAAACCCTTAACCCCTAACCCATTTACCCCCACTAAACCTCTAAACCCCTAACCCATTTAACCCCTAAATTCTAAACCTCTAAACCCTTAACACCTACCCCTAACTCGTTAACCCCTAACCCATTTAAGCCCTTAAAACCCAAAACCCCTAACCCCTTAAACCCTAATTCCCAACCCATAACCCTTGACCCCTTAAACCCTATTTCTTAACCCCTAAACCCTTGAGCTAATTCCCAACCCCTAACGAATTCAACACCGTAAACCCCTAAAAACCTAACACATTTAAGTGTGGATTCCATTTAACCCCAAAAACCCTAACCCCTAACCCCTAAAATCCTTCACTGCTAAATCCCCTAACCCCCTAAACCTCTAAACCTGTAACCCATTTAACCCCCTAAACCCTAAACCTCTAAACCCTTAACCCCTAACCCCTAAAACCCTAATTCCCAAGCCCTAACCAATTCAACACCCTAAACCCCTAAAAACCTAACCCATTTAACCCCATTAACCACTAACTTCTAACCCCTAAAATCCTTAACTGCTAAATCCCCTAACCCCCTAAACCTCTAAACCAACCCTAACCCATTTAACCCCCTAAACCCAAAACCTATAACCCCTTAAAACCTAATTCCCAACCCATAACCCATTCAACCCCTTAAACACCTAAACCTCTAACCCATTAACCCTTGACCCCTTAAACACTAATTCCTAACCCTTAACCCATTTAACCCCCTAAACACTAAACCTCTAAACCCTTAACCCCTATTTACCCACATTTAATAGGTTGGGGGTTGGGGATTTAGAGGTTTAGGGGAGATTTAGGGAGTTAAATGGAGTTTTAAGGTAAAGGTTAATGGGTTAAACCGGGCCGTGTTTAATTGGAGGTATAGTAGGAATTAGAACCGGAGTACTTTAAATTTTGGGTTTAAGTTAGAAAATTTAGCGATTAAGGATTTTAGGGGTTAGAAAGTTAGTGGTTAAAAGTTAAATAAGGTTGGACGGCAAACCCGGGTGTCTAGTGGGGTTAGGGGTTACGGGGAATTGGTTGGGGTTTAGAGGAATTCGGTCGATTTGGTTATACTTTAGAGGTTTATGGGATGGATTTGCGTTGAGGGAATTTTAGAGGTTAAGAGGGTTAGGGTCCCCTTTGGGAGTTAAATCACACTTAAATGGGTTAGGTTTTAGGGGTTTATGGTGTTGAATTGGTTACCCATTTAAGCCCTTAAAACCAAAAACCCCTAACCCCTTAAACCCTAATTCCCAACCCATAACCCTTGACCCCTTAAACCCTAATTCCTAACCACTAAACCCTTAAGCCCTAATTCCCAACCCCTAACCAATTCAACACTGTAAACCCCTAAAAACCTAACCCATTTAAGTGTGGATTCCATTTAACCCCCAAAACCCTAACCCCTAACCCCTAAAATCCTTCACTGCTAAATCCCCTAACCCCCTAAACCTCTAAACCTGTAACCCATTTAACCCCTAAACCCTAAACCTCTAAACCCTTAACCCCTAACCCCTTAAACCCTAATTCCCAACCCCTAACCAATTCAACACCCTAAACCCCTAAAAACCTAACCCATTTAACCCCATTAACCCATAACTTCTAACCCCTAAAATCCTTAACTGCTAAATCCCCTAACCCCCTAAACCTCTAAACCAACCCTAACCCATTTAACCCCCTAAAACCAAAACCTATAACCCCTTAAACCCTAATTCCCAACCCATAACCCATTCAATCCCTTAAACACCTAAACCTCTAACCCATTAACCCTTGACCCCTTAAACACTAATTCCTAACCCTTAACCCATTTAACCCCCTAAACCCTAAACCTCTAAACCGTTAACCCCTAACCCTGGGGTAAATGGGTTAGGGGTTGAGGGTTTAGAGGTTTAGGGTTTAGGGGGTTAAATGGGTTAAGGGTTAGGAATTAGTGTTTAAGGGGTGAAGGGTTAATGGGTTAGAGGTTTAGGTGTTTAAGGGGTTGAATGGGTTATGGGTTGGGAATTAGGGTTTAAGGGGTTATAGGTTTAGGGTTTAGGGGGTTAAATGGGTTAGGGTTGGTTTAGAGGTTTAGGGGGTTAGGGGATTTAGCATTTAAGTATTTTAGGGGTTAGAAGTTAGGGGTTATTGGGGTTAAATGGGATTGGAGCTTGTGGGTTTTAAGTGTCTAATTGGTTAAGGGGTTGAAATAAATTTCTTATTCTGAGTTAGGGGTTAAGGGATTTAGAGGGTTTATGGTTTAGGGGAGTTAAATGGGTTATAGGTTTAGAGGTTTAGGGGGTTAGGGGATTTAGCAGTGAAGGATTTTAGGGGTTAGGGGTTAGGGTTTTGGGGGTTAAATGGAATCCACAGTTAAATGGGTTAGGTTTTTAGGGGTTTACGATGTTGAATTGGTTAGGGGTTGGGAATTAGGGGCTTAAATGTGTTAGGGGTAGGGGTTAAGGGTTTAGAGGTTTAGGGTTTAAGGGTTAAATGGGTTAGGGGTTTAGAGGTTTAGTGGGGGTACTGGGTTAGGGGTTAAGGGTTTAGAGGTTTAGGGTTTAGGGGGTTAAGGGTTTAGGGGTTAGGAATTATGGTTTAAGGTGTCAAGGGTTATGGGTTTGGAATTAGGGTTTAAGGGGTTAGGGGTTAGGGGTTTAGAGGTTTAGGGTTTAGGGGGTTATATGGGTTACAGGTTTAGAGGTTTAGGGGTTTAGGGGATTTAGCAGTGAAGGATTTTAGGGGTTGGGGGTTAGGGTTTTTGGGGTTAAATGGAATCCACACTTAAATGGGTTAGGTTTTTAGGGGTTTAGGGTGTTGAATTGGTTAGGGGTTTGGGGTTTAGGGGCTTAAATGGGTTAGTGGTTAACGGGTTAGGGGTAGGGGTTAAGGGTTTAGAGGTTTAGGGTTTAGGGATTAAATGGGTTAGGGGTTTAGAGGTTTAGTGGGGGTAAATGGGTTAGGGGTTAAGGGTTTAGAGGTTTAGGGTTTAGGAGGTTAAATGGGTTAGGGGTAAGGAATTAGGGTTTAAGGGATCAAGGGTTAAGGGGTTAGAGGTTTAGGTGTTTAAGGGTTTGAATGGGCTATGGGTTGGGAATTAGGGTTTAAGGGGTTATAGTTTTAGGCTTTAGGGGGTTAAATTGGTTAGGGTTGGTTTATAGGTTTAGGGGGTTAGGGGATTTAGCAGTTAAGGATTTTAGGGGTTAGAAGTTAGGGGTTAACGGGTTAGGGGTAGGGGTTAACGGTTTAGAGGTTTAAGGCTTAGGGCGTTAAATGGGTTAGGGGTTAGGAATTAGGGTTTAAGGGGTCAAGGGTTAAGGGGTTAGAGGTTTAGGTGTTTAAGGGGTTGAATGGGTTATGGGTTGGGAATTAGGGTTAAAGGGGTTATAGGTTTAGGGGGTTAGGAGATTTAGCAGTTAAGGATTTTAGAGGTTAGAAGTTAGGGGTTAATGGAGTTAAATGGGTTAGGTTTTTAGGGGTTTGGGGTGTTGAATTGGTTAGGGGTTCAGAATTAGGGTTTTAGGGGTTAGGGGTTAAGGGTTTAGAGGTTTAGGGTTTAGGAGGTTAAAAATGGGTTGGGGGTTAGGAATTAGGGTTTAAGGGGTCAACGGTTAAGGGGTTAGAGGTTTAGGTGTTTAAGGGGTTGAATGGGCTATGTGTTGGGAATTAGGGTTTAATGGATTATAGGTTTAGGGTTTAGGGGGTTAAATTGGTTAGGGTTGGTTTATAGGTTTAGGGGGTTTAAGGATTTTAGGGGTTAGAAGTTAGGGGTTAATGGGTTAGGGGTAGGGGTTAAGGGTTTAGAGATTTAAGGTTTAGGGCGTTAAATGGGTTAGGGGTTAGTAATTAGGGTTTAAGGGGTCAAGGGTTAAGGGGTTAGAGGTTTAGGTGTTTAAGGGGTTGAATGGGTTATGGGTTGGGAATTAGGGTTTAAGGGGTTATAGGTTTAGGGGGTTAGGGGATTTAGCAGTTAAGAATTTTAGAGGTTAGAAGTTAGGGGTTAATGGAGTGAAATGGGTTAGGTTTTTAGGGGTTTAGGGTGTTGAATTGGTTAGGGGTTAGGGGTTAAGGGTTTAGAGGTTTAGGGTTTAGGGGGTTAAATGTGTTACAGGTTTAGAGGTTTAGGGGTTTAGGGGATTTAGCAGTGAAGGATTTTAGGGGTTAGGGGTTAGGGTTTTGGGGGTTAAATTGAATCCACACTTAAATGGGTTAGGTTTTTAGGGGTTTAGGTTGTTGAATTGGTTAGGGGTTGGGAATTAGGGTTTAAGGGATTAGGAGTTAAGGGTTGAGGGGTTAGGAATTAGGGTTTAAGGGGTCAAGGGTTATGGGTTGGGAATTAGGGTTTAAGGGGTTAGGGGTTTTTGGGTTTAGGGGCTTAAATGGGTTAACGGTTAACGGGTTAGGGGTAGGGGTTAAGGTTTTAGAGGTTTAGGGTTTAGGGGTTAAATGGGTTAGGGATTTAGAGGTTTAGTAGGGGTAAATGGTTTGGGGGTTAAGGGTTTAGATGTTTAGGGTTTAGGGGGTTAAGGGTTTAGGGGTTAGGAATTAGGGTTTAAGGGGTCAAGGGTTATGGGTTGGGAATTATGGTTTAAGGGTTTAGGGGTTAAGGGTTTAGAAGTTTAGGGTTTAGGGGGTTGAATGGGGTATAGGTTTAGAGGTTTAGGGGGTTACAAGATTTAGCAGCGAAGGATTTTAGGGGTTAGCGGTTAGGGTTTTGGGGGTTAAATGGAATCCACACTTAAATGGGTTTTGTTTAGGGGGTTAAATGGGTTAGCCCGGTTAGGAATTAGGGTTTAAGGGGTCAAGGGTTAAGGGGTTAGAGTTTTAGGTGTTTAAGGGGTTGAATGGGTTATGGGTTGGGAATTAGGGTTTAAGGGGTTATAGGTTTTGGGTTTAGGGGGTTAAATGGGTTAGGGTTGGTTTAGAGGTTTAGGGGGTTAGGGGATTTAGCAGTTAAGGATTTTAGGGGTTAGAAGTTAGTGGTTAATGGGGTTAAATGGGTAAGGTTTTTAGGGGTTTAGGGTGTCTAATTGGTTAGGGGTTGGGAATTAGGGTTTTAGGGGTTAGGGGTTAAGGGTTTAGAGGTTTAGGGTTTAGGGGGTTAAATGGGTTACGGGTTTAGAGGTTTAGGGGGTTAGGGGATTTAGCAGTGAAGGATTTTAGGGGTTAGGGGTTAGGGTTTTGGGGGTTAAATGGAATCCACACTTAAATGGGTTAGGTTTTTAGGGGTTTACGGTGTTGAATTGGTTAGGGGTTGGGAATTAGGGCTTAAGGGTTTAGGGGTTAGGAATTAGGGTTTAAGGGGTCAAGGGTTATGGGTTGGGAATTAGGGTTTAAGAGGTTTAAGGGCTTAAATCAGTTAGGGGTTAACGAGTTAGGGGTAGGGGTTAAGGGTTTAGAGGTTTAGCGTTTAGGGGTTAAATGGGTTAGAGGTTTAGAGGTTTAGTGGGGGTAAATGGGTTAGGGGTTAAGGGTTTAGAGGTTTAGGGTTTAGGGGTTAAATGGGTTAAGGGTTAGGAATTAGTGTTTAAGGGGTCAAGGGTTAATGGGTTAGAGGATTAGGTGTTTAAGGGGTTGAATGGGTTATGGGTTGGGAATTAGGGTTTAAGGGGTTATAGGTTTAGGGTTTAGGGTTTAGGGGGTTAAATGGGTTAGGGTTGGTTTAGAGGTTTAGGGGGTTAGGGGATTTAGCAGTTAAGGATTTTAGGGGTTAGAAGTTAGGGGTTAATGGGGTTAAATGGGTTAGGTTTTTAGGGGTTTAGGGTGTTGAATTGGCTAGGGGTTGGGAATTAGGGTTTAAGGGGTTAGGGGATAAGGGTTTAGAGGTTTAGGGTTTAGGGGGTTAAATGGGTTATAGGTTTAGAGGTTTAGGGGATTTAGCAGTGAAGGATTTTAGGGGTTAGGGGTTAGGGTTTTGGGGGTTAAATGGAATAAACACTTAAATGGGTTAGGTTTTTATGGGTTTAGGGTGTTGAATTGGTTAGGGGTTGGGAATTAAGGTTTAAGGGGTTAGGGGTTAGGAAATAGGGTTTAAGGGGTCAAGGGTTATGGGTTGGGAATTAGGGTTTAAGGGGTTAGGGGTTTTGAGGTTTAGGGGGTTAAATGGGTAAGGATTGGTTTAGAGGTTTAGGGGTTTAGGGGATTTAGCAGTTAAGTATTTTAGGGGTTAAGAGTTAGGGGTTTTGGGGTTTAGGTGCTTAAATGGGTTAGGGGTTAACGTGTTAGGGGTAGGGGTTAAATGGGTTAGGGATTTAGAGGTTTAGCGGGGGTAAATGGGTTAGGGGTTAAGGGTTTAGAGGTTTAAGGTTTAGGGGGTTAAGGGTTTAGGGGTTAGGAATTAGGGTTTAAGGGGTCAAGGGTTATGGGTCAAGGGTTAAGGGGTCAAGGGTTAGTTTTATGCAATAACATAATTCTCCAATCCCATACACTTCTGATTGGAATGTCACACTTAACATTCATTTCATTTTTGGATAATATTCTTTATCCCCTTACATCCATACCTAGGAAAATAAACTTCATTTCAATTTAATCTTGTCAAACTAAAGTGGAATATAAGAGGACCCATTCCAAGAAGGGCATCTCACTCAATGTTCAAATAATATTGTTCATTCCCTTACATCCATACCTAGGAAAATAGACTTCCCTTGAAGTTAATTGTGTGAAACTGAAGTGGAAGATAAAGTGACCCATTCCAAGAAGCTCATCTCACTTCAAAAATTTCTCGAGATTTCCAAGAATTTACAACGATATTAAGGTGCTATGCATTGTCTCCTTTATCACCTCATTGCATTTAGTCAATTGTTTTTTAAATTTAAATTTATTCATTAATTTCAAAAAAAATATTATATAAATTATATATAGTTGTTTTAATTTTGATTTATGTTTTAGAATTTTATTTTATTTATATTAATATATCAATTAGTTTTATATAAAAATATTTTTAGTTTTTTATATAACATTGATATTACAAAATATTGTAACAAATTTTATTTAATTAAATCTTCATGTATTTTTTATCATTAATAATAATAAAATTATTTAAAATAAAATTATTATTTTATTATTTTATATCATTTTTTAATTTTAATAAAGTACTATTTAAATTATATAACGTACCAATTCTAAAAACTTAAAATTTTTTGTGTTTTATTATAGGAATAAAACTCTCGGATGAGAGTTTTGAAAACTCTCATACGAGAGTTTTGAAAACTCTCATACGAGAGTTTTGAAAACTCTCATACGAGAGTTTTGAAAACTCTCATACGAGAGTTTCTAAACTCTCATACGAGAGTTTTCTAAACTCTCATACGAGAGTTTCATCGGGTAAACTCTCGGGCGCAAACTCTCGTCCGAGAGTTTTTTCAAATTTCGGCCGAGAGTTTGGTCGTGCGTTTAAATGTAACTTTAGGCGGGTTAAACTCTCGGTTGAGAGTTTTATAAATTTCTCGTCCGAGACATTATCTCGGCCGAGAGTTTCTGGTCAACGAAAAACACAGAAAATTCTGCAGTTTTCAGGAACCTGCAACTTTGGAGGGGCAGAACACCTACAAAAACAACATTTTATATGTCGGACAAAGTACCATTAGATTCATCTCTGAATCTAGTTTATGATGATATGAGATTTGTGGAGTTTCATTAAAAAATTCAATTTTTTATTAATTTTTTACTAAACTGTGTCATTGTGGAATTTCATTGTTCGAAAAATTGCACTAAATGAAAATTCAATAACTTTCAAATGAGGACACCAAAAAATTCAAAAAAATCATACTGCACTTCCTCTCCCTGTCTAATTCAAAAGGGTACTCTCATTTTTCTTATTGATGATCACATTGAAAAGAAAATCAAAGGATAATAAAATGTACTGAAACATCACTGTTTTTTTGTCTTCGTCCATTTCAAAAAATAATAAAAAATAGTGATTTGATCCGAAAATTACCAAAACATAGTCTGTGCACTAGTGCAATATATGCAGATTATGATGCTATGGTTTTTTTCCAAAAAATGAATAACCTTCCCTAAAAAAGTAAAGGATAATAAAGTGACTATTTATGTTTGCCTGAAAATTTCAAGTATATGCAGTTAGTAAACAACAAATTTACCCCTCTATATGTCAATATTTTTTTTAAAAAAAATATCGGTATGGAGGTAAGACAATTCTCTACAATTCTTGTTTTTATGTCAAAGCATAATTTGCAATAAAAATATGAGTTTAGTGGAGTTGAAGTTGAAAATCAGAGAAAATTACAATTTTCAACGTCAAAAAAGGGCAAAAAGTGTTTCCCAACTTCACATTTTCACCCCTTTTTCAAATTTTCCGAAATAAGGGGTCACTCGAAAAATTAACTAGGCAACAATTTCGCCCATCTCGGTGGCCAGTTTACGTGCACCAGGTCTCAGTTAATTTGTAGGACCATTAATGCTGGCTTGCATGCCCCCTTTGACAAAAACTTTGACTATCCCTATCTCCTTCATACGTGCTCAGATTGGAGTGTCATTCACACAGTTGGAATGAGGGTGATGAGCACTTCAATTTTGTCCTAGTTTGAGAGCAATTTGGCGACTTTGAATTTTGAGCTATTATAAGCCCTCTTTGACCTCTGAGCATGTCTGGAGCCACCTAGATCATGATAAAACATTGAACTACAGAGAATATAAATTGGAAACATATATATTCTCTTACAACCTTTACAAATCCCTCCTCTATTCTCTATCCATAAATTGATACCAAGGAGAAATGGGGAAAATTAAAACCAATTCCCAAAATATGAACAACCAAAATTTGGATAGATTACAATATATTGTATTTGTTTCTTTTTGGTATATATTGGTTGGAAAAAAACTCAATATCTTATTAAATATGAATTTTATGACATAAAAATATCTTAAATTAACTTGATATGATTCCTTTGCTCACTAAATGCTTTATTTTGGACGTTATCTGGGAATGGTCACACAAAAAACACCTCTTAAAACAACCATGTGTATATCTCAATCCACATATTTTGTAGGGAATCCACTCATGAGTCACCTAATTGGGGATGTTCTACACAAAACCTATGCCATTTCACAAATTCATCTTCATTATTCTAAAAATGGTGTCCAAATTTTGTTATTCATTTATTCTTAGCACAAGTTGAATGAAATGTTTATCATGAGATGGAGGTATATGGAATCAAATTATGTAAAATATAGATAAAATGAAACCACATCAATGCTCCTTAATCATAAATTCCCATCATGTGCTAAGGTGGCGGGCTTAGCCCCTAAGGGACCCTTATCAATGTCATTCACGCCCCTATTGGGAAATAAAATATCTTAATATCAATATTTTTCATTTTTCATTTTTCATTATATTACATGTTTTTTTAAACATCATATTATATAGTTTCTATTTAGATTGGTTAAAAATGTTTAATATACTTCTTTTTTTTATGTGATGATGATTAACATGTATTAAGCTTGAAATTAGTTTATTGCACTTTATATAGGAAAATGATTGTTTGAAATTCCTTAAATTTTGATTTTACTCTTGAAATAAATGTTCCTATATCATTATAGTTTTGTCGAGTTAAAAGATTAAGAAGGTTGATAAATTGGGATTTAAACTAGATATAGATTGGACATTTTAAGAGAGATTTTTTTCATATTCAACCCTCTTACATATCTTAATTTTGAAGGTTCAAGCTCACTAGACTTTATTCTTAGTTTAGTAATGTGAATTTTCTTCTTTACAACAATAAAAGGTTGCATGAAAGAATTGAACTCTAGTAACAACATTTCTCATAATCACCGTCACTAAACCCAATCAACGTAAGTCATTGGTTCTTATTGAAATACATCTTAATTTAAATTATTTGTTTTGATGGACTTGCAATTTTTTGGATATCTAATGGGCTAAATTATATATCCACAAAAAGTTGATCCACATCAAACTATAACAATGCTTCATATTAAGATTTTTATTTAAACAACTTAATTTCATTATTTGTTTAATATATATATATATATATATATATATATATATGATTTTCCCCTCTATTCTAAATTTTATTTTAATTTTCCCATTCACTATTTTTTTTTAATATGATAACATAAGTTATTTATTCAACATTATTAAATTAAAATTTATATTTTATTATATATTATAATTTTTTAAAGTTTATAAAATTTCTAAATTTAAAAATAAAAACAAAAATAAATATTAAAAAGTTTAGTTCTAGTGGTGCAATTCAATTGGTGATTGAAATAATGTGAGTGTTGAGAAAACATTCAAGGTTCAAATCTCCATGTTGTAACAAGGTCCTTGTTGTAAAGAGGTTTATTAAAATATTTATCTAAATTAATTTATATTCAATTTTTTACACATTTCAAAAAAAAACTTATTATTTTATTTTTAATAAAAATAGATATTAATAAACATTTAATTTTCAATTTTTACATGATTTAAAAAAAAAACATTATTTTATTTTTAATGAAAATGGATATCCACACACATCTAATTTTAAGGACCACCCATACCAAGAAATTCTTACTAACTCCATCTAAATTCCTTAACTTTAAGTTGTAGTTTTGATAATTTGAAAATCCTATACATTAATTTTTTTGTTGCAATTTCAATAAAGTGTTTAGAAAATATTTTTTAAGAAATATAAGATTTTATCTTAATTAAAATGGTGTTATTATTTTAAGATTTGTATAAAGTAAATTGTAATCATAATTAATAGTTCCATAGACATTAAATATATATGGTGTTTAAATATATATGTTTATTTATTTTAGTGAAAGCGACTTTTTGCAAATTTAAATCTATGAAGTGTAGAATTGTATGTGGCTCTATTCACTTCTCTTATTTAATTTAACTAGATAAGGACTTTTTGTAAATAAATAATACTTGGTCTAGTTTTTATTAAAATTAAAAATTAAAGATTAAGGTTAAATTTTATAGAGGCATAAAATTGTATGTGGCTCTATTCACTTATGCTTATTTAATTTAACTAGATAAAGATTTTTTTGTAAATAATACTTAGTATAGTTTTTATTAAAGATTGAGGTTAACTTTATAGAGACAACATGAGGAGAGAAATTAAATTAGGAAATCACTAAATTCTTTACACAAATATCCCCACGTGGTGTATGTTGCACAAAGAGTAGTCACAGGGGTTGCATGGGGGTTGTATCCCCCCTTGTTTAGGGGGTTGTATCCTAGAGGAATCCAACCACAAGGGCTTCACTGGGGGAGCAATACCATAACACGTGGGTTCATATTGGGGCATATATATTGAGGAAAAAATGACATAATATATTGGGGGATATATAGGGGGTAAAGGGTTTTTATATTGGTAGGTATACAAAATGGATCTCAAAGTCAAAGAAAAAATCTAAAGGGGTATAAATAATGTTCAGGAAAAAATGGATACCTACAATATTTAGTGGAAGTAGGGGTTTTTTGAATTAGGAAGGTGTATTGGGTTCATATTGGTAGGGGGTTAAATAATGTGATTTTTAGGGGTATTTTTCAATATGTAGTCAAATTAAGGGTATTGTTTAATATGCCACGAATGCACGCAATAGGTCAGAGGTTCATTGAGTGAAGTCCCTATGAATCCAACAACCCACCTGACATGTAGCTACTAGTAAATGTCTGGGGGTCTATGACTTATCCCCCTCTCCACAAACCGCATCACAAATGGTGGATTTGAATCTTAGATATATCACTTTTCTAAGGACTCACATTACTTGGATCACTAATTGAGTTTCCCCCCAGGATTGTAGCAAACATAAATAGTTATTTCAGTCTTATTTGTTTTTTTCTTTGAAGAACCCTATCTTTCTCCCATTCTTTGATTCAAATGGATTTAAATCATATTTAAAAATCTCCTTCATAATTCTGCACATGGACCCATCTCCTTTTAAACAAATAAATATTCAGCATTCTAGACCAACAATTTTCTTATACACTTCAACTTTATATCTTAGACAATCTCCACATTTAACCTCTTCTTAGCTTGCCTTTGCACACTTTTTCTCTTATCTAGTTAATATTTATGAAATTTATCAGTGTCAACCTCTACCAAGTAATCTCATGCTTTCTCTCTCTTTACCCAACCATAAACTCAAATCATATAAATTTTATGCAAATTTTCTCCCTCTCACAAATTTCCACAAAATTGATTTTCTACAACAATATTTATTCCTTCATAATTAGATACTTGGATTTTCACATCGTTTGATTTCTACGGATTCCTTCTATTTTAGGTGCTTTTAATTTTAGGCATCCCTAAAACACCAAATTTCCAATCTCAACCCTTGATTTCTAAGGTACCCAAAGAATATAAGTGAGAGAAAGAACTAATGGCTTACGCCTAGTAGGTACTTATACATTTTCCCTACAAAATATAATATCCAGGTGTTTGTAAGAATAACCAATTTCCAAGACAATGGATAACCATATGTAGTCTAATCCCAAATATCCTCACAACTGGATGAATTAAGTGATTTGGTATTTTATCCCCACTTCCCTTTGCACCAACATTGCACCACGCCTTGCATCTCAAATAACATATAAACATGTGATGGAGCCCACCTTCACCTTGATAGTGGCACTAAGGCCCCGATCTGAGTATCTAAGATCCGGTCCCCACATCCTTCACACTTGACGCCTTGCCACTGGATGGTCGTATGGATGAATAACACTTTTAAAATTTTCATCCAAAAATATCTAGGGATTCAGTACCTAGTTCCCACTTCAATGGACAAATATTTGCACAACCCCCAAATGCCCAATTTTTTTTTGCCTCTAGACTCCAAAATCATTTAAAAACATCAAATTATTAACATTAGGAAGTTTACAAAATTTCTTATGGGCACAAATATTGAGGCCTACCACATCATTTTCCATGTCACTACCACATCACTTTCCACATCTCTTTTTTCTACTTGTCATTCCATGTCACCATAATGTCATCTATCAACCATCTATCACGCCATGTCACTATCACATGTCACTTGAAAAAGGGCTACCTGGCCACCCAAAAATTTCAAATCTACCTACCATGTGTCATGACCATAAATTTTCATGTCATCATCTGTTCCATGTCATTTCCACCTAGCGCCACATGTACTACCATGTGTAACTTCGACCACCAAAAGGAATTGAATCCATATGTCACGTGTCCTCAACTCAAGTTGCCATGCCATCAACATGTCACTTGTTTTCGATGTCAACCACTCTTTCACTACCATTTATCTTCATGTGTGTTTCCATACCATATTGGGGTCCATCTTATGTTTGGCTATGTAAAATTTGGGATTTGGTTGTTTTCATATTGCTCTCATAGAGGCTTGGATGCTTCGATTCCTTAGCACACCCCAAACAGGCTTGAGCGCCCAAATGGTTAGATACCTTGGAACCTTGGTCATTTGGAACAAACTCATGTTATTCTTCATTTCTTGGAAGTTATGCTAAGTTCCATATACCAATGGAAATCTCTCTGAGAGGGCTATCAAACCAACAAAATCCCCTTGAGATAGACATCAATGAAAACAATTGCCAATTGTCAATAATTTACGCATGCATTCCAATAATATATTTCAATGTATTAAAAATACTAAATAGTTGCGTAAATTTAAAAATGAACCTATATTCTTAATAGCTATACTTATATAATAATATTCTCAATATAACCAAGTATCTCTTTGCATACAAACATATTCAATTTCTCGTAGCATGTGCAAAATTTATATTATGTGTAAAATATGGGGTATGATTGTCTCTTTAATCATGGATTTGACATAGATTACTTCAATCACTTCACCTTGAACTATTGGGTAATCATGTAAGGGTTGCATAAAAAAATATAAGCATCGTGGATACATTAGGATCATACTATGGAGAAACATAATCAAACAAGTCAGTGAAAACTACATTAATGATTAAAAAAAATAAAAACGGTCCCTCTCTAATATGACACCCCATAATGGATGAAGACATGTGTTACATTTACCTTTCACCATACCTATATTGTATGAACTCATATGCAATCAATATTTAGACCCTAAATATAAATCCTAGAGCTTAGGAAGCATATTTGAGGCCTTAAACCACCACATTAACCAAACAATTGGATTTTTTTACCTCTAAAAGGGATATGGACCTCATTAGGAGGATTTCTGCATAATGAATGAGTCTCAAGTCCTTGACCATGGTTGAGAGAGAAAATTAATAGATTTAGGCTCTAAACGAAGTTGACAAGGCTCAATGGTCATGGATGCACCATCAAAATGTCATATATATGGTTTCCAAATGGAATACAAATACGACTAATAAGTTTGCATAAAAATATGGGATAGGACACATTGACCATGTTTGAGTAAGAACTAGGTATTTAGACATTAAAGAAACTAGTGTAAAAAAATATGTTTTGTTAAAAAATGAGAAGTAGCTGGTTTGTATGTTTTAAAATGTTTTACCGTATTTGTTGAATTTCTTGTGTTGGATTTAGATCTGGCATAACGATCTTGGATTTTTGGAATGCAAAACAACAAAAACTTCAATTTTTTTAAAACCCTTTTCAATAATTCTAATTTTATTTTTATTTTTAAATTGACTAAACAACTCCATTATTGATTTTTTATGGACTTGCAATTTTTTGGATATCTAGTGGGCTGAATTATATATCCACAAAATATTGATCCACATCAAACTATAACATTGCTTAATATTAAGATTTTTATTTAAACAACTTAATTTCATTATTTGTTTAATATATATATAAATTTATGATTTTGCCCTCTATTCTAATTTTTATTTTAATTTTTCCATTCACTATTTTTTTTAATATGATAACATAATTTATTTATTCAACATTATTAAATTAAAATTTATATTTTATTACATATTATAATTTTTTAAAGTTTAAAAAATTTCTAAATTAAAAATAAAAACAAAAATAAATATTAAAAAGTTTAGTCCTAGTGGTGCAATTCAATTGGTGATTGAAATAATGTGATTGTTGAGAAAACATTCAAGGTTCAAATCTCCATGTTGTAACAAGGTCCTTGTTGTAAAAAGGTTTATTAAAATATATATCTAAATTAAATATATTCAATTTTTTACACCTTTCAAAGAAAAACTCATTATTTTATTTTTAATAAAAATAGATATTAACAAACATTTAATTTTCAATTTTTTACATGATTGAAAAAAAAAACATTATTTTATTTTTAATGAAAATGGATATCCACACACATCTAATTTTAAGGACCACTCATACCAAGAAATTCTTACTAACTCCATCTAAATTCCTTAGCTTTAAGTTGTAGTTTTGATAATTTGAATATCCTATACATTAATTTTTTTGTTGCAATTTCAATAAAGTGTTTAGAAAATAATTTTTAAGAAATATAGGATTTTATGTTAATTAAAATGGTGTTATTATTTTAAGATTTGTATAAAGTAAATTATAATCATAATTAATAGTTCCATAGACATTAAATATATATGGTGTTTAAATATATATGTTTATTTATTTTAGTGACAAAAGTATTTTTGCAAATTTAAATCTATGAAGTGTAGAATTTTATGTGGCTCTATTCACTTCTCTTATTTAATTTAACTAGATAAGGACTTTTTGTAAATAAATAATACTTGGTCTAGTTTTTATTAAAATAAAAAAATTAAAGATTGAGGTTAAATTTTATAGAGGCGTAGAATTGTATGTGGCTCTATTCACTTTGCTTATTTAATTTAACTAGATAAAGATTTTTTTGCAAATAATACTTAGTATAGTTTTTATTAAAGGTTGAGGTTAACTTTATAAAGACAACCTGAGGAGAGAAATTAAATTAGGATATCACCAAATTTTAAATAATTTTATTTTATTAATAAAATTTTAAATTAAGAAATGTTCTAAAACTTGAGAATTGATATTATAAAAAAATAAAGATTATAAGATTTGAAATATTGAAAAACTATTGTTATAGAAATTTGTGTGTTAAATTAGTAGAGTTTATTGTTATAGAAATTTGTATGTTAAATTATTAGAGTTTATTGTTGTTATAGAAATTTATATGTTAAATTATTAGAGTTTGCATAGAGGGAAAAATTTAGTTGGAGAATAAATGCATAAATTTGTAAAAATTGAGAAAAAAGAATGACTTACATATTCAATAATGATGAAAAAATTAAATGCATAACCCAATTAAATTTAAATTAAGCTTAATTGAAGCACTAAAACTAACTAAATCTAAATTAAAAAATAATAATAATAAAAAAGAAAACAAAAACATTTAAATTTTATTATTTCTCAAGTGTATGTAAACACTTAAGTAAGTGTATGGACTCCTGAAGCAACTAAGGCCTTTGAACATCTTAAAGAGGGAATGTGCCTAGCACCAGTCTTAGCTATGCCAGACTTCACAAAAACCTTTATTGTGGAATGTGATGCCTCAGGAAATTGAATTGGTGTTGTTTTAATGCAAG